>CM054816.1:17037631-17637631 GCA_028984105.1 Lavandula angustifolia | reverse complement strand
AATGTGTGCCACCTGGCACATCCGGCAATAGAGAAATGTGTGGGACATGTTACACTAACATGACCACCCATGGGAATAGGAGCAAGTGCCCATAATCAATAAATGTGGAGGCCCCATTTTGCAGCTGGATATTTTGAAGGTTTTGATTGTGTTAGACTATTAGGTTAAATTTGGTGGGTGTGTTGTTTGGATCGAAATATTGTTGTTGTTATAGTTGTTGTCGTTGTGTAATTATAGAGATATGTGTTTGAATGAGGAGGTGGAGTAATAATATTATTGGGAGTACTATTTTGTTAATTTATTCTTGAATGTTTTATTTGTTTGGTGAAGTTTTTTTTAGGTGGGGGTTGCATTGATGGAGCGTTGAAAATATCTAGGGTAGATTGGTGAAAAATGAGGAAATCATAAGTTTTTTCTTGGAATCCGTTGTTTGCTTAAATCTATCATCGAGCTGGTGGTCATTAAATACTTTCGTATACACATTGCTTTAAATGTACACTAACCCTCCATTATAAATTAATACTTGATAAATTTATATTTTTTTAAAAGAATATTTTTCTTCGAATTCAGATTCGAACCATATCAATTTTAGTGGGTGTTTGGAGTAATTGAAGCTTATTGGTAAGTGTTGAAAGCTACTGATTTAAAAATTTGTAGGTGTTTTAAAATAAGTGCTGAAAGTGGGGAAAAAATGTTTGAAAAACTGCTGATATCAGTAATTTATTTTAAGTTTTTAAATAAAATATTCATTTTACCCTCAATGTTATTAAGTAATTATAATTTATAATAAATAAATAAATATTAAATTAAATCAATTTGTATATTATATAAATTTATAATATATCATTAACATAAATATATCATACTATTATATTTTAAATATTATTTATTTGTTTAAATTCATAATCATAATAATAATTTAATATAATTTTAATAATAGAAATTCAATCACTAGTAATAGAAAGTGTGAATAGGGATTCTCTTTTGTGGAAATCCGTGAGCTGAATTCAGAACATCGTGAACAATTCGGAAACAAGATGAGTTCTTCTTTCTTTTATCACTTAGGAGCCTTGTGAGATGAAAGTCTCGTGCACTAATCTTTCTCGATAAAGTCGGTCTATTAGGGTATAATTACGTAGTTAAGAAATAATTATCATTAAATGAAAATAGAAAAAATATTAATTTAAAACTCAAAATTTTCGAACCCACTATTTTAATTAATCTATATTTAATTTAATAATAGTTATTTAATTAAACTTCAAGAATTTATAAATAATAAATATAAAATAATTTTATCAAATTACTAACTAATATGTTAAATTATAATTATAATTAAATTTGTAACTAAGAAAAATATTAATTTTAAAATTAATAATTTTTTGATAATTATAGAAATATAAAGGATAAAATAGTCCATAAATTAGATAAGTTGTAAGCTGCAGCTGAAAGTTGGGTCATAGCAGCTTAAGGAGCTTCCCTATCTTGACTATATTTGATAGAGAATTTCTGGTAAAAGTTGGATATTCCAAATACTCCATCTGCGTTTGAAAAATTTATAAATTACAATCGAAAGTTGTTCCAAACACCACCTTAATAAAATAATATATTTTAGAAAATTATTTTATTTTATAAGTAATTATTAAAAATTACCAATATTATGAACAATTTAGCAAAATATTATTATAGTTGAAAATTATCTCTATTTCTCTTATTTGCATCCAAATAGTTTCGGCATCTTTTTCTAAAACTGCACCGAAAAAATTGTGAAATGCATACTTCCATGTACTCATTTCTAGTAAAAAATTGGTGAATCGTATTTAATTATTGGGAAACAGTAGACGTTGTTTCTCACTTAGTAGTTTCTCAGTAATAATGTTCATTATATCTAGAGGTTTATTTTTAAGTAATATCTATTGTATCGTTTCTTAAATAAATAATATTCATTAGTTTACAATGATTAAATAAAATTTATCATTTCTTAACAATAAATAGCAAATATGAACCTAATTCAGGTTGTTCCTTAACGCCCCAAAATTTTCGATATAAAATGCATTGCATATCTATTCATGCATGTTATCAAGTGTTTTAGTTTTGTAAGTCGCGCCTTAAAAATTTAAATGAAATTAAAGCATCTATCTTATTTGTCATTAAATCATTTTTATTATGTAAATTTATTTTGAACTTTGAATGTGTTTATTTATATCACATTATGATTATATTGTTCATTGTTGAGATATAAATAATGTTAGAATTATGAGACAAGAATAATATTTATTTACTTAGGATTTCCTAAACCTGCTGGGATTCATGAAAGGATTGAATATTTTATATTTGTGTGAAATAATTAGGAGATATTTTATATTATGTTTTATGATTAAAATAGATATTTTATGTGTGATATTCATGTTTATGATCAATTTTAATTGTGTCTATATCCTAATCCAACTATGATTGAATCTCTTATGTAGGTGATAGACTAAATTCTATATAAATTATATAAGTACGAAAATAATTATGGATAAAATATATTTGATACTTTGTATGATTAGGAATCTTTAGATAATGATTTCTAGGCCTATAAATACCCCTTAGTCGTCCATAATTTAGTTTCACATTAGATTTTCGAAAATCTGCCAACATATCTGCAAACTTTTTCAAGAATTATTTACACATATCGTCGTGAAAATTTAGGATCATCTTCCTCGGTATGTCTAGTATACTTTGTTATTTTTGTATAATTTTCCAAGCATGATAAATATTAGTTAAAAATTGTTATTCGTAACTCCGCGTTTTTTACAGCATGTTCATGAGCTTGAAAGGAAAAATTGATTTTCGTATTTTCTTTATGTTGTTTTCGACCATGCTGAATTTTAATAAAATATACTATATGTTAGGTCATTCATGTTAAAAATATTGAATTTTTAGGATACATTTACTATTTATTTGTTAATTTATTTCATGATGTGCCAGATTCTTTTGTCAACATGCATGTAGATTGAAAAATAAAAGTTTTCAGGTTACGATTAAATGAATTATTGATCATGATAAGTTTTATTATGATGAAATAGGTAATATGTTAAAGTTAGAGATCTATAATTTTTAGGACAATACTTTTATGATTTCATTAATTTATTTCATGAGTTGCCGAATTACTCAGTGCATGAATGAATTGTCAATAAAAGTAAGATTATGTGTAATATAATTAAGTTTATTATTGTGTGAAACCATTAAAGTTGCATGTTAATAAGTGGATTATGTATAATATACATTTGTTTGATTATTTTGATCTATGTGTATTTATGAATCATTTGAATTATAAATGCATGCATGACATTCCATGTTAAATTTCCATATATAGGATCGGCGCGCAGGACTTAAACATCTGATATCCATAATTTTTCATCAAGTCAAGGTCAAGGTGGGGAAGTTACCGTTATCCTTATTATAATTGTGTACAGTATTCATGTATTTATGACAGGCATGAGAATGAAAGAGGTCAAGGTCAAGAGGAGGCCTGTGACCGGGGATCAAGAGGAGACCCTTATGAAAAGTTACGGTCAAGAGAAGACCATGTGTAATGAAATAGATTCTTAGGGTCAAGAGGAGGCCCTAGGATCAAAGTTATTTATTATGCATGTTTCATATCCGTGTTTATTGACATTTTATATAGTTTGGATATATGTGTACATCTCCTACTGAGTCGTCGTACTCATTCCCATCATTTTAATATTTTTTAGGAAATGACTCGGCCGATGCGTAGAGGTGTTGGTGGAGATGGTCACACGATGAACGATTATGGAACTCATTATTGCATTAAACTAGTTTTTATCATGAACTATGCGTCTTCTTTCTGTTTTTTTTTCGAGAACTAATAGTTGCATTTGCTTTTATTTTTATTTAAGACTTTCGCTGAGTATGAAAATAAATTGAGTTTTTTCAATGATTCTTTTTCATGGAAATGTTTTGAAACAATTAAGATATGTATGTTAAGTATGAAGTAGTGTCCCTAGTTAAGTTATGAAAATTGGGTGTTACAGTTCCTCTTAAAATTTATCCAATTAAAAATTTGAATATAATCTCTAAATCAATAAATTTAAATCTATAAATTTATCTTATTTATTGTTTTGTTTTTGAGTTAGTAGAGAAAGGATCGAGGATTGAAGTTATTTTATCTAGTAGTTAGTTTGCAGTATATTATATTATTTGTACACACAATCTCTTACAATTAATTGTTTTTTTTAATAATATCAAAGAAAATAAAATTCGTAACACCTAAATTTTGAAGAGTATTTCGAAGTTCCTGGCCCATTTAGTTTCCAAGATTTTGTAACACCTAGAAAAGCCCAATAAGAGTTTTAATTTTGAAGTAAATGAAATTCTTAATCGTCTAAATTCTTTTATTAGTAAAACTTAAAATCCGTAACTACGCCGAGTTTTAAGGTTGCTGTACTTTTGAACTCTCAAGAGGCCTATTTTTTAAACTATCATAAAGAATACTAACTTCAATGTTGGAGTTTTCAAAAACTCTAATTTTGATACATTTTCTTTATTATTCACTAGTTTTATTGGTGGTAGATTTGAATAAAGTCCATGAGAATACTATTTATTTTCGATAAATAGAAACCAAGAAACTCTTGAAAACCACATCATCATATCTGCAAGGATTTCAAACTCAATAAATTAAGGCTGTTGCTCGTTCCATGTCAAGTTATGCATATATGTGGATTCTTTATCTTAGGTGGACTAATACAATTTGATTACTGGATTCAGAATTTATTTGGTTGACGAGAGAAAATGTGAGGAAATAAATAGGTAAAAAAGAATAAAAAAAGAAAGAAATATAAAGTGGAATTAATATATTATTTGGTACGATAGAAAAATAGAAGAAAGAAAAGAGAAAGTGTTGTAGATAAGATCTACTATGATGACCATATTTAAACCCTAAATAGCCTCATCTTTGTACTCTATAAATAGAGTTCTCCACCCTTATAATAATATACATCTATTTTCCGTCTTCTCTATTATTCTCTCATTCTATTTAGTTTATAACATGTTATCAGCACGAAAAGCTCTTTCCCCGGAAAAGAAAATCATGTCGGTCTTCCACCAGAAAAGAAAATCACGTTGGGAAGGTATAATTTTTTTTTTGTTTACTTAATGAAATTATTTTCAAAAACAAAAAAAAAAAAATCAAGAAACGTAATTGTTTCATACAAGTAATTTTGTTTTTCCTACATACATGATCTACACGTTCACCTGAGGATTAAACTAGATCTTCTCTCTGGAGTCTTCGGAAAATAAGATCGATTGCAGAATGAGGAAAAATATAGATTTGCTGCATATATATATTACCCTATGAACACATGTCTAAACCAGTCATATTTTGCCACGTAGATAGAGGTGGACTTGTATTAGCTGAGTCATACAGCATTCGGGTCAGCCAATTTTGAATGAAATTTCAGAATACGATATGGATTCTAATCAATAAATAAGAAGAAGTTATTATATTATTCTTTCATGTTTATTATATTATAATATTCATTGATTACTCTTATTATATTGTTGCTCCTGAAGTAGCACAATATATTAATATTCTTGAAAAGTATTACATGCTCCAGAAGAGCAATTGAAAAACATATTGATGTCGCTCCAGAAGTAGCACAATTGGCATCCCCAAAGAATACGATACGATTGAGATTCTCGATAATATTAGTCTTTCGCCTAAAGTAGTTTAATATAGACTAAAATTGTTGCTCCTGAAGTAGCACAATTTGTATTCATGAAGAATACTACATGTTCTTGAAGAATGATTTAAGCTCTTTATTTTGGCAAATGCTATATGTTCATAAATCTAATTGTTGCTCCTGAAGTAGCCAATTAACTCTACATGTTCTTGAAGAACAACTCAAATTTTATAATTTTGGAATCACATGCTTTAATTGTTGCTCCTGAAGTAGCACAATTAATATTCTTGATGAATATTACATGTTCCTAAAGAACAATGTATATATAAATGTATGTTGTAATTTAAAGTATTACCTAATTACATGGAGTAGTAGCAAGAGCTCCTCTATGTTTGACAACTGCATTTCAAATACCCATTGTTGCTTAATTTATTTTCAATAATAGATGTGAGATCCAGTAGATCTCAAAATTTGCAATTCATTGATTTCGCTTATCATGAAACTAAATTGTTGCTCTGGAAGTAGCACAATTACATTCCTGAAGAATGACCATATTGTGATATTAACATTATTATCATATGTTTGTGGAAATGCCTTAAATATAGTATTTTATATACTATTTAACTTTTGCTCATGAAGTATCATCATTTATATTCTAGAAGAATATTAAATGCTCTTAAAGAGCAACTCGTACTTTTGATGATATATGTTATTCCTGAATGAAAAATATTATTTATGTCTTTGTTGACATTAATGCATTCTTGATATCGATGTTCAATCCGCCAATAAGGGAGGCATGCTAGAGACAATAGAAATGAAGCATCCCAACCAGGATTGCATCAAATATTAATTATTTGTCCTCCCTAAAGCTCGATACGAGTAGATGCATCTTAAATTGCAAGATTTTAAAATCTAGTGCATCGAACATCATTAATAGCTCCCGAAGAGCTTGTACCATTCTATCAAATGATACTAAATTAACTATTGAATATGCCCTTTACTCTAGTAAGTCTAGAAGACACTTACTGCGTTTTTAAGGATATGCGATGGATAGCACATTGAAATTATATAAGCAGGTAGTGATTCTTTTTTTATTTAGCCGGAAACTAACAAAAGAAAAGTTATCACACTACCATTTTGAATGTATTACACATTCATCAAAACAAGTGAGACAAACCATGTCATGAACTAGAAGTTCAAAGAGCTTTCTGCTTTGACATGATAAGTTTGGACATCTGCAAGCAACTATCATGCGCAACATAATTGAAAATTTATCTGAGCGCAAATAGAGATTCTGAAGAATCTTTACATTGATTTTCATGAATGCTTGATTTCTAAAAGAAATGAAGCAATTGCTAGAACTAATAGTTCAAATAATAAAGAACTCAATTCCCTCAAGAAGAATTGTCTTGATAAAGCTAGCGAATTTATTAAACTCTAAGTTCCTCCTGAAGAGGACTTATATTATACTCCCTCCGTCCCATTGGAAGCGTCTTGTTTTCAATGGGCACGGATGTTAAGAAAATGATAATGTGTGGTGTATATTGTTTGACTTTTGGATAGTTAAATCTTGTCCACATATTCTTGCCTTTTTTAGAAACAAGACGCTTCCAATGGGACGCCCAAAATAGAAAACAAGACGCTTCCAATGGGACGGAGGGAGTATTACTTTGGAATTGAGATTCAACACTTAGTTGCTCATGTGCATAATCAATGGTTTTATACGTATAAAAACGAGTCTCACAGGAAGATTGTTATTATGATAAAATAACGTTCCCAACATTAGGTGGAACGTATGTCACATTTGGATTCCTGAAGTAATCAATGTGAAATCTACATCCAACAAAAAACACAAGAACAAACTAGTCACATTTGGATTCCACAAGTAATCAATGTGAACAAGAAGTCAAAAGACTCACTTGCAAAAGATTGTAAACCAACTTCTTGATGCTTTTATATATAAAAGAAGTGACAATATTATACATTTGCTGTAAATACCCCCGTAAGAATAAATGTCCCTAAAGGACAAGTACAAATGGTAGCAAATGAATATAAAGTTCGTAAAAAATATGGTCAACCAATTGGTTCTAAAAGAAATTTTGTGTCTAAGAAAAGGGGCACAACATATAAACCAAACAATGATGATAATGCTTAATCAATCAAATGAAGTTCCTTAAGAACTACAAGCGTCTGAAATGAATGAGATCTCAATATATTGGAGATATCAAATATCATCGTGGACGCATGACGATATATTCGCCTTTAATATGACTCTTGAAATGATAAAAGAGGATCCTCAACGACGATCTATAAGAGATTGTCAAGATAGAAATAATTGGCCAAAGAGGAAAGAAGTCATACAAGGTGAATTAATATTCCCTAGAAAGCCGGAAAACATTTGGACCTGTTGTTCAAATCCGGAAAGTATATCCGCGAAGGATATAAATGTGTCTTTGTTAGAAAGAGAAATGAGAAATTATGAGTTATAGGGCAATACTCGTAACACAATATTTCTCTCAAAGATCGGGAATCAATTATGAAAACTCTCTCATAATAGACGCCATTATATTTTTGAGTGTGATTAATCAATTTATGTCACAAAAGGTTTGCTATGCTCATTATGGATGTAGTAAATATCTATCAATATGATTCACTAGATAGTGACATATACATGAAGATCCCCCGAAGGATTTAACTTGCTCAAAGCATGTAAGTCAAGAAGATGTTGTCAATTAGGACCGCAAAAGTCATTGTAAAAAAGGTCGAAATAGTACGGACCGTATATGATATAATCGTAACGACGAGAATTCCTTGACGTAAGGGTACATAAATGATGACTTGAGTTTGATTGCAACTCATGAAAACCATAATACTTATATGTATACTCCGTCAAAATGACTTACATAGAATAAGTAATTATGAATTATTTTATTCATTGATAATCCAACTCACATCGTCGTCGGCATTAGTGGGAGATATGAAATATAAAGATTGAATGCCACAAATATCTCGTTGGATTAATTATTTAGATTCACACACTATGAACCAGAAGTTCATCAAGTTATTTAGTGCAAAAGGAGTGACTAAAATCTCATATACCTGTTGTATATGCACCATGAACGAACTGAAGTTCCTCATAGAAAATATAAATCAATTGATTCTCATTAGCGCCAGAAGCGTGAGAGATTTATTGGTGCTAAGAGATAAGAAGTCCGCAGAATACAAAATTAGAACACATCACTCCAAATTCCTCCTGAAGAGGATATGTGAATCATTATGTACAAAAGTACTTGATGAAATCAACTCATGCCTAAAGACGGAGTTCGAATCAAAATACTTGGGTTGAACTAATAATTGTCTCGACCTGTAGATCGAGCATCTTTCTGATGGAGTTACGCTAGTCGACCTACCTGAAAGGTCTTTAAAGAGATTTTATTGTATCGCATCCAAATAGCTACCTAATGGTTGCTTCAATCACTTAAAGTGGATGAAGACTCATTTAGACCTATAGAAGATAACAAAGATGTTTTAGGACCATAAGTTCCTTACTTATGTCCAATTGGAGAATTTGAAATGGTATTGACCATCCTTTGTTATCTTCGAGACAAACATGCTATTCTCTATGAGAATAATTAAATTTGTATTACACATATTAGTGTAGACCTTGAAGATAACCTTGAAAATTGTTATCTTGAGGGGGAGTTACAAATTGTAAATAATCTTGAAGATTAGACTGACTCCTAAGGTCAAATGACCATGAAGGTCAAATGGTTGTACTCTTTTTTCCTTTCTAAGTTTTTTTCCCAAAGGGTTTTCTTAGTTAAGGTTTTTAACGAGGCATCCAATGCAGCATACGAGTAAATGAGTCATTGAGATTGATTCATAAAAGAGCCAATGCAACATATGAACTCCAAAAGAGTGGCGGCATCAACATCCAACAAATTCGCTCAAGTGACAATCTAGCGGATTCTTTTACAAATGCATTACCAACGTCAACATTCAAGAAGTTGGTACACAAGATCGATATGCGCTGACTCAATGATGACTATATTGCGGTGGAGCAGCTGTACTCTTTTTCCTTCGACCAGTTTTTATCCCATTGGGTTTTTCTGGCAAGGTTTTAACGATGCAGCAATTTCTGTTTAGGGATGGTCCATAAAGGGGGAGTGTTGTAGATAAGATTTACTATATATATGATGACCATATCTAAACCCTAGCAGCCTATCTTGTACTCTATAAATAGAGGTCTCCACCCTCATAATAATACACATCTATTTTTCGTCTTCTCTATTATTCTCTCATTCTATTTAGTTTATAATAGAAATAATATTTTCTTCTCCATCTTTCTTATTTGGTTGTATAGAAAGTGAGAAGAGAAAATTGATGTTTAATTCAAAAACACAAAAATATCCTTAATAAAAAATATATAGAGTCCACTGATTTTTATCATTTCTTTCCATTTCTCTCAACTTCATTCTCATATTTGAGTAGAAAGAAAAAAATTGCATGGGGTCCACCATTTATTTTCCTTCCATCCTTTCTCCTCTCTGTCAAACGGACAGAAAATCGACTTTGGTCCTTTAATGTGGCCTTTGTCTGATTTTGGTCCTTTATTATGGCAGTGTCCGATTTTTGTCCTTTAATCTTATTTAGTGTCCGACTTTTGTCATCTAATGTGGTAGTGATCGATTTTGGTCATATAGCTTTATAATGTATTAGATTTTAGTTTTATAACTTTACAAAGTGTTCGATTTTGGTCATCTGATAAAAATTGTCAAACATAAAAATGCGCATGAATTTCACACTTGTCGAATGACTAAAATAAGCATTTTGTAAAGTTTCATGACAAAAAAATGAACATTTTTATTATTAAAACGAGATTAATTTTGGTTATGCAATGTAGTTTCTAACTGATTTTGGGTATTGTAATTTTAAAATTGTTTTTTTTTGTCCCGAAACTTTATGAAATGTCTTATTTTAATTATGTAGCAAAGAATATGTTTCATGTGTCTTTTCTGTTTGACAATTTTTATCGGAGAACCGAAATTTACTTTGTAAATTAAGTTATAAGACCAAAATTGGACATATTATACGGTTGTAGGACTAAATTCAAACACTTGCTACATTAGATAACAAAAATCAGACACTATATAAATTTACAGAACCACAATCGAACAGAAGCCACATTAGAAGACCAAAATTGATATTTTCTCCAATGAAACGACTAAAAAAAATGTTATCTCTCCAATTTCTCTAGTGTTTCTATACGTATCTAGTATGTCACGTCATATACGTTTTTAGGGAATTCGATAGCCAAAAATTTAAAATTAGGTGGTAATCATAGATTTGAAAATCAGTTTTATTTTCTTGAGTACAGTATATAATTGTAATTTTGTTATTGATGGAGTTTGTTCGTAACATCGAAAGGGGAATATGACTTAAGTCATGATTTTTGATTTAAAAAGATAGAATTCGATTTATAAGCGTGTGCATTAAAAGATGACAAATAAAATAAAATTAGAGTTGTATGTTAATAATTTAAAACCAAATTCTATTTGGATAATGTAATAGTGATGATAATATAAATATAAAGTTTTTTCAATAATTAGACTTATATATGAATCTCTCTCTCTTTTTCTTTAAATCATAATCGTCCCCTTTGATTTGTCTTTATTTTATTTTCCTAGTCATGATTAGGGCAGAAAAAAACCACATAAGCCAGAAATTGTGATGGGCATGACTGTTCTTTTTATCTCAATATCTATACCAGTCTGTATTTTAATTATAATTTTTTTCATATAAACTTAAAATACAAAAAAAATCATTTCGTATGTATTATAGCAGTCTTGCGGATATGCTTGAAGTCCTGTGAGTATTTATAAAAATAAAAAAAAAATAAAAAATTGTGATAATACACATATTGTTATTGTATATTTAGATAAAAAGATTGCGATGGAACTTGGATTTGGCTAACAAGTCTCTGTCTTAGCTAGTGAAATTAGTTTGGTGATCATGTGGTTGAGATATGAACAGGTTGTGACACCAGAACGATCACATGCTATCATTGTACAATTTCTCACTTATTGTCACTTTGGTGACAAGTCGAATCGTATTAGACTAATCATGTGGAACATACTCAACTTATAAAGGCAACAAGGATATTCAAACTTATAATTTTTACCATTAGGTCATATCCGATGGGACAAGACTTCATAATAATGGTGGTGGCTTCGTGAATTATTAAGAAAGGTTGATTAACGTTTTTAGGACTGAGTATTCTATGGTCGTTAATTGTCTTGTAAACATTGATATAAAGGTTTGGAATTGATGATGTTTTTGAAAATCATGAAGGAGTATGGTGTATACAAACTTATGGATTGGAATAACAACCACTTGCAAATATTTTCATGAAGCATTTTCTGCGATACGTGTTATATCTTCCATTCTCCCAATCTCCAAACGATTTAATAAAAATCGAAAAATTGAAAATGAGATGTAATACTAATAATTGATGAGATTTTCTTTTTTGCAAGCTACAAATTAGAAATTGTCAATGTCAGCAAGAACATGCAAATAACTAGAGGAAGCTTCCTAGAAACTACAATGTTTTTGTCACTTTAGAAACTATTATTTGCTATTTTGTTAGATTATTTTATCATTATTCATTATATTCCTTGCAATAAATGATAGGAAAAAGACTTAAATCAACTAACAATGTGAATAAAGAAGTTTGAGGTGGCTATCTTATGTCAAAAGATCAGGTTTGAATTTCATTGATAATAATTGGAAGTTTGTGATTAATACACGTGACTACACATTATGATTTTAAAATATTATTGATTTTAAGATTCTCAAATAAAATTGTTATAGTCATCCTTTAGGTTTGGACCCTTGGCCTTGCGCGACATATATCCATACAAAATTCTTATTTATACATGCCTAATAATTAATATTAGCGTCTAATTATAATCTATATAAACTTTTAACATAAGTGTCTACAAATTAATAAAAGTGTACTTTCTAGTGCAATCATTTTTACAATCGGAAAACCACCTCCCACTTGGTTAGGCAAATAAATTATCATTTTACCTAACTCAAATTATTGAAGTTATGCTACGTGTTTGTTTGGTATATATACTGATCACAAAATAGGTAATAATTTATTAATTCTATAAAGACAAGAACGCCAAGCATCCCATGTTAATTAAATTCTTTATTTATTTATTTATTTATTATTATTATTTTTTATGACGAGGAATCCGCAGCCGCTACCTTTGGTGCGCAGACTCACACCTAGCGTTTCTAGTGAAATTTGAACTCATGACCTATCGATCTTCAACCACCCACCTTCACCACTATGACATCCCATGAAAACTTAAATTCTTTATTGATTTCAATGTTCTTTTACCAGCAATTATTCTTAGAGACGCAATTCCCAGGATATTCTATCTTTTTCATACCTTTCCATCCGCACCACATATTTTAACTGTTCCATTGATTTACATGTATTATATAATATATAAATATATTTTAACATAATAAATTAAGATCCTCAAATACAGTAATTTTTTTTATACACATGGTATACTTTATGACATTAAATTGCAATGCTCCATATATCATTATGGAAAGGAAGGTGGGGTAATTTTCTAATTTGTTGTTATTATGACCTAGACTAGGATAGATGAGGCCCTGCATAAATTGTCCTTGTTCCAAACAAAATAAATCCACAAAACGCCTTCAAAAATTGAATTTATTGCAATTGATTAATCTTGTGCAGTTTATATCTTTTACTGAAATAAAGTTTTACTTAATAGTAAACACCAAGAATAGCCGATCCTAATTTTCTTCATCATGAACACAAAGGCCAAGAAATCACGTGTTTTTATGTTTCTAGAAATTAAGTCTTTCAAAATAAAATAAGTAAAGTAGCACTCGAAATAATGATATGGCAATTATATGCCACACACATTTTTCAATGTATCATGATGAATGTGTTGATCAAAACTTTGACTCTATCGATATTTTGTAGTTTCAATTTATATCATTTTATTATTTTTAGAAGTTCTATGGAATAACATTGAACTATTTATTAAGTTTAAGAATTCCCACATTAGTACCAATAATCAGTTAGGGGTGGCAAAATGAGCCCGGCCCGATGGGCCGGCTCGGGGTACCCAGGCCCGGGGTAGGGTTGGGCTTCGAAAATAGAAGCCCGAAATGAACCGGGCCTAAAAAAGCCCGCCCGATGAAAAGCCCAGGCTTACCGGGCTCGGGTCTAAAAAAGCCCGGGGTTTCGGGCCTAAAAAAGTCCGCCCGAAATTAATTGTTAATTATATTTTTTTTATTTGTTTTGTTTGTTTTTATTTGTTTTGATTTTTGAATGATTAATTTCTACCCAACTTATTTATTCTATCTTGTTGTAGGTCAAAAATCAAGACTAAAAAGAAAAAAATTTGGTAGAAAAAGAGGAATTCGAACGTCTCAAGTCTTTCATAGTTTGAGCTTTCGATCATAGACCAATCTATTAACTTGTTTTGTTAATTGTTATCAAATATCAACTCATCAAAAGACTCATATTTTGCACTTAAAGTTGTTTTTAATTTATTTTTGTTGGTTTTAACTTTCAACTTTCGAATTTCGATTATATTTAAAAAAAAAACTCGGGTTAAGCCCGCCCGCCCGCCCGAAAGCCCAGGGTGGGCCGAGCTTAAGATTTCTGGGCCGATTGATTTTCGGGCGAGCTGGCCCGACCCGGTAAATAGCTAAAAGCCCGGTGGGCGGGCACAGGCCGGCCGGCCCGCCCGCTACTTTGCCACCCCTAATCAGGATTGGTAACTAATATTTTTATGTTCATTTTGAATATCGTAATTTTGTAAATTATACTCCCTCCTTCCCAATTATATTGTCTACTTTGCTTTTTTGCGCGGTTTTTAAGGATAGTTGTTAGTTGTGAGTAGAGATGTGTAAAGGTGTGGGTCTTACAAAAAAGTTGTGTGTAATAAATTTGCCAAAAAGGAAAGCTGGGCATTATATTTGGGGCAACCCGAAATGGAAAATTGGACATTATAATTGGGACGAGATGGAGTATAATTTAATGAGTACAATTTTCAATTCATAGAGGAAACTAAGCAATTGAAGCTATTGAGGTTGTAGGAGATTCTCCAACAACATTTGCTATGCAACCTAGGACGAGACTTATGTCGTAGATTCGAGTGTGAAACTAAGAATGCACTTTGAGGCTCCTTACAACAAGTCAACAATAGAAACACCAACAGTGCCAATTCTATTTTAATTAGGACAACAAATATTTTGATCAAGAAAACTCAAACTGTTCTTGAAGAAAATTAGAAAATACATGAAAAATATTTTTAAGTTTAAGTGTGGGTGACGAAGGAGAAGCAAACGAACAAAGGTTTAATAAAAAGCTATGACTAATTATTAAATTCATGATCTAAGGCTTAATTAGTTCACTATAATACCCCCTGCCATCATTTTAGCTCCACCCCTACTTTGAAGCTTTGAAAAACAATTCATTATGGGATTAGATCATTCTCGATAAGACCTAACGTTATTAGATGTACGAAATTAGACGGAATTTAATTTTGCACATGATTTTCAAAATGCTTGCGTAATATATAATCTTAAAATTTGAATATCAGCGATAATTTAATTACCAAAGAAACAAGGCTGTTTTTGGCACAATTATAACCTCGATTATTTTCATTAGTAAACAACTTATGATATTTTACCCTACAAAAGATATTTTAAAAATATGAAAGTTTTCAATTTTACATAAATCTAACATCGTGTGTTTACAATATTTTAAAAAACATACACAAAATCAAAATCCTTCTATTCGTTTATTTTTTAATTTAAAAATATAATTAAGCCTAAAACATATTCCGTCGGGATACGTAAGCTCCCATGCTGACTAAGTAGACTAATCACGATTTGCTGACCGGCCTGACCCCACTTCTTGCCTCCCCACAACAGTTCCATTTCTCCTTGCCTTCTTTAACTCCTCCACCTCAATTGAAAATCGAAAAGAAAACCCATGATCATGCCGCTAATTACCTTTCTGGGTAGTTATTGTAATCCGATTTCATTAACACTAGTATTAAGCACCTGAATCCCACTGATTATTGTAAAAATCGAATCTTTTTCCCAAATCATTTTTGTAACTATTGTAAGGCTTCTCTCACCTCAAATCCCAGAAAAAAGAAAACACAAAATTCATTCACCAGCAACGTGCTCACGATATTTCTGTCATAATTGTGCTGGTTTTTTTTGCTGTATTGGTTTTCGAAATATTAATATATTTTTTTTCTTGGCCCACCGAATGTTTGGTCTTTAGGTTCCCCCAAGAAGCAAATTTTCTTCTGATTCTCTTACTCCGCCACCCGTGATTATTATATATGCATATCTGATATATTCAAGAAAATACTTACATATATAGTACGGAATATTTACAAGCTTTTGCAATTTTTAAAGCGTTAAGAAGGTGGTGGTGTGCGAGTAAGTTTGAAGATGTCTCAGAAGCGGCAAGGACGAGAAGAGGGTACTTCTATTGATGAGAAGCGTTTCAGGAAATCTCATTCTTTTAGGAGGTAGTTAATCAAATGAGAAAAAAATATAGAAACCTTGATGATTTTGAGGCCCAAAATCTGTTGATTTTTCCTTTGATCTTATAGAAAAAAACAGTCTTATGGGTCTCATGGATCATGATTTTTTCTTGTGTCTTGAGGCTTATTTGTCAGTGATTAGTATGGAGAGTTCAATAAATTCTAGGGAGGGATTTTGGAAATTTATTTGGGATGTATGAATGCCTTATTATAAGGGATTAGTTTGAAATCAAATTGAGGAATACATCTGAAAGGGAGAAATTTTTTCTTAATAGGAAATGGATTTTTAATGCATGAACTCAGAATTAGATGGTTGTTTTAGTAAAGTTTGGTAAAGAACTGAATGAACATCCATGAGATCTCTTTACTCTACCAGAGAGTTTAGATTTTGCTGTCACCCTTGCTACTACTTTTAAGAGGAAGTTGGATACCTTAAAACTTAGTAAACTAATCTGCTTATTAGTCTGTCTTTATGGATGTAGTAGAATATTGAGTGTGCTGATTCTGTTTTTTTGTTTTCTGTACTCTTCATAGTGTAGTGCTGGAAGTGATCAACTTGATAAGAATGCAAAATCTCATGAACCCTCTTCTGGAGCCTCTGATTCGTCGAGTTGTAAGTTTAATTCAATTGTTTGTCTCATAAGCATTTTTTCAATTACTGATTTCTTGAGTCATGGTTTCATAGAACTTGGTAACTTGATTTATTGAGCAACTCTAGCATTACGTCTTTTTTTTTGTGTGTATAACTTGATCCGGATGAATAATTGTTAATCTTCATAAATTTCTTGGTGGCAGCATGCTAAAAGATAAGTTAAAAACCGTCATTCGTGCCCATTCTTCTCCTCCTTCTATGATTGCTAAAGCTCCTGTTTTAGATACTATTTGGAAAGAGAAGAGATGCCATGTGCCTTGTTTACCTATGGCTTGCATCTTAAATTGAGATCTCTAGAAAATTGATTATCCGCTTTCTTCTCATTTGTTTTAGTTTCCGAAATTATGTTATCTTGTACAACTTTTTCTGGATTCCATCAATTAGATGCCTACTTTGATACCATTACTAAATCTACTTTTTCGCTTAATTACATTACAAATATGTAGCCTATCTACTATTTCTGTTTACAGAACAGGTTCTGATTGGTGAAGGCGGACATTTGCTGATTTTTAATCTGTTTTAACGCGAGCTCTCAGGTAAAAGAGGAAGTGGACACAGCATTAAGGAACTATATAGTCAGTGTGAAACGGTATGCCTTCAAATCTTTGGTTGAAAGTGAATACATTAATTGATTCTTGTCTTTGTTCATATGTTTCATTGAGATTTATTATGAAGGAATTCTGGAAAAGATGCACGCTCTTCCTCTGACTCAAGGAGTTTACAGTTGCAATTTTCAAACGGTATATCTCTTCCTGTTTTCACTGGAACTCGTATAGAGGGAGAAGGTAACACCAGTGTAGAAGTTGCTTTAGTTGATGTTCTTACTGGGAAAGTTATCACCGGTGGTCCCGGGTCCTCCTCAAAGGTAGAAATCGTAGTACTTGAAGGAGATTTTGATTGTGATGAGGGCGATAATTGGACGCATGGAGAGTTCACAAACAATGTAGTCAGAGAGAGGGAAGGCAAAAAGCCTCTTTTAACTGGGGATGTGATCTTGACTCTTGATAATGGCATGGGGTCAGTAAGTGATGTTTCGTTTACAGATAATTCAAGCTGGACAAGAAGCCGTAAATTCAGACTGGGGGCTCGATTGGTAGATGATATTGAAGGCCTCAGAGTAAGAGAGGCAAGATCAGAACCGTTTGTTGTTAGGGATCATCGTGGAGAATGTGAGTTCTCTTCTTGGTCCTACTAGTAATCAATTCCATAAAAACCTTGCTTTCATATATCGAGTTAGTAATTAGTGGCATTGTTGATGGCGTGATGGTTGTCTGAATTTTTTTGAATTACAGATATCCCAATAGTGAATTTTATTAGGCACTAGTGAAATATCAGGGCTGTGGTATCTATGCAAACACTAAATTTGTTTCTTGCTTGACCTTAATTAGATGTACATTTAATGTAAGATCTAACTAGAAGACCTTCTTGGTTCTTGTTGTTCCTTAATAGTAGCAACATTGTGCTTATGCTTTGAATGTAGTTATGACTTCTTTGTATTCTGTAATACTATAAAAACTGCTAAGACAGATTGCCTTCTTTATTCACATATATCCCTCCCCCTCTCTCTGTCGTCTGTGGTACTTATCTGATCTTTCTTTGTCCGTTAACGTATGGGTATGTCGAAAATTGTGTTGGTTGATCTTTTTTCTTTTGTATTTCCCCTCCGAAGTGTACAAGAAGCACCATCCCCCATCTCTTACTGATGAAGTTTGGCGGCTGGAGAAAATTGGAAAAGACGGAGCTTTTCACAAACGCCTCAGCAAGGAAGGCATCAGGACCGTTCATGACTTCTTACTGTTACTCTCCTTGGACCCCACGAGGCTTCGCAATGTAAACAACCATCAAACTTATCCTGGTATTCATATTAGTCACACTTGTTTAGGATATTCTTCAGTCCTACCACACAGTTTTATTTGCATCAATGCATGTTATAATTAGCATTTTTCACGGGTATCTAATAGAAAATGAACTCTACTGCACTTTCTGATCCAATTTACTTCATTGCAAATTTAAGACCCTTGGGACTGGTATGTCTTCTAAGAAGTGGGACATCACGGTGGAGCATGCTCGTACGTGCAATCTCGACAAAAAGCTGTACTTGTACAATACCACCGCGTCTTCCGGAAACAATGGTGTCGTTTTTAACGTTGTCGGACAAGTGGTCGGGATGTTCTCCAAGGGCCAGTATGTGGCCTCTCATAAGTTGTCAGATGAAGAAAAGGCAAGCTTCTGCTATTGCTTCACCTCTTTCTCTTACTGCTTCTGCTTTCTTACTTAATGGTTTACTTCTTAGGCGGATGCTCGTCAGTTGGTGACATCGGCCTTCAGATATCACGAGAAAATAGTGATCATAGATGAATCATCCTTCAACGTGGCTACCCCGAGTGGTGAGCCATCTCCAAACATGGTATCGGAGGGAAGTTATCAGCAAGATTCAACTTCTCAGAGTATGAACAGATCCGTCTACTCGTCCCCGGATTTCATGCAGTCGTTGTATCCGTTCGGAGCTTCTAATAGCTTCGACTATTATCTTCCCGGTGTTGACCCCATGGAGATCAGGTATGATCAACCTTTAGGTTTCCCGGAAACCTCGATATGTGATACTGATACTGTGGCAAGAGCATTCTCCTCGAACGATCATTTGAAGTATTTCGATTGTTCTTTACCGAGTCCCCCTACCCTCTGCTGAGTTACACGGTGACCATGCATTTACCCCGTGTTCGGGTTCTACTGATAAACGACGTAAAGGGTGGAACGTTTTGGCGTGCGTGTTGAGATGGCGGATCTCTATGAAGAGGATGGTATCAAGGAAGGGCCGGTCCTAGGTCGGTTCATCGATGGCGTGGGACGGTTGGTGTGTACCATGTTGATGCTGGTGAACATGCTTTGTCCGGCTAGACATTGCGTCCAGTCAGCGGCGAAGTCACGTTGAGGCTAACGGGTTGCATAACACCCGTCAAATTTTATAAATTGCTCCTAATTATGTGGAAAACACATGAAAATCAGTGGAATTAGCACTCATGGTTCGAGAGAGGGGTTGGGTCCAATTTCTAGATCTTGCATTTAGCACCCGTAAAATTTAATTCGCGTGACGATTGTCGAGAGAGAAGTTTTAGTGAAATAGCCATTCATTTGTAGAGGGTGTTGGAGGTGAACTTGTTTGTATGTATATTAGACTAGAATACTATCTTGTATAAAAACTATAAAGTTGAGATTGGTTACCAGATATTCTTTCTTTCAATGAGGCTTTTCTGTTGCAATATATGATTCATTTGAGCAACCATTTCTCTATATCAAATAAAAATGAAAAGCTAGTTATGCATACAAGACTGCACAAAAATGTTCTCAGAAAAAAGTTAGAAAATATTAAGGAGCGTAAGTAGAAAACTCTTAATTCAATTATATGTAACAATGTTAGTGATATGTGTATGCATTCTATATAATCAAGCAAGCATTCATAACCTTTACATAATGAATAGGCAGCCGTGTTGTATCGAATCTACATTTTACAAACCTTGCTGTCTTCACACATTTGTTTCTGCAAACACAAGCAAAGGTAACTTGGTCCTTCTGTTATTTCAAAAATAACGATTCGTGTAATTCGTCTCATATATGCATGCCACGTGTATAGTACAAAACCATATCAACTGAACTAATGCATCTGTTATATATAGAACGATCGTAATTTGCAGACTAAGAGCTGTGGCATATACTAATGTAGTCTGATGAAGACTGTGAATGAAGTTGTTATCTAGCATGGATTTTGTAAGCAATTCAAACTCCAATAGCTCTACTACAGCCTCGACCCATGTTATCATCACTATAAATGGCATGCAGACGTAAAATGTTATACGGAGATTGAAAAATAATACTGACACAGTGGATTTACGTGACATGTTCGCGTGTCTATAGTGAAAAAGAAAAAAGCACAGAAACAATGCATGTTTTACGGATGCAAGCACACTGCATACCTTTTTCCTCCTTCTCCAAAACTTCTTCTAGAGGTGGTCGGCCTGTGTAATGTCAAATAAATTTTTAATACATAAATATTGGCTGAGATGGAGGAGTAAAGGATTATAAACTAAACACAAGATGTATTCAATTCCAAAGCGACAAATTTCATGAAAAGATTGACGAAAAACAGTTGTTCATATAGGTGATGCACCTGTAACTTGAAGACGGTATTTCGCCCAAAATCCATAAACAGCATCAGCAATGCTCGCAATCTGGCCAGTTGCACCTGCAACTGGCCGTACCAAAATTATATACAATATTAATGTAGTTTTCAACAAAAGTGCTTGTGTAGCGCAGTTGGTTAGTTGCTGGGATTCGAACCCAAGAGACTTGGGATCCCAGCGACGATTTTTATGTTCTTTTTTTTAATTAAAAATTGAATTTTTTATTTTTAAATTATAACATGACACAAAAAATAACAAATTTCATTTCTTATTTTAAAAAAATAATATATGATACAAAGAATATTAATACGTACTTATTTATTCTACAATATTTTTTTTTTATTTTATAATTGTATTGATAATACACATATTATGAATAAAAGTAACAAAAATTTCACTTTACATTATTTTGAATATATCACTTTTTCTAAATAAGAGTATCACTTGTTATTAATCAAATTATCATTTGCTATGAATAAAAGTATCACTTATTATGAATAAAAGTATTACTTGTTTTTAACAAAAGTATCACTTAAAATGAAAAAAGTATCAATTATTCTGAATATATCACTTGTTTTGATAAGAGTATCACTTGTTATTAATCAAATTATCACATATTATGAATAAAAGTATCACTTGTTCTTAACAAAAATATCA
This sequence comes from Lavandula angustifolia, assembly GCA_028984105.1. NCBI lineage: Eukaryota > Viridiplantae > Streptophyta > Magnoliopsida > Lamiales > Lamiaceae > Lavandula > Lavandula angustifolia. The sequence continues at coordinate 17,615,835 of CM054816.1, read as the reverse complement.
CTTTACATGAAAAAAGTATCAATTATTCTGAATATATCACTTGTTTTGAATAAGAGTATCACTTGTGATTAATGAATGTGTCACTTGTTATGAATAAAATTATCACTTATTATGAATAAAAATATTATTGGTTTTAATAGAAGCATCATTTTTACATAGAAACAATACCACTTAATCTGAAAAAAATATAACTATGTGAGAATAAAAATATCAGTTGTTATAAACAAACGTATCACTTGTTCTGAACAATTGTATCACTTTTTAAAATGAGTATCAATTAAACTGAATACATTATTAAAAAAAAGGAACTTAATATGAAAAAAAATTAATTGGTTCGGAAAAAATATAACTATGTGAGAATAAAAATATCATTTGTTATAAACAAATTTATCACTTGTTCGGAACAATTGTATCACTTTTTAAAATGAGTATCAATTAAATTGAATACATTATTAAAAAAAAGGAACTTAATATGAAAAAATATTAATTGATTTAAAAAAAAGGTCAAAATTCGTTGTTGGGCCTCAAACCCGGATAACTCGGGTGAGAGCCCCAATAACTTAACCAAATGCACTACTCAACACTTTATTTATATCTACAAACCTTATTTTATTAATATAGGCTTCCGATTGTAGGTACAATCAAATGCACATGAGACTAACTCTTCTAGATAAATATAGCCCACCAATTTGCGGATTAAATTAATTACCAACAGAAAGCAAATAGTAATTTGGATTTTATTGCTATTCGTATCCAAAATGAACATTAATTGAATATGCGCTGTTAGATGTTTAATTAGTTAAACCGTCGTTACCGCTATCATTATATATAATTAGAGGATGAAATTAATCGTGATCTAAGATCCCCATCATAGATTTGTAGAATCATTTGTTCCCTATTTTCGGCAAGCTTAATTACGCGGGGTGTATATGCATCAGTAGAATTGTACTCATAGTCTTTAGACTCATCAGCCCGACACAAAGTTAATGCACTAATGATCATCTAACACATTTTCTTGTGTTCTATTCTGTGTCTCATCAATGGAAAGGTAATTCGTAATTATTTTAATAACTATTTCCCCATCTCATAGATTTAGTTAAGTACTCCCTCCGTCCTATTATTAATGTCCCACTTACCATTTTTGGTTGTTCCATTATTTATGTTTCATACCAAATAAGGAAATAAATGAGTGGACCACAATCGATTTAACCAAGTGGACCCCACCCATTTATACTTTTACACCATAACTTTACACCTTTACCTCCACTATCTTAATTACCGTGCTCAGTCCTAATGAGACATAAATAATGGGACGGAGGGAGTATTTCTTTTCGGTTCGTCCCATTGAAATAGTTCAATTTTCTTTTTGGTAAATTATTACAAACACTTTTTTTGAGGGACCCACAACTTTATACAACTCTACATACATCAACAACTCTCCTCAAAAACCGTCCCGAAAATAAAGTGGACTATATTTATGGGATGGAGGGAGTGTATATTAAGTACTCTCTTCATCCCAATAAATGTCTCCTATATCATTTTGGTTCGTCCAATTATTAATGCCTCTTTCCCAAAAAGGAAATAAATGTGTGAATCACAATCAATTTAATTAACTGGATGTCACCACTATACACATCTACACCACACTTTATTTCTTCTACTAACTTCCTCAATTTTCATGCCCAAAAGTAAGGGGAGATTATGTAACGCCCCAATTTTCATAACTTAACAATGGACGCTACTTCATACTTAACATGCATATTTCAACTCTTTCAAAATATTTTCAAGAAAAAAAACTAGTTATAATGCATTTATAAGTTTCATAAATCCTTCCTCGTGTGACCATCACCACCAACACCTCTATGCATCGGCCGAGGTATTTCCTAAAAAATGTTAAAATGATAAGGATGAGTACGACTACTCAGTGGGAGATGTACACATTTAACAGAATTATAAATCACACTGATAAGACATGTAAAATTAGATCATGGAAAGAGATACTCGGCCACACGACCACATGAACTTTTCAAATAGTCCGATTTTGGTGACGGCTCGATTTTGACCGATTTTTTATAAAGGATCCGATTTCGATCCTAGAGCCCGATTTCGACCCTTCCTTTCATTTAGGATCCGATTTCGATCCTAGGGCCCGATTTCGACCCTTCCTTTCATGCATGTCATAATCACATGAAATATCGAATATAATATATAATAAAGATAAACGTAACATTCTTCACCACCTTAACCTTGACTTGATGAAAAATAATGATATCAATGTTTAAGTCTTGTCTTGCCGATCCTATACATGGAAATTTATCTTAATAACTCTACATGGAATGTCATGCATGCATCAACAATTTCAACAATTCATAAATAAACATAGACCAAGATTATCGAACCAAAATGTATATTATACATAATCTAATTATTATCATGCAACTTTAATGGTTTCACATAATAATAAACTTAAATATATTAAACATAATCTTACTTCTTTCTATTGACAATTCATTTATGCATTGAGTAATTCGGCAACTCATGAAATAAATGAGTAAAATTATAAAAGTATTTTCCTAAAAATTATAAATCTCTAACATTAACAACATATTACCTATTTCATCATAATAAGAAAATATGGTCGAAAATGTATTAGATGAATGATCTAAAAATTATAAATCTCTAAAAGTAATTCTATATTTTTAACATGAATGACCTAACATGTATTATATCTAATTAAAACTTAGCATGGTTGAAAATAACATAAAGAAAATATGAAAATCAATTTTTCTATCAAGCTCATGGACATGCTGTCAAAAACTGACAGGTTACGAAGATCAATTTTTAACAAATACTTATCATACATGTAAAATTCTAAAAACATAATATAGTATACTAGACATACCTAGAAAGACGATCCTAAATTTTTACGAAGAGATGACGACGGGAAGATGTGTAAATAATTCTTGAAACAATTCGCAGATATACTGACAGATTTTCGAAAAATTTATGGGATGCTAAATTATGAGCGACTAAGGGGTATTTATAGGCCTAGAAATCATTATCTAAAGATCCTTATCCATAATTATTTTCGTGCTTATATAATTTATATATAATTTTGTGTATCACTTACCATATAAGAGATTCAATCATAGATAAATTAAGATATGGATAAATACAACTAGATTTTTTTCCTGAAATATGTATATCACAAATATTATATCTATGTTATTCACAAAATATAATTTCAAATTATCTCCTAATAACTTAATAAACTATAAAATATTATATCCTTTTATGAATCCTAGTAGGTTTAGGAAATCCAAAATAAATAAATATTATTTTTGTCTAATAATTCTAACATGATTTCTATCTCTACAATAAACAATTTAATCATAATATGATATAAATAAACACATTCAAAGTTCAAAATAAATTTACAGAACAAAAAAATAATTTAATGACAAATAAGATAAATGCTTTAATTTTCATTTAAATTTCTATGACGACTTACAGAACTAAAACACTTGATAATATGCATGAATAGATATGGAGTGCATTTTATATTGAAAATTTCGGGACGTTACACATGAATATTGGAACGGAGAGAATATAATTTTTTTTTCTAGAGTTAAAAAATTCCAAATAAAATATAAGATTATTAAAAAAAAATGTGGCACCATTTTATTATTGAGACATGGAATTGAACATAAAATAAGGCGGATGATCTCCACCGGAGTTAATGGGGACATTTGAAAATGCAACCCAGTTCCAACTCAGCCTTTCAAGGGTTATTAGACCACGGGATTTGAACCGGCTCATAAGTCCGATTATACTTTAGAAATGAAAGTAAATATTTGTTAATTGAATAAACACAAAATAAAAAATTATTTTATGTTGAACACGCAGCCTTTTGAACTGGAGTAAAGCCCACTTATCAATATCCACATAACTATTTGAGAAGAATTAGTGTGCATCATGATGCACATATATTATAATTTAATTACTCAATTTTGATTCTTTGATTATTACTAAAAAGAAAATAAAAATTTTAAAACACTACTTATTTTCGTTCCGTTCAGATTTCTCAACGCCTCTTCTCTCTTTGTCTCCTCTCCCCCCATGCGGCCGCCCACGCCGCACTGCTGCAGTCGAGGGTAATATCCACATAGTCATCAAAAAAGGACAGCGTCGATGCAACCACAGTCTCCACCTTACTCGCAATAGAAATTTACCGAAATCGAGCTGCATAAAAGCACCGCGGATGGCATTTCGAGGAGCTATCTGAGTGTGCGTAGGCATTGGCGGAACTAGAAGGGGGTCGGGAGGGTCGACCGATCCCCCGGCCGACTAAACTTCGACTAAATAGGGTATATGATTCGTATTGCTTATAGATAATTTTAGTGAAACATATAATTAATTATTTGTTTGTAGTGCAGTTGATTAATGATTTTATCTCTTTTAAGAGAGGTCTCATGTTCGAAACTCAATGCACTCATTTGATTTTTATTTTTAGACTTTTAAATTATTTTTTTCTAGTTTTATTTAGTTTTATTACAAGTATAATTAATTCAATATATATGTATAACTCTCTCACATGTTATAAATATTTCTCTCTCTATTTTTTCTACTAGTTTTCTCAGCATAACTAATATAAATTATATTTTTCATATCGTGTTTGTGTTCGAACCATTTAAAACTATATTTAGCAATTCTCAATTTTTTATCTGCCTTCGGCCATCCTTGTTCCTCTATTTTGACCCCCCAATTTCATAGCTCTAGTTCCGCCACTGATCTGGGAATCACATGTTTGCACAGTGTCAGCCTTCCATTCAACAGAAAGTGAAGCTTCCAATTGAGGAAACAAATGCCAGAAACCGACACGTCATTTGAAGATATTGAAGGTGAACTTACAGGTTCATATTTTGTAATGGCATAAACCCATCCCAAACCAACTGCTTCATAGAGTTTTCTGAATGCCTGCACAGGTAAAATCCCTCCATGTGTTTTATACGCCGAAAAGGCAGGTAACAAACCACTGGCTTATAACTTGTTTAATGGATGAACAGTATATAATTTCTTCTCCTAAACTACATTAAGAAAAATGAAACTAATTCAGCCAACATAAGCTAGCTGTCTGAGCTACATATTCTATGTGGAGATGGTCCATCTCTCGACAACCAGATCTATCTCAATAAATTGGCGAGATTAATCAACTAACACAGCTTTAGTAGTCAAGCTCATAACACGAAAGAATCAACAGGCAACAAAGCACTCATCACTGTTATTACTTGTGAGCTAGTAAGACTGTTTCCCACTTGACTTGTTTCAAAACTTTTCTGAAGTTGGTAACTTCATTATCATGGGCATACATGACTGCTAATACATAGTCGATTGTATTGGAAACTTTATGTTATTTTATCCGGAAGGAAGAAACTGCATAAAATCCACGGATAAAATACTCCAGAAATCCCACCATCAGAGAGAATCAACAGGAGACAGAGTTGATATGGAATTACGCAGGCTTAAAAGTCGAAAAGAGATTCAGATAAATGTTCACCTCAATATCGGTTACAACAGTTCCATCTGATTCAATTGCATGGATTCGGCCCATTACCTGGATTTGGAGAAAAATAAGTAAAGTTATCTAAAACTGTATGAATGAAGCATGCATGTGTAACTCACATTGTAGGCAACAGGAGGAAATAATTGTACACCTTTTTTAAAATACCGGCTCATGGAAGAAATGAAGTGATATTAATTAATAACACATAGTTAGCCACAAAAGCAATTAATAGACGAGCATGACATCCTAAAAGAATAAAAACATCAGACTGAAGCATTTGAGGATGCATACAGTTTCGTAATCAAGGCCTTGATGATCCTCAGGAGTGTAGTCATCCGAACTTATGTCCACAAATTTGATACATTCCTTTCTCTCAGCATATCGACCTACAACATCATCATTCGATTCAGACCACAAACAAACATGAGAAACTATTCTGATAATCATCACATATAATCAAGGGAATTGTGGTTTTCGACTTAGGCATTACCTCTCTCATACATAAAGCATCTTAACCTTCCAATTCTCAAATGATGGCTCCTGGGATTCTTTCTTGGGAGCCATATTATCCACTGCTGTTCCATTTACACCCCGAATTCAAAATTTCACTCCTGGGAAAATCAATAAAAATACTCTCACAAAATCAAAATGAGGAAAAAGAAGGAAAAAAATTCAGTAGCCCCAGTTTCATACTCCTAAATTTAATTCCTGAAAGAAAAGACATTGTACTAAAATATAAAGTTCAAAACATCTACAAAAAATCAAGAAACGCCAGAAATCAGTAATCACATCAAGAACATACATTTAATAATAAATTATACATATGTACATACCCGATTTAATGTGATGAATAGGCGTCGATTTGTGGAAGCAGAGACATTATATGTTGTTCGGAGATAACGAGGAAGGGAGAATAGGGAGTTATTTGCTTGTCTTCCCACAGAGATTGCTCCTCGAAACGCCATTGATGATATTCTTGCTTTGGTGTTGAGAAAAATGCTTGATTTCAATATATAATTCCATTATGTGATTTTCTGTTGTTTGGACGGTTATGTGTTAACGTGGCAGCATCTTCTTCATCTAATTACTCGGCGGGCTGCTAATCGGGCCGCTCCATGTTTGGCCCGCTTCAAGATTCGAGAATTCGGGTGGGTCGGGTAGAATTTTTCAATGTTTGGATAGCCCGAATCTATTCGGATACAGGGGTAAAATAGGAACTACATCTCCCAAAACAAAATCGCTTGCCCCAAATTTCATCAAATTGCCACTTCTCTTCACCAAATTTCATCAAATTGCGCCCAATTTCATCAAGTTCGCTCTAATCCTTCGATTAAAAGATGGCGTTTTTACTCAACAAAACCGCTCTCTCCGCGCTCCGGCTTAATTCCCAGGTACATGAATATAATCCCGATTACGTTAATTTTATTTTTCTTTTTGGTGTTTGAATGTGGATATGAGCTGTAAAGTTTGATTGGTTTCATTTGAAAATACGCGCAGAAATCCAATGATGCATTGGCGCTCTCTAGGCGCGGGTTTCATGTTGAGCCAGGTCCTCGCGAGAAGGCTGTAAGTGATAATTTTTAGCTGGGCAAACAAGTCGGTATTGTATTTGATTATTTTTGTCTTGCCTATATGTGATGGATATAAAATTGGATCTGAATGCATATGCGGGTGATGAATAGACTTTTGTTCTGGTTAAGTCTTGATTCTTGAATCGGATTGTGCGATAGTAGATGTTTCATATACGAGAATCAACTGGATGTGGTTGGAGAGGAAGAAAAAGAAAAGAAGAGTAGCACTTCGGTGTGGTAGATTGTTTCATTTTGATCTTAGTAGTAAAGTAAAAAACTCGAAATTGTATTTTGGTTATAACATATAGGACTTCAATTAGAATTAAGATTTGAAATTAATAAGGAATTCTGCTGTTTTTATTCATAACATCAGAGTCTTGAATGTCAAAGTTCAAAGTTCAATTAGTTTTCTTTGTAATCTGGTTATTAAGAAATATGATTAGCAGCAGTGTTATGTTTCAGAAATATTATTTTTCTGGAAGCTTTCATTTATGTTTGATTTGGAGTTCGTTAAAAAATAATTTCTGCACTGTAAAAGGAAAGGGAAGTAGCTAAAAGTTTTTCCAATATCCCTTCACACATATATATATATATATATATATATATATATATATATATATACATGTTGAATTATCCCACACAAACTGGCAGCTTTATATGCACCCAACTTGATGTTTGAAGTCGGGGTTGTGATTATTTATTTTTGGGAAGAGCTTAATCTAACAGAAACAGAACCATCATTGAGTGATGTCACTTTTCTCCATGAGCATTCATTTTTTTTTTCTTTCTCATAAGAGTGTGAAGGGCAGTATTCTTAAGGGCCAGTCAGCATATGTATTGATTCTCTTTCAGACGCATGCATATTGGATTATCCCACACTACCTGGTGTCGTTTTATGCTGTCAGCTTGAAGTTTAAAGTGGAAGTTGGTGAATATTGATTATTGTGAAGAGCTTAATCTAACAGGAACAGAAAAAACATAATTGAATGACATCAATTTTGTCCATGAACACTCATTTCTTTTTCTTTCCCACAAGAGCGTAGCATATCTGATGATTTTTTCTTTCTTCCAGAAGCATTAATCTTTGATTATCTTGATTTTTTTTCCTTTCATCCCGAAATGGTTCTTTATTAAATTTATAATGCAATGTTACTGTCACGTTGTAATATTCAGCTTCGATGTTTGGTAACATTAAAACAAGTTTCTCCCATCCTTTTCTTTCTCTCTATGTATGTTTGAACTATAATGAGATACTGGAACTATGTTATAATGCTTGTATTTTGGAACCTTATAGAGTTTTTAAGACTCTAGAAAGATTTGAGTAGTGTACATTTTTCCCTGGCTGCGGGCTGCCTATTATGAATCCCCCCATGCATTTATGTCTTTCCCCCTGTTTTCAGTTTCATCTTCTTTTCTTCATCACATTTTAAGATTATATGGATTTTTCAGCTCTTGGCAGCAGACCCATCTCTAAAACGCTTCAAATCTCATAAGCAAGGTGTACGACGTCTCAAAGTTGTAGGAGACATTCTTACTATTGTAGTTGTAGCTGGTAAGTTTATACTCTCACAAAGAATGAAAAATCCTAGTATACTTGTATGATTATCCTTTAAAAGTAGTTATTGACTTTCTAATATGCTTTTACAGATTTATCTTTTTATTCTATCTGTTATGTGTTATAGATTTTCTAGCTGATGTTCTTTTTGACACGTGAGTTCATCATAAAATGTCCTTGATAGAACTCAATAGTTCTTGTGACGTTGATTGTGCTATGCATCAAGTCGGTAACACCTTGTGCTACCGCTACCATTTGCATTCTAATTACCCTTTGAAAATTTTATTCCGTTACCTACCCCCAATAACCAAGTCCCACTTTACCTTTTTGTGGATTCTATTTGTTGAAGAGAGTATCTAGTAAGAACAAAATTTATAAAGTATTTGACCTTTCTCATGTTGTTGATACTTGTGCTCAGGATGCTGCTACGAGATCTATGATAGGGCAGTCATGCGAGAAGCTCGGAAGAAGTCGATCTAGAGAGCGTAACTGTGCAATACTGCAGTCAGTCAGTTTGATATTTTTGTTCACCAATTTGTTCCAACTCCCATGCTCATATTCAAATAAATGCGAAAAAACATCGAATGGCCTTGGATAGTAGATTGTGACAATGTTTGGTTCCAAGTGGAAGTTGTTTTCTTTTGTCCATCATGGTGATTGATTACATGTTATGGAGCAAGTTGGTAAACCAGATTCCTTTTTATCTTTTCTTTTTAATATTTGGGGTCACGGATGAGAGGGAAAGACTAGATATGGGATGGAAACTAATTTACAAGTAATAGGGTTGATTTCATATCAGAAGTACACAAAATTTCAAGTAGGTCGAATTCTTTGATTTCTGTCTCCTACTGATCAAAAGTCCTCAAACTTCAAATGTCCACACAAATACAGTTTGTATTAGAACCGCACAGTTAGCAAAATATCACGTCTATAAAGTCTTCTACGTACGGTCTTTATTGCAATTCTATTCTGTTTCTCCTCCATATTGGACAGAAGGTCAAAGAATTTTAAACAATGGCCGCTTATGAATCTCTAGTTCACTCATGAATAACCAAATACATCCAACCCCTTCTTGAAAAGGCCGGTTTCTTGCTAGATTTCATAAGAGGGAAATAATTATGGTGGCAGTAGCACAGAAGCAGCATTGCATATGAAGAAGTGATTGAATCGTAAAGTACTCCCTCTGTCCCATAGAAAGTGTCTTGTTTTCCTTTTCGAGTCGTCCCATAGAAAATGTGGACCAAAATTCTCATTCTCTTAATCTCCGTGAGTAACTCAAACTACAACGGGTAACTCAAGATATGGATGCTATCTATCATGGAAAAGGCAAAGGAGGTTAAGGCCTTTTAAGGAGAGTTGATTCAGCTTCTGGAGGAGCTGACTGGATACATATCATTTCAATCCGGACTACATAATTCTAAAGATAATCTAACGACTTGTCACATCTATCTTCCAAATCGCCCACACTGACAACGTCAAGAAAAGTGAAGGCGGCTTTAGATATTAGTAGTGCTGTCTTGATTGGGTTACTAGAAGACTTCCTTTTCACTACTTCAATTTGGAGGCCATCATTTCCTAGACTCTCTTGTTCTTCCTTAATCGCCATGGCTGAAATATTTGCAGATTCACTGCAGCAATCCACATGGATAAGTTCAAGAGTCGGTATATCTCCAATACCCAATGGGATCTCTTCCAACTGCAACAATCCTTCAAGACTAAGCTTCTTCAAAACTGGGAAATGGGAGTCGTCTGCAGTCCAACATCTTAGATCACAACTTTCAATGGTCAAGGAGTTAAGGCTCAGAAAATCCCCACAAACTGGACTCCAGTTTTCCCCCAAAACAGAACTGTATAGCTTGAGAACTCTGAGTTGGGGCAGTGACCCGATAACTGTTAGGTCTTTCCAATCAAGACTACCATTTGTCATTGACAACTTCTGTAGCGATTTCGGGAACCTGCACTTGAGCCAATCACCATAAGATGTAGGGCGGTGTCGATGCAATGAAGCTAAGTTTAGTGATTGAAGTTGATGTAAGCTGCCAAGGTTGTGGAGATGGTCGAACAAGCTATCATCATATCCCTCTGAGAAATCGTTATAGGTTAAATGCAATTTACTGGCGTTGGGAATTCTCTTACACACCTCCTGGCTCAATTTCAGATTCACTGCTTTTATTAGAGTCCGTAAGTTGAACAAAACAACCAACTCATTCCGTCCATCATTTAGCGGAGGATCCGGAAGGTAAATCCTTTTGCATTCCACATGTCTAAGCCGTAGCAAGTCCCAAAACTCAAGTGGTGCCACAACCAGATTAACATCTCCTCCATGAATAGCCAATGTTTGCAGATTCGAAATCAAGGAAATTGAAGAAGGAAGCACCACTACCAAACTGGAGTAACTCAAAGGTTGGTAAGTAAGGAACCGTAGGTTCAAGTTCTTCAATAAAGCTTCTAGGGAAGAGTCGTTAGCCATATTCAAAACTCTCAACAATCTATACACAACCGGCAGCTTCATCCCTCTGCATACCAGAGAACGAAAAAGTTGTTCTGATTCCAGAGTTTCAACCATTTCACAGTTACCCCTACTTGATACGAAGTCATGAAATATGATACGACGCTCCCTATTTACGCCTAGGGTACTTCCGACACAAAGAAACTTCTCTTTCTCAGACACCTTCAAGCATAAATCTCTTATTAGATCATGAACGCGACATGATCTAATCTTCCCATTGTATCGATGTCTTCCAACTAAGATGAGATTTCTATCGACCAGGTCATTAAAGTACCCCTCCGCAATCTCTTCTAACATTTCAGTGCCATTTGATTTTATAAATCCTTCAGATATCCAATATTTGATGATTCGTGAGGCACGGATCTCACTATCCTCCCGAAAAATCCCCATGTAAAGAAAACATGGCTTTAGATGAATAGCCAACTGGTTATAGCTCAAAGATAAAATTTTAGAGCAATCATCATCTCCTCCCATACTGAGAACCGAATTTATATTTTCAGCAACATAATTCCAGTATCCCAAAGTCCTATTTGACCTATGAAGAAGCCCTCCAATTACAACAACCGACAACGGAAGTCCTTTGCATAGTTTAGATATCTTTTTCCCAACCCCTTCCAGTTCAAGAGGGCAATCTTCAGATCCAAATACAGTTTCACAAAACAGGATCCAACTTTTATCCTCATCTAGAAACTTCATCTTGAAGTCAACACAGCAACAGTGACTTGCTACATTTGACAGTCTAGTAGTGAGAAGAATCTGACTTCCGTTCTTGTAATCCGGAAAGAAAATTCTGATCTTATCCCAAACATCGATACTCCACATATCGTCCAATATAATTAAATATCTTTGACCTGATAAAGATTTGTGTAACTGTAATCCTAGTTCTTCTACAGTTGCACTTGTGGATTTTTGTTTGGAAGAAAGAAGATGGATAAGAATTTCTCTCACACTGTATTGTTGAGATATGGTAGCCCAAGCACGAACATGAAAGTACTGCACAATATTTGAATGCTCATAAACATTTTTGGCTAGGGTTGACTTACCGCTTCCACCCATCCCCACGAGTGAGATGATCTGCCGACGAGATTGTTGTCGGGTGAGGATATCGACGAGTTGAATCAACTCCTCATCAAATCCAACCATTTTAGACTTCCCGGTGTTAGCAGATCCGGTCAAAGTAGCAGGAATTGAAAAATCTGGCTGCTGACTTTTGAATCCGGTCTCCTCTTTAACCTTGGTAACCGTTTCCATGATAGAATCCATCTTTTCTATAACCCTATGCAGATCTGGCAAGAACTTGTAACATTTTCCGGTGGATGCTGGAATTCGATCCACAATGTAAGATTCTATGACCTCTTCAGCCTCGTAAGATGCGGATGCAATTCGGCTCTCCAAAGTTTGATTTAATCCTTGAGAGTTGTTTTTCTCGAAGAAATCGAGCAAGGAATCAACTCTATCTCGGAGCGATGCAATCTGTTTGCTGTGGATAAAAGTTGAAAGTCGAGGGTGATTCATGATCTGCTCCATGTTATTGATGAGAGAAAGTAGTGCTGCATAGGCTGCTGCCATCTCTAATTGACTGCTTGCTTTGGCTTTCCTTGAGATAGTATGAGTTGAAAATGCTCCTCCTGTTCTTGTTAAATGGAGTAGAACTATTTTATGTTTTTATGTTTTGGACTTTTGCGTGATTTCACATTTTGTCTACTAACCCTAACGACCCACCATCTCAATATATAATTTCGCTTTCTTCCATATACCTAATCTTCAAGTTCAACTACATCTACTTCAATCAACCACCCAACCAACAGTGGTTCCTACACCCAGTCAAGATCTCTGGATCAGATTCATTTTGTTGATGCAGACCGGATCCGGATCTTAGCTTTGCCTTTTTGAAATCCGAATACGATCTAGTGATCCGCCACTTTATGCATGTCGTGTAAATAAATTAAAGTAGTAATATTGATCAAGCAATTCTATATTATTGGATGCTTGATACTCACTATCGATACACTTTTTTGGTATGAGTTGGGACTGTTGGAGGTCATTTGTCTAGTAAAAGTCATATGCATTTAGACCTCGTTTTAAAAACTTATCTGGAGCTTATTTCAATTTATTTTAATAAATAAGAGTTTTGTAAACTTATGAAAATAACTTATTTTAAAAAATAAGTTGTTTTTTTTGCTTATTTTTATAAATTGGTAGAAATAACTTATGAAAATAAGTTAAAAACAGCTTATGAAAAATTGATCATCATATCAAATCCCTAACAACAATTTTTTAAACTATATATTTTTTTTTCTAATTAAGTGCTAATATATAAATGTATCAAAACGCATCAACTTATTTAATTTAAGCACTTATAACATAAACATTTATTTAAACTGTTTTTCCAAACATGGCCTTAATTAATAATAAAAAAGAAAAAGAATGGATTAGAGCAAAATAGAATTGTGGATGGATTTTGTTTGAGAGGAGAAAGAACTTTTAAAAAAAAAAATAAGCAGCGCCATTTTTCTTTCCTCTTAATATGTATACAGAGTATTGTAGTTTCGGATTTGCTTTTTCTTCTTGTTTTTATAGAATAGAGGAACAATCTATAACAATATAACTAGAACACTAAGGTGGTGCTTTGAATAGCTTTCAGCTGCAGCTGGAGTGTTTGGAACATCCAGCTTTCAGCAGAAATTCTCTACCAAATATAGTCAAGGTAGAGAAGTTGCTTAAGTTGCTATGACCCAGCTTTCAGCTGCAACTTACAACTTATCTAATTTATTGGATTATTTTATCCTTTAAATATTTCTATAATTCTCAAAAAATTATTAATCTTAAAATTAATATTTTTCTTAATTACAAATTTAATTATAATTATATTTTAATATATTAGTTAGTAATTTGATAAAAAATATTTTATCTTTATTATTTAAATTTTTTTCAAGTTTAATGAAATAATTATTATTAAAATTAAATATATATTAATTAAAATAGTGGGTTCTAAAAATTTTAAATTAATATTTTTTTCTATTTTCATTTTAATGATAATTATTTCTTAACTACGTAATTATTAAAATTATACTCCCTCCATCCCGCCCGACTTGGCTTGGGCACGGTTATTAAGAATAGTGGGTAGTTGTGAGTAAAGTGGTATAAAGTGGTGGGACCCATTATAATTTATTAGAGTATTATTTTAGTTAGTGGCCAAGTCAAGTGGGACAATGAAAAGAGGAAAGAAACCAAGTCGGGTGGGACGGAGGGAGTATAAAATATTATTATTATGGGTTTTAAGCAAATAAATAATATTTAAACTATAATAGTATGATATTTTTATGTTAATATGATATATTATAAATTTATTTAAAACAAGATTAATAATATTTATTTATTTATTATAAATTATAATTATTTAATAACATTGAGGGTAAAACAAATATTTTTTTTAAAAACTTAAAATAAGCTACTGATATCAGCCGTTTTCCAAATACTATTTTCCCTTTCAGCAGCTTTCAATACTTATTTCCAAACACCTACAAATTCTCAAATCAGCAGCTTTCAGCCGCTTTCAGCACTTATCAATAAACTTTAGCTATTCCAAACACCAACTAAGAAAATAAAATATATGGATCCAGATTTGAGACCACATCCATGGATCCTATAGATCTTAAGTTTTGATCCAATGGATCTGAATGATATCTCAAGTAAAAAGTTTTGAATGTGAATTAGAACCTAGCAAGATCATGTCTAGATTTAGTCCATTTTCATCTCTACGAACCACACCATTATATATTGTATTATTTTTAATCATAATATAATTAAGTTTAATAAAAAAAGTATTAAAATAAATCTAAATTATAAGAAAAATTGTAAAACTCAAAAATAATTACAGCAAATGTATGACACTATATATATATATATATATATATATATATATATATATATATATATATATATATTTGTTGTGGGTTTGCAATCCTTCGCTAGTGAATCATTTGTGTTGGTCCGGAGACGATAGTCAGGTGTAGAGGGGGGGGGTGAATACACCTGATCACAGTTTCTTCTTCTCAAGGCGAAGGACAGTGAGTCAGTGTTTAGTGCAACTGATGAACAGTGCCAAATAGTAACATTCAATCACTGGGTCAGAGTGGGTCAGCTACTGAGCTCTTCTACTGACTTTTGTCAGTCGTTCGAAACTCAGTCGGAGACGTTGTGCGGATAAGTGTGGGGCCCTGAGATTCGTCTCAGTTTTGAAAAACGCTTTTCACAAATCAAGTTCTTTTGGCTGTGCGCTTTTGAAACACGTTTTATGCAAACATATGATTTTGAAAAGTTATGATATGCAATAAAACAGTAAAGAACACAAGCGATTTAACATGGTTCGGATACGCAAGATCCTACGTCCACGGTCCTGACAATGGCAGGATAACTTGTTGATTATACTGAGCAAGCCTCAGCAGGTATCTGTGCACTGGACAGATCCTTGTAAGTTATAGTCCTTAGCGACTTTACAATTCAAACCGAAGTTCGAAAGGGATGAAATAATCTCCAACTAAGAAGGAGTTCTTACAATAAGAACAATTCACAGAAAGTGAACTCCTTCGAATCTAAGCTATAAATATGGCAATGAGCATAGTCTAGAGAAGAGAGGGATCTAAATACTCTAGAGTGAAGAACTAAGAATATTCTAAGAAAGCAAGTTCTTCTCTGGATAATCTTTGAGTTTACTAGAGTGTTCAAAGCTTGAGCGTTTTCCCTTTTTTTTATTCCGTGCGTGGAGCTTCGAATTTCTTCTCTATTTATAGTTGTGAGCTATGACATATGTCCGTTGGAGACGACGATGCCACGTGTCACAAGCTTCCAAAGAAAACGGCCATAATTTCGAATTTGTTGCGACGAGGCGGTTAATTACCGTACATGAGAGCAAACTTTTCGTATAGAGCGATATGGCGCCGTCGGCTTCTCATTGGTCGAGGTTTGTGGTTGGTGAGAATGTGTCGAGTCAAAGTTGACTATTCAAACAACCTCGTAAGATCTTCTCGCCGAACTTCGAAAAGACTTGTGCGATCGGGTCGTTTTACGTCGGATACGATAGAGACTAGATAAGTCTCTGTCTTCTTCGACTAAGTCGGCCGACAAGGAATACATTTACCGAGTAGGTCAGTGCAATGCTAAGGCGAAGGTACCGAAGCTTTGCATATGTTCTTCTCGCGATGGCTTATCAACCGATGGGTCGTCTCCTACCGAGGTGAAGATCAGCGCCGGTCGAAGAACGCAAGCTCTTACAAAGATGACGCGGGGTTCGGAAAGTAACTTCGTCGGAAGATCAGCCAACAGCTTTACCCCGCATGTGACTTAGACAAAAGATAATCAAAATAAACAAGTCTAACCTATACATCATCTAATCCTATGACACACCGCACGACCGATATCACCGGGTTTTGGGATCTTCAATTCCATAGTACTACTATGATTTCCCCCAATATTCTTTTAACCACTGGACAATGAGTACCATCTACTGACTCATAACCCAACAATTTTCCCCTAATTGATGATGCCAAAACCTCTATTTCTAACTATCTAGCCTTTATTCTAAAATAAGGAACAGAGAGCTAATCTACTGACAACAATTTCCCCTTGATTTATCAGAAGACAATCAAGATGATCAATAAAACATCGGGTCGAGGCGAGATATAGGCAAAATCGGGAGAACGATTATGTGAGTGTGTGTCGATCACTTAGTGATCAGTTGTGAGAAAACACAAACAAAAGCCATGAGACAATGAGTAATTGTCTGGCAAGCAATAGGAACCAATATATATATAGACAGAGAGTACATGGGCCCTATTACTATTACAACAAATATGAGATAAGAGATCAAGTCTGACTTCTGAAATTCTTCGTACGTTTCTTAAAGTCAGCAGACTTGTCAGCTGGAGGGTCCAGGTAGTAATACTTGTAGACTCTTGAGCGTAGAACCTGGATTTCCTCATAATCATCTGGATCGTACATATTCAGACATAGATGAACAACAACTTCTTCTACTTCTCTCTCAATCTCTTTTGTGCACAGCACGTCGCGAGTAGTCCTAGGAGGAGGGATTCGCCTGAAGGCTGGAGCTCTGAAGGGTATTTTCTCTTTCTCCATGATCTGGCAGATCTGATTTCTGAAACCCATATCGAATCGACTGATAAGTCCATCAAAGTGTTGATCAGCTGATTTGTCAGTCTCATAGATGCCCCAAACATAGTATCCCTTAATAAAGTCTTCTTTCAGTTCCTCCCACTGCTCGTTGAGCTCGACTGGCACCCATTTGTCCACATGAGGTGTAGGCTCCTTCTTGATATAAGGTGCCCTTCTGAACTTGGATCCTCGTGGAATCTGTTTCCTTGGATCATGGTTGGCTTTGCGGATAGGCTAATCATTTTAGCCATGTCGCCTATCCTCTTTTTCTCTCCGAGAGCCGCCCCTTGTATCTCCTCTCCCGAGATTTAGTCCCCTGCGGCGTGGCTTCCCAAGTAGCTCTGTCCTCTGCCTCCCGCTCGGGTGTGAGATTAGTCGGGTAATAACTCGTGCGGTTAGGGCCTGGACCTCAGACACTAAGGCCTTGGCTAGCTCCTCCTGAGCTTTCTTCTCATCCTCAGCCTTCTTGGTCTTAGAATTTCCAACAACTTTCTTTGGCTTCTTGCCTTTCTTAGCCTCTTCCACCGATGCTCATGATCAAGCTTATCCTGATCCTGAAGCTGTTGAGCAATCTGAAGATCATAGGCTTCTTGCTCCGCTTTTGATTTGAACTTACGAGCCGGGAAGATGGAGAAATGGGTTCAGTGGCGATCTCCTTCCCCGATCTCTCGCGGTGGCAATACCCGAGGCTCTTCTTCTTCTTCTTGATCCAAGAATTTTGCGATTTCGTCTATGTCTTGGGCGAGATGAGATGGGAACCGCCTCGCCACCGGCTCCGCCTCGAGGGGTGTATTCCAGAGAAGTACAGTGGCCCGGGTCCACTCGAGCGGCCGACCCTTCTCCTTGAGCCGTGCTTGGCCCCTTCCCCCTTACTTCCTTCCTCCACCAATTCGACCACAGCCCGGTTCCGCCTCGCTTTCTTCCTTTACTTCTCCTTCCCCCTTTTTGGCATCATCCGCCTTAGAGAGGTGAGAGCGGATGGCTTTGATTTCTCGTTCAACATTGTAGACCGATTCTTTAATGAGAGTGGCAGTGGATTCGAAGTCTTTGACGAGGTCGCAAGACATTTCCCAATCTTTTCCTTGATCGGCCTATGAATTGCTTAAGGCTTGTGCGGTGACTCTCCCGACGGAGTTTCAAAGCAAAGCCCGATCGTGGGAATCGTCATCTCTTTCTGAATGGCCTTAAGGGCCTCCGCCTATTGTTTTATAGCAGTTTGTAGGCAGGAGGTGGCCAATTTATTCCTTTCTTCCATTTCGGCCTTGACTGAAGCAAAGAGCTCGAGCCACCGCTCGAGAAAATCTTCTCGCCGAGTTTGAAGGAGCTGCCGACTCTGTGTTTCCAAATCTACCTTCTGAGCTGCTAAGGCAGTCTCAATTATCTCCTGAATATTCAGCTGAGGAGTAGGAGCTTCTGAGACTTTCTTCACGCCTTCAGCCAGTCGGGTTACACTAGCCGTTTGAGCCTTAGTATACTGGGCCCATTTTGTATGAACATCTTTGGCTAAGAGGCGATTTTTGTTCCCTTTCCGTCTTATGGCCTTGTTCACCGACTTAGAGGTGACGGAACCAATTGGTTGTATCTGATACGAGCTTGTTCCGATCCTCTGCTCAGAAATTGCGAGTAGTTGCTCTCGACTACGCTTCGAGGCACCCGGGGCATCACCTGATGTGGACGGAGGTGGTGATTTACCCTTCTCGCGGGGAGTGGGACCCTCAGCAGAGCCTCCCAACTCTGCATCCTTGGGTGATGCCTGTTCCATCTCCTCATCCTTATCTCCATTATTCTCATTATCAGGAGAAGATGGTGGCGAATGATCTGTCGCCGGCACCGAGGTGCGCAAGCTCGCCAGATAGAGCATTGCCGCACTCAAATCTTCGAATGTTGCCGATCACCGGTTCCCCGAACCCAATATCGATCGCAACTCTTGCTCTTCAGCAAGTAATGAAAGAGCTATCTGAGTCCTTATGATCTCTTCGAGTATGTCCCAACTCAGGGACCTCAGCAGCATCTGAACTCTAGCCCTTATGGCTATTTCCACCAGATCTGAATGATCAGATATCTCAGGGATCTGTGAGTGGACTTCACTTGTGGCTTGGAGGCGAGTAGAGTGGATGGTCGTCCACTCAGAGGAAGTCTCTTCAGTCGGAGTCCTGACGTCCGACTGAGTCTCCTCGGAGTTGATCACTTGTACCTTATCCTTAAGTGTGGCTCCCTCCATTCCTGTGTCGGAGTCAAGAATGTGTTCTTCAGTAGGAGGAGGAGAGGCTGGTTTAGCTTGTTCTACTGGCATCTCAGCAGGTCCAGTTTTAGTCACCCTTTTCCTTTTCGGAGGGTCGGCGCGAGGGGGCAAAACAATAGCTGATCTTTCTCTCTTCTGATCAGGCGGCCCTCGCCCAACAGACTTCTCGGCAGCTACTTTAGTTTTGAATTTTATTAGCTTGCTGTCGAAGAATTTGGCGTCGGCAAACGAAGAATTCCTCGCTACTGATTGCTCGATCAGTATGTACATCTTGGTCCTATACAGTAGCTTCCCAACGCTAATCATCTTCCGCTCACCAGTGGGTAAGGTGGTGAACTTTTGCGCCTGAGCCTTCAGCTCGGCTACGTAATAATCTGTCCAGTTCACTTGGACTCCGTCGTCTATAGCCATCATCAGCTGAATACGTGGCTTAGACAGCTGATCATAAGATCCTGCGGAGCTCGTCAGAATATGTGACACAATATAGGCGAGCCCCCTGTACTGAGGTAGCAGCAGGTTCTTTGGTAGAGCAGTTTTGAAACTGATGTCCTACCTCCCACAGAACTTCTGAATATACGTGTTCATCTCCTTCTCCTTGTAGCCAATAGGAGAAACACCACTGTCTGGGAGATCAAACGCCAGTCCCAATGCATCTCGGATGTTGAAGACGTGCTGACTCACATCCCACGAGTTTGGGATGACCTCCTTCATATACGAGAAGGAAGATTCTTCTCCTCCGGACGCGAGAGTCCTCCAGTTGAGGTATACTTCCGCAACTTGCCTCAGCAGATAAGCCCTAGGCTGCTTGGATACGAGCCATTCAAGTCCAGATTGTTCAAGCGCCTCAAAGACAGGCTCAAGGTATGGAAGATCCACTTGGTGAAGCGCCATGGTGGGTTCGAACTGAATCCGTGAGAGTATGATCTCGTTCATATCAGAGGGTTCATGAACATTCGCCATTAAAATCTACAAAACAACTTGTTAGCACTTGAAAATAGAGTAAGTCAGTAGAGTTTTAAGCAAAATTTAATACATTACCAAGTAGTTTAGAGCTTGTGGATGCTAGAAATCAGATTGGTTTAGAGATTTGAAGAAAAGACTGATTTGCAGAAAGAGCTCTAAAGTTGGAAATGGCGGAAAATGAGTCGAGTAGAGAAATTGAAAGGTTTTGTAAGATCAAGCTTAATAACCGTTTAGATCGAACGGTCATGATTTAATCTTTCAATGTTATCTGCGGCTGAGATTAAATGTTGTAAACTGAATGATTACAAAGCCGCCTCTACTATAGACCCATGTAGGATGATGCGTAATAAGGGTAAGTGAGAAGACATGCATTAAATGCGCTGCAGGCAGCATTAATTACCAAATCAATTTGAATGAGAACGGTATCTACTGACCATTCCTTAAAGAAATTGATGGCGAGAAATAAATGCTTCTTAACTACTGAATGCAAGCGACTGATATAATAAATGCAAGCATGTCAACAAAAATGTTAGTATATAATACTACGCAAACCTCTTCAGCTGAACTTTTATGATCAGCTGGTTACTGTTAAGACTTAGGAGGATGGTTGACGTGCTGAAGACCACGTTCCCCCTTGTTGTGTACAGTATGATTCTCCCAACTGAATCACTGTACTGATCATCTGACCTGTCATACTGGTTCCTTCCGTCTGATACCAATTGTTGCCAATTGCGGTTATCGGAGTTGTCCTCTACCGACGTGACTCGGTAGGATCCGGTGAGACCTAGCTCAACCGATAGTTCTCCCGAATCGTTCTCGCCTAGTGGTTTGGTCAGTATGTCTGCCCTTTGCTTGTCAGTATGGACTTTCCCCATTCTGATATCCTTCTTCTCGATATGGTCTCTGATGAAGTGGTGTCGGATATCCACGTGCTTGCATCTCGTATGTAGAACTGGATTTTGAGTTATTGCAATAGCACTTGTGGAGTCACAGTAGATGGGCACTTCATTTTGAATGATACCATAATCTCTCAGTTGTTGTTGAAGCCAAAGGATCTGGGCACAACAACTTCCAGCAGCCATATACTCAGCTACTGAGTGCTGTTTCTTTGAAAACCATGATATCAACTTGCTGCCTAGGAACTGACATGTTCCGGAAGTCGACTTTCAATCTATTCTGCATCCTGCATAATCAGCATCAGAATAACCTGTCAGTATAAGATTATCATCAACAGGATACCATAACCCAGCGTCAGGTGTTCCTCTTAGATATCGTAGAATCTTCTTTGCTGAGTCTAGATGACTTCGCTTGGGATCCGTAGCATAAGTTATGTCAGGTCGGCTAGCTGTTAAATATAATAAAGAACCAATAATAGTTCTATAATCAGTAGAGTTAACAGAAGCTCCCTCTTTGTCTAGATCGATTTTAAAATTTGTGTTCATGGGGATCTTGACTGGCTTGCTCGAATCGCAGCCGAATCTTTTGAGAAGATCTCGAGTGTATTTAGCTTGATTGATGAAGATTCCTTTAGGTGATTGCTTCACTTGAAATACAAGGAAATAATTCATCTCTCCCATCATGGACATCTCGAACTTCTCCTTCATCATCTTCTCAAACTACTAGCATATGGTCTCGTTTCTGCAGCCGAAAATGATGTCGTCCACATAGATTTGCACCAGTAGGATGTCATCTCCTGAATTTATGCTGAACAGGGTGCGATCTACTGTCCCCTTCTGAAAACCTTTTTGAAGTAGAAAGTCTGATAGGGTATCGTACCAAGCCCTGAGTGCTTGTTTTAACCCATACAGAGCTTTCCGAAGTCTGTACACCTGATGTCCCTGCTGAAAGCCGGGCGGTTGTTCCACGTAGACTTCTTCCTTCAGTACGCCGTTCAGAAAAGATGACTTTACATCCATCTGATATACTTTGAATCCTTGATGCGTTGTGTAGGCTAGGAAAAGATGAATGGCTTCTAATCTTGCGACTGGAGCGAAAGTTTCATCAAAGTCGATTCCTTCTGCTTGACTGTATCCCTTGGCAACTAGTCGAGCTTTGTTTCTGACAATGACGTTGTTTTCATCACGCTTGTTTTTGAAGACCCACTTAGTACCGATCACATGCTGATGTCTAGGTCTGTCAACAAGCTCCCAAACTTCGTTTCTGACGAACTGGTTCAGCTCTTCTTGCATGGCGATGATCCGGGCCGATCGTTAAGTGCGTCCTCTATCGACCGAGGTACTTCTGTAGACAAGAAACAAGAATAAAGTGAGCTTTCTCCTTGATTTAATCTCGATCTTGTTCTTATCGTTGCTGATAGATCTCCTATTATGAGATCTGAAGAGTGAGCGTCAAGCCATGTACGTCTGAGTCTGGCTTCTTCTTCTGATACTACTTCTGCAGAATCAGTAGGAGTGTTAGGCATTTCAGTAGTATTGTTCTGAGATTGCAGCAGTTCAGTAAGAAGGTTAGGATCTACTGAGTTTCCAAGTTCAGGGGCATTTAGCTCAGGAACATTAATCGTTCCCCCTGAGTTTATATTCTCAGTAGAGGTCTCAGTTACCACTGGGGCTTCCTCATCGACCGTCGTTACCTGTTGTTGATTCTGTTCAGTAGAATCAACCAGGTCAGCTACATTGCCTGTTGGTTGAGTCTAAGTTTCTTCATCATCTGACTCATCATCCCAACAATGCTGAATCTTTTCGCTTTATCGCCGATCCGAGATCCTGTAGCTTGCTGCTGACATCATCAGTATTTTTCTCTGTAGTTTTCCTGTTCTCAGTAACAAACTCATCAAAAACAACATGAGGGCTTTCCTCCACGCAAAGAGTCCGATAGTTAAAGACTCTGAAGGCTTTACTGACTCGGGAATATCCTAAGAATACCCCTTGATCATATTTGCTATCAAAGACCTTCAACCGATCTTTCCCGTTATTGTGGATAAAGTACGGACAACCAAAAATATGAAAATGAGAAATAGAAGGAATTCTCCCTTTCCACACTTCGTATGGTGTCTTCATGTGTTGCTGTGTAAGTAGTGAGCGATTCTGAGTGTAGCAGTGCGTGTCGGGCAGCATCCGCCCGTAACTTAGATGGTAGCCCAGAGTCTGCTAGGAGCCTCCTTGCTGCTTCTTTGAGTGTTCTGTTTTTGCGTTCAACAAGTCCGTTCTGTTGAGGAGTACGAGCAGCTGATGTCTCGTGCTGAATTCCCTCTTTCTCGCAGTACTCTTTAACTACTGAGTTGAGAAATTCTCGTTCCTCCGTCTCGAGCGAATTCTTTGTATCTTGATGTCCTTTTCCACACCGAGCTTTTTCGGAGTTTAGGCAACTCGGTCATGACATCAGATTTGTTGGCGATGAAGATTACCCATGTATATCTCGAGTAGTCGTCTATAACGACAAGGGCATACTTCTTGCCTCGTATAGTCACTAGAGAAACTGGCCCGAATAAATCCATGTGCAGCAGCTGAAGGATTCCATCAGTGGAAGGTGAAGGAATAGGTGGATTGCTGTTCTTTGTCTGCTTTCCCTTCAAGCATGCTTCACAATTTCGATCTTTGATGAACGATTCGTTGGGTAGTCCCCTGACTTTAGAGTTCTTGGCGAGCTTTTTCATAGTCTTGAAGTTCAGGTGGCTGAGTCTCTTATGCCATAACCATCCTGACTTGTCACTGGATTTCGTCTGTGCGAGCAACCAAGCCTCAGGTTCTGCGGTATTCCAGTTAGCAACGTATATGTTTTTCTTCCGCGAACCTGATAACACTGTTTTCCCTGTAGATTTATCAACAATATCACAGAAACCAGTGTCAAAGATTACTCTGTTAAGATTATCACAGAATTGACTGACAGAAAGGAGATTATGTTGAAGTCCTTCAACATATGTTACTCTTGGAACTGAAGCAATCCCAATATTCAGCGTTCCATATCCCCTTGTGTAGCCTTTAGAGTTGTCACCAAACTCAATTCTGGGACCATCTTCTTGTATATAGTTGGTTAGCAGACTCTTCTGGTACGTCATGTGTCTTGAGCAGCCGTTGTCCACTATCCATGGGTCCTTATGCACCTGCAAAACAGAAACATTTTTAGGTACCCTTTTGTTCAGTTGGGTCCTTACATGTTAGTGGGTGATTTCGGAACCCAAATCTGCCTTGGAACCTTAGAAGTCTGAGACTTCTTCTTCTGAACCTTGTCAGTTTTCTTCTCCACAGGACTCGGAGATACTGACTTTCTGCTGATGATTTTTGGTTCAGGAGCTTTCTTCTTCTGAGTCTTTGCGCTTCTCCAGACCCTGGGCTCATAATAGTACGAGCCATACTGAGCCGGGTGCTTGTACAGTGGCTCATGGTAATCGTTTCCGCCCATCCGACCTTCTTGGTTCCCCCCCCGAATTTGATCGCGGTGTCCCGGGGCCGGAACCTTTGGTCGGTTGCTTGTTGTTGCTCGGCTGAGGTGCAATCATTTTCTGTTTGTTCTTCGCCTGAGGTGTGGTGTCAGCAGCTTGCACCTTTCCTCTGACAAACCTATCAGCCAGCGCTTCTGAGCTTTTCGAGGTAGAAGCTTCGTGGGTATAGCCAAGTCCTTCTTTCATGACAGGTGGTCGTTGTGCTCTGAGCATACTTTCTAGCTTCTCCTTAGCTCCAAGGTACTATGCGGTCATCGGTCCCTCGCTGCACCTCGTCACTCCTCCCGAGTGAGTCATAATCTTTCGTACGTCCGAGAACTTCGACCGAGCCGGGTTATTTCGGTCTCTTTCTCGAATTGTCCTTAGTCGGACCGAGATCCGAGTCTCTTGAAGCCGAGACTTAGTCATAAGAGATTCGATCTCTTCCTTGAGTCTCACAACTAGATTCTCCGACTCGAGAGAGACCCGACAATCGAAGAAAGTCTCCGATTTTCAACCTTTACCATCTCCGGTTCCTCGGATCGTTCTGCCTGAACTCTCTCGCTCGTTGAATCTGCCTCTCTAGCGGATTGTTGTATGCTTGTACCACATCCGAGAGGATCATACGCGACCGAGCACGTATCGTGTGTGCTTTGTGTGAAGAAGAGGTTATATTAAGTTTGGAGTTTACCTCGGTCTCTTCTCCGGCCATCGACAAGATTCAATGTTCCTTCAGGAACCGTTTCTCCGACCTCAACCGCTACAAATGTAGCTTCGTCCTCGAGGAATACATAAATGTAACCTCCTCAAGTGAGTTGTCGGATATCTCTCCGGCGATGTAGGCCTGCCTTCTTTGGGCAAATTTTTCTCTTCTGGCCTGCCGTTCTTCTCGTTGAGCAGCTGAGAGTTCGGGACAGTCGTACTGATAGTGTCCCTCCTTTTTACAGTTATAACAGGTGGATGTTCTGCTGCTTTTTCCAGCTGAAGCTTTGGATGGACTCGCAGCAGGCTCTGTGTTCCTGCATTCAGTAGAAGGATTATATTCTTCCCTTTTCTCATAATCTTTCTTACCTGAGGGAGAAACTCTTTTGTATTTCCTCAGCTTTCTGATTCTCTCCTTTTCTCTCTGATATTTGAGAGCCATCATAGCCAGCTGGTCAATGCCTGAAGTCTCACAAGATTTTGCTTCGATAGTGGCCACTGCCTTGCTTGAGGAAATCGGGTTGGATCCAGTTTTGCTGACAGTTGCTTTAAAAGCATGATCGATCTGTGTGTCAGCTGGAGCACTGGAACACCTTTGGGGTAGACTATGCTCAAATTCCTCCGTCTTTAGTTCTAAAAATATAACATCAGGAGTTAGAGCATTTAGATCAGAGCGACGTAAATAAGTAGCAAATGGAAGCCACTTCTGTCGAGGTAGCGCTCTCAAGATCTTCGTGTTCATCTCTTTATTGGTGAACACATTTTCCAGCCCGTTGATGACATTGACTTGGTTTGTAAATCTGACACTGAGCTCGTCAATGGTCTCACTGGGTTCCATTGTAAAGGCTTCGAACTTCTGAAGCTCTAATTCGAGCTTGTTTTCTTTGATCTGCGGGGTTCCTTGGCTCGCATGCACCCAAAGCATCCCATAGCTCTTTTCTTTGTTTTGCGACCCCGCACCCTCCCGAGATGAGAGTTACTGAGCGTTGTCAGTATTGCGTTTCGCGCAACTCGGTCGAGGTTGTGCAGCTTTTTCTCTTCAAGCGTGAAGGCTGATTTGTCTTTGGGAACCTTAGCACCGATTTGTGCTCCTACACCTCCCGCAGTAGCGAACTGAACGCTGTCAATCATGGGAATGATGGGTCCAGTCTCCAAGACGTCCGTCATGCTGTCATGCAGCGATGTGAGGTGTGCCTCTATTCTCACGCGCCATACCGTGAAGTTCTCTATTGAGAACATCGGCACCATCCTGATACCTGGCATGTCAGACATTATGCGAACGGGTATAAGGATGAAAGAAGAGATGCTTGTGTAGTGAAACGTTTTCAAGGATCTGTTCGAGAGAACCAGTAGTACAGAATCGGTGATCAGAAGAACACCGAGGCTCTGATACCAATTGTTGGTCTAGAGACGATAGTCAGGTATAGAGGGGGGGGGGGTGAATACACCTGATCAAAGTTTCTTCTTCTCAAACTGAAGGACAGCTGAGCTGTTTAGTGCAACTGATGAACAGTGCCAAATAGTAACCTTCAATCACTGGGTCAGAGTGGGTCAGCTACTGAGCTCTTCTACTGACTTTTGTCAGTCGTTCGAAACTCAGTCAGAGACGTTGTGCGGATAAGTGTGGGGCCCGGAGATTCGTCTCAGTTTTTAAAAACACTTTTCACAAATCAAGTTCTTTTGGCTGTGCGCTTTTGAAACACGTTTTATGCAAACATATGATTTTGAACAGTTATGATATGCAATAAAACAGTAAAGAACACAAGCGATTTAACGTGGTTCGGATACGAAAGATCCTACGTCCACGGTCCTGACAATGGCAGGATAACTTGTTGATTATAATGAGCAAGCCTCAGCAGGTATCTGTGCACTGGAAGTTCGAAAGGGATGGAATAATCTCCAACTAAGAAGGAGTTCTTACAATAAGAACAATTCACAGAAAGTGAACTCCTTCGAATCTAAGCTATAAATATGGCAATGAGCATAGTCTAGAGAAGAGAGGGATCTAAATACTCTAGAGTGAAAAACTAAGAATATTCTAAGAAAGCAAGTTCTTCTCTGGATAATCTTTGAGTTTACTAGAGTGTTCAAAGCTTGAGCGTTTTTCCCTTTTTTTATTCCGTGCGTGGAGCTTCGAATTTCTTCTCTATTTATAGTTGTGAGCTATGACATATGTCCGTTGGAGACGACGATGCCACGTGTCACAAGCTTCCAAAGAAAACGGCCATAATTTCGAATTTGTTGCAAAGAAAGACAGCTTAATTATCGTACATGAGAGCAAACTTTTATCGTATAGAGCGAGATATGGCGCTGTCGGCTTCTCATTGGGTCGAGGTTTGTGGTTGGTGAGAATGTGTCGAGTCAAAGTTGACTATTCAAACAACCTCGTAAGATCTTCTCGCCGAACTTCGAAAAGACTTGTGCGATCGTGTCGTTTTCTCGTCGGATACGATGACTAGATAAGTCGTTGTCTTCTTCGACTAAGTCGGCCGACAAGGAATACATTTACCGAGTAGGTCGGTGGCGGCAATCGCGAAGGTACCGAGCTTTGCATATGTTCTTCTGCTGATGGCTTATCAGCTGATGGGCTGTCTCCTACTGAGGTGAAGATCAGCTGCTGGCTGAAGAACGCAAGCTCTTACAAAGATGACGTGGGGTTCTGGAAAGTAACTTCTTCAGAAGATCAGTCCAACAGTTTACCCCGTACAGGACTTAGACAAAAGATAATCAAAATAAACAAGTCTAACCTATACATCATCTAATCCTATAGACACACTGCACGACTGATATCAGCTGGGTTTTGGGATCTTCAATTCCATAGTACTACTCTGATTTCCCCCAATATTCTTTTAACCACTAGACAGCTGAGTACCATCTACTGACTCATAACCCAACACTTTGCTAGTGAAAACTCAAAAATAATTACAACAAAAAAGTATTACGAAGTGGGTTTGCAATTCTTTGCTAGTGAATCTTTCAACTT
This sequence comes from Lavandula angustifolia, assembly GCA_028984105.1. Taxonomy (NCBI): domain Eukaryota; kingdom Viridiplantae; phylum Streptophyta; class Magnoliopsida; order Lamiales; family Lamiaceae; genus Lavandula; species Lavandula angustifolia. The sequence goes on along the minus strand of CM054816.1, from coordinate 17,587,198 downwards.
CTTGTTCATATTAATTACTTCAGGAATCTAAATGTGTCTAACTTTTTTCATTACAAGTAATTTACTTGTGCTTTTTTTGATGTAAATTTCACATTGATTACTTCTTGAATACAAATGTGAATATATGTTTCACCTAATATTGGAAATGTCATTTCATCATAGTAAAAATCTTCGTGCGAGTCTCTTTTTTTACCGACAAAAACTATTTGAGTATGGACATGAGAAACTAAGTGTTCAATTTCAATCCCAAAGTCATATTATGTTAAATCCTCTTCAGGAGGAACTTGAGGGAATTGAGCTCTCTATTATTTGAACTATTAGTTCTAGCAAGTGGTTCATTTCTTCTTGAAATCAATCATTCATGGAAATTCATATATTAAAAGATTATTCAGGATCTCTATGTTGCGTCCATGTAATTTATTGATTATTCAGCGCATCATAATTACTTTCAGATGTCCAAACCGATTATGCCAAAGCATAAATCTCTTTGAATTATTGAACTTCAGGTTCATGACATGGTTTGTGCAATACATTTCAGACGGTAGTGTATGATTTTTCATTTGTTTATTTCTGGCTAAATACAAAAGAATTTATACATTAATATTCATACTATTGAATATAGTCTCAATGTGGTATCCATTGCAGTGAATACTCTTAAACTTAGTAAGTTTCTTCTGGACTTACTAGAGTAAAGGGCATGTTCAATATTTAATTTAGTGTTGAATGAAACAAGCTCTTTCGGAGCCATCAATGATGTTTGATGCAATATTAACATTATATACTCATATTTTAAAATCTTACAATTTAAGATACAACTACTTGTATCGAGCTTTAGGGAGGAAGACATTTGAATCAAACCTCTCTGTTTAGGTTTTTCCACAATTACTTTAGTCTTTGACAATGAGATACTCAATTTTCAAATCATCATTAAGATGACAATGAAGAAAAAATATTTTCTTTACACTACCTTGATGGGATGCTTCATTTTTATTAATGTGTCCACCATGCCCTCTTATTGGTAGATGAACATCGATATCAAAAGTGCAATAATGTCAATAAAACATAAATTCTATTTTTCATTCAGGAGTAAAACATATATCATCCAAAGTATGAGTTGCTCTTTAAGGACATTTAATATTCTTCAAGAATATGAATGATGTTGCTTTAAGAGCAAAAGTTAAATAGTACTCCATCTGTCTCATTTGCTATTTCAGGAGTAAACATTCAAATTGGTTATACATCTTTCACTTGAGTCATATAAGCTAAAGATCTTAACTTTGTCCAGTATTTTTGTCATCTCCTTCGCCATTTTCCCTTAGTTTTTAAATCGTAAATCAACCCCATTTTTTTTACTAGAAGAAAGAAGTTAATCAAATAAATTAACGTTTATGTTTCCATGTTGAACGGGCTTAATGCCATGAGGGAGATTTGTCACACGAAGGTGGGATGAAGGGCATGACGAATATGCAATACGAAATTAGAATATTTAGACTTACATGATTTAGTGAAACTTTGGCTCTAAATGTTAGATATGGTCTTTTATTTCTACTTTCTTTGTATCTACGATGTTTTAATATTATTATCAATACTTTGTTGTTTTCTACTTTGAGATGTATATTGATAGGTGGATAAGACAAGGAAGCCAATGTGGTAAGGTCGTGTATGATTTGACGGCGTTCAAGTATTGGGATCTGAGTGCAACCACCAACATCTCGGTTAATTCTTCGAATAACTGTTGTCGAAGAATCATTAGTTTCTTTTGTAATGAACTACTGTTGTTATAATCTATATTTGATATTTTATTTGTAGAACAATGAATTATTTTAATAGCGTGGAGTTTCTTGATAAGAATTTTATAGAAAATATTATGTTTTGCTTCGTTTACAATTTTTTATTAGTTTTATTGATGAAATGATCGATCTGGTGGTAAACATTGTCGTAGATACATATAAAAACGCTTAAAAGCATTTAATGTTTATTGAATGTTGTTATATATATTGATGAGTGGTTTTTATACCATCTCACCGTGTTCTTTTTGAGCTTATTTACATCATTTTCTACTCATTTTTAGCTTTTGTTTTGCTTGGAATTGTATACTTTCGATGATTTTTGGTTTTGTAGGTTTCTTGCGCGTTTTGAGCATATTTGGTGGTATTTGGCACCAAAATGAAAGAAATCATGACCATTGATCCATTGTTGGCAAATATGGAGTTGTTTGGATGAATAATGAAGAGGATTTGAAGCCGGATGTTGAAGAAACCGTGTTTCGGAGCTCGTGTAATAAGGCAGATGGAAAATCGTGTGGCAGACGGATCTAATGATCTTAGAATCCGATCTCCACCGTCCATATCGTAGTTCTATGTGTTAGGAACATTTTGGCAAAGTTTCGTGACGATCCAACGGTTATCGAAGGAGATATCGTGTTTTTCCCAAAATTGGTCAGTGCAGAAAATTGCTGACAGGAGTGGCGCGGACAGAACAGGTCGGACCGCGGTCCGCATCTTTTACAGCCCAAAAACTTTTTTTTTCGGCCCGAAACCTATATAAAATCTTCCGGACTTTTTTATAAAACCTATATAGAACGAAGATTACAACCGAAGGACCAAGTGCGATGATCAATCCGCTAGATTCTAGGTTGTATTATTCCTTCTCAGTTTTGTTTAGGGTTTTTGATACTTGAATTCTATGGATTCTTTTTGCATCTTTTGTGATTATTTTCCTACGAATATGAGTGGCTAAATCCCTTTGTGTGGGGGTTTAGCAAGACCTATGTTTTTGATGAATTGATTCAAACCCTAGTTTTTCAATGAATGAATTGTTTTGTTTCTTAATTGTTGAGCATGCTTTTAATTTCTCTATGATTCTTTAATGTGACTGGCCATCATCTTAGATAATTGTAGAGAATATAGATAATAGGTAACACGGCGGATCACACTCGGTTATTTATTTAGACATGCAATTAAGTGTCTAGATTGTCACCATTGGTTTGGGATAGTTTAGATGGTTCTTTAAATCCTTGAGCATGATACGATCCTTAGGTTCATGATATGATCACTTGATTGACCCTTAGGATTATAAGTTAGAGATCTCCCACTATCATACGGAATCCCTAGAGCCTTAGTGGATGAACCAACAAAATAAATTCATAAATGCTAGCTAGAGAATGGGAATGAATCGATCATCTTAGGCATAGTGATTGTTAAACCTCCGCACTCTTCATCAATTTAGAAACCACACCCATCAATCCACTTTGCTTCACTTTTACTTGTTTTCTTAATTTCTTGCTATTTTAATTCCGTAGTTTTAAATAAACAAAACCCAGTTTAGGACCAAGTAGATAGTTAAATAATTAGAGTAATTAGAACCCAACTGAGTCCTTGTGAGATCGATCTCGGGAGTTGCTAGATTATGTACTATACCAATTCGTGCACTTGCGAGAATTATAATTTGTTCATCAAGTTTTTGGCGCCGTTTTCAGGGACTCAGTTGTTTTGATTATTCTTTTTACTAGCTGTTTATTTGTTTAGATTTTATTTTTAGGTTGGTTACTATTTCTTCTTTTCTTTACTGTGTCGAGTCTTACTCTTTAAGTTTTTTGTAGGTTTATGCATGGTAGAAGGTCGGAAAATCTAGTACTTGCGCCTTTTATCGATAACATACATAGAGTGGGGACTCGCGTTATGAGGGAGGAACCAGAAGATAAAATTGAAATGGAGCAAATAGTGAACAATCCTGAACCAGAGAGGATGCAGGGAGACTACACAAGGCCGATACTTGGAGCCAATACCACTTGCATCGTCCTAGAAGAGACCGCAAGGAATTATGATCTGAAGCCTATCTACTATCATATGCTACCATCTTTCTACGGGCTAGCAACTGAAGATCCTCTTGCTCATATGAGGGAGTTCTATGCTACATTGGGGACTCTTCCTCTCAGCGGGCTCACTACTGATCAATTGGGAAGACAATTGTTTCCCTACACTTTGAAGGATAAGGCTAAGACTTGGTTGAACACACTACCTGCTAACTCTTTGCGAACAATGGAGGATGTGTTCAAAGCATTCACTGAGCGATACTACTCCCGAAGCAAGAGCCACGAGTTGAGGCAGCAGATTGCTACTTTCTCCCAGTTTGACAATGAGACATACCATGAAGCTTGGGATTGATTCAAGGGACTCCTCATCTAATGCCCACTTCATAATTATCAGGTTGCGATGCTGAATGAGTTCTTCTACAATGGATTGCTCTTGCCGTGTCAGATTATGGTTGACAACATGGCTCCCGGAGCCATTCTTGCACTAACCCCGAGTGCAAACATGAGCTTTTTGAGACATTGAAGACTCGTTCTGTACAAAGAAGTCAGAGTGTGAGACGTGGATCGCAGGATGTGCGGGCTGCACACGCAGATGACACTATCAAGGAGCTTCAACTACTTAGACTAGAAATCAAGGCCCTCAAGCAGGCACAAGTGCAAGCCCCAAAGAATGGCGAGGTCTGTACCATTTGTGATGATCAACAACACTCAACTATCCAATGTCAGTTTAACATCATTCATAGCCAATTTGAAGAGGAACAAGCTAATTGGGGACACGGCATAGGACATCCGGAATGGGAGGAGCGAAAGCAATATCAGATGCCGCAACAAATTTTTGTCCATAAGCAGCAAGGGTACAATCCCAACTTTAAGAGTTACCAGTATTATGGAGGAAGGGATGCTAATCAGCAGCAGAACTTTGGAGGTACATCATCTTCTCGCCCTCAGCCAAAGATTGAGGAAGTTGAACAGAATTCCATTGCCATCTTGCAAGACACCTTAAACTCCTTTATGAAGAGTTCTAGGGAGCAAATGGAGACACTCACCACTTCTGTCAAGAACGCGGAAGCAACTTCCAAAAATTTGGGGACTCAACTTGGCCAACTAGCACTTCCTTTGCTTAACATGCAACAAGGGGAACTACCTGGACTAACACAGCAAGCAAAGGTTATCCACGTATTGAGGAACGACAAGGAGATTGAGAAGCCCTGAAAACTCACTCCTTGAGGAAGAAATCAAGCAGGGTGGTGTAGTTTAAGAGGATGAAGAAGCCTTGACTGAACAAGCCAAAGGAAAAGATAAGGATCTTGTAGAAAAACCCACATTACACAAGGCGAGTAACCCATACAAGCCTCCTCCACCATTTCCCGGACGTCTGAAAGGAAGCAAGCAAGATAAGCAATTCTCTACCCTTTTCAACATGGTTTCTAAGGTTAACATCAATCTTCCCCTTATAGACCTTATCAAGAGTATTCCAAGGCAATCCAAGTTCTTCAAGGAGCTCATCACCAACAAAAAGGATTACGAGCAGAGTAAAAATCTTCCTACACTTGAATCAGGGGGTGTTGTAGTTGATATATCAGCTCTACCGCCCAAGTTAGTAGATCCTGGAAGATTCGACATTACTATCTCTATGGGCAAGGATAGAGTTACACGAGCAATGCTAGATCTTGGAGCTGGTATCAACCTCATGCCCTACTCTGTCTACAAAATGTTGGGAGTTAACAATTTGAAGCCTACACCTATAAGACTTCAATTTGCTGATAACTCGGTGAAGACCCCAATGGGGATTGTTGAAGATTTGTTGGTAAAGGTAGACAGGTTTATTGTTCCAGTTGACTTTATTGTTCTTGATGCAGATGATACTTCTCGAGGGCTAAGTGACCAGCTTATCCTCCTAGGGAGGCCATTCATGGCAACCACTAGGACTTGTGTTGATGTACCATCACGAACTGTGAGGATGGAAGTCTTGGGGGAGATTACAGAATTCAAAGCACTAGCTCCAACCACATTGGGAACTAATGCCTCGACTGCTGAAGTTAACATTGTGCAGCCTGCATATTATGTAGTGAAGGATTTTGATGGTACAGAGGGATTAGGAATAGACACATTATTCGATGAGGAGTCAATTGATGTTGGTGTTCCGAAATTGAATGAATGTGTTGAAGATCAAAAAGACATGTTCCTAAAGAAAACCATCTATGTCAGACGCACTAAAGCTGCTTGTGGGAAGAGCACGCTGGGTAAAACACTCTATCCTAGTCTTAAAGTTCTTTTATATGACGATGGTTCTAGAGTTTTTCCAGGATACCCAAGTTCTACATTCTCCGGACCATTTCATGTGGTGGACGTTTTGTCGCATGGTGTGGTAAAGTTGATGAATCCACGAACCAAAAAACATTTCAATGTGAAGGATGTTTGTGGAGCATCATCAAAGGAGGCGTTCGACAAGTCTGTAGTCGGGCGTCCAAAGTCGCCAAGTTTCTAATCTGATTCAGCAAAGTCGAGCCAACGACTCTAACCAACAACGCTTCATGGGAGGCAACCCACGTTTGTGAGTTTTTCTAGTTTTCTTAGTTAGATTTATTGCTTTCTATAAACTTGAAAAAAAAAACTGAGGAGGAAAATTTACATATATGCATCACCTATTGATTTTGAATGCATACTAAGCTATATCAGAGCAGTAGGGGAGCTGATACGGTGGGGATTAACTTTGGATCTGAGCCTGCCAAATCAAGCTTCGCATAAGTAGATCGATCGGACATCACCTAGACACCAGGGAAGATTCGTTTACCCAATTTTCTTTATTTCACTCTATTTCGTGCTAGGGACTAGCTCGTAGATAGGTTTGGGGGGGTATGTAGAATCTTGAACCCTATTTATTTGGTCTGTATGATTATGATTATGGTGATTCCCCATGTACTAGATATTTGAATTGCTCTGACTTGTGTTATTTGATGATTATGCATTTCTTGCCTTTAAAATTTTTCTTTGCTGAAGCATTGTTGGATTGAATTTGAGCATGATGAAATTTTCGAACATGTAGGATGTAAAAGTATGGTAGTCCAAAAAGCCTTTGGTGAGAATTTGAGCTTATTGTGAACTGATGAAATTCTATGCTGGTCTCAATTTCTTTCATGTGTGATACTCGCTTTAGGGAGAACCTTTAGAACTTACTTTGAGTCTGTTAGAAGTTTATTGAACACTTTTCGTATATGACATTGATATGATCTTAGGCACTATCTCGTTTTTTTTAGCCAGAGTCAAACATGATTCCTACCTTGAACATCAACCTAGTAAGCCCCTTTGAGCTTAATGTATCCTTTTTATTTATGTACCTCCACTTAAATTGTCTAGCCTATCTAGCCTTAACCGAGGATATAGTAAAGTCATTAGTGATGTGGGGAGGAAATGGAGGTTTGGTGAATGTTTGGTGATCAAGAGACAAATATTTGTTAAAAAGTGAAGTTAGTGTGAATTGATTTTGATTATATCCAGCCTGGTACCGAACTTGATGACACCTTGAAATCTTTATCTAATTATTGGTAGAGAGTTGGCAGGTAAACAATTGGATATAATAAGAGAACTTGGGCATGTACTCCTAACTTCGATTGAAAGAGGGTTTATTGATGACATACGTTAGAGTTGGGAAATGAAAAAGGGAGAAGAAAAAAAAAACATTTGAAAAGAAAAAAAAAAGGGGAAGTTGAAAAGGGGAGTATATTTTGAAAAAAAAGTGAGAACTTGGGGTGACTTGATTTGTTTGATTATGGGTGATTCAAAGGTGGTTGGTTTTAGATGTTTATTTTGATAAATCATCATTTGGATGCTCTACTAGATCCCTTGATTTGTCGTACATTATGAGTCACTTTTCCTATATATTCCCTACCTTTTTATTACATGCCTTAGCCCCATTACAACCAAAGTAAGACCTTCGAGATCTTTTCCATGAATTGTGATCATTACGAGTAGAATTAGATAATCTGCAAGCTTATGAAGACGCTCTCCTAGGGTTGAGTTTGAGTGATAATTTTACCCTTAAACACTTGAGTGTTTGAGCGAAACAGATTTCCGGAGAGGGAATACTCTACTTCTATGTTCTATTTTGTTTTGAAGGTGGCATCAAGCTTGAATGATTTTTACATGCTAGTGATGTGTTCTTCTAAAAACGAAATAAGGCTCAAATTGCTATGCTCATCTTTCGGATATTTGGTCATAGTCTTTCTTTTATCTTGTTTCTTTGCATGAGGACAAGCAAAAGCTTAGGTTTGGGGGGATTTGATGAATAGTTTTTATACTATCTCATCGTGTTCTTTTTTAGCTTATTTACATCGTTTTCTACTCATTTTTAGCTTTTGTTTTGCTTGGAATTGTATACTTTCGATGATTTTTGGTTTTGTAGGTTTCTCGCGCGTTTTGAGCATATTTGGTGGTATTTGGCACCAAAATAAAAGAAATCATGACCATTGATCCATTGTTGGCAAAGATGGAATTGTTTGGATGAATAATGAAGAGGATTTCAAGCTGGATGTTGAAGAAACCGTGTTTTGGAGCTCGTGTAATAAGGCAGTTGCAAGATCGTGTGGCAGACGGATCTAATGATCTTAGAATCCGATCTCCACTGTCCACATCGTCGTTCTATATGTTAGGAACATTGTGGCAAAGTTTCGTGACGATCCAACGATTATCGAAGGAGATATCGCGTTTTTCCCAAACTTGGTCAGTTCAGAAAATGGCAGACGGGAGTGGCGCGGACAGAACAGGTCGGACCGCGGTCCGCCTTTTGTGCTGGACCGCGGTCCGCGTCTTTTACAGCCCAAAAACGTTTTTTTCGGCCCGAAACCTATGTAAACCCTTTCGGACTTCTTTCCTTTGAACCACACACCCTAATTTCGACTTTTTCCAGCCCCAAAGTAGAGAAACACCCAAGGCATCCCTCCGTTGAAGATTCAAGGCGAAGAACGAAGACTACAACCGAAGAACCAAGTGCGAGGATCAATCCGCTAGATTCTAGGTTGTATTATTCCTTCTTAGTTTTGTTTAGGGTTTTTGATACTTGAATTCTATGGATTCTTTTTGCATCTTTTGTGATTATTTTCCTACGAATATGAGTGGCTAAATCTTCTTGTGTGGGGGTTTAGCAAGACCTATGTTTTTGATGAATTGATTCAAACCTTAGTTTTTCAATGAATGAATTGTTTTGTTTCTTAATTGTTGAGCCTGCTTTTGATTTCTCTATGATTCTTTAATGTGACTGGCCATCATCTTAGATAATTGTAGAGAATATAGGTAATAGGTAACACGGCGGATCATACCCAGTTATTTATTTAGACATGCAATTAAGTGTCTAGATTGTCACCATTGGTTTGAGATAGTTTAGATGGTTCTTTAAATACTTGAGCCTGATACGATCCTTAGGTTCATGATATGATCACTTGATTGACCCTTAGGATTATAAATTAAAGATCTCCCGTCATCATACGGAATCCCTAGAGCCTTGGTGGATGAACCAACAAAATAAATTCATAAATACTAGCTAGAGAATGGGAATGAATCGATCATCTTAGGCATAGTGATTGTTAAACCTCCGCACTCTTCATCAATCTAGAAACCACACCCATCAATCCACTTTGCTTCCCTTTTACTTGTTTTTTTAATTTCTTGCTATTTTAATTCTGTAGTTTTAAATAAACAAAACCCAATTTAGGACCAAGTAGATAGTTAAATAATTAGAGTAATTAGAACTCAGCTGAGTCCTTGTGAGATCGACCTCGGGAGTTGCTAGATTAGGTACTATACCGATTCGTGCACTTGCGAGAATTATAATTTGTTCATCATATATCTATAACAACGGTTAATTAAATAAAAAATGTTTGTTAAAAATGTATATGACAATACATTAAAACCATAGTCTTTTAGTAGAAACCCGTTGTTGTAAGTAAACACGACTATAGATAAAAAAAATTATCTATTAAAATGAAATACTTGTTAACAATATCTACAACAACAACCTTTAATCGTTATATAAGATCTATGCATACGACAACACCACTTCAACAACGGTCAAAAAGTTTATGACAACAATTTCAACTGTTGTCAAAGAAACCTACAACAACAATCATAGAAAAGTTAATAACAGTTACAAATTGTTGTTGAACATACATACGACAATAGTTACAAAAAAGAAAAGACATCGCTTGAAAGCTGTTGTCGAAAATATATATGACATTGGTTAAAAACCGTTGTCTATGAGCAAAACTCTACAACAACAGTACCTACGACAATGCTATATTTTGCGATAGACAACAATATCAAGTTTTTTGTAGTAGTGTATGTTAAATATTATACAAATACATTAACAAAGATCAATAATAAATATGTACATTACTAATATATTTGGATAAGCACAGGTATTAATGGTAAAAAGAAACTCATTACAGATTATCAAACCGTTCAAGAGTGGTAAATACTTTTTTACACCATTTACCGCACTTGTAAATATGGTTACCGTTATCGTCGGTAACGACAAAAAAGGTTACCAAATTGATGGTAAATGTAATTAAACAGTCACGCATCTCTAGCATAATATACACAATAATAAGGAAAAATATTACCACATCACGACTTACAGTTTCACTTGATAAATATTAAATTTTCGAAGGAAATTATTTAAACTAAAATCTCAGCCAAATAATGTAAGGCCCCGTTTGGTTCACAGAAAGGAATGAAATCGGAATTAGGAATCAAACCTGAATCACCTGTTTGGTTTGCTGAAGGAATGAACTTGATTCCATTCCTTGTTTGGTTTATTATAAGGAATGAAATCAACTATTTTTTTTAATTAAATACATTTTTATTTAAAAAATAATTTTATTTTATTTTATATTATAATTAAATATCGTAAAAAATTCTCTATTTTTTCAAATATTAATTTAAAATTTAATTATCAAAATGCAGTTACATAAATATCAAAAATCATCTTCGTACAAATATTGCAATCCATAAATCAAACATAGATAGTTATCAAATATAAATAAAACTACATCAATTACTATCTCTCCATTCATTAAATAAATCTTGAGCTAAAGTGTTTTTAAAAGTAGTCTAAACATTTGAGGGTTCAATACAATTGATATATTCAGTTGGAGTTTAACGCTACGAGTGTCGTCCTTTTCTTCTTCACCTCCATATTCAACATAATTATCAGTGGGCATATATTCCCGAATCTAGTTATGTAGAAGAGCTCAACATGAGACTATACGACCTTGCCTGTCGATTGGAAAAAATGATGGACCTCGTAAAATAGTCCATCTTCCTTTCAATAATCCAAAGCATCTCTCTATCACATTCCTTGCTTTAAAGTGCTTCATATTGAAGAATTCATCTGCATTGAGTGGTTGTCGATCACCCCCATTCCTTTAGGTGATACAGATTTCCTCTAAAAGGAGCAAGAAATTCATTGCAATTTGTGTATCCAGCATCCACTACATATTAACTTCCAACATAATAAATATATATATATATATATATATATATATATATATATATATATATATATATCTTTCACTAATTATAATGTTGAAGGTAAAGAAATTGTGTAATATTGAAAGAAAATTACCTTGAGGTACTTTTAATCCCTTAGGACGGTTAATTGCATGTCAAAGAACACGTCCATCATGTGCATGATAAGAATGAATTCCGTATTTAGTGTACAAACACCCAACATATTCATTGAGATATTGTATTTCCTCGTCTGATACCTCCATCTATCTTCATTGTGAACGAGCCAATTAATTAACGTGTCATCCAATGCACCTAGGCAATTCTATATAAAAAATAATTAATTTATTTTGCAAAAATACATGCATATATCTTTACAACAACAAAGTAAATTGCATAATACCTTGAAATATTTCCATCTACCATCTTCACAATCTTCCTCTATCAGCATAGGCTTTTTGAGCAAGCAATGATGCAACTTCATAACCGCATTAGAGGAATAGCACGGTTACGGGTTGCACGGGTAAATGTCCACCCACGTGGTTTGCACGTGTGATCTTTGGAATGTTCGAGGTTTCAAATCAATATTGTTTTATCAAAAGGTTACAATATTATTTTGTTACGAAATTCTTGTGCGATTATTTCTTATATACGATTTTATTTATTTTCAGATATGTCTCTTAACCCCATCATTCATACTCTTACCAAGAATCCCTTAACTGAGAATAATTATATTGAGTGGAAACGAAATTTGGAATATGTGTTGGGATTTTGTATACTGGAAACAAATTTTATGCTTGTATACAATGTGTTTTATCTTTACCACTATTTTATTCTCCTATCTAATAAATATATATTTGCACATGTAATCATTTATCTTGTATAAAAGTTAGATTTGTGTAGTGTGTCGGGCATCACAGAAGACTACACAAATTAGTTGAACTAACAAGATATAAACAATTATCACAGCTAAGACAACTTAAGGATAAATTGTCGGTTTAAGCTGCAGTTTAGATAAGAAGTGGCTTGTCTTGGCTGCTTGTCTTTACTGGTACACTTAAGGTGGTGTATTGATGGATTACAGTGGGATGTGTTCTCCTGACTGACCTAAGTGGAGAACCAAGATTTCGATGACTTAGCTGGCCTTAAGCTTGGTAAGACTTCAGCTGAGCGCATTTGGCTATCTATCACTTTTACCTACTACGGTGAACGTCATCACAACCGGATCTACGTATCTTGGGTGTTAGTAGTTATTTGTGGCTCAGGCTGGTTGTCTGTATCTCGCAACCGTATCCTAGTAAAATAGGTTGATAATATCCCCTGAGGAACTCGTAAAGATTAGCACACTAAACCCGGTCGGTTGATTAAGTTCAGGTGTGTTAATAAGGACGAGTGGTACTTCTCAGGAATATATAAGATGTTAATTAATTTACGCTGTCAGTGGGCTTACTTAATTAACGAATATTTATATCTTAAATACGGGGATCGATTAAGTCTAAAATACAAGTCCATGCTCAAGTTGGGATAAAGGGGTAAGTCAGCACGGATTCTCTAGTGAGATAAATCTGTGTTTATTAATTAATTTTGCTCTGGGATGAGCATAGATAATTAATTAATTTGAGGCCCGACTTTATTTCTTGTATTGGATCCCTGGTCTCGCCCAATTAGCTGCCCAGTATTTATTTTGCTCTCTCGGAAATTATTATTAATAGATTAATGTATTTATATATTATTTAATAATATAGAAATTATTTATCTGGAATTAATTGGCTGGGCCAATTAATTGATAAATAAGTGACACAGTTATTATTAATTATATTATGGGCTGAATATTAATTTATTATTGGAAGCCCATTAGCATTATAATTACTAATGGGCCACAATTATAATATAATGTTTTATACATTATATATTGAAGATAAACACGTTGATTAAGATTATTTATTCACAAAATCATTAACGCCGTGAGTTACGTTTGAGAGCAGAAAAATAATTCCTCTCAGATCTCTGTCCACACGGAGGAGCGGAAGGGCCGGGGGACAGATCAAAAGTCTTTACACACGTGCAACAATCAGAGCTGCAACAACATACGAAGGAGGAAGGTAATCAATTCTCACCTCCTATTTCCTTCAATTGGTATCAGAGCAAGGTTTAGGCTCTGGTTGTTGCTTTTAGGAGCATGTTTAGATTTTAATTCCGTCATTATCGGGTTATTTATCGTGTTTGGGGCGGCCTGCGAGCCACTGTTTTGACCTCGTTGTAACATTTTTCTCGTGAGAAAATCCACGAGTAGTTGATAGAACCAATGTGCATTGTTGTATTTGCTGTTTTATACTGTATTTTGCTCTGGAATGCACAAAAATTGAGGTGTGATGGCGCGGAAAGACGTAAAAGGTAAAACCCTAGTTTCTGGCAGATCACGACCACCGCCTTCATGAAGCGCGTGGGGGTACGTGCCTTATTCGTTCTCTGATCTGTTCGGATAGTTTTGTTCGTTTGTTTGTTAACTTCGTCTGGATAGGTCGTACAACCCATTCCGATTTTTGGTTTGTCCGGTATAGCGTCAGAAAGGAGAAGTGGTCGTGCTGTCCAGAAATCCCCAACCTGGCCGAAAACCCTAGGTTGGCTAGGGTTCTGCCGGATCTAGAGACAGCAATTCCCGGCGCATCCGGCGTTCGATCGATAATCGTCTTGAACCTCTAGATTCCTTGTCTCACAGGCTTGGCGGCGATAGGTCGCAAGGGGTCATCCGATCCCAGATTCGACCAGAATCGATGTCGGAAGTGAGCTACTCACCATGAAATTTTTCCGACGATTTTGTTCGAAATTGGGGGAAATTGTTGGACGATTTAGGCCGGAATCCATTCATGGTGGCCGAAAATCATCCAAGGATCATTACCCATGAATCAATTGAACGAATCGGAGATCGAAAATAGGTAATTTCGGGTGGCGGAGCTTGCCGGCGACTGGCTGCGAAAATTCGCAGCACAAAGTCACAACGGCGGCTCCAGGCAGCAACTCTGCACGATCCGACATTTGGGTGACGTCGGGGGGCTCTGGAGACGGTGGAGGAGGGTTGGGGACGGCCGTGGAAGGCGCGGTGGCGCGCGTCTGCGGCAGCAGTCGCGCCGTGTGCAAGCGTAGATCTGCATCGCTGCAGGTGGCGTCTCAGTGCTGGGCAGCCGGTTCCTGGTACGCCGTCGTCCGGCGCTCCCCTGGGTGCAGGCAGCCAGCTGGGAACTAGCCTGGAGCGACGGCGGCGGCGGTCTGCTGGAGGAAGAAGATGGCTGATGTGGCGGCTGACATGGCGCGCCACGTCAGCCCTTGTTGACCAGGATGTACACGTGTCTGCCTCGTGGCAGACACCCTGATGACGTGGCGACGATGCAGTTTTCAAATTCGAAGATTTTTCAAGATTCTGAAGAGCTGTATTTGTTCGAGTTATGTAATAGATAGGAAATATCTGTTTGTTTTTAGCCCGATAACGACGTTTTTATTTCCTATTTGCGCATTTTATTTATTATTATACTTTAGCATGCGATTATGTGATTAATTGTGCTTAGAAAGACATGTAAATAGGATTTACGTCGTTTTAAAACATGATTTAATTTACCGCGAGCACATTTTATTATGTGCGCATAGTAATTGCATGCTTTAGAAATTATGTGATGATTCATGATTCGTAACAAACCTTTTGAATAAAAAGACTAAGCAACTTTAAATTAAATGTTTAATTAGATTCCATTAATTTGGATATTAAATATTAATTCGGACCTCCATTAATTGGACCCTACACAAAAATAGAACAATTATATAAGTTGTTGGTCTCGAGTATAAGATCAGGTGTAGAGGGGGGGGTGAATACACCTGATTCCGATTTTCTGAACTACGAACACGAACAGTCCTGTTCAGGAAAGTGCCGTTCTGAAATAATTCAGCAGACCAAATAGCTGTTCTGAATCATGTGTGAAAAAGAGTCTGACTCTACTGAGATCTGCTAGATGACTGAGTCAGAATTCAGTATCAAACAGGTAGAGTTCAGCGGTGCGGAAAAGTGTAGGCCCAAATCAGTTGAGTGGAAAAACCGTTTTAGCAAGTCTCAGTTCAGTAAATAGACAGTTCAGAATGCTGAGACAGTTGTATGATTTTAAAGTAGGTTTTCAGTATGAACAGTAAAATCAATGCAACAGTAATCAGAAAGCAATAACAAGACACAGATTTTTAAAGTGGTTCGGATATCAATCGATCCTACGTCCACTGTCCCGAAAGTTCAGGAGGCTATTTATTATACTGAGTTAGTCTCAGTCAGCTTGTGCACAGGACAAAGCCGTGGCTTGGGGATTATACTGAGCAAGTCCCAGTGTACAAAGGCATCAAACTAAAGTGTTTGACAAACTTCTCCAACTATGAAGGAGTCCTTTTACAATAAGGATTGGGTTCAAATATGAACTCCTTCGTCTAAGCTATAAGTGTATTCTGTTGAGCTTAGGGTTAGAGGGATAGGGAATGAGAAAGTGGCTTCTAGATCGACGAACAGCTGAAATAAGCTTTAGGTTCGTGTATCGTCGATTTGGATACTAGAGGCTCTTCTAACAGTTTAGCTTGGTTCCCTATGAGCTGAGAAGGTAGTCTTTCGCCGGAGATAAATCTTCAAGTTCTTGCGGAAGACTTAGGGTTTTCTGGTTCTAGCTCGTTTGAATGCTTGTGTATGATTTCGTCGTTAAGCTTATGCGCATTCTCTCTCTCGCTTTCTCTTGAAATGTCCCTCTATTTATAGAGCAGAGATTGGAAAAGATCCGTTGGAGACGATCTTCCTTTCTCTCTCTCTTTTGGTAGCAAACGGCTCTTTTGAAGTAGGTAACGAGTGTGTACTTTCCCACCTTTTTAGGTAAAGGGTTGATTGCAGCTTTAGCGGTGAGAAGACACGTGTGTTTTTGTCATTCGTCGAGGTGGATAGAGTGGTTGAAACAAGCCACGACTTCAAGGCAAACCGAAGTCGACTTCTCTCTTCCTCGTATATGACAATTCGATTGTCTTTCAAAAGTATTTGTGATTATCGACTGCTGCCCGATCTTGAGTCCGATCCCGTATTCGGTAGGTAGATAGGCGAGGAAAGTCTATCGAAGATCAACTCGAGTTCGATGAATGCTCTCTGCGAGTCCGGTTCCATCGACTCTTTCGATATCGCTTGCTCTGCTGAGTCCAGTATCACTGAGTCTTCTACTTCTGGTGTGAAGGCAGATAATCTACTGAGCGCCTTGATCAGAGCAGAGTGTCTACTGAGTCTGAAACCTCAGAGACAAATAACGATTACAACGGAATGGTTCACCAATCCGATAGGGTTTTGGGATCTTCAAATCTTCTCAACAATCAGAGCACTAGGCTGCTGAGCATGGTTCAGTATAGAAGATAGAATCATTTCCCACTAATTGAGACTATGATGAGGACAGAATCATCACCCAACATAATTAAACGTCCACCTGAGCGGCTTGCTTGTATTTTTTGAACCACGAGTTTTGTGAGATGGGTTTTCTATTGAAATATTCAATTATTATTGAGTAGTGGGAGCGAAGACGTAAAGGTCCACCTGAGTGGCTTACGTGGCTAGTAAACACGAGTACTCTAGCAGATAATAATTAAATAAGATGGCCAATTAAATCAAATTGAATGCAGTATGGTTCGCATAAGTATGCTAATTTCGAGAATTTGATGTTAATTCGGTCAAATTAATGGTCAAAGATTAGATGTCACCGCGGGTACAAATTCCTGAGAAGTCCCTTCCCGCATTTTAATATTAATAGTAACATGGTCTAGAGATATCGGATTATTAATTCCATTCGTCTTAAGAACCTAGGCGTGGATTGGAATTAAAGAGCTAGGTATATAGCTTGGCCTAGGGGTACATGAGTAAACGTCCAGCTGAGTGGCTTATGAGTGTGATCTCTAGGGCTATTCGAGTATTTAACATCATTGGTTTTTCAAAAGGTTACGAAGATGGTTAATTACGAATTATGTGCAAATATAACTTTCTTACATGTTTTTATTATATTTTTCAGATATGTCTGTTTGAAAAATTTTCGAGTTTCTAAACAGTCTCACCAACTAAGCCCTAACGGGTTTAAATAATTTCACAAAGTGGAAGAGATATCTTATCGTCCTAATAAATGCTCTTACAAGGTCCTCTAAGAACTTCTGTTTTATGACAGCTATGTCTAAGATTGAGATTACCCTGAGTAAGTTACTCAATTATTTGGTAGTGGTTAAAGAGGCTATAGAAAAGGGTAAGGGTGCTCAACTCTTGAACATCACCAGTAGCTCAAGGAATCCTCCAAAAGGTGGAAACCAGAAAAAGAGCGTAAAGGGTGGACATTTCAAGAAGAGCAGTGGGAGTAAGAAGACGGTCCTTACCGGCGACATGCAAATGTCAAAGGAGAAAGGAAGATTCTTCAAGAGTGGTAAGAAAGGACACTAGAAGAATTATAATCTAAATGTCAAGGCAAAACAGAAAGCGACGCGAGTCGCTCTTGTAACTGAAATTGTTCAGGTTTCCTCTTCTACCTACGAATGGGTAGTGGAATTGGGGGCAACTGATCATGTTTGTTACACCTTGCAAAGTTTCTTGCAGAAAAGACAATTGAGCGATGGCGAGGTAGTAGTCTCAATGGGCAATGGATCGAGAGTTCCTGTAATTGCCATGGGAGATTTACATCTATCTTTTGATAGTTATGTTTTAGTACTTAAAGATGTTTTATATGTGTCTGAGTTTAGGCGAAACATTATTTCTGTTTCAAAACTCTACATCATGGATGGTTATAAATCAAGTTTTGATAGTGAAGTTTCTATCATGAAAGACGATGATTTTATCTATGGTGGGCCATTAAACGGATCTTTATATACTATTACTTTTGATCCGTGTAATTATGTTAATGTTGCTTCCTCATCATCAAATCCTAAGAAAAGGAAAGAATCTTCTAAGGTAAACCAAACTTATCTGTGGCACTTAAGACTAGATCACATCAATCTAAATCGGATTCAAAGGTTGGTGGAATATGGATCATTGGAGTCTCTCCATGTTGAACCATTTCCAACTTGCGAACCCTTCTTAGAAGGAAAGATGGTGACTAGGACTTTCAAGGCAAAGGGTTATAGAGCAACAGAAGCTTAAGTTTGATACATTCTGACTTGTGTGGGCCTATGTCTACACAAGCTCGTGGAGGGTATGAGTACTTCATTACATTTACTAATGATTACTCGAGGTATGGATATGTTTACCTTCTTCGCCAGAAGTCGGTTTGCTTTGAAACCTTTAAGGAATTCAAGGAAGAAATGGAGAAGAAGTTAGGTAAAGAAATCAAAACACTGCGATCTGATCGTGGTGGGGAATACTTATCCAATGAGTTCAAGGACTACTTGATAGAATGTGGGATTACTTCCCAGCTGACAGCACCGGGCACACCTCAGCAGAATGGTGTGTCAGAGAGAAGGAACCGAACTCTCTTAGAGATGGTTCGGTCCATGATGAGTTATGCAACTTTGCCAGTTTCATTTTGGGGATATGCCCTAGAGACTGCAACATACTTGCTGAACCGTGTGCCTTCCAAGTCGGTACAAAAAACCCCTTTTGAGTTGTGGAATGGCCATAAGCCTAGTTTATACCACTTAAGGATTTGGGATTGTCCTGCTTATGTGCTAAATAGACAAGCCGACAAATTGGAGTCACGTTCAGAAGTGATGTTGTTCATAGAGTATCCGAAGGTAACGAAGGGTGGATACTTTTATGATCCTAAAGAACAGAAGATCGTTATTAGCTCTAATGCTCGGTTCTTAGAAGAGGATTACATTAGTAACCATAAGTCTCGAGTCGACATCGTCCTTGAGGAATTACAAGGTGGTCGAGTTCCACTTGAACAACCAGTTGTGCAAGATAGTAGTCCACGAGTAACTACACAATCTATTAACACAGCGCCTGACACTGTTCGATGTAGTGGAAGGGTGATATTTACACCTGATCGGTATATGTTCACTGGGGAGACGTCTGATCATCTCTCGGCAGATGAATAAGATATCGTTGATCCCTCGACCTACAACGAAGTAGTGGGAGAGATTCCTGGCGAATCGCCATGGACTCATAATTTAAGTCCATAACTGATATGGATGTATACGAGATCACTGAACTACCTGAGGGCTGCAAGGCTATTGGTAGTAAGTGGGTATACAAGAGAAAGAGAGGACCGAATAGAGAGATCATGGCGTTTAAGGCCAGGCTAGTAGCTAAGGGTTTTACCCAGAAAGAAGGTATCGATTATGAAGAGACCTTCTCGCCTGTAGCAATGATTAAGTCCATTCGGATTCTTCTTTCCATAGCAGCTCACATGAACCTAGAAATTTGGCAAATGGATGTCAAAACCGCATTCTTAAACGGTCACCTTGAAAGAGGAAGAGACATCTACATGAAACAGCCAGAAGGTTATGTGAAGAAGGGCGAAGAGCATCTAGTTTGGAAGCTTAAGAAGTCTATTTATGGACTTAAGCAAGCTTCCCGATTATGGCACCAATGTTTCGACGAGGTAGTCAAATCCTATGGATTTGTATCCTGTCCTAACGAGGTGTGTGTACCGTATCTGTGTTAACGGATCAGTGGTGTTTCTTGCACTTTACGTAGATGACATCCTTCTCATTGGGAACAATGTTGAAGTGTTATCAGACGTAAAGACGTGGTTATCAGAGCAGTTTCAAATGAAGGACTTAGGTGAAGCTGCTTACATCCTTGGGATCAAGGTTATCCGAGATCGCCAGAAAGGGGTGTTAAGCTTATCACATGCATCCTACATTGACACTGTTATTGCTCGTTTTAGCATGCAAAATGCCAAGAGAAGTTCAGTACTTTTCAGACATGGCATTTTTCTATCAAAGAATCAGTGCCCTAAAACACCTAAAGAGATAGAAAGTATGAGGCTAGTACCATATGCTTCCGCCGTCGGTAGCCTCATGTATGCAATGCTTTGTACGAGACCAGATATCTCATATGTTGTAGGCATGGTCTCAAGATATCAGTCTAACCCTGGACAGGAGTACTGGACTTCGGTAAAGCACATTCTTAAGTACCTTAAAAGGACTAGAGATTATAGGCTTGTTTACCAGTCAGACAATCTAGTGCCTATGGGTTATATAGACTCGGATTTCCAGGATGACAAAGACGAGAAGAAGTCCACCTCGGGTTATGTGTTTACCTTAGGAGGTGGAGCCATCTCATAGAGGAGTGCAAAGCAGAAATGCATTGCAGACTCAACCATGGAAGCAAAGTATGTGGCTGCTTCAGAAGCTTCGAAAGAGGCAGTTTGGCTCAAGAATTTTCTCCTGAATCTTGATATTGTTCAGAATTTGCCTAAGACGTCTAAACACATAGACAGGAAGTACCATATCATACAAGAATTCGTACATCGAGGAAAAGTGGTGATTGACAAAATTGGAACTGAAGACAACCTAGCTGATCCTTTTGCGAAGAGCTTACCAATTCTGGCTTATGAAAAGCATGTCCGTGGCCTAGGAGTGGTAGAGATGCCCCCCACTTAGGACTATAGAAACTTTTGTATAAGTGGGAGAAGATGCAGTGATAGATAGGATAGATAGCTGAGTACTAGTTTATACCTAGAACTGATACATTGTATACTAAAAGTTTACTTTAGTATAAGTGGGAGAATTGTTGGGATTTTGTATACTGGAAGCAAATTTTATGCTTGTATACAATGTGTTTTATCCTTACCACTATTATATTCTCCTATCTGATAAATATATATTTGCACATGTAATCCTTTATCTTGTATAAAAGTTAGATTTGTGTAGTGTGTCGGGTATCACGTAAGACTACACAAATTTGTTGAACTGACAAGATATAAACAATTATCACAGCTGAGACAACTTAAGGATAAGTTGTCGATTTAAGCTGCAGTTTAGATAAGAAGTGGCTTGTCTTGGCTGCTTGTCTTTACTGGTACACTTAAGGTAGTGTATTGATGGATCACAGTGAGATGTGTTCTCCTGACCGACCTAAGTGGAGAACCAAGATCTCGGTGACTTAGTTGGTCTTAAGCTTGGTAAGACTTCAGCTGAGCGCATTTGGCTATCTATCACTTTGACCTACTATGATGAAAGTCATCGCAACCGGATCTATCTATCTTGGGTGTTAGTAGTTATTTGTGGCTCAGGCTGGTTGTCTGTATCTTGCAACCGTATCCTAGTAAAATAGGTTGATAATATCCCTTGAGGAACTCGTAAGGATTAGCACACTAAACCCGACCAGTTGATTAAGTTCAGGTGTGTTAATAAGGTCGAGTGGTACTTCTCAGGAATATATAAGATGTTAATTAATTTAAACTGTCAGTGGGCTTAATTAATTAACGGGTATTTCTATCTTAAATACGGGGATCGATTAAGTCTAAAATACAAGCCCATGCTCAAGTTGGGATAAAGGGGTAAGTCAGCACAGATTCTCTAGTGGAATGAATCTGTGTTTATTAATTAATTTTGCTCTGGGATGAGCATAGATAATTAATTAATTTGAGGCCTAACTGTATTTCTTGTATTGGATCCCTGGTCTAGCCCAATTAGCTGCCCAATATTTATTTTGCTCTCTCGGAAATTATTATTAATAGATTAATGTATTTATACATTATTTAATAATATAGAAATTATTTATCTGGAATTAATTGGCTGGCCAAATTAATTGATAAATAAGTGACCCAATTATTATTAATTATATTATGGGCTGAATATTAATTTATTATTGGAAACCTATTAGCGTTATAATTACTAATGGGCCACAATTATAATATAATGTTTTATACATTATATAATGAGGATAAACACGTTGATTAAGATTATTGATTCACAAAATCATTAACGCCGTGAGTTACGTTTGAGAGCATAAAAATAAATCCTCTCATATCTCTGTCGACACAGAGGAGCCGAAGGGCCGAGACAATCAGAGCTGCAACAACATACGAAGGAGGAAGGTAATCGATTCTTCCCTCTATTTCCATCAGTATGTTCTCATCGCGAGGAACATACGTTTATCCTTATTGAGGACAAACCGGCCGATCTCACTGATCAGTCAATTGATGCTGAGCGGGATGCAATGAAGACATGGAAGCGGTCTAATAACATGGCTAAGGCTATGATTATGTTGCTCATATCACCCGCATTGCAGCTGCAACATCGGTCTTTCACCAATGCACGCGATATTTGGGCAAATCTCGAGGAAGTGTATGGTGAGACTGATAGAATTGCTCGATTCAACATCATGCGGGACATCTTGCGATGTCACATGGATGAGGGAAATTTTGTGCACAATTACGTCATGCACATGATTAATCTCATGGACATACTTGATTTGCTCGGAGGAGGTATCGAGGCTGAAGTCAATTGCGATATCATCTTGAATACTTTGCCCAAGTCCTTAGAGAGCTTTCGCCTAAGCATTTCGATGTCAAAGAGGGATTATACTCTTAATGATTTACTCAATGATTTGGTCGGAGCAGAGGGAGTGATGGGCAAAGGTGCATAGGTCTTGAATACTTTCACCTCTAGAGGCCCAAAGTTTCCTCCGAAAGGTGGAAACAAGAAAAAGGGCAGTAAGATTGGAGTTTCCAAGTCAAACAGTAGGAGCAAGCACGTGGGCCCTTCAAGAGGTGTGAATTAGCCTAAGGGGAAGGGAAAATACTTCAAGTGTGGCAAGAATAGGCATTGGAAGGCTAATTGCCCTATGCTCATGACAAAGAACAAAGGTACTCGAATAGCTCTTGTAACTGAGACTGTATTGGTTTCCTCTTCTACCCATGACTGGATGGTGGATTCGGGGTCAACTAATCATGTCTATTACTCCCTGTAGGGGTTTCTGCGGATAAGGGATCTGAGTGATGGTGAGGTCGTGGTCTCCATGGGCGATGGATCGAGCGTTCCTGCACTCGCCATTGGAGATTTATCTTTGCGTTTTCTAGATAAAGTACTAGTATTAAGAAATACTTCTTATGTGCCAGACTTTAGGCAGGACATTATTTCTATCAGTAAACCATTTAAGCAAGACGAGTATAAATCTATTTTTGATGATAGTGTTTTTATCATGCGAAGTGATGATTTCATCTGTGATGGCACATTAAACGGAGATCTTTATATTATATCTAGCGAACATTTACCTTGTTCTTATGTTGCAACTACATTATGTTGGTCCAGAGAGGAGACTTCAGGTGTAGGGGGATGGGGGGTGGAATACACCTGAGTGCAAATTTTAACTCAAACGCGAAAATCAGTATCTACTGAATTGTGCTACTGAACAAGTCAGTTGGCCAAATAACCTTTCTAGATCGAGTACGCAGAGAGTATCTGTCAACTGAGTCCTATCTACTGACTTTAGTCAATGAACAGTAATTCAATATAGGATAAAGTGCGGAAGTGTAGGCTCAAATAATTTTTGTCTTAGTTTGAAAACACGTGTTATGCTAAGTGATTTTTAAGATGGTTCGGATACGCTGGATCCTACGTCTACTGTCCTGAACAAGGCACGAGTTCTTGATTACTTATACTGAGCAAGTCTCAGTCGATCTGTACGCTGGACAAATACTCTAGTTATAGTCTTAGTGACTTTACAGTTTCCAACACGAGGTTTGATTTTCTCCAACTAAGATTGAGTTCTTAAAATAATAACAGTTCAATAAGCTGAACTCCTTCGAATTTTTTAAGCTTAAGATATTACAAAAATTGCTTAGAATAGAGAATGAGACCAATAGATCTCTAGAGTGAAGAACTAATTATATCTCTCTATGTATGAGTTCTTCGTTGTGTAAGCTTTTTGGTAGCCAGAGTGTTTGAATACTTTGAATGCTTTTGGTTCCCGTTGGTGTCTTTTTTGCATGAAGATTCTTCTATATTGATAGACTGGACTCAAGAATAGATTCGTTGGAAGAGGTCTAGTGTCGGTCCAGAGACGAGCCTTTAGGTGTAGGAGGGGGGGGGAGTGAATACACATGAGTGAAGATTTAAACACAAACGCGAAAGTCAGTGCTACTGAGTGTTGCCACTGAACTAGTTAGTTGACCAAATTAGCTTTCTAGATCGTGTGGGCAGAGTATCTGTCTACTGAGTCTTGTCTACTGACTTATGTTAGTGAACATTGTTCAGTATAAGATATGATGTACGGAAGTGTAGGCCCAAAATATGTTCGTCTCAGTTTGAAAACCCGTATTATTCTGATTGATTTAAAGTTAGTTCTACGTAGTACAGACAGTAATCAATGCAACAGTAAATCAACACAAGCAATTTTAAAGTGGTTCAGATACACTGGTGAAAGAAAGTTACTCAACCTTGACCAAGTCGCATGCATTGCAATACTAACAAAACTTCATGACTCATATCTCAGAAGAGTACACGACTACAAAACCGCAAAGGAGCTCTGGGATGCTCTAGTCGTGCTGAGTCAAGGAACTCCACAAATTAAGGAGAGCAAGTTGGAGTTGGAGATAAATAAGCTCAAAGCCTTCGCAATGATTCCCGGAGAGTCAATTGATGATTTCAGCGTCAGATTCACCAATCAAATCAACATCATCAACGGACTCGGGAAAAACCTTCGGCAACAAGGAGTTAAACACCAAAATTTTGAGGGCTCGAACCCACAAGTGGTATTGCCTTGCTACATGTTTGCGAAGATCTAACTTAAGTACTGTAACTCCTGACTATATCTTTTCAGAATTAAAAGCTGAGGAGTTTGAGTTCAATCTTCCACATAAGCCATGTGTTGACGTTGATATGCCAATGGATCATGCTTATAAAGCAACGATCAGCACACATGGAGCTAGTCCTCAATAACCAGTCAATGAACAGGAAGCGCACTGACGATCCCAACTGCTGATAACCTAGCTGAGAAGTATGCTCTCCTTGATGTAAAGTATCAAGAGGAGAAGGACAAGCTCAAGAAGATGAAAAGAGTCTCGAAGAACTACCAAGGTAAGAGAGAAAACAATTACCAGAAAGGTGAACCCAATTCTCTACCTGAATGCAGGAACATTGAGACTGCCGCCACGGGAAACAATGACACGCCCAAAAAAGAAGGCAAAAGCTCAATGTATTACAACTGCAAAAAGACAGGACATTACCAATATGAATTTCCAGAGCTCTCGGCTGCTGAAAGAGCTGGAAGACAAGCAAGAAAGAACCAATTTATTAGAAAAAGGCAAGCCTATATAGTCGAAGAACTTTCCGATTGCATGAGCGACGAGGAACTATTCTTGGAATCATCAGATGATGAGGCCGCTTTCATGCAATCGAAGTAGAATAAGAGACTGAACTTTGTCTCATGGAAAAAGAAGAGGCTGAGGTAAATTCCAATCCTAACATATGCTCTTCTTCACCTTGCACACATGACACATGCTCTATTGCAGGAGTACCTTCGATGTGGTTCTAGCCTATGAAGATCTTCTAGAAAAACAGATACAAATGAGCACTCAATTCAGCAAGACACTTCAGGAGCTGGAACTCATGAGAGCTAAAAATTAGAGACTTTTAGTAAGCAGTCAGATCTCTACTGATTCAGAAGGACTTGTCTTGAGAGTGAAGGAAGAGATCAATTCTCTAATGACTAAGTCTCAACTACAAGAATCTCAGATCTCAGTTCTAACCAAGGACAACTCTGAGAAAGACACTGAAATTGCCAGTCGGAATGAAAAGCTTGCATAGTCCAGAGCTGAGTATGAAGCTCTGAGAAAAAGTGGATGAGGTATGGAGAACCTTGATGACTGAGCAATACCTAGGAGCTAAAGAGAAGCTTGAAGGAATGCTAAGATCACAAATACCATCCTCCCCAAAGGAAGGGCTTGGAAACACATATGAGACATGAACTTTAGGACATAAAAGTTCAGAAAAGTTGGCTGATAGATTTGTCCAAAGGGGAACTCAGTATGCCGAACCCATAACCCATCAGACAAAGAACAAGCAGAAAATGAAAGCACCTCATCCTAGCTATCAGAACATGACCACAGGTTCAAGCCCCAGAACGCCCAGTTCAAACTCAGGGGGAGCCAAGAAGGTCAGAGGGGTCGAACAGTATGTCCATCTTCAGTGGACTCATCCAGCACAGTATGGATCATATTACTATGAGCCTATAGTCTGAAGAAGCCCCAAAGTTCAGAAGAAGAAGACAACTGAACCTCAGAAAACAAAGAAGTTAGCATCTCTCAGTCCATCAATGAAATTTGTTGGCACCAAGGGCAAGAAATTTTCTGAAATCGCAAGGGTTGTTAGATTGATTTGGGTTCCAAAATCTGCTAATATCGAAGGACCTAACCTGAACCCAAAGGGTACCAGAATTTACTTCTATTTTTCAGGTGCATAAGGATCCTTGGATCGTGGACAGTGGATGCTCAAGACACATGACGCATCAAAAGAATCTGCTGACCGATTATGTTCAGTAGGAAGGAACCCGAATTGAGTTTGCTGACAACTCCAAAGGTACAAGGGGATATGGAACATTAAGAATCAAAACAATCATAGTTCCCAGAGTAACATATGCTGAAGGACTTCAACATAATCTCCTTCCAATCAATCAATTCTGTGATAACTCCAATAAAGTGACTTTTGACGCAGGTTTTTGTGATGTTCTTGATAAAACTACATGAAAAAAGTAACATATGAAGAAGCTACTGACACAGACTATTACACTCAGAATCGCTCATTACTAACTCAACTACACATGAAGACACCTCATGAACTATGGAAAGGGAGAATGTCTTCTATTTCGCATTTCCTTATTTTTGGTTGCTCATGCTTTATGCACAACAATGAAAAGTGTTAGATAAAAGTCTTTGCTAGCAATTCAGACCAAAGCTTTATCCTCATGTTGTATTTAATGAATTTGCTACCGAGAACAGGAAACGAAGCTCTCAACAAGATGCTGAAGAGGTCAGCAGCAATCTACAGGATCTAAACGTAAACGATGATGTAGAGAGGATCCAACATTGTTGGGATGATGATTCAAATGATGAAGAAGCTTAGAACCATCCAACAAGAAATGTAGTTGAACCAGTTGATTCTCCTGAACATAATCGATCCCAGGTAACTCAGGTCGATGAAGAAACCCTAGTGGAAACTGAGACCTCTATTGAGAATAACAACTCAAGGGGAACTGCTAATGTTCCTGATCTGAATGCCCCTGAACCTGGTGATTCAGTAGACCCTCACCTTGTTACTGAACTACTTCAATCACAAAAGAGTACTACTGAAATTCCAAAAAAACCGACTATTTGTGCAGAAGTGATTTCAGAAGAAGTAACAAGAAGACGTCGTTCATGGTTAGGTGCTCATACTTCAGATCTTATTATCTGAGATCCATCAGCAAGCGTTAAGACAATGTCCAAATTCTGTCAAGGAGAAAACAATATATACTCCTGTTTCTTGTCTACTGAAGAGCCTCACTCGATTGAGGATGCACTAAATGATACTGACTGGATTACTGTAATGCAAGAAGATCTCAACCAGTCTGTTAGAAACAACGTATGGGAACTTGTAGATATACCCAAGCACCAACACGTGATCAGAACCAAATGGGTCTTCAAAACAAGCGAGATGAAAACAACGTCATCGTCATGAATAAAGCTCGACTAGTTGTCAAAGGATATTGTCAAGCTGAAGGAATAGATTTTGATGAAACGTTCGCTCCAGTTGCAAGATTGGAAGCAATTCGCCTATTCCTAGCATATGTAACTCATCAAAATTTTACTGTCTATTAGATGGATGTAAAGTCAACTTTCCTGAATAGCGTACTGAAGGAAGAAATCTATTTAGAACAACTACCCGGCTTTCAATGGGTACATCAAGTATACAGACTCAAGAAATCTCTGTATGGGTTAAAACAAACACCCAGGCCTTGGTATGATACACTTTCAGACATTCTACTTCAAAGAGGTTTTCAGAAGGAAACTGAAGATCGCACCTTATTCAGCATCAAGTCAGACAATGATATTTTACTAGTGCAGATCTACGTGGACGACATCATTTTTGGATCTAAGAATCTGATCATGTGCCAGTAATTTGAGAAGTCTATGATGGGTGAAATAAATTATTTCCTTGGTCTTCAGATGAAGCAATCTAAGAAATGAATATTTATAAATCAAGCTAAGTATACCAGAGATCTCATCAAGAAATTCGGCTGCGAATCAAGCAAATCTGTCAAGATTCCCATGAACACGAATCTAAAGATTGATCTTGACAAAGAGGGAGTATCTGTTAATTCTTCTAATTATCGTGCTATTTTTGGTTCTTTGTTATACTTAACTACCAGCATACCTGATATAACCTGTGTTGTAGGTGGATGCGCGAGATTTCAGACGAATCCTAAGCGGAGTCACTTAGACTCAGCGAAGAAGATTCTCCGATACCTAAAAGGGACACCTGATTTTGGGTTATGGTATCCTGATGATGATAATATTAAACTAACTGGATATTCTGATGTTGATTATGCAAGATGTAGAATCGATAGAAAATCAACTTCAGGAACTTGTCAGTTCCTTGGCAGTAAGCTCATATCGTGGTTTTCAAATAAACAACATTCAGCAGAACGTCCACTACTGAAGCTGAATATATGGCTGCCGAAAATTGTTGTGCCCAGATCCTTTGGCTTTGAAAACAGTTGCGCGAAGCCGAAAATAGTTGCGCGATTATGATATCTATCAAGATGAAGTGCCGATCTACTGCGACAATACAAGTGTTATTGCAATTACCCAAAATCTGGTCCTACATACAAGATGCAAGCATGTGGATATCAGACATCACTTATTTCGAGATCATGTCGAGAAGAAGCACCTCAAAATGGAGAAAATCCATAATAATAAACAGAGAGCCGACATACTGACCAAACCTCTAGCTGAGACCAGATTCAACGAACTCTCAGTAGAACTAGGTCTATTGGATCCTACTAACTCAGCTCAGTAAGGCGACCGTAGAAGTACTGAGTAAGGGGGAACCTATTTTCACTAAACCTGAACTACTCAGCGTTGACATAGTGATATCAACTGACTACTACGTTCAGCTGGCAGGTTTCGAGTATTTATTCAGCATACTTTATTCAGTACTCATTGCATTTATTTCCCACCATTAATTTTCATAGGATGTCTTTTATAAAAAAGTTTTTTATTAAAAGCACAACATTCCATATACTGACTGCGGCGCATTAAATGCATGTCATCTCACCTTACCTTTTGAGTGTTAGATACGTAGGTCAAGATTATAGGCGGCATAATAATCATAACATCTTATAACATTAAATCTATGTCGTTCATCTTTCAAACTCAGATCAATTTGAACCGCATGTTGAATGAACCGTTCATATTCATATATGATATATATACATTTCGCTGATCTGATAACTCACTTTCCGCCACTATCGATCAACTTAGTGCATTGCAATTACTGCATTCGACATCTACTACTTCTATAACACAAATTTTTCGGTATATCTCTTAACTTAATCTGCAGTAACTAACTTACTTTACTTTCAAGTGCTAACATGTGTTTTGCAGATTTTGTCTTCAATAGCGAGTTCACCAAACAACGAAGTTCTGATCCCATCTGATATGGAGGAGATCATCAACAACAAGCTCGTCTGGTTTGAGCCAGTCCTAGCATTCAGAGCTTGTGATATAGAGTGTATGGAGCCCATCTTCAATGCTCTCCAGTCATCAAGACTTTAGACGATTCTGACCAGGGTTCCGCATCTGTGCCTTCCGAGGTAAGTGGTTAAGTTTTACATTAACCTGAGGCAGTATAACGATGAGTTCAAGGATATTTCCTGCATATCCTATCAGAAGAAAGTCTCAGATAATATATGGGAGGCGAAGATCGATGATCTAAATGTTGTTGAATGCTTCAGCAGGAGCTTCAATCTCCATAACGAAGGGATCTCTCCAGTCGGTTACAACGAAACTTCTATCAACAAATATCTATGCAGTTTCAGTGGCCAAAGAGATATTGTATTCAAGGCAGCATTTCCGAATAATCAGCTGCTTTCGGAATAACGGGGATTGGCCTACATAGTCAATCATCTACTTACAAGCTCAGCAGGCTCATTTGATCAGCTGTCCAGAGTCAGGATTCATATCATGATGGCTATCATGGATGAACTCCAAGTAAACTGGACTGATTTTGTTGTCACCGAATTGAATGCTCAGTATCAGAAGTTCGTTGAAGATGAGAAGAACATTTCCCTTCAACTAATCCCTAAAGACAAGTTACTGTATGGTACAAAGGTCTCCATCGTGATAGAAGACTTGTGCCAAGAGAGGGTAGCCTTTGTTGATTCGTTCTCATTCGACAAGAAGTCCATAAAATTTTAGAGCGGAGCAGCAGCTGAGAAATTGATTGGACATGGAATAAATAACAAACAATCAACATCTTCCGCTCAGGATCCACGTCCACCTAACCCGAAGAAAAGGAAACTAATGAAGAAAGTTGAGACGCCAGTTGTTCTTGAGGAACATATTTCTATTCAAGACTCAAAGTTGGGCAAAGAAGATGCCAGTGTGACTGATAAGGTCAAACGGATCAATTCAGAGGAGACTCAGTCAAACCTTCCCACTGACTTATCTCAGACTGAAGTCTCTACTTCAATGCCAACTTCAGTGTTGACGGCTCAGCTTAGAGCTACTGAAGAGATCGTTGAACAAATCCCGGAGATACTAAATCACTCCGATCTAGTAGATATTGCAGTAAGGGTTAGGGTCCAGATGCGTCTCAAATTCCTAGATTAAGATATGTTAAATGAGACCATCGACCTCAGAACAGTCCCAATACTAGTAAGCGAGGAGCAAACACTCAAAGAAGAAATCGGCTATGGCGAGCCAGCCGATATCACATCCATGGATGACCTTCATTCAACCATACTGATGCTACTGAGTCTGAAGGAAGATTCTGAACAACCTTCTTAGCCATAGACTCAGCCAGATACTGACAATGACAAAAAGTCACCACCCAAGGACGCAGACCAGGGATAATCTGCCAAGGGAAAATCTCCAGGCAATGATGATGACGAGTCGCCAACCCCACCTCCTTCATCTGGTGCAATCTCAGTGCCATCTACAACTCAGCACGAGAACCCACCAACCCGATGAGGAAAAGCTTAGTAAATTCAGCTATCAAGTTGAAGATGTATAGGACGCCTCAATAGCTACTATCAATAAGAGCCTCAAGCGTCAAGGACACAAGAACCGTCTTCAAGCCAAAGACGTGAATATCAAATGAAGTCAATCTACTCAGGCTCATACGCAAAAGCTCAGTGACTTGACTACCGATTTATAGAGGATCAGTACACCCATCGTTCCAAATACCGACGAGATCCTCCATAAAGCACTCGAGGCACAGATGAGAGACCTCTCACAACAGTTTCGGTAGATCGCTAGCCTCGAGCCCAAATCTTCTCTGAGAAGATGGCCACTGCCCTATCTAATGTTCTCAAGGTCGTAGAGCAGCACAGCAGACTGACCACTGAAAGTGTCTTTAAAGCACTTGTAGAACAAGCTCAAGTCGGCCTTGTAATAAAAAATGAAGCTATCAAGCTAGTCGAGGACGCACTACCTGAAGAAGAATGAAGCAACTAAAACTGAAGTGCTCAAAGTCGCCCAAGCTGAGCATGATAAACATTGGGACACAGACGTCCTCAGAGACGTAGAATCGAAGATCGACTTCATACATCGCATAGTCTCAGGCCTTACTGAGAAGGTCACAACCTTACCTAACCTGATTGATGATATCAAAAAGAGGGAAGGAAGTAGGAGAAAACAACTATTGTCTATTATCAAAGCTGAAGAGGCTGCGAACAAAAGCAAAGAATTATCTAAGGGGGAAGGGTCTGGATAAGTGACTGAAGCAATAGTCAGTGAAGTGGCCCAGTTCGTCGAAGAGCTAACTGTAGATGAGCCAGTACGCTCAGTTGCTAAGGGAAAAGCAAAAGCGGCCAACAGTCCTCCACCTCCTCCTAGGGCAAAACTCAAATTCAGAACGCCTGATGAGCAGATTGCCTATGATGAAGAAATGGCAAAAGAACTCCAAGAGCATGAGGATTCCAAGGCTAAATCAAAGAAGAAGGGTATTCAGATCAAAGTTCCAGTGCCAAAGAAAGACAAGGTCTGTTACGCCCAGGAAAACAAAAGCTCAAACAAAAAAGGCTAAGTCTACTGAAAAGACTGCAGAGGCTCAAAAGTCTAAATCAGCTGAACCCAGTGAAGTTGAAACAGATATTGAAACCGAGCAGAATATTCCCACCGCTAAGATATCCAAAGAACAAGAAGCCGAGATGAAGGCGGTGTGGGATGCATAAGAGAGAGGATTGGACATAACTGCAGAGGCCATACAAGTTCAAGCTGCTAGAGAGAGGATCAGATTAGTAAATCTTGAGGCGCTTAGGGAGAAAGAAGAGATTAGAGAGCTTAGATCTTGAGGCGATTAGTAAATCTTAAGCAAAATGATCCAAATGACAAAGAAGAGATTAGAGAGCTAAGAAACAGAGTTTATTCATCTTACGGGCTTGATGTACCGGAGAAGAAGTCAGTTGATTTCAAGGCAAGACTGCGGAAATTCAAGAAGACCATCAGACTCTTTCTTTATTTTTCTAGCTCGGATAGTGATAGAAGATTTATGTACTCGTAATTCTTTTACATATCTATTGAAATCTGTCACTATTTTGGCCAAGACAACTACTCATTATAACATGGATGTTTTTAACTTTCAATACATCTAATCACATCAGTGATCAAAACACACACTCACCCATTGCTTATCATTCTGTGTGTCTCCCTCAGTTCTTAGATTCTGTATCTTTCTGATCTGTGATATAGGGGGAAATTGTGTTGTAATGGTTTTGGCATCATCAAATAGGGGGAAATGTTGGGATGATATTCAGTTTGATAAGATTTGAAGATCCCAAAACCCCTTAGCTGAATGATGAACATCATAATGTAATAGTTTAGTTAAGTTCAGCATGTTAGGAACTCAATTCAACATGTTAGGAACTCAGTAGGCTAGCTAGAGTTCAATAGGCTCAGTATATTGGTCCTGAGACGTGGTTCAGGTGTAGAGGGGGGGGGGTGAATATACCTGAATATAAATTTCGTTCTCAAACGCGAAGTCAGCTCTAGCTGAGTTTGCTACTGAACTGAGTCAGACAACCAAATATACTTCAGATCGCGTGGGCAAGAAATTCTTCTACTGAGTTCAGCTCTACTAACTTGAGTCAGTAGAACAGTCGTTCAATATTAGAGTGTGTGCGGAAGTGTAGGCCCTATTAAACATCTCGGTTAGAAAACCGATTTTATGCTGAGTTTTATGAAATACAGTTTTAATGCAATATGGACAGTAAGAGAAAACATTAAATCAACACAGCAGATTTTTAAAGTGGTTCAGACACGCTGGGTCCTACGTCCACTGTTGGGTGATGATTCTATCCTCAGCAGTGTCACATATAGTGGGAAATGATTCAGTCTTCTATGCTGACATATACTCAGTAGCCTTGTGCTCTGAACTAGTCTGAAGATTTGAAGATCCCAAAACCCTATATTGATTGGTGAACCTTTACTTTGTAATCTGTTTTTTGTCTCTGAGGTTTCAGACTCAGCAGACCCTCTGTTCTGGTTCAGACATTCAGTAGCTTATTAACCTAAGCACCAGAAGTAGAAGACTCAGTAACACTGGACTCAGCAGGAGCAAAGATATCGAATAGAGTCGGTGGAACCGAACTCCGGCGGAGTAGTTCACCGTACTCGTAGCTGATCCCCGTAGGAACCAACTCGGCGAGTAGTTCACTACCGAATCGGAGATCGACTCAAGAACGGCCGGACGGTCTTACATGCGTCGAGATCTTTTGAAAAACAATCAGTATAGTCAAATACGAGGATAAGAGAAGTCAGCTTCAGATCTCCTCGAAGTCTGTTCCGTCTCAACCACTTTCTAAACCTCGACCAATGACAAGCAGACTCCTATCCTACACCTACTAAAGCTGCAAGTCAACAACTTTCCGGAAAAAGAGGGAAAGGACACTGCCACTCTACTTCAAAAGAGTCGTTAGCTACCCAAAAGAGAGAGATAAAGGATCATCGTCTCCAATGGATCTTTCCTAGTCTGTTCTCCATAAATAGAGGGATAAATCGATATTTGAAGCACGAGAGCTCACACAAAAAGACGAGAACGAAAAACTAGGACACACAAGAACTCAGAGCATTCAAACAAGATAATCCGAAAAGCCTAAGTCTTCTACAAGAAGCTCGAAGAATCTATCTCCGGTGAAAGACTTCATTCTAAGCTCTTAGGGAACCAAGTTGAACCGATCGATACAGCCTCTAGTATCTAAACGACGTTACACGAACCCAAAGCTATACTCAGTTGTTCGTCGTTCTAGAAGCAAATTTCTTGTTCCCTATCCCTCTAACCTAAGCTTAATAGAATATATCCATAGCTTAGACGAAGGAGTTCATCTTTGAACTAATCCTTATTGTAAAAGGACTCCTTCACAGTTGGAGAGTTTTTCAAACACTAAGTTTGATAACCTTGTAAACTGAGACTTGCTCAGTATAAATTCCAAGACCCGGTTCTGTCCAGCGTACAAGCCGACCTAGACTACCTCAGTATAATAAATAGCTTCTTGATCTTTCGGGACAGTGGACGTAGGATTTTTGTGTCCGAACCACTTTAAAAATCTATGTGTCTCGTATTTGTGTTCTCTTTATTGTTGCATTGATTTACTATTCATACTGAAAACTATCTTCTTAAATCATTCAACTGAGTTTCAGCAAACTTAAGAGATTGCACTAATCAACTGAAACTGTTTTATTAAAAACGCTTTTCAACTCAACTGAATTGGGCCTACACTATTCCGCACCACTGAACTCTATCTGCAAGATACTGAATTCTGACACTCAGCTAGCAGGTCTCAGTAGAGTCAGTCACTCTGCCAACACGATTCAGAACAGCTATCTGGTCTGCTGAATTCATTCAGTACGACATCATCCTGAAAAGGACTGTTCGTGCTTAAGTTGAGAAAATCGGTTTCAGGTGTATTCACCCCCCCCCCCTCTACACCTGAACGTGCTCTCGGGACCAACAATTGGTATCGAAGGCGGGAGTTCTATAAGACTCTTGTTATTACGCAAACCGGTCTACTTGAACGGATCCGAAAAAGCGTTTTCACTGCATATCATTCTTCATTCATATCATTATCAAATATGTCTGATATGTCAGGTATAAGGATGGTACCCATGTTCTCAGTGGAGAATTATGGAGTATGGCGGGTCAGAATGGAGGCTCATCTGACCTCCCTCCACGACAGCATGACAGAAGTTCTTGAGGAAGGACCTATTGTTCCTATGATCGATAGTGTCGTAGCTCAGGATCCAACAGCCGGAGGAGGAATGGTGACCGAGAAGAAGATTCCCAAGGATAGAAGTCTCTTCACCCCAGAGGAGAAGAAACTTCATAACTTAGACCGCGTCGCCAGAAACGCTATACTGACCACCTTAAGCGATTCCTATCTCGGGAGAGTTCAGGAATGCAAGACCGCAAAAGAACTCTGGGATGCTCCAGCGCTACTGAGTCGGGGGACTCAGAAGATCAAAGCCAATAAACTTGCGCTGGAACTCCAAAAGCTAGAGAGACTGTCACTCATGCCTGGTGACACCATTGAAGATCTCAGCGTCAGATTTACGAATCTGATGAACTCTATCAACGGGCTGGGAAAGACATTCTCCAACCGAGAGATGAATCTCAAAATATTGAGGGCACTGCCAGACGGTCATTGGACTCCTTTTGCTACACTATTACGACATTCTGATTTAGATATTGTTACACCTGACCATATCTTTTCAAAACTTCAAGTAGAGGAATTCGAGTTTGACACACCTCAAAGGAAACAGCGGGCTGAAGCTGACACTAAAATCGATCATGCCTTCAAAGTATCTGTCAGCACAGCATCTCCAACGTCGAGCAAGGCTGAACCTTCACTTACTGACATACAAGAAGGAAGTCTAGCCAAGAAGTACGCACTACTTGCCGTAAAATATCAGAAGGAGAAAGAGAGGCGTAGAAAAGTGACTAAAGCCTACAGAGAATCAAAAGGCAAGTCTGAATACACGCCAAAGCGCACTCCTGACTCACATACTTCTGAATGCAGGAAAAAAGATGACTCAACACCATCGAAAGATAGTGAAAGCAAGGAAGAAAGAGTCACCACCTGCTACAACTGCAAAAAGCCAGGACATTATCAATATGACTGTCCTGAGCTCAGTACTGTTGAACGAGAAGCACGCAAAGCAAGAAGGGAGAAGTTCATCAAGAAAACACAAGCATACATTGCTGGTGAACTCTCAGACGACTCAGAAGAACTCGATTCCTTCATGGATTCATCTGACGATGAAGCAGCTTTCATGGCCCTAGAGCTTGAAGCTGAAGAAACTGCTGAAAAGTGTCTCATGGCAGGAGAAGAGGATGAGGTAAACTCTCATGAACCATTTAACTCTCCTCCTTCACACTGGACACACGACACTCTTTCAGGAGCAGAAGAGAATCTGGATGTAGCTACTGCATATAAAGAACTTCTAGACGAACAGATTCAGATGAGTCTGCAGCTCAGTAAGACTCTTAAGGAGTTGGATACCCTGAAAATGGAGAATCAGAGACTTTCTCAGAAAAGTCAGGCTATTACTGTGTCAGAAGGACTTGTGTTGAGACTCAGGGAGGAGATAAACTCTCTGATGGCCAAGTCTCAGCATCAAGAAGATCGGATCTCAGTTCTGACCAATGACTTAACTCAGAAAGATACTGAACTGAGTCTACTGAAACAAGAACTGTCAGGACTTCAGACCGAGTATGATACACAGAAGAAAAGTGACGATGTCTGGAGAAACCTGATGACTGAGCAGTACATGGGAGCTGAAAAGAAGCTGGAGGCTATGCTAGCAAGCAATAAGCCCAAGCATTGTAAGGAAGGACTTGGATTCAGCCAGGGTACTTCCTCATCTGCCCCAGTACACTCAGAAGACCGGCTTGCTGATAGGTTTGTTCGAGGGGAAACCATCAATGCAGATATACCGAATCCCCTAGCCAAGAACAAGCAAAAGATGAAGGCACCTCATCCTACATATCAGCACACCGACAAAAAGATCAGCACCAAATCACCCCAGTTTAGTCAAGGGGGAACCAGCAAATCAAAATGGGCTAATCAGTATGGACCTCCTCAGCTGACACATCCAGCTCAGTATGGGTCATATTATTATGATCCTATAGTCAGGAGAGGATCCAAAACTCAGAAGAAGAAGAAGAAAGCCGCACAAAAGGAAAAGGTCAGTTGTCCAACCACTCAGAAGATTAGGACTCCTGAACCTAAAAAACCTAAGAAGTCAGCAGTGACCAGTCCAGTGGTCAAATATGTTGACTCAAGTGGAAAGAAACTGTCTGAGACCACTAGGGTCGTAAGACAGATATGGATTTCCAAAACGAACATCTAAGGACCAAAAATCAAAAAATAAAGGGTACCTAAATATAATTTTGTTTTGCAGATGCACAAAGATCCTTGGTATGTGGACAGCGGATGCTCACGACACATGACATACCAAAAGAACTTGCTAAAGATTTATATCACTGAAGAAGGACCCTGGATCGAGTTTGGAGACAATGCTAAAGGCTACACTAGAGGCTATGGAACACTCAGCATTGGAACTGTCAAAGTTTCAAGAGTCTCATATGTTGAAGGACTTCAGCATAACCTTCTCTCTGTAAGTCAATTATGTGATAACTCGAATAGAGTGATATTTGACGCTGGTTTCTGTGATGTTATTAATAAATCCACAAGGAAAACAGGGTTATCAGGTTCGCGTAAAAAGAATATATATGTAGCTGACTGGAACTCAGCTGAACCTGAAGCTTGTTTGTTGGCGAAGAATGACAACCGAACGGGGTGGCTGTGGCACAGAAGACTCAGCCATCTCAACTTCAAAACGCTCAACAAATTAGCAAGAAACACTCTAGCAAGAGGACTGCCGAATGAAGTATTCAGCAAAGACACTCAGTGTGAAGCATGCCTGAAGGGAAAGCAAACAAGGAATCAAAATCCACCTGTTCCATCTCCTTCCACTGATGGAATCCTTCAGCTGCTACATATGGATTTGTTCGGTCCAGTCTCTCCAGTGACGATCAGAGGCAAGAAATATGCCTTAGTGGTCATTGATGACTACTCGCGCTATACTTGGGTAATATTCATTGCCAACAAGTCTGACGTCAAAACAGAGTTACCAAAGCTTCTGAAAAGCTCAGTGTCAAGAATAACACTAAGATTGTCAAAATCCGTTCTGACAGAGGAACTGAGTTCCTTAATTTCATGGTGGAGGAGTTCTGCAAAGCAGAAGGAATAAAGCATGAGACATCTGCTGCACGCACACCTCAGCAGAATGGAGTGGCTGAACGAAAGAACAGAACACTCAAAGAAGCAGCAAGAACTCTACTCGCAGACTCAGGACTCCCAACCAAATTCTGGGCAGAAGCTACTGACACTGCATGTTACACTCAGAACCGATCTCTACTGACAAAGCAGCATAAGAGGACACCATATGAACTATGGAACGGCAGGAAACCTTCTCTATCTTATTTCCATATTTTTGGGTGCTCGTGCTTTATCCACAACAATGGGAAAGATCAGCTGAAAACTTTTGATAGCAAGTGAGATCAGGGAGTGTTCTTAGGATACTCTCGGGTCAGCAAAGCTTTCAGAGTATTCAACTATCGAACCCTTTGCGTGGAGGAAAGCCCTCATGTTGTTTTTAATGAGTTTGCTACTGAAGACAGGAGCAATAACTCTAACTCTGAATCTGAGGACATCAGTAAGCAGCTACAGGATCTAAGCTTAAAAGACAAAGTCGAAAAGATCCAACTATGTTGGGATGATGATTCAGATGAGGAAACTGTAGACAAATCCACTGAATCTCAACCAGCAGCAGAAGTAGCTGAGCCGATTGACTCTCTCGAACGCAGTCAATCCCGGGTAACTCAGGTCGATGAAGAAACCCCAGAGGTAACTGAGACCACTACTGAGAATAACAACTCAGGGGGAACAACTAATGTTCCTGAGCTAAATGCCCCTGAACCTGGTGACTCAGTAGATCACACTCTCATTACTGAAATGCTTCTATCTCAGAATAGTACAATTGAAATGCCTAACTCACCTAATATCTGTGTTGAACAATTTCAGATGAAGAGCTGAAACATCGTAGATCGTGGCTGGATGCTCACACTTCTGATCTAATTATCGGAGATCCTTCAGCAAGAATAAAGACAAGATCCAGATTCTATCAGGGAGAAAGCGCCTTATATTCCTGCTTCTTGTCAGCTGACGAACCTCAGACAATTGAGGACGCACTGAAAGATGCTGACTGGATCATAGCCATGCAGGAGGAGCTGAATCAGTTCACGAGAAACGAAGTTTGGGAGTTTGTTGATAGACCCCGGCATCAACATGTGATTGGAACAAAATGGGTCTTCAAGAACAAGCGAGACGAAAACAACGTCATAGTAAGGAATAAAGCAAGACTCGTGGCAAAAGGCTACTGTCAAGCTGAAGGGATAGATTTTGACGAAACATTCGCTCCAGTTGCAAGATTGGAGGCAATCAGACTATTCCTGGCCTACGCAACACATCAAAAATTCAGAGTTTATCAAATGGATGTGAAGTCTGCTTTCCTGAACGGCGTACTGAAAGAAGAAGTCTATGTAGAACAACCGCCCGGCTTTCAGCAGGGACATCAAGTTTACAGACTCAGAAAGGCTCTGTATGGGTTAAAACAAGCACCCAGGGCTTGGTATGATACCCTATCTGAGTTTCTTCTTCAGAAAGGTTTTCAGAAAGGCACAGTTGACCGCACTCTATTCAACATTCGATTGGAAGACGACCTATTACTTGTGCAGATCTATGTAGATGACATTATCTTCGGATCAAAGAACGTCATCATGTGTCAACAATTCGAGGGAATGATGAAGGATAAATTCGAGATGTCAATGATGGGAGAAATGAACTATTTCCTCGGTTTCCAAGTCAAACAATCTGAGAAGGGAACATTTATTAATCGAGGCAAATACACTCGAGACCTCATCAAAAGATTCGGTTGCACATCCGGCACCAGGGTACTCAGAATAGGCTTCTTGCCCGACTGAAATGCCTAACTCACCTACTAGCTGTTTCCAACTGAAATGCCTAACTCACCTACTATCTGTGGCGAAGGCTCTCAGAAGCCAGGGTACTCAGAATAGGCTTCTTGCCCGAGCAGTCCACAAGACATGGCGACAGACTGCCCAAGCCACAAGCACAGAGATTCGGGGACTCAGAACCACATTGTCAGAATTTCCTGTCCCTGACTTCTCCAACATCATATCTCAAGCGCTAGACACTCAACGAGCTGACTTCGAGGCTCAGCTGAAACTGATTCAGGAAGGCCAAGAGAAAATGCTTGATAAATTCAAGGCTGCCCAAACATCCCAT
Organism: Lavandula angustifolia; assembly: GCA_028984105.1. Taxonomy (NCBI): domain Eukaryota; kingdom Viridiplantae; phylum Streptophyta; class Magnoliopsida; order Lamiales; family Lamiaceae; genus Lavandula; species Lavandula angustifolia. The sequence continues at coordinate 17,546,339 of CM054816.1, read as the reverse complement.
ACTGAATCAGTCAACACAATCTCTCAGGCCAGCGAGCTCAGACTCAACTCAATTCAGAAGGCCCTGGAAGAGACTATTGAACAAAAGTTGAACGAGTTCAAGGCGCGGACCGATCAATCTCACAAGGAATACAAGCTTGAGATGATAAATGAGAAGAACGAGCTGCATGAGAAGCTGACCAAAATCCACTCCAAGTTAGATGAACTGTCAGCCTCATACTCAAGCCTGAACCAGAAGGTATCCGCTCAACCTCGTATCCTTGTTGCTGATGCCAAAAAGGGGGAAAATATGGCTAAGCATGGGAAAGCTGAAATCGCGAAATCAATTAAGGGGGAATCTAAGGAGCTGGTACTGAAGGGAAAAAGGTCAGTAGAAGGAACAAGTTCAGTCCCTACTGCACCTATTACAACTGGCGAGGCCCAGGGTGTCTCAGCTGCAGCTGCAGCATCAACTAAGACTGGCTCAAGCGGCTCAGGACCCATAGAAGTAGCTACTCAGGCGACTCAAACTCCTCTTGATATTATCAAAGAAGTCGCCGAGTACGTTGATGAGGAGGACTCAGAAGAGGACTCAGCTTGACAGATATCTCTACAGAGGTGAAGAGGCCAGACAAATTGAAGCAGCCAGGGAAAGGATACATATGGCAGATCTTGAAGCCCTCAGGCTTAGAATAGAAAAGGAAGCAAGTCAGAGGATCCCATCAAAGGCTGACATTCCTACAGATACAGGAAATTCAGAAAGCCTACGGATCTGAAGACTTACAGATGGCCTAGAACTGACGAATGGATGCCAGTGGAATTCACGCAAAGATGGGAAGCGCTGAAGATTGAGTTCATCAAAAGAAACTACTTCTGGAGTTTCTGGTCCGATAAGCGCATAGCAGAAGCATATACTGAATATATAATGATTGCTGACTTAGACATGTACGCCATATTGCAGAAAGCTATAAAAGAAAATGTCGAGGTCAGAGTCCCAGATCCTAGAATTCTGCCACCCCCACGAAGACTTGACGGATCCATTTATTTCGGCGTAATTGAGAAAGAAGTGAAGTACGCTGCTGAAGCAAAATTCCTTGATGAAGATGAGCCAGCGGACTTTGCTCAAATACTGAAGCTGAGGAAGAATACTTATCGCATGTATGGAGTGCCCCTTCCTGAAGACTCATCTCAAGAGTTCAAAGACAGGATTAGGAAATTCAAATGATTCCCTGCTTCTGTATTTCTTTTTTTTTTAGTCTAGCAGAGATGTATCTGTACTGAACATTCTTCACTTTTATATGATATCTCTATTTGGCTTTGACAATAACTTATTGTCTGAATAGCCGTGTTTCTTTATGCTTAACACTCAGAATCATTGAAGTGATTACTGACTCACACACTGACTGTCTGATTTTCGGTCAGTTTATTGCTTAGATAGACTCTGTTAGGATTGTTGTACTTTGGGAAAATATTGTTAAAACAGGGAGAATATGCTTAGTCTCTATATATTCTAACTTTCTGCCCTGATCCCTTCAGTAGTCTAGAACTTGAAGAACAACTCCACCGATCCTACTTGTAACATTGTAAGGAGCTCTGTTTCTGATAAGTTATAGTGTTAAGTTGAATAGATGTTGTTAGGTTTTGGCATCATCAAATAGGGGGAAATTGTTGGGTGATGATTCTATCCTCAGCAGTGTCACATATAGTGGGAAATGATTCAATCTTCTATGCTGACATATACTCAGTAGCCTTGTGCTCTGAACTAGTCTGAAGATTTGAAGATCCCAAAACCCTATATTGATTGGTGAACCTTTACTTTGTAATCTATTTTTTGTCTCTGAGGTTTCAGACTCAGCAGACCCTCTGTTCTGGTTCAGACATTCAGTAGCTTATTAACCTAAGCACCAGAAGTAGAAGACTCAGTAACTTTGGACTCGGCGGGAGCAAGATATGCGAATAGAGTCAGTGGAACTGAACTCAGCAGGAGTAGTTCACTGTACTCAGAGTTGATCCCCAGTAGAACCAACTCAGCAGTAGTTCACTACTGAATCAGAGATCAGACTCAGCAACGGCCAGACAGTCTTCTGTACTGTCAGGTCTTTTGAAAAACAATCAGTATAGTCAAATACGAGGATAAGAGAAGTCAACTTAAAATCTCCTCGAAGTTTGTTCCATCTCAACCACTTTCGAAACCTTGACCAATGACAAGCAGACACCTATCCTACACCTACTAAAGCTACAAGTCAACAACTTTCCGGAAAAGGAGGGAAAGGACACTGCCACTCTACTTCAAAAGAGCCGTTAGCTACCCAAAAGAGAGAGATAAAAGATAGGTCGTTGTCGGCTCCTTATTGGTCGAGGTAGATTGGTAGGTGAGACTTGTCAAACATCAAGGTTGACTTCCTCTGAATCCTCGGACCTTCAACTGAAGTGACTTCCTACTGACGTTCTTCTGAGCATTCAGTGCATGGGCACGAATTCCAGTGCATATTTAGTTGGTGGTTGGCTGACCAACTGACTTCTTTGATCCTGAGTCCACCAGCTGAGTGCAAGATCTTCTACTGAACTATGCAGCTACTGAACTCTAGCCTACTGAGTTCCTAACAACTGAACTCGAGCTAAGCTATTACAGACGAAGGTACAATATTCAGCTAGGGGTTTTGGGATCTATCAAATCTATCAATTCATCTACTGAATCCTTATCCCAACATAGTAGAACATCATATGTCAGCTGGAAGGACTCAGCATGAGGAACTCAATTGGGTATCTCAAAACCCACTGAATCATTAAAGAAAGTCGTGCCAAGTACAAAATATCTCAGAAGACTGTCAGCAGGAGACAACTCAGTAAAAGCGTCCGAGGAATCAGGAAGTCAACTCAGCATCCGCTTTGGAGTTTGAACAAGCCTCACCAACTTTCTAACCTCGACCAATGAGGAACTGCCAGCACTGTACTTACACTGACATAAAGCTGCTCCCTAGACTGATAAAATGAGAATCTCTACAGTGGCATTCAAAGCTCAAGATGACCATTTTTCTTATCATTTTCGACACGTGTCTAGACCTCTTCCAACGGATCTATTCATGAGTCGAGACTATAAATAAAGAAGAGTCTTCATACAAAAAAGGGGGGAACCAAAAGCATTCAAGCATTCAAACGCTCTAGCAACCAAACCGCTCACACAACGAAGAACTCATACACAAAGAGATATAATTAGTTCTTTACTCTAGAGATCTATTATTCTCATTCTCTATTTTAAGCAATTCTTGTAATATCTTAAGCTTAGAAAATTCGTAGGAGTTCAGCTTATCAATTGTTCTTATGGTAGGAACTCCTTCTTAGTTGTAGAAAATCAAACCCCGTATTTGAAACTGTAAAGTCACTAAGACTATAACTAGAGTACATGTTTAGGGTACAGATCGATTGAGACTTGCTCAATTTAAGTAATCAAGAACTCTTGCTTTGTTCAGGACAGCGGACGTAGGATCCAGCGTACTCGAACCACTTTAAAACCTGATTGTGTTGATGTACTGTTTCATTGAATTACTGTTCATATTGCATACAAACTGATAGCATAACGTGTTTTCAAACCGATACTAAAATTATTTTTGGTCAACACTTCCGCATTTTATCTTATACTGAATTATTGTTCACTGACTGAAGTCAGTAGATATGACTCAATAGACATATACCCTTTGGCCCACACGATCAAGAAAGCTTATTTGACTAACTGACTCGTTCAGTAGCATATCTCAGTAGTAACTGACTTTCGCATTTGAGTTGAAATTTGCACTCAGGTCTATTCACACACACACACACACTCTACACCTGAAGGCTCGTCTCTGGACCAACATCCACAATCTTGGCACCTTAAAGAAACTCCAATCACTAAAGTTATTTTCCCCTCCTTATCGTGTTGATCCATCTTCTGATGCTTGGATTAACTGAACGTTCCCAAGATCGCTACAGAAGTTTTCATTGATAAATGGCCATCTTGATTGGAAAGACATAACGATTATCGGTTCATTGCCCCACCTAAAAGTTCTCTACCTAGAAAAGTCTGTTTTAGGGCAAAATTGGAGTCTTGTTTGTGGAGAATTTCTTAGCCTTAACTCCTTGACCATTGAAAGTTGTGATCTAAGATGTTAACGACTCCCATTTCCCATTTCTGAAGAAGCTTAGTCTCGCAGGATTGTTGCACTTAGAAGAGATCCCATCGGGTATTGGAGACATACCCACTCTTGAACTTATCCGTGTGTGTAGCTGCAACGAATCTGCGGCGGTTTCAAAGGCAAGTACGCAATGATGAAGTTAGGGGAGCTGTCTAGTAGTATGTCGAATGCAACATATTCAGAAACCGTAAGATTGGAGGATCAAGTTAAATATCGCCCTGTGATGCGTAGGGAAAGTCGAATGTCGTTGGATTATATTTGCAAATACTCTCATTCCATTCATGCACCGTCCCTATTAAACTGGTAATATGTTTTTGTGTAATTATATTCTGCAAGAGTTTAATTTGGTAATATGTTTTTGTGTTCAGTTTCACTTCGTGTAAAGTGTTGTGTGGCTAATAAATTTGCTTTTGAAGTAAAATTTCGGTTTATAATTCCGTGCTACATTTTTTTAGCATAGGATATGTTATCTTTCGGGATGTGTCGAAATGATGATAATAATGTTAGCCGAAATGACGAAATGACGATAATAATCTTTCGGGGTGTGGCTAAGAGTTGGACTCTTTCTCCGCAAGACGATAATGCTCCGCTACTCGGTGCAAGCGGTCTATAGCACTCGTCTCCAAGATACAACGGCTTATCAATTACGAGTAGTTGCACTACTTCTCGTAATTCCGGCGAACTACTTGATATTTGGGACTAAGGAAATGATAGATAATATCTAAGTGATGAATGAAACATAAAGAAAAAGAAAGATTCATCAAATCAATGAAATAATTATCGGATAAAATGTCTATTTATAGACTTCGAAGCATTTCATGTAATAGTTGCCAACTCTTCGTTAACAAACAACAACTCTTGCATGTAAGAGTCGTGTCTCTTGTAAATCTTGTACACTAAGCATGCATGAATAGAAGGAAGCCAACTTACGTGTGAATCCATGTGTCCATTCAATTAAAGGGATGCATGCATTCATTTGAAATGAAGCCATGCGATGGTTCAAAGTTACAATAATTGAAAAGAAGCATACTACGTGGCTTCTTATGCAAAGTTTTCAATTCATGCAGCTAAGCATTTTCATTTCATGCAACGTCATTTTCCAACCGAAGTGTCCCTTTATTGTTTCATGAATTAATAATCTAAAATCTAACAATCCCCCACATTAGATTATTAAATGCAAATAAAAAATGTAATGCAAACCTAAGTCCCAATGATCTATTATTGCATCAGGATTGATAGTTTTTTGCTTTGAACCTTCCTTAGTATAATGTTATCGGATTTACTCGCTGCTTGGTGAACGCGATGTCTTGAACCGGTCAACTTTTGTGTAAACCAAGACAATAACATATACATAATAATAGATACAATATCTTTCGTTCTCATGTTGTGTCCAGTTTGGCCTTGGACCATATCTTGGATTCATAAGTGTTTTTGTATTTGAAGCGGCCACACTTCTCACTTATATATGTGATCTCCTATTAAGAGTATCCTATCATACTCCACCAATAAGGCTATAGGAATCATTAAAAGCTTATAGCTTACCCTTTTACCACAAGCTACAGGTTTGCACTTGGGACAACTTCGAGAATGAATTTTTAGTTGTGTTTCCAAGTGCACAACTTGAACATTCTTAACTTAGTTGTCTCTTTGAACCATGTTCATGGGATCTCCAATTATCATGGTAGAGTTACCATTAAGAGCGTTCTTTTAGTGTGGATTTTAATCCCATTCCCCTAACTGCATTGTACAATTGATCACGATTAATACCTTTAGTAAACGGACCCGCAATATTATCTTTTGACTTCACATAGACAATACATATTATTCCACTAGTGATCAATTGTCTAATGGTATTGTGCCTTCGACGAATATGTCGAGACTTACCATTGTACATACTACTTTGTGCTCTCCCTATTGCAGATATACTATCACAATGTATTAAGACGGGAGGCACGGGTTTTTCCCAACAAGGAATATCCTCTAAGAAATTTAGTAGCCATTCGGCTTCTTCGCCAGTTTTGTCTAGAGCAATGAATTCCGATTCCATTGTAGATCAAGCTATACAAGTCTGCTTAGAGGATTTCCATGACACTGCTCCTCCACCTACGGTAAACACAAAACCACTTTTGGACTTGGAATCTTTTGTGTCGGATATCCAATTTGCATCATTATATCCTTCTAATACAGCAGGATACCTTGTGTAATGCAGACTATGAGTTAAAGTATGCTTTAAATACCTTAGAACTCTAGTTAGTGCGGTCCAATGATCCTTTCCGGGATTACTTGTGAACCGACTTAGCTTGCTTATAGAATATGCTATGTCGGGTCTTGTACAATTTGCTAAGTACATTAGGCTTCCAATGACCCTAGCGTAGTCCAATTGGTAAATTGGATCTCCTCGATTTTTGGCTAAGTGTAGGCTTAAGTCCACAGGAGTTTTAGCCGGAGGTAGATCAAAAGCATTGAATTTCTTAAGCACATTCTCTACATAGTGAGATTGTGATAAGATAATTCCTTTGGATGTTCTAGAGATTTTAATCCCTAGAATTACATCAGCTATTCACATATCTTTCATGTCGAACATTCTTTTCAACATTGCTTTAATATTCATAATTATATTATGATTACTTCCCATAATAAGCATGTCATCAACATACAGACATATAATGACAAAGTTGTTAGGTGTGCCTTTAATGTACACACACTTGTCACACTCGTTTATTTTAAAACCATTTGATAACATAACATGATCAAATTTCTCATGCCATTGTTTGGGAGCTTGTTTAAATCCATATAATGACTTAACAAGTTTACAAACTTTCTTTTCTTGTCCGGGAATCACAAACCCTTCAGGTTGTTCCATGTATATTTCATCTTCTAAATCTCCATTTAGAAATGTCGTTTTAACATCCATTTGATGAATCTCAAGGTTATGTAAAGCAGCAATGGCAATTAGCGTTCTTATGGAGGTTATCCTCGTTACGGGAGAGTATGTATCAAAATAATCATACCCTTCCTTTTGCTTGTAACCCTTGTCTACTAGCCGTGCTTTATACTTGTCAATAGACCCATCGACCTTATATTTCTTCTTTAGGATCCATTTGCATCCTAAAGGTTTACAATCGGGAGGAAGGTTAACAATCTCCCAAGTGTGATTGTTCATAATTGACTCAATTTCACTATTGATCGCTTCTCTCCATAGAGGAGCATCAGGACTTGACAATGCAGCCTTGATTGTTTGTGGTTCATCTTCTAATGAATAGACTACAAATTCTGGACCAAAAGACTTTATTTTCGCTCGTTTTCCTCGTCTTGATTCTGGTATTGACCCATCACTTTGGTCAATCTTTTCTAGTGAGCTTTCTTCATGAGTTTGTTTCTTAGAACTCACATTATTCTTTTCTTTCTTAGGGAATATAGATTCGAAAAAGACAGCATTTCTGGATTCTATAATCATTCCCTCATTTATGTCGGGTATTTCCGACTTATGTACCAAAAACCTATATGCGCTACTATTGTTTGCATATCTTATGAAGATGCAATCAATAGTTTTAGGTCCTAGCTTTAATTGTTTAGGTTTAGGTACTTCAACTTTTGCTAGGCACGCCCACACTTTAGTGTATTTGTAGGATGGTTTCCTACCCTTCCATAGTTCATATGGAGTTTGATCTTGTTTCTTTGAGGGCAACTTATTTAAAATTTTATTTGCCGAAAGAATAGCTTCCCCCCACATGTTATGTGGTAAGCCCGAGCTTATCAACATAGCATTCATCATTTCTTTTAATGTTCTATTCTTTCGTTCAGCAACACCATTTGATTGTGGTGAATAAGGTGCAGTTGTTTGATGGATAATGCCATTTTCACGACAAAAGTCCGCAAAAGGTGCAACATACTCACCACCTCGATCACTTCGTATCATTTTGATCTTGGTGTTAAGTTGATTTTCAACTTTGTTTTTATAGCTTTTGAAAGCATCGAAAGCTTCGTCTTTGCTTCTCAAAAGATATACGTAACTAAATCTTGTGCAATCATCTATAAATGTTATGAAATAATTCTTTCCACCTCTAGTTTGCACAAGTTTTAAGTCGCATAGATCGGTGTTAATTAATTCAAGAGGTGTAGTCGTTCTTTCCACCGAATGGAAAGGTTGTTTAGCCATTTTTGCTTCAACACAAATTTCACACCTTGAATGTTTGTCAAAAGACATTTTTGGCAACAATTCTAAACTCACTAATTTTCTTAGTGTATTTAGATTTACATGTCCTAATCTATCATGCTATAAATTAGGAGAATCAGTCAAATAAACAACGGGGGTCTTTTTATTATCACGGATAGCATTTACATTGAGACAATTGAGCTTGAAAAGGCCGCTATCAACATAGCCTTTTCCTATAAATTGTCCATTCTTGGACAATACAACCTTATCCCCCTCAATAACTATTCTAAATCCGGCCTTGCTTAGGATAGAGCCGGAGACCAAATTCTTGCGAATGTCGGGAACATGCATCACGTTTTGGAGAGTCACATTCAATCCCGACGTCATCTTGAGTACAACTTTTCCAATTCCATAGACCTTGGAAGTAGAGGAATTTCCCATGTAAAACATTTTCTCCTCCTTGACAACTTCATAAGTTGAAAACATTGATTTATCCACACACACGTGCTTGGTAGTGCCGGTATCAATCCACCATCCTATCGGATTACCGACCATGTTTACTTCATCTACGACCGCAGATAGGTCGAGTTCAGACATATTGACGGGCACGTAATATTCTTCCGCCATATTTGCTTGTGGACGGCCTTTGTATTCCTTCTTTGGCTTGCGGCAATCTTTTGCCATGTGGCCACTTTTTCCACAATTGTAGCAATTCCCTTTGATCCTTTTCTTCCTTTTTGAATCTTGCTTCTTTTCAAAGAACTTGCGTTTCTTTGAGTTAGTGCTAGTGCTGCACTCGGCCAGATTAGCCCTTGCCTCTATGGAAGGCTTGTTGGTCTTTCGATCTGCCTTGCGATTGTCCTCTTCAATTCGGAGACGGACTAGCAGATCTTCGAGACTCATCTCTTTACGTTTATGCTTGAGATAGTTCTTGAAATCCTTCCACATAGGTGGTAGTTTTTCTATCACAGTTGCAACTTGAAATGATTCAGAAAGGACCATACCTTCGGCAAGTATATCATGTATGATCAATTGAATCTCTTGCACTTGTTCGACTACAGTTTTGGCATCCACCATCTTATAGTCTAAGAATCGTCCAACGACGAACCTCTTTAGACCGGCATCTTCGATCTTGTATTTTATCTCCAAAGAGTCCCACAATTCTTTCGACGTCTTTGCAGTCGAGTAGACACTATAGAGAGTGTCGTCAAGTCCATTTAGGACATAGTTGCGATATATGTAGTCGATGTGAGACCATGCATCATACGCTATGCGTTTCTGCTCATCAGTTTCATTTTCCCCCATAATTGGAGGTGATTCTTTCAAGAATCGAGATAAATTTAAAGTAGTTAAATAAAACAGCATTTTAGATTGTCAACGCTTAAATTCAGAACCTGAGAATTTTTCCGGCCTTTCCGCATGAACTGGGGCGCTTGGAATCTGATTGTTCGTTGCTGTTGTAAAATTCGGCGGTATATTGCTACTGCTTGTCGTTACTTTGACAACAGGATCAGGTACATCACTGCTACTTGTCGTCATCTCTCCAACACTTTATCGTCTTGCGATTGTTATCTTTCGAGGTGTGTCGAAATGACGATAATAACGTTAGCTGAGGCAAGAGTTGGACTCTTTCTCCGCAAGACGATAATGCTCCGCTACTCGGTGCAAGCGGTCTATAGCACTCGTCTCCAAGATACAACGGCTTATCAATTATGAGTAGTTGCACTACTTCTCGTAATTCCGGCGAACTACTTGATATTTGAGACTAAGGAAATGATAGATAATATCTAAGTGATGAATGAAACATAAAGAAAAAGAAAGATTCATCAAATCAATGAAATAATTATCGGATGAAATGTCTATTTATAGACTTCGAAGCATTTCATGTAATAGTTGCCAACTCTTCGTTAACAAACAACAACTCTTGCATGTAAGAGTCGTGTCTCTTGTAAATCTTGTACACTAAGCATGCATGAATAGAAGGAAGCCAACTTACGTGTGAATCCATGTGTCCATTCAATTAAAGGGATGCATGCATTCATTTGAAATGAAGCCATGCGATGGTTCAAAGTTACAATAATTGAAAAGAAGCATACTACGTGGCTTCTTATGCAAAGTTTTCAATTCATGCAGCTAAGCATTTTCATTTCATGCAACGTCATTTTCCAACCGAAGTGTCCCTTTATTGTTTCATGAATTAATAATCTAAAATCTAACAGGATATTGGTTGACCAGTCAAAATTCTTCTCTTTTAAGATGTCTCATATTATTAGGGGCTATACCTATTAGATGTTATTGGTGATCGTTGTTTTCACCAAATAAATCCTGCAAAATGCTAGAACTTAAATCAGTAAAGCAAACAGGTATCGAACACAGGGAACGGAGATTTAAAACATTAAATTCCTATTAATCTAAGGGTTGGTTAGCGACCATGCAAATCTTTGGGGTTTTCTAAACTAATGCAAAAAAGTAAATAGCAAGAATAAATATCCAAATAAATTAAACAAAGAAAACGGGTCCAGCAAGGTGATTCAAACACACACAATCGATCATTGACACTAAAGATAAATTAATCCCTTAAAATCAATTAGTTGTAGGATGTCGTAATTAAACTGACACATCCCCTATTCCCCCATAATTATTCGGTAATCGTCATGGTGGGCATTGAAACGACTACTTCTCTAAATTAGATGCAACCTACGTTGGTGGACAATCAATAGATTTAACACCTAATCAGCTTTAAGAACTAAGGGAACCCAGTTTAGGAGTTTACTTGTATGGTGGGCATCTAATAGTGTCCTACCAAATTAATCATATTGTTCCAAGAACAATTGTGCTACTTATTTAGCCTAATCCCACAAGAAACGATGCAAGTACTAAATTAACTATGAATTAAACTAACCTATGGTGATTAAACCTAAATTAACTAATCCAATTAATTAACCAAGATTAATTTGAAACCCTAAGTGATTAATTATTAAAGCATAAGTCTCACGAATTCGTTAAAGTGTGTGTTTCATATTTCGCCGGCCCCTTAAAAGGATTTAGCTACGCATATGTGTCCGACTGGGCAAGCAAACCGTACTACTGGGCAGAACCCTAATCATGCTTGAAATTGAGAAATAAACACACTAAAAATAGCAACAAATTATAAACTGATTCAGAACACGATTATAAACGAAATTCAAACTGAAAGATTAGAAAAATACCAATTCGAAGAATCCTAAACATCCGAATGATACGAAATCGAAAGCATCCAAATTAAACTACGAAAATAAACATCAAGGAGTGTTTGTTTTTCCAGAACTGCACCTAACGAAAGTAGTAATCTGAAAATCTGAACGGCTATAGAATAAGGTTATCTGATCTCTCTCGCGGCGGTGGAAGATCTCTCTCGGCGGCGGTCATCTCTCTCGTAGCAGTGGACTCTCTCTCTCGCTCGGCGGCATGCTGGCGGCTCTGGATTCTCGTGCTGGCGGCGGTAAGATGATCATAAAAAGAATGTGATTCTCGTCCCTCTCTCGGCTATTATATAGGGCTTCTTGTTTCCTTGTCGAAGTAGGTATCTTATCTCAAGTATGGAAAGATATTATAATATATATTATATGCAAATCTTTTCATACTCCTTCTTTCCTTATCCGTCACTTTCCTTCTACTTAAATTTCTCCCAAATTCAGCCCCTTTAATCCTTAATTTCGTACATGCCGCCTCATCATCTTGTCATCGCCACATCAGTTCAGAAATCTATAAAACAGCACAGAAATGCAATCCAACGGTCAAAGTGGCGCCAAAATAAACAGAATTTGAATAGTACAAATAAGACTTATCAGTTAATGTTTTATTAAGATGTATTTATTTAGTGTACATTTTGAATAGCATACGCCACTAGCAATGAATATGGATTCTTGTGCACAGCCTCGATCTCCCCCTAATTGAAAGAAACATCTTAAATTCATTATTCAAAAGTATTTATTTGTTCTCTTCTTTTGAAAAAAATTAAAACTTATATTTCCTTCATCTGTTTAAAAAGTCTCATTTCTTTTCATAGCGTTTATTAAGAAAATAATGTTTTAAACTTTTTACAAATTAATTTTTATTCACTTTTTTTTTTAAATAAGACAATTTTAATAGGACGACTTTAAGAGAAAAATGATACAAATAGTACTCAATAAATTTTATGTTAAAGGATTTTAGACAGTGGAGAATTAGTCGAGTATGAGTTGTAGGATAAGTTGGCGAGTGGCAACCCTTTTCAAAAAATAAAAACAATTAATGACATGTACAATAATTATATTTTGAGTATTATAATTGCACGGTAGTTTCTCAAATTGAAATAGGATTACAGTATTGTTTTTTTATGTTTCGCATACAGACCTTGAATGTTTAAGACAGTACAATTAAACCTCGATAAAGTAATAACCTTGAGATCGAGAAAAAATATTCATTTAATGAGGTTATTACTTTATCGAACATTATTTTAGTGCATTTACTAATATCGGGACCGGAAGAAATTATTATTTTAGCGAGATTATTACTTTATCGAATATTACTTTATCGATATTTAACTGTACTTGATTATGGTTCACAATTAGTGCTTCTAAACTGCCATAAACATTTTTTTTGGTCAAATCTTAGTTCTATAAATTCTAGGTATTTTTTCTTAAGGACATAAATATATGTGATAATAATTATAGGCAAATGTCATAGCAATTCTACTGGTGGTGCATGTAGCGTACGAATAAATGGCTAGTTCGGCTTGACTTTTATTTTATGTTATTGCAGACTAAGAGATGTTTATAAATTTATCCGATTCATAAAAGTTTATAATAACTCAAAAAGATATTGTGACACTAAGAGATGACGCGTTTGTGTTTTTGAAAGACTTATCACCGTAAATATAATATAAAGGCAAAAACTTGTGTGCATCATGTTGCACATGCAACATGATTCAATTATCCAATTTTGACCCGCTTTGACCCGTGTTTGACCCGTTGACCTGCATTAATTCATGTTTGACCTGCTAACGTCAGCATGACATCATCATTATTATTTTTTTTTACTTTTTTTTTTAACGTTTTTTCCACTTTATTTTAAGGACGGACGTGTCACTCTTTGCATACGAAAGTGTCAATGGTAACAAACAAAAGTATCAATCGCAACAAACAAAATTTTTTTCTTTTTTTTTTCATTTTTCCCGTTTATTTTAAGGATGCACGTGTCACTCTTTGCATATGAAAGTGTCAATCGTAACAAACAAAAGTGTCAATCGTAACAAATAATTTTTTTTATTTTTTTCCAATTTTTTTGATAAGAAAGGCGTGTCATTTGTAATGAATAAATGTGTCATTTGTTACTTATCCAAAGTATCAATCGTAACAAACAAAAGTGTCATTTGTATTTGAATAAAGTGTCATTTATATCGTTTAATTTATTGAATATCAATTATTTTTTTTAAAAATGCGATTTGTTTCGAAAAAAAATGTCATTTGTTTATGAAAAAAGTGTCAATTACAACGAACGAAAGTGTCATTTATCTTAAAGTATCAATCACACTGAAGTAAATTGACACTCAGAATTAAGGAACGTGTCACTTTCATCTACTAATCAATATGAAGCATAATAACCAGAAATGTTACCCAAAGTGTCAATCGTAATAAACAAAAGTATCAATTGTCCTAAATGAAAGTGTCATTGTTTAGAACAAACGAACAAAAGTGTCATTGTTTAGAACAAACGACACTTTTTGTAAACAAAGAGTGACACTCTCGTCCTTATAATAAAGGGGAAAAAACGAAAAATATTATTTGTATTTCAAAACGAAAAAACGAAAAAAAGTGTCGTGTCATTCTTTGTATTTCCGAAAATACGAAAAAAAATGAAAAAAATGAAAAAGACGAAAAAAAGGAGAAAAAGTCGAAAAAATGAAAAAGACGAAAAATGAATAAGGCAAAAAAAAACAAAAAAAAAAAAAAAAAAAAAAAAAAAAAAAAAAAGGCGAAAAAGACGGAAAAAAAGAAAAAGGCGAAAAAAATGAAAAAAGACGAAGAAACGAAAAAGGCGAAAAAAACAAAAAAGATGAAAAAATGAAAAAGACAAAAAAAAAGGAAAAGAATAAAAATAAACAAGTCAACACATAAGTCAAAGCGGGTCAATGGGTCAAATATGAATTAAAATTGGACAATTGAATCATGTTGCATGTGCAACAAGATGCACACTAGTCCATCTCTAATATATTTGTAGTATTGGGTCTTGTAATTTGGATTTTGAGGGAATTTGAGCTTGGTAATTCCCGCCTCTAAAATCAGCCTAAAATAGCTTGATTTGATAGGCTAGCCCGACCTACACGTGATTTTTGACCTAATTACGACTTTAAATTAGCTAGCGGCATGTTATATAATGGTCAGTCATATCATTAGCCTTCGACCATGAATAGTTAAGTAGTAGTTTTTGAATGAGTGATGTCATAATTTCCTCTGATCGATCGTGGAATGCCGTGATAATTTTAATGAATCAAGTCATCAAGTCATGAACAAAAACTGTATTCTTTTCAACTTACTATTTAATTCGTCGATACCTTCTAAATTTGCGATAGTACATCCAAAAAGATTAAAGTTTTCATCTCTTAAAATAAATATTTGAATCCACAAACACTAGCCATTGTGAATTTTATTTTAACTTATGAATAAATAATACTCGGACTCTTTTTTTCGAGTTTCATCTCATGGAGTTAGTGAAGTCCATGTTGCAATCAAGTTTCAGATCTAGATTTAGATCTAGGTTTTGAGAGAAAATTGGTAGAGAAATTGTTGATCTTATTAATCGAAAACTGATTGAAGAGAGTTGGTCTCTTCTTATTTATACAAGGCAGTTCAAAACACTAACTACTGAACAAACTAGAAACGTAATCCACTCAAACACGACTCTATTAGTTTTAATCTCAACCACCCGATCATGCTGGATGCTATCGAACGGTCTTGACTTATTTCAGTTGTGAAACGGTTAAGAAACAGTTTTAACCGCCTTCAACCACCTGCATCTTCAACATCCAACTCCTGCAACTGAAGGCAACTTCCGGATTGCTCTAGCTTCTTCTGGAAACATCCACAGAAGTTGATTAAGAATCCGAACACCCCCCCCTCAAAATGGACTCTATGAAGATCAGAGAGGCACAGCTTGGACAACAAAAAACGAAACCTTGGACCAGGCAATATTTTGGTTAAGATATCAGCAATCTGAACTGAAGTAGAAATAGGAGTAGGCAATATGAACCCAGCCTTAAACTGATCCCTAACAACGTGGCAATCCATGTCCAAGTGTTTGGTCCGTTCATGGAATACCTGGTTTTTAGTGATATGTATAGCAGCATTATTATCACAGTGTAGTGGAATGGGCATATGAACAGAGATCTGCAAATCAGCAAGCAAATAAGAAACCTATTGTAGCTCCCTCACAACACTCCCCATTGCCCTGTACTCTGCTTCTGCAGTGGAGACCGAAACAGTGGATTGCTTCTTACATTTCCAAGAGATTAAGGCACTACCAAAGAAAACACAATACCCAGTCAAAGACCTTCTAGTTGTGGGACAAGTTCCCCAATCTGCATCTGAATATCCTTGTAGAGAAAAAGATGACTGTCGATTGAAAAATAACCCAAGAGAAGGAGTTCCCTTTAAGTACCTGAGAACATGCATAGCTGCATCTCAATGATGCTCACTTGGTGCTGAAATGTGCTGACTTAGTTGCTGAGTAGCGTATGTAAGATCAGGTCTAGTCAAATTGAGATATAAGAGCTGACCAACCAATCTTCTGTATTTGTCTGGATTAGAAAGCAGAAGAATTAGCATGCAAATTCAGCCCAACAGGAAATGGTGTAGAGACTGATTTACAGCCAAGTAAACCAGCCCTTTCCAAAAGATTAAGAGTATAATTTCTCTGATTTAAATAGGTACCTTGCTCTCCTCTAGCAAGCCCTATACCTAAGAAATACCGAGCAGGTCCTAGATCCTTAATGCTGAATTTCTGATGCAAGAAGTCCTTGAGTTGCTCTATCCCAGCCAAATCAGGACTAGTTAGTAAAATGACATTGATGAGTGGTTTTTATACCATCTCATCGTGTTCTTTTTAAGCTTATTTACATTGTTTTCCATTCATTTTTAGCTTTTGTTTTGCTTGGAATCGTATACTTTCGATGGTTTTTGGTTTTGTAGGTTCTCAAGCGTTTTGAGTATATTTGGTGGTATTTGGCACCAAAATGAAAGAAACCATGACCATTGATGCATTGTTGGCAAACATGGAGTTGTTTTGATGAAGAATGGAGAGGAGTTGAAGCCGGATGTTGAAGAAATCGTGTTTCGGAACTCATGTAACAATGCAGTTGGAAAATCGCGTGGAAGGCGGATCTAACGAACTTAGAATCCGATCTCCACCGTCCACATCGTAGTTCTATGTGTTAGGAACATTTTGGCAAAGTTTCGTGGCGATCCAACGGCTAACGAAGGAGATATTGCGTTTTTCCCAAACTGCGACAGTGCAGAAAAAAAGTGTTCGGCAGAAGACGTCGGACTGCGGTCCGAATTTGTGCTGGACCGCGGTCCGGTATGTTCTGACTCAAAAGTTGGAAAATCCATGGGGTTGGACCGCGGTCCGAATTTGTGCTGGACCACGGTCCGCGTCGTCTGCAGCACAAAACCAGTTTTTTTTCGACCCGAAACCTATATAAACCCTTCCGGACTTCTTTCCTTCGGACCACACACCATATTTTCGACTTCTTCCACCCTCCAAGGTAGAGAAACACCCAAGAAATCCCTCCGTTGAAGATTCAAGATGAAGATTGAAGACCACAACCCGAGAACCAAGCGCGAGGATCAATCCGCTAGATTCTAGGTTGTATTATTCCTTCTCAGTTTTGTTTAGGGTTTTTGATACTTGAATTCTATGGATTATTTTGGCATCTTTTGTGATTATTTTCTTACGAATATGAGTGGCTAAATCCCCTTGTGTGGGGGTTTAGCAAGATTTATGTTTTTGATGAATTGATTCAGACCCTAGATTTTCAATGAATGAATTGTTTTGTTTCTTAATTGTTGAGCCTGCTTTTGATTTCTCTATGATTCTTTAATGTGACTGGCCATCATCTTAGATAATTATAGAGAATATAGGTAATAGATAATACGGCGCATCATACCCGGTTATTTATTTAGACCTGCAATTAAGTGTCTAGATTGTCACCATTGGTTTGGGATAGTTTAGATGGTTCCTTAAATCCTTGAGCATGATACGATCATTAGGTTCATGATATGATCACTTGATTGACCCTTAGGATTATAAATTAGAGATCTCCCGCCATCATACGGAATCCCTAGAGCCTTAGTGGATGAACCAACAAAATAAATTCATAATTGCTAGCTAGAGAATGGGAATGAGTCGATCATCTTAGGCATAGTGATTGTTAAACCTCTGCACTCTTCATCAAACTTGAAACCACACCAATTAATCCACTTTGATTTGCTTTTACTTGTTTTTTTTTACTTTCTTGCTATTTTAATTTCGTAGTTTTAAATAATCCAAACCCTGTTTAGGACCAAGTAGATAGTGAAATAATTAGAGTAATTAGAACCCAGTTGAGTCCTTGTGAGATCGACCTCGGGAGTTGCTAGATTAGGTATTACACTGATTCGTGTACTTGCGAGAATTATAATTTGTTCATTAAGTTTTTGGCGCCATTGCCGGGGACTCAGTCGTTTTGATTATTCTTTTTACTAGCTGTTTATTTGTTTAGATTTTATTTTTACGTTGGTTACTATTTCTTCTTTTCTTTACTGTGTCGAGTCTTACTCTTTGAGTTTTCTGTAGGTTTATGCACGGTAGAAGGTCGCAAAATCCAGAACTTGCGCCTTTTATCGATAACATACACAGAGTGGGGACTCACGTTACGAAGGAGGAACCGAAGGACAAAATTGCAATGGAGCAAATTGGGAACAATCCGGAACCAGAAAGGTTGCAGGGAGACTACACAAGGCCGATACTTGGAGTCAATACTACCTGCATTGTCCTAGAAGAGACCGCAATGAATTATGATCTGAAGCCTATCTACTACCATATACTACCATCTTTCTACGGGCTAGCAACTGAAGATCCTCTTGCTCATATGAGGGAGTTATATGCTACACTGGGGACTATTCCTCTCAGCGGGCTCACTACTGATCAATTGGGAAGACGATTGTTTCCCTACACTCTGAAGGATAAAGCCAAGAATTGGTTGCACACACTGCCTACTAATTCTTTGC
This sequence comes from Lavandula angustifolia, assembly GCA_028984105.1. NCBI lineage: Eukaryota > Viridiplantae > Streptophyta > Magnoliopsida > Lamiales > Lamiaceae > Lavandula > Lavandula angustifolia. Next base: position 17,527,747 of record CM054816.1, on the reverse strand, counting down.
GGACAATGGAGGAAGTGTTCAAAGCATTCACGGAGCGATACTACTCCCGAAGCAAAAGCCATGAGTTGAGGCAGCAGATTGCTACTTTCTCCCAGTTTGACAATGAGACATACCATGAAGCTTGGGATAGATTCAAGGGATTCCTCATCCAATGTCCACATCATAATTACCAGGTTGAGATGCTGAATGAGTTCTTCTATAATGGATTGCTCTTACCGTGTCAGATTATGGTTGACAACATGGCTCCCGGAGGCATTCTTGCACTGACCCCAAGTGCATTGCATGAGCTTTTTGAGACGTTGAAGGCTCGTTCCGTATTAAGAAGCCAGAGTGTGAGACAACGTGGAACGCAAGATGTGCGGGCTGCGTATACAGATGATACTATTAAGGAGCTTCAACTGCTTAGACAAGAAATCAAGGAGCTTAAGCAGAGACAAGTGCAAGCCCCAAAGATTGGCGAGATCTGTACCATTTGTGATGATCCACAACACTCAACCGCTCAATGCCAGTTTAATATCATCCACAATCAATTTCAAGGGGAAGAAGCTAACTGGGGACAAGGCATAAGACACCAGGAATGGGAAGAGAGAAGGCAATATCAGAGGCCGCACCAAAATTTTGTCCATAAGCAACAAGGGTACAATCCTAACTACAAGAGTTACCAGGATTATGGAGGAAGGAATGCCATTCAACAACAGAACTTTGGAGGCACATCATCTTCTCACCCTCAGCCAAAGATTGAGGACGCTTACAAGAATTCCATGGCCATCTTGCAAGACACCTTAAACTCCTTTATGAAGAGTTCTAAGGAGCAAATGGAGACACTTACCACTTCTGTCAGGAAAAGCAAATTCCAACAATTTGGGGACTCAACTTGGCCAGCTAGCACGGGAAGTCGCTTTGCTTAAAATGCAACAAGGGGAACTACCTGGACAAACACATCAAGCAAAGGCTCTCCATGTGTTGAGAAACGGCAAGGAGATTGAAAAGCCAGATTACATTCCTGAAGACTCACCCCTTGAGGAAACATCCAAGCGAGATGGCGTAGTCGAAGAGGATGAGAAAGCCTTGACTAAAGAAGACAAAGGGAAAGAGAAGGATCTTGTAGAGAAACCCGCTTTACACAAGGCGAGTAACCCATACAAGCCTCCTCCACCATTTCCCGGGCGTCTGAAAGGAAGCAAGCAAGATAAGCAATTCTCTACCCTTTTCAATATGCTTTCTAAGGTTAACATCAATCTTCCCCTTTTAGACCTTATCAGGAATGTGCCAAGTTATGCGAAGTTCTTCAAAGAACTAAGCACAAACAAGAGGAACTATGAGGAGGTGACACGTGCATTGACACCACAATCTGTAAGTGCATTGGTTGGTTTACCTCATTTACCACGCAAGATGAAGGGCCCAGGTAGTTTTCTGATCTCAATCTCCATGGGGACTGATAGAGTTGTTCGAGGAATGTTGGATTTGGGGGCTAGTATCAACCTTATACCATACTTATTGTACAAGCAGTTGGGTATTCAAGGATTAAAGCCTACATCTATGAGAGTGCAACTTGCTGATAGGTCTATTAAAAGTCCTAGGGGAGTGGTAGAGGATATTTTAGTTCAAGTTGATAAGTTCATTGTTCCTGTTGATTTTGTGATTCTTGATATGGAAGATGTCTCACTTAGGGATCATGAGCATTTGATACTTTTAGGCCGACCTTTTATGTCCACTACCAATTCGATCATCAATGTGCGTGATAGGAAGGTGACGATGGAGGTACTCGGGGAGTGCTTAGAGATTGTTGTGTTGGATTGTTCTGTTATTCCTTTTGCTTACTCTATTGAGTAAGCAGATTATAATTTATCCCGGCTTTTTTTTTTCCCGGCTACTCTATTATAATTTGTCAACATATACTAACAAAGCAATAAAGGTGGAACCAGAACCTAAAGTAAACAGGCAATGATCATGTGCACTCTGATGAAAACCGTAAGAAGTTAGAGCCTTACTGAGTTCATTGTTCCATTCCCTAGAAGCCTGCTTAAGGCCATAAAGACTCTTGAACAGCTTGCAAACCTGCCCTCTCTTGGCCTTTGTATACCCTTGTGGAGGTAACATATATATTTTATATGAAAGATGGACATGTAAGAAGGCATTATTAATATCAATTTGATGTAGAAAGAGATCATTAGAAGCTGCTAAAGCAATAAGCAATCGAATGGTCATTGGCTTAGCTACTGGAGAGAAGACCTCCTCATAATCAATCCCACGTTCTTGTTTGTACCCCTTTGCAACTAGTCTAGCCTTATATCTTTCAATACTGCCATCTGAGTTCAATTTAACCTTGTAAACCCATTTTGACCCAATGGCCCTTTTACCTTGAGGCAAATCAGTTAACAACCAAGTCTGGTTGTTTTCAAGAGCCTGCAACTCTGCATCCATAGCATGCTCCCAATGTTTGTATTGACTGGCCTCTTTATATGAAGAAAGTTCCTTGGCATCAGAAATATTTGCCAAAAAATGGGTATAGGCTGAAGAGAAGAAAGGAGAGGAAGTGTATGGAAAAGTGGGAGGAGTTATCATAGGGCTATTTTCTACAGATGGTAAAGAGTAGTTGACATGGCTAACAAAATCATTTAGCCATGCATGAGCTTTGGTTTGCCTTTTTGGCCGTGTAGGAGAAACAGGAATAGAAACAGGGGAAATAGAAGTTTCAGTCTCATGAGAAGGGGAGACTGGAACTTCTAATTGTTGTTCAGATGATGAAGGATCCAACTCGATTTCAGGAGTAGGAGTAGAAACATAAGGTGAATCAGAACTGTCTGGAGTCCATAGAAACTCTAAGGCAGGGTTGGAAGAGGATGATAAGCTTGAGGTTGCAGATGCTTCTTCTGAACTTGTCTCTGCAAAAGGAAATACATGAGGAAAGAACTTAACATCCCTAGATATGATAATCTCATTATGGTCGAAATCATATAGCAAATAAGCTTTATGATTAGTGGCAAAACCTAGGAGGATACACTTGAGACTTCTACTATCAAACTTCTGCTTGTGTGGCTTCACATTAGCTGCATAGGCTAGACATCCAAACGTCTTTGCAAAAGACAGGCCAGCTTGGGAACCAGTAAGCATCTGAAAAGGAGTAGACCAGTTTAATATTTGACTTGGCAGTCTATTAAGGATCCAAGTAGCCGTTAGGATAGAGTAGGGCCAAAACTGGTCAGGTAATTTGATGTGAAACATGACAGCTCGAGCAATTTCCAAAAGTGATCTGTGTTTTCTCTCCACCGTTCCATTCTGTTGAGGCTATAAGGACAACTTTTAAGATGAACAATGTCATGATCTATAAGCAGTGTGCTGACAAACTGGTTGAGGAATTCTGATCCATTATCAGATTTAATTTTCTGAACTGAGCAGTCATATTGAGTTTGTACCATGCGAATAAATTGATTAAGAATCCCACTAACTTGCTGTTTTGAAGAGAGTAGATATGTACAGGTACATCTGGAGTAGTCTTCCACCAGTGTAAGAACATAGGCTACATGAGCAATGTTTTCAACACGATAGGGGCCCCATACATCTGCATGCACCAGCACAAATCTAGTCTTACTTCTATGGTTCAGAGTAGTGAAGGGGTTTCGGCATTGTCTTGCTCTATGACAAATATCACACATCAATAGAAGCCTTGTTTGCTGTACTGCAGAAATCCTTTGCTTCAGGAATATGTTGTAGAGCTGGGAACGAGGCATGACCCAGTCTCACATGCCAGTCCAGCAGTCCATGACCTTGTGAATGGGGTACTATATTGATTCTATTATGAGAAGGAGTCAAATCCACCACATACAAGTGCCCAACTGCCTTCCCCATACACAATATATGGTCACTATCCAGTTTCTGTACCAAGCAATAAGCAGGAAAGAAAGTGCATCTTACCTTCAAGGCACTAGATAATTGAAAGGTTGATATCAAGTTATGAGTGAAACTTGGAACAAAAAACACATCTATCAACACAACTTCAGGAGCAATCTGCACAACACCAGTCTCAAATATCTGCTGAGTTGCTCCATTAGGTAGATATACACTCTGAGGGTAGTCTAACCTTTTTATATTAGACAGTAGGTCTTTGTTATAGCATATATGTGTAGTGGCTCCTGAGTCCATTATCCAAATATCCTTATGTTGGATATGAGTCAGTAGATTGATACTCAGCTGTTCTAGGGTTAAAAGAAATTGGGGGAAATCATAGTAGTACTATGGAATTGAAGATCCCAAAACCGAGCTGATATCAGTAGATTAGTGTGTCGATAGGATTAGTTGATGTATAGGTTAGACTTGATGTAATGCTTATTATTTTGTCTAAGTCCTGTACGGGGTAGTTGTTGAACTGATCTTCTGCTGAAGATACTTTTCAGAACCCCACGTCATTAGTGTAATCGCTTGCATTCTTCGTCAGCAGCTGATATCAAACTCAGTTGAAGATCCCGCATCAGCTGACTGGACCTCAGTAGAAGCATTCTCTACAAGCTGATGGTCATCAGTAGAAGAACCAATGCAAGCAGTATACCTTCGCAGTCGACCAACTGACTATCAGAAGCTCACTTTATCAGTTAGACGACTCAGCCGAAGAAGACAGACTTTCGAGTACTGTATCCGACAGAAAGCGACCCAGCACTTAAAGTCCCTTCAAATGTTCAGCAGAAGACATACGAGGTAGTTTGAACGGTCAACTCTGACACTCACCAACTACAAACCTTGACCAATGAGAAGCCGACAATGCTTACCTACTCTACACAGTAAAGCTGCTCTCATGAACAGTACATTAACTGCCCTGCTGCAACAAAGTTGAATAGTGGCCGTTTTCTTTGGACGCTTGTGACACGTGGCATCGTCGTCTCCAACGGACATATGCCACAACTCACAACTATAAATAGAGAAGGATTTGAAGATTTCAAATAGAGGAATATACGCGAAATCAAGGGAAATCATTCAAGCTCACAACGCTCTAGAACCTTCAAGCTTATCCAGAGACGAACTAGTTTTCATAGAACACTTCTTGTAGTTCATCTCTCTAGGGCACTTTGATCCCTTTCTTCTCTAGACTAAGCTCATTGCTAGATTCATAGCTTAGATCCGAAGGAGTTCACATTTAGTGAATTGTTCTTGTTGTAAGAACTCCTTCTCAGTTGGAGAATATTCCCTCCCTTCTAAACTTAGGTTTAGATTGTAAAGTCGCTAAGGACTATAACTTAGAGGGAACTGTCCAGTGCACAGTATCCCTGCTGAGGCTTGCTCAGAATAATCAACAAGTTCTCCTGCCTTGTTCAGGACCGTGGACGTAGGATCTTGCGTATCCGAACCACGTTAAATCGCTTGTGTTCATTTATTGTTTTATTGCATAGCATTCAACTGACTTGAAAATCATAAGTTTGCATAAAACGTATTTTATAAAGTGCACAACCAAAAAATTTAATTTGCAAAAACGCGTTTTCAAAAGAGACGACTCCGGGCCTAACACTTATCCGCACTACAGTCTCCGACTGAGTTTCGTAATACTGACATCAGTCAGTAGAAGAGCTCAGTAGCTGACTCACTTTGACCCCAGTGATCGAAGGGTTACTTGGCACTGTTCATCAGTTGCAAACATCAGCTTCAGCTAACCTTCACTGAGAAAAAGAAACAGAGCTCAGGTGTATTCACCCCCCCTCTACACCTGACTTTTCGTCTCCGGACCAACAATTGGTATCAGAGCATTCGGTGTTCAACTGATCGCCGGTTCTGAAATACTGGTCCTCTCGAACTGATCCTGAAAACCGTTTTCACTGCATAAGCATCTTTTCAGCATCCTTATACTCTTACTCTTACAATGTCTGATATGTCAGGTATTAGGATGGTGCCGATGTTCTCAATAGAGAACTACACAGTATGGCGCATACGTAAGGAGGCACACCTAACGTCACTCCACGTCAGCATGTCAGATGTCCTAGAGTCAGGACCGATCATTCCCATGATCGACAGCGTAGTATTTGCTGCTGGAGGAGGCGTGGGAGCACAAACTGGTGCTAAGATTCCCAAAGACAAATCTGCCTTCACGCCTGAAGAAAAGAAGTTGCACAACCTTGACCGAGTTGCACGTAATGCCATACTGACTACGCTCAGTGACTCACATCTCGGAAGGGTACAAGATTGCAAAACGGCGAAAGAGCTATGGGACGCCTTGGCTGTACTGAGCCATGGAACCCCTCATATCAAAGAAAACAAGCTCGAGCTAGAGCTTCAGAAGTTCGACGCCTTTGCAATGGAGCCTCTCGAAACCATTGACGAGCCGAGTGTCGATTCACCAATCAAGTCGATGTCATCAATGGGTCCGGGGAGGTCGTTCACCAACAAGGAGATGAACACCAAGATCTTGAGAGCGTTGCCCCGACAGAAGTGGCTTCCATTTGCTACTTATTTACGTCGCTCTGATCTAAATGCTCTAACTCCTGATGTTATATTTTCAGAATTAAAATCGGAGGAATTCGAGCATAGCCTACCCCAAAAGTGCTTAAGCGCTCCAGCTGACACATAGTTCGACCACGCCTTCAAGGCAACAGTCAGCAATACCGGAGCCAAGCCTATTTCCTCAAGCAAAGCTGTGGCCACATCAGTAGCAAAGTCTTCTGAGACTTCGGCCCTGACCGGCTAGCACCGATGGCTCTCAAATATCCAGAGGGAAAAGGAGAGAGTCGAAAGGCGAGGAAATACAACCGAGATTCTTCCTCAAGTAAGAAAGACTATCATAAGAAAGAAGAATCTAATCCTTCTCTACCGAATGCGGGAAATCGGAGTCTTGCGCCGGTCCGTCTAAAGACTCAGCGGTAAGAGCAAGGAGAACATCTACCTCGCTACAACCGCAAGAAGGAGGGACACTATCGCACGATTGTCCCGAACTCTCAGCGCTCAAAGAGCGAACGGCGAGCCGGGAGAAAGAAATTCGCCGAGAGACGGCGAGCTTATATAGCCGGAGAGATATCCGACAACTCAATTGAGGAGGATACATTCATGTATTCTTCGAAGACGAAGCCGCGTTCGTCGCAGGTTGAGGTCGCAAAGACGGTTCTCGATGAGTCGGCCGAATACTTCTGATGGCCGGAGAAGAGGCTGAGGTAAATTCTAAACGCATTATTACCTCTTCTTCACACAGCACACAAGACACGTGCTCGGTCACAGATGATCCTCTAGATGTGGTACAAGCCTACGACGATCTGCTAGAGGAACAGATTCAGCGAGCAGAGTTCAGCAGAACCATCCAGGAACTTGAACAGGTAAAGGCTGAGAATCAGAGACTTTCTTCTGATTGTCAGGTCTCTACTGAGTCAGTGGATCTAGTTGCGAGACTCAAGGAAGAGATTGAATCTCTTATGACTAAGTCTCAGCTTCAAGAGACTCAAGATCTCGGTTCGACCAAGGACAATTCTGAGAAAGAGACTGAAATAGCCAAGCTCAGTCGAAGCTCACCAGACGCGCAGAATGACTATGACTCACTCAGAAGGAGTGACGAAGTCTGGAGAGGATTGATGACTGAACAATACCTGGGAGCTAAGGAGAAGCTTGAAAGCATGCTTAGAGCTCAACGGTCAACTTCTGTGAAAGAAGGCCTGGGCTATACCCACGAAGCTTCTACCTCCAAAAGCTCAAGCAACCCCGGGCCGATAGGTTCGTCGGAGGAAAGGTGCAAGCTGCCGACACCACACCTCGGGCGAAAAACAAACGAAAAATGATTACACCTCAGCCGAGTAGCAACAAGCAGCTGACCAAAGGTTCCAGCCCCAGGACACCGCGATCAAATTCAAGGGGAATCAAGAAGGTCAGATGGGCAGAACAGTACAAGGAGGCTCAGTACGGCTCGTACTACTATAAGCCCGTGGTCGGGAGAAGCGCTAAGACTCGAAAGAAGAAAGCGCATGAACCCAAAATTATCGGCAGAAAAGTCGGTATCTCCAAGTCCTCGTGGAGAAGAAAGCCGATAAGGTTCGAAGAAGAAGTCTGGAACTTCTAAGGTCCCGAGACAGATCCGGGTTCCGAAATCACCCACTAACCTGTAAGGACCCAACCGAACCAAAGGGTACCTAAAAATGCCTCCGTTTTGCGGGTGCATAAGGACCCGTGGATAGTGGACAGCGGTGCTCGAGACACATGACTTACCGGAAGAGCCTGCGACCAACTACGTACAAGAAGATGGTCCCGCAGTGAATTCGGTGACAATTCCAAAGGCTACACAAGGGGATACGGAACGCCGAACATTGGGACTCGCCACGGTTCCAAGAGTAACATATGTTGAAGGACTTCAACATAATCTCCTTTCGATCGATCAATTCCGTGATAATCTTAACGAGTAATCTTTGACGCCGGTTTTACGTGATATTGCCGACAAATCTACAGGGAAAACAGGTGTTATCGTGGTTCGCGGAGGAAGAACATTTATGTTGCAAACCGGAATACCGCGGAACCCGAGGCTTGCTTGCTCGCACGTACTAAATCGGGTGACAAGTCGGTGGCTATGGCACAAGAGACTCAGCCCACCGAACTTCAAGACCATGAACAAGCTTGTCAAGAACTCTAAAGTCGAGGGACTTCCCAACGAATTGTTTATCAAAGACGAAAATTGTGAAGCGTGCACGAAGGGAAAGCGAACAAAGAGTAGCAATCCACCTATTCCGTCACCTTCCACCGATGGAATCCTTCAGCGCTTCACATGGACTTATTCGGGTCGGTCTCTCCGGTGACTATAAGAGGCAAGAAGTATGCCCTCGTCGTCATAGACGACTACTCGAGATATACTTGGGTCATCTTCATCGCCAACAAATCGATGTTCGGACCGAGTTACCTAATCTCGAAGAAACTCGGTGTGGAAAAGAACATCAAGATTAAGAAGATACGCTCGACGGAGGAAAAGAGTTTCTAAACTCGGTAGTTAAGACATCTTTGCGATAAAGAGGGAATTCAGCACGAGACATCACCGTGCGCACCCCTCGGCGAACGGACTTGCCGAACGTAAGAACAGAACACTCAAAGAAGCGGCAAGAAGAACGCTCCTCGCATTCTCGGACTACCCTCAAAGTTTTGGGCTGATGCTACGACACCGCCCGTTACACTCGAATCGCTCACTACCGACACGCAACACACATGAAGACGCCTTACGAACCGTGGAAAGGGAGAATTCCTTCTATTTCTCATTTTCATGTTTTCGGCTGTCCTTGCTTTATCCACAACAATGGGAAAGATCGGTTGAAGGTCTTTGATAGCAAATATGATCAAGGAGTATTCTTAGGATACTCCCGAGTCGATAAAGCCTTCGAGTTTTTAACTATCGAACTCTTTGCGTGGAAGAAAGCCCTCATGTTGTTTTTCATGAATTTGTTACCGAGAACAGGAAAGATACAAAGTCAAACATCGAGGATGTCGGCGAGCAAGCTACGGGATCTCGAACTAAATGACAAAGCTCGAAAAGATCCAAGCATTGTTGGGATGATGAGTCGAAGATGAAGAAATTCGGGCGAACCAACAAGCAATATAGCTAACCTAGTTGATTCTATCGAACGGAATCAACAACGAGGTAACTTCGGTCGATGAGGAAGCCCCCGTGGTAACCGAGACCTCTACCGAGAATATAAACTCGGGGGGAACGATTAATGTTCCCGAGCTAAATGCCCCCGAACTCCGGAAACTCGGTAGATCCTAACCTTCTTACCGAATTACTACGGTCACAAAACAAGTACTACCGAAATGCCTAATACACCTACGGATCGTGCGTAAGTAGTATCGAAGAAGAAGCCCGACTCAGGCGTTCGTGGCTCGATGCTCATTCTTCAGATCTTATCATTGGAGATCCATCAGCAACTATAAGGACAAGATCAAGATTAAGTCAAGGAGAAAGCTCACTTTACTCTTGTTTTCTGTCTACAGAAGAACCTCAGTCGATAGAGGACGCACTTAAAGATGCTTGGCCCGGGTCATTGCTATGCAAGAAGAGTCGAACCAGTTCGTCGAAATGAAGTTTGGGAGCTTGTCAACAGACCTAGACATCAGCACGTGATTGGAACTAAGTGGGTCTTCAAGAACAAGCGAGATGAAAACAACGTCATTGTCAGAAATAAAGCTCGACTAGTTGCTAAAGGATACGATCGGGCGAGAGGGAATTGACTTTGATGAAACGTTTGCTCCGGTCGCCGGATTGGAAGCCATTCGTCTTTTCCTAGCTTATGCAACACATCGAGATTTAAGGTATATCGAGATGGATGTGAAGTCGGCTTTTACGAACGGCGTGCCGAAGGAAGAAGTCTACGTGGAACAACCGCCCGGCTTTCGAGCGGGGACATCAGGTGTACGAGACTTAGGAAAGCTCAGTATGGGTTAAAACAAGCACCCGGGGCTTGGTATGATACCCTATCGACTTTCTACTTCGAAAAGCTTTTCAAAAGGGGACGATAGATCGCACCCTATTCAGCATAAAGTCGAAGATGACATTCTACCGGGTGCAAATCTACGTGGACGACATCATTTTCGACTACAGAAACGAAGTCATATATCAGCAGTTCGAGAAGATGATGAAGGAGAAATTCGAGATGTCCATGATGGGAGAGATGAATTATTTCCTTGGATTTCAAGTAAAACAATCAGCTGAAGGAATCTTCATCAATCAAGCCAAATACACTCGAGATCTTCTCAAAAGATTCGGCTGTGATTCCAGCAAACCAGTCAAGATCCCCATGAACACGAACTTTAAAATCGATCTAGACAAAGAGGGAGCTTCTGTTAACTCTACTGATTATAGAGCTATTATTGGTTCTTTACTTTATTTAACAGCTAGCCGACCTGACATAACTTATGCTGTAGGTGTATGCGCAAGATTTCAGGCGAATCCCAAGCGAAGTCATCTAGACTCAGCGAAGAAGATTCTGCGATATCTAAGAGGAACACCTGATGCTGGGTTATGGTATCCTGCTGATGATAATCTAACACTAACAGGTTATTCTGATGCTGATTATGCAGGATGCAGGATAGATCGAAAATCAACTTCCGGAACATGTCAGTTCCTAGGCAGCAAGCTGATATCGTGGTTTTCAAAGAAACGAAGCACTCGGAGCTACGTCCACTACCGAAGCCGAGTACATGGCTGCAGGGAAGTTGCTTGTGCCCGATCCTTTGGCTTCGACAACAATTGAGAGATTATGGTATAACTCGGGATGAAGTGCCCATCTACCGCGACTCCACCGGTCAATAGCTATAACTCGTAACCCGAGTTCTACATACCGGATGCAAGCACGTGGACATCCGACACCACTTCATCGAGACCATATCGAAAAGAAGGACATCGGGATGGAGAAAATCCATACCGACAAGCAAAGGGCGTATATACCGACCAAACCACTAGCCGAGAACGCAGTTCGAGAGAACTATCGGTTGAGCTAGGTCGCTAGATCCCTACCGAGACAAGTCGGTAGAAGCCGACTACCGATAATGATATACTTAGCAACAATTTGTATCGGTATGGAATCGGCACGATAGGTCGAAATACTTAGTACAGGTGACTCGGTTGGGAGATGCACACTGCATACACGCAAGGAGGAACATGGTCATCGGCACAACCATCCTCCCGATAAATGATGGTAACCAGCTGATAAGTTTAGCTGAAGAGGTTTGCGTAGTATCGTTACTTAATTTGTTCAGAAGCATGCCGCATTTAATGCATCAGTCGCTTACATTCAGTTGCTAAGAAGCATTTATTCCTTACCATTTATTATGTTTAAGGTTTGAGGAAAGGTCGGCAGGACTCCTCGCTCGCGTAATTAATGCTCTCCGTCGCGCATTTAATGCATGTCTTCTCCATTAGCTTTATTACGTATATCTATATTTTTGGCGGCTATTGTAATCATTCCTTTATAACATTTAATCTTAGCCGCCCCTTGATTTTGAAAGATTAAATTTGAACCGTGCGATTCAAACTGAAGATCAAACGTAATATACAAAATCTTTCATCTTCTATCAACTCCTCATTTTTCGCCATTCTTCATTTTCTCAAGAGCTTATCTCGCAACTTTGTTTTCTTATCCAAATCTCCTAAACAACTTTGCTTTCGCATCTCTTAAAGCTCTTATACACGGTAATGTATCAGATGTCTGCTAGCAACTACTAACTTACTCTATTTTCAAGTGCTAATATGTTGTTTTGCAGATTTCAATGGCGAACGTTCAAACTCCAGACAACATTGAGGAGATTGTAGCCTCCAGGATTCTGTTTGAACCTACTTTGGCCTTCCGCCAAGTGGAGATCTCTTTCCTTGAACCCGTGTTTGACGCTTTGGAGCGTTCAGGGTTGGAGATGCTGGTTTCGAAGCACCCCCGTGCTTATCTCCCTCGACAGGTCGCTGAAGTTTATTTCAACTGGAAATCTCTAGCGTCGGGAGGAGAGGAATCGTCTTTCTCTTATCAGAAGGAAGTCGATCAAGATGAGTGGGAGTCAGCTGTTCTTACCTTCGATATTCAAGATGCTCTAGCTCTCTCATTCGATCTTCCCAACTCCGACATTTCTCCGATTGGATACAAGGAGAAGGAGATCAACGCATATGTGCAGAAATTCTGTGGACGCAAGGATGTGGCGTTCAAAACAGGCTTTACCGAGGAATATGTTGCTACCTCGGTGCGGAGGTCTAGCTTACGTGGTATCGCACATTCCGACAAGTTCAGTGGATCATATGATCAACTGTCCAAACCTAGGATTCAGTGATGATGGCAATAGACGATGGGGTTGAAGTGAACCGGGCCGAGTATTATACTACTCGAGATGAAGGCACGAGGCTCGAAGTTCACCACATTACCCACCGGCGAGAGGAGGATAGCCGGTGTGGGTAAACTTCTATTCGGAATAAAGATGTACGTTACGATAGAATGCATAGTTCGGAGGAACTCAACTGTTGAGAACTCAGCCTTTGAGGACTCCAAGTACTTTGACAAGAAGTCTATTAAATTTATGACAAAGGCTGGAGCAGAGAAGTCAATTGGCAAGGGGCCACCTGAACCGAAGAGAGCGGCGTCTGCTCTGCTCCCATCCGTCCAAGTGCCAAAGAAGAGGAGGTTGGCTAAGACTCGACTGCTGAGGTCACGGTGGCTCGGCCACTTACCATTATTGAGCCGGCTCCTCCTTCTACTCAAGAGGAGTAACTACTCGATTCGATATCTGGAATCGAGGGAGCGACGATCAAGGACAAGGTCCAAGTGATCAGCTCTGAGGAAACAGAGTCTGACAAGAGGGAACCGTCACCCGAACCTACTGCTGAGTGGACAACAACTGACACCACTCGACTGCGTGCTGCAACCGAGATTCAAGAAGAGATACCGAAAATTGCTGAGCACACAGATCCGGTTGAAATAGCGGTAAGGACAAGAGCTCGATGCTCTTAAGGTTTCTCAGACTTGGGACATTCTTATTGACTTTGCCAAATCCCAAAGCCGTCACCGGATGAGCTGCGACGGAGGAGCAAGAGCTCCAAGCCAAGATTGGATTCGGAGAGCCGGCGATGTGGCGTCTTTCGAAGATTTGAGAGCTGCAATGCTCTATTTACCGAGCTTGAGAGCTCCGATCAAACAGCTCGGCCCCATCTCCACCTTCGATAAAGGTGATAATGATGATCAAGATGAGGAGATGGATGGCAAACCCAAGGAAGCGGACACGGGGAGAATCTGCAGAGAGGGACAAACTCCCCAAGAGAAGAGCCCAACACCACCCATAGTCACATCGGGTGAGGCTACAACCGCTCCGAAGTGCATGAGGGAGCGATTGATCTCGTTCTCCGAGCGAGAGGCTCGGAACCAGCTCTTATCAGATACAACCCATCGGTTCTGTGTCCTCACGTTCTGTCAACAGGGCTATCAAACACCAAGGTGAGAAAAATCGACTCCTAGCCAAAGATGTTCATTTCAAATGGGAGAAGTACACCAAGGCTCAGAACGAAGCTCTAAGTAAGTTGGCCGCTGACATCTCAACTCCTAAAGAGGCTTCTCAGCCAGATTTCAAGGAGATAGTTGAGCAGGCCCTAAGTGCTCAAAAGGCCGATTTAACAGCACAGAGTCAGCAGCTGCTTGCCACTCAGCATAAAACTTTCTCGGAACAGCTGACTCAGGCCATGAAAACAGTTCAAGGCTTCATAGATGAGAGAAACAAGATAGCAACCACCTCTCTTCAAACAGCCATCAAGCAACAGGCTGAGGCCTTAAAAGCCATTCAGAAAGAAATGACAGAATCAAATGATCAAGCTCTGCTGAAACTCCGACAGGAGTCAGCCGCTCAGTTGAAGAAATCTAGAGCTGATCAGGAGAAAGACTGGGAAAACTACTGCAACTTGGTCAGTGATTTTGATGACACAGTTACCCAGATCAAAGATTCTGTGCACAATCTGGAGCAGGACGTAAAAGCTATCCGCACCTCCCTGGCAAATATTGTTGATGCCAAAAAGGGGGGAAGATATTGTGAAAGATGAACCCGATACGGATACAGCGACGTCCGGATCCTTGAGGGACAGAGCTCGGGAGGCGGGACCCTCCTCGGCGGCAGAGCCCTCGGCCTCGAGAGATTCGGGGGGAACAGGCTCCGGAGGCGGGACCACCTACTCGAAAGGTACATCTACCGAGGTCCTTCTCCTTGATTTCCCACTACAAGCCACCCCCATCTCCTCTTCATCGCGCACATAGACGAAATCGCTCAATTCCTTGAAGAGCCACCGAAGAAGAAGAGTCTCAACAGTCTGCCGCAGAGGTCGGGGAAGGAAATCGCTCTTCGAATCCACTACTCCTTCCTCCCCGGTCAAGAAGTTTAAATCAAAAGCGGAGCAAGAGGCATTCGACCTCAGAATAGCCCAAGAGCTGCAAGACAAGCTGGACCAGGAAGCGTCGGCTAGAGGAGGCAGCGAAGCAGCGAAAAAGCCTAAGGGCAAAGCTGTCAGGGGCAAAGGAAAGAGAAAGGTCATTAATACAGTCGAAGAGCAAAAGAAGAAAGCCCAAGAAGAATTTGCTAAGGCTCTTCCGACTGAAATCAAAGCTACTGCTCAGAGTATTCCCATATCTACTCTTACACTTGGCCGATAGCAGAAGAACAAGCGACCTGGGAGGCGACGCTGCAAGGACTGAGTCTCAGACGAGGAGACACTAGAGCAGCCGCTCTCCGTGAGAAGAAAAGGATGGCTGACCTGGCAAGAATGAAAAGCCTATCTGATAAACCAGCAGCCGATCCGAGAAGGCAGATCCCGAGAGGATCTAAGTTCATCAGGGGCCCCCACATCAAGCAACAACCGATTCAGCATGTGGATAAGTGGGTGCCGGCTGATATGAATGAACATTGGGAGAGATTGAAAGAAGTTTTTATCAAAGGCTACTACGTATGGCGCATTTACCCACTCGACTGCTCAGCCGATCAGCTCTTTGAGGAGTTGATTACGAGATTTGATGTTGAATTCAGTGAACGGCTGAAGCAAGTCATGGAATCACAGAATATAACCTTCCGTGCCCCAGCTTTCCGACGTATTCCACCGCCAAGACTTGCTAATGGACTGCTGAGCACTAAGGACATAGAAAGAGAAGTGGAGGAAGCCGCCTACGATCCCGAGCTTTGCTCCCGAAAGGCCAGATGATAACTTGGAGATCCAGGAGATTCGAGCTAGAGTGTATAAATACTATTACCTGGATCCTCCTGAGGAAAAATCCACTGACTTCAAGAAGAAAACGCAGAAGTTCAAGAAGCAGCAGTAGTGATTTTCTCCTTCTCATCTTTTGTAATAGCATAGGAACTCTGTAATTCTTGATATATATATCAGTTCCTCTGCTTGCTAGACAATTACTCATTGTCTTTCAGCCTTTTACTTTGTGTTTACACTACTGATCACCAAGTGATCTGACACACACTCACATCAGTTTCTCTGATCTTGCCTTTCTCTCACCTGCTGAAGTTCATTTACTATTATCAGTTTTTCCTCAGATGCTTTAAGGGGGAAATTGTTGTCAGTAGGACAGTATCTTTAATAGATGTTAGAGTATAGAGGTTTTGGCATCATCAATTAGGGGGAAATTGTTGGATATGAGTCAGTAGATTGATACTCAGCTGTTCTAGGGTTAAAAGAAATTGGGGGAAATCATAGTAGTACTATGGAATTGAAGATCCCAAAATCGAGTTGATATCAGTAGATTAGTGTGTCGATAGGATTAGCTGATGTATAGGTTAGACTTGATGTAATGCTTATTATTTTGTCTAAGTCCTGTACGGGGTAGTTGTTGAACTGATCTTCTGCTGAAGATACTTTTCAGAACCCCACGTCATCAGTGTAATCGCTTGCATTCTTCGTCAGCAGCTGATATCAAACTCAGTTGAAGATCCCGCATCAGTGGCCCGGACCTCGGTAAAAGCATTCTCTACAAGCCGATGGTCATCGGTAGAAGAACCAAAGTCAAGCGATATACCTTCGCGATCGACCAACCGACTATCGAAGCTCACTTTATCGGTCGACGACTCGGCCGAAGAAGACAGACTTTCGAGTCCTGTATCCGACCAAAGCGACCCGAAAGACTTAAAGTCCCTTCAAATGTTTAGCAGAAGACATACGAGGTAGTTTGAACGGTCAACTCTGACACTCACCAACTACAAACCTCGACCAATGAGAAGCCGACAATGCTTACCTACTCTACACAGTAAAGATGCTCTCATGAACAGTGCATTAACTGCCCTGCTGCAACAAAGTTGAATAGTGGCCATTTTCTTTGGACGCTTGTGACACGTGGCATCGTCGTCTCCAACGGACATATGCCACAACTCACAACTATAAATAGAGAAGGATTTGAAGATTTCAAATAGAGGAATATACGCGAAATCAAGGGAAATCATTCAAGCTCACAACGCTCTAGAACCTTCAAGCTTATCCAGAGACGAACTAGTTTTCATAGAACAGTTCTTGTAGTTCATCTCTCTAGGGCACTTTGATCCCTTTCTTCTCTAGACTAAGCTCATTGCTAGATTCATAGCTTAGATCCGAAGGAGTTCACATTTAGTGAATTGTTCTTGTTGTAAGAACTCCTTCTCAGTTGGAGAATATTCCCTCCCTTCTAAACTTAGGTTTAGATTGTAAAGTCGCTAAGGACTATAACTTAGAGGGAACTGTCCAGTGCACAGTATCCCTGCGAGGCTTGCTCGAGAATAATCAACAAGTTCTCTCGCCTTGTTCGGGGACCGTGGACGTAGGATCTTGCGTATCCGAACCACGTTAAATCGCTTGTGTTCATTTACTATTTTATTGCATAGCATTCAACTGACTTGAAAATCATAAGTTTGCATAAAACGTATTTTATAAAGTGCACAGCCAAAAGATTTAACTTGCAAAAACGCGTTTTCAGAAGAGACGACTCCGGGCCTAACACTTATCCGCACTACAGTCTCCGACTGAGTTTCGTAATACTGACATCAGTCAGTAGAAGAGCTCAGTAGCTAACTCACTTTGACCCCAGGTGATCGAAGGGTTACTTGGCACCTGTTCATCGGTTGCAAACATCGCCTTCACCGACCTTCACCGAGAAAAAGAAACGAGCTCGGTGTATTCACCCCCCCCCTCTACACCTGACTTTTCGTCTCCGGACCAACACCTTACTCTTCAAATCTCCAAATAGGCTAAAAGCATAGTGTTTATCCAGGGAGTTTAGTGGGGTATAATTAGCTGTGTCTGTCACATTGTTGATGATGTCTGGTATTCCCCCACTTCCACTGCCTCTCAATTGTCCAATGACTTTCTCAATCTCCTGCTGAATATATTGAGAAATCTGACTAACTCCAGCAGCAAATGATGAACTAATCACACTGTGACTGAGTCACGCAGTGTACTTGTCTTTGCCCCTTATCTTCTTTCAGCTTCTTATACCAATCAGGTATACCATTCAATTTAAAACACTCCCCCCTTTCATGTCCTTTTCCCTCATAGTATGTACACTTCAACCGCCTTCTTTCTTCCTTGCTTAACCGAGGTTTGTAATTACCTCCCTGCCCCCTAGGAGCCTGATTGTATCCCCCTTTTTGATTAATATTCATGATCATCTTATCAGACTCATGCTTAGAAGCTAATATGTTATTTGCAACTACAGCCATGGCTGACTGACCAGAGGAAACGTGCTTTGAGATGAGGTAATGTGTCTCTGTTCTTCATCTTGACACACAATGCTATAGGCACGGTTTACAGTAGGAAGAGGTTCATACATCAACAGACTACTTCGAACCGTATCATACATGTCATTTAGTCCTAGTAGGAACTGCATTAACCTCTCATTCTCACACATACTTAATATGCTACTAGCAACATCACAAACACAGTTAGGAGCAGGCAACAACAACCTTAGTTCATCCCAATACGCGGTTAATTGACTGTAATAGGCAGTAACAGATTGGTTTCCTTGAACATAACTAGATAAATCCTTCTTAATCCGAAATATTTTTGGACCATTACTTTGATCAAAACGCTGCTTAAGTTCTATCCAAAGTAGATGAGAGTTCTCTTTTAACTGAAATTACTGGCATAGTTTCTCCGAGATGCAATTCATTATCAAGTAAACACCATATAATCGCATTGCATCCAATCATTGTAAGAGTTATGATTCGGAGAAGGTTTTGGAAGAGTACCTTCAATGAAAACCAGCTTATTTCTCCCTGCCAGAGCGCGGTATACTACCTTGCTCCATGTGTAGTAGTTTGGTCCAGTAACTGTCACATTTACTATCTTCAATCTGGCATGATCATGCGGATTGAGATAATAGATGTATGTTCTTCGCATCATATTTTCTCCTTGTGCCGCCATAGATTGTTTCTGTGATGAACCAGTATGTTGCGAAACGCCTTTGTTGTTTGAATTGCGTTCTACACGAACGGATGAATTCTCAGTCAGATCGCGAAGTGATTCGCTTGAAGATCCTCCTTCTTCTTCAACTAGTATTTCCCACGGAATTCTTCTTTGATTTGGCATCGATTCAACCGGTGCTCTGATACCATGTTGCAATCAAGTTTCAGATCTAGATTTAGATCTAGGTTTTGAGAGAAAATTGGTAGAGAAATTGTTGATCTTATTAATCGAAAACTGATTGAAGAGAGTTGGTCTCTTCTTATTTATACAAAGCGGTTCGTAATACTAACTACTTAACAAACTAGAAACGTAATCCACTCAAACACGACTATTAGTTTTAATCTCAACCACCCGATCATGTTGGACGCTATCGAACGGTCTTGACTTATTTCAGTTGTGAAACGGTTAAGAAACAGTTTTAACCGCCTTCAACCACCTGCATCTTCAACATCCAACTCCCAATCGAAGGCAACTTCCGGACCGCCACGAAGTTGATTAAGAATCCGAAGCAGTCAAAAAACTAATTTGTAATCTTTACTATCCAGGTTCCGTTAAAATTGGCTCGTTTTCTTTTTTGAGTCTTTTCATTAAAAGTTGTTAGTTCTAAAAAAGATGAAAATTATAGATATTAAATTTAACGGGGCTTGTTACCAAAACAGCATTCTTTAAAAAATTAATTATCAAAATAACATTCTTCAAAAACTATTTGTAAAAGCAACATGATTTTGCCAACTAGGCTGCTGAGAGATGCAGGGTAATCTATAAAGATGAAATTATCTTGGTTTCGATTGAAGAGAAGAGAGATTAGTGAAGCCGCCTAGTTGGCAAAACTATGTTGTTTTGACAAAGAGATTTTGAAGAATATTATTTTAACAATTAGTAATTTTTTAAAGAATGTTACTTTGGCAAGAAACACCATTAAACGACAAAAAGTTTAAATAATTTATATTAAAATATTACTTTTTTAATTCTCGTGAGAATTTTTTAACCCTTTTTAAGGTATTATTTAATTAAATTGCATTTTTATTGTAGTATTGCCAATGTACAATTCTACTAACGTAAACTAAAATTGTATGAATGTGTATATATATACCTATAGTTACATAATCACTAAAAGGTTGCATACTTGCATCCAATTCAAATGCTACTGTCCAATAAATGCCTCCGCTCGGACAGCTACTTGTAATCTCGTATTTTGTCAAACATTCGTAATTCGCCACTTCCCTCTACCTGACCTGTAAATTAAACCAAAACAAACAAACAGAGTAAGAAAAAGGAAAGGAAAGAAAAAGTAAAAGGAGGGCAGAATATATTAAAATATCTAGCATTGATTTTCTTTCAACTGCTCTTTTTCAATATTTTCCTTTTTGGGGTGCTGCAAAGATCAGAGATCTAAATTTTGGAAGAAAAGAATCTTGAAAGATAAAATCAAAGAAATGGCAAGTTTTGCAGGAACAACACAGAAATGCAAGGCTTGTGATAGAACAGTCTACTTGGTGGATGAACTCACTGCTGACAACAAAGTCTATCACAAGGCTTGTTTTAGATGTCATCACTGCAAAGGAACTCTAAAGGTTTGATTTTTAACACAGTCCTTATAGTATTCCTTGATTGATTCTTATATGTGGTGTTTTATTTGAACGTTGTCTGCAATAATCGATTTGATCTACTCTTATTCTGATGAGGGTTTTACTGGTGTATGATGGGTCTATTTTGTTGAATTTGTCATTAGATTATTGAGTTAGGTGGGATTTATGTAATAAGCTTTGTTTGCTTAGTTCTTGATTTGCTTTCTACTGAAATAGTTGTATTTCTTGTTATTCATAGCTATGGCGTTTTATTTTAATGTTGTCTGCAAGAACCTTGTTGATCTTGTCTTATTCTGATGAGGGTTTTGCTAGAAAAGGATTGTTGTTTTATGATTGGTTTCGTTTTGCTGAATTTGTAATTGGATTTAGTTTGCTGGGAATTATGCAATAAGCTTTGTTTGCTTAGTTCTTGGTTTGCTTTCTACTGCAATAGTGTATTTCTTGATTGATTTATTTTTCGTATCTAAGGTGTCTTATTTTAATATTGTGTGTTGATCTTGTCTTGTTCTGATGAGGGTTTTGCTTGAAAAAGATTGCTGGTGTATGATTGGCTTTATTTATTGAACTTGTAATGGGATTATTGAGTTGGGTGGGAGTTATGGAATAAAATTTGTTTACTTGATTCTTGATTTGCTTTATACTGCAACCATAGTTGTACTTGTTGATATATATATATATTCATGTTTGTGGTGTTTTCTTTAAGAATTATGGTGGCTATGTCTTGTTTTGATATGTGATGTGTATTGGATTTAGTTTTGTTTCAAAGAATCGGCCTTTTTGATTGGTTCTTGATGGGTGGATGGAGTAGTTCTGAAAGTAAAGATGATCAGTTACTCTGCCAAGAAGGTTATGTTTGTTTGAGCAGTGATATTGGTTCTACTTCATACCGTGGGTTTCGAGTTGACTATTGATCCTAAGAAACTTGCTTTCATTGGAACTTGCAAGATCACATGGCTGCTTATTGTGTTGGAAACCTCATCATTTCTTTGTTTTTCTTGATGTAATCTTAGTTTCAAGTTGAGCAAATGCTTCATACCCAATTAATCGTTGTTTCTTCAACGTTGATGCAGCTGAGTAATTACTCTTCCTATGAAGGGGTTCTGTACTGCAAACCTCATTTCGACCAGCTCTTCAAGATGACTGGCAGCTTGGATAAAAGCTTTGAAGGTTATCTCAGTAACTCAAAACTCACTTCCATCCCAACTCTTGCATTACTTTACTTTTAAGCTCATCGATTCAACCAAAATATCCACAGCGGCTCCAAGAACTGCAAGAGTCGACAGATCTTCTGGGCCCGGTAGTGCAAATAGCAAAGTCTCGAGTATGTTTGCTGGGACTCAAGATAAATGTGTTGCTTGCAGCAAAACAGTTTACCCTCTTGAAAAGGTACTTATAAAACCAAAATAAATCAAAATTTAGGTATTGCCAAATTTGAAATCCTCAATCCTCACTAATTAGGTCTATATTAACATAACAGGTAGGAGTTGATGGGAGTTCATATCATAGGGCTTGTTTCAAGTGCAGCCACGGCGGTTGCACGATAAGCCCGTCAAACTATGTCGCCCACGAGCATCAGCTCTACTGCAGGCACCATCACACTCAGCTGTTCAAGCAGAAAGGCAACTTCAGTCAACTAGACAAGCACGACGACGGAAATGGAACCGCTGCCTAATAAAAACACTTGTTTCCTGATCCGGAAGGAAGCAATAGCTAAAGCTATGAAATCTTGTGACATTCGAAGCCTGTTATGCGTACAAACTTCACAAAATGAGTAACATTATAAGAGAGACTTCAGTTTTCTGGTGAATTTGTTTCAGCTTTGGCAATCTACTTTTGTTGTTTGGTCTTATAATTATATGGAGTTTGTTGCATGTTGGAAGCATTAGAAATGGGAGTTTTTGACATTCCTGTTAGCATTACAATTCATTGAAGGATTTGTCTACTAAGGTTTAAATTTTTAAATTTTCTAGAAAGTATAATACAATCTATTACATACTGTATATATATATATGTGTGTGTGTGTAGTCACGGTTGGACCGAAATCTAAACAACTTACAATTTAGGTGTGATGACTATAGAGTAGGTAGGTTGCTTTGTGGCTAAATCTCATGATTATGTATATATTTGGTTGAGAAATTTACGTGTGATCTCATGCAATGCAACCTTTGTTTGTATGCCGAATGTTAATTACATAAGTGCATGTACGAGCAATCATAAAAATAAAAATAGTAATAAGAATCAAAATGAGTGTAGATTTACGTGGTTCAGTCAAGTCAATGTGATGTCTGCACTACCACCTCACCATAATGATATCTCTTTTTCATGAAGTTGGGATTCACAATAACATAATTACATGGTATTTCTTTGCAAAACGGTGGGTCATAAATCGTAGTTTCAAACACTAATAGATAATTAACATAATACTTTTCCTTAGTCGTCCATTAACAATCATTAATCTCATGCTTGTGATCAAAATAATATCTTGGTTCTTTTCATTTCTTCTTTAGAGTAAGATGCATTGCGAATAGAACCTAAGATTCTTTTCTTTTCTAGCTAGGTCCCGAATCTTTTTTATTACAAAAGATAAATCTTTCCCAACTACAACAATTTGTAGATTTCTCAGAAATGCTCTGCCTCTTTTCCCACACAAAGAAAAAGTTGCCACTTCTTCTTTATTAGTATCAATATTTTGCAGTGGGACTCTTAAAAGCACCACATAAAGATCTAAATCTAATGGAAACAAATGATTCCAAAGATGTAGCAAGAACTATTGATGCTCCTAAATTTAAATATGAAAAACACTTTAAATTAACAATGAGATTTTATAGCTTAAATAAAACTATATCAATGATTATTTTTAATTAAATAAAATTAGTGTTATCCCACTAATAATTAATTTCTATAATCAACTTCCATCTTCTTGAAGTATCTCTTTCAAAGGTTGGCATCTAAAAAGAATAGTTTTCTATCTGAAAAGTAGTACTATATGTTTCAGTATTATATTTAGCTTTTGAGTAGATTAATATTGTACCGAAGAAAGTGCTTTCTGCTCAAGGAGTTAATAGGTTTGGTTTCAATCAGGCATCTCGTCTCTTAAACGCGACAAACTTTAATCTTTCAAAATCCAAATTATGTCATATGGCATTTAAGACAGTTACCTTAAACCAACTCATGGGGCCATATATTGTGGTCAGAAATAGCTATATAGCTTTGTAGCACAGCTAATATGACAGTAATTGATTTGTTGTAACTGACCAATATCGTATAATTTGAATCTGATTCCAAATCATTACATGCATTAATACTCGTCATTAAATATATAGTTCAGAACACATACCAAATGCTCTTTAAATAGAATTTAATACTAATTTGAAAAGGCCAACTACTTAATTTTTTTTATATAAAATGAATTCGAATATAAATATCATCCGATACACTTCAATCCATTAAACTATCTGATACAAGTTTTTACTACTATAAGATAGCATGTTAGTCCTATTTGACTAGTGACGTATTGTTCCAAATTCCAATCAATTTTAACATACTAGTGACTAGTTACCTAGTACGGCTATGTCGCTAGTTCATGTAACAAAAAGAAGAAAAACTTCAATGCAAATTGAAATTATTTCTGACAAGTTAACTAAATATTTTATTTTTTCTGTAATGTTTATATGATTCTTAAACATTTACTTATCAAAATAAATTAATAACATGATTGTAATGAAATTTAATATGATGAGTAGAATTAAAAACAAGAGCAGCTGGCCTGCTGCCAACACTCAACTTCGTATGTGGCCTATGTAAATTTACATCATTGCATAATGGATGGCTCGAGTCCACCATTTAATTTAGAACACTAATACTTTTGTTTCATTTTTTAGTAGGAGGTTGAACGATTTAAAGATTAAAATATGACTCATCAAGTTATAAATCATTACCATGAGTCCCTCTCTTATAGCATTGCCCTAAGAAAAATTCTTCAACCCTCCTCAATTGCTTTTCCCTATTTTAAAGGAGCCATTTTTTCTCCCCAAAGAATTTCTTCCTCATCCAAGTAAATTGATTAATATTTTTTATATGCATAATTTTAATGAAAACAAATACAATTTCTATTAAATATAACCTATAATTTTTAATGCTATGTAACCTATTATTTTTATAAATAACTTAAATTATTTTTTTGAAATTAATGTATAGTTTTAATTATATTTTTTTATAAATGTATAGTTATGTTTAATTTAATTATATAATATAATTGTATTTTAATTTGATTTATAAAGATAAAAATAAGAATATTTATGTAATATTCTTTTTTTCAAATAAGAAACGTTAAAAATTATGGACATGAATATAATATTGTTCAATTTTTTATTTTTTCAATTATGGTTTTTCTGTTCCGATCTGTCTATATTATTTGTTATATTTGTTCTTGGCTTCATATAAGATATTATTATTATTTTATAAAATCTGCATTATACATATAGAATATAGCATGTAGTAAAATGTATTGCAACATTAGATCAATACAATACCCACTTGCAAATGTAGAAATTAAACTGCAAATTTCTCCTCCAGAGAGTTGATTATTTAACTATGTTTGAGAGAGAGAGAGAGAGAGAGAGAGAGAGAGATGCATGGTTTTATTATAGAGAATATACTAGCTAATTAATAACAATTTGTGCAAATATTTTCTTGTTTGCAAAACACTGAAGATGTTCTCATCTGGATCTGCTTTTCTTACACCCAATGGAACTCTGCTGTCAGTGCCCATCTTCAGATCTTCAATTTTCCATATTTTTTATCCCCAGATTTTCTGTACTAATACTACGCATAACAAATCTAAATCTAATTAACACGTAAATAATAAATAAAAATCAAGTAAAAATCAGCTTCCACCCTCAGAAATACTCTTCAATCCTGGCTGCCATGCTCTTGACTTTGCTGCTGCAGAGTTCACTTGTGTGTTGTTTCTTGACCTGTGCCTTTCCTGAAACCGACCTTTCACGTTAGGATAAAATAAATTACGGGATGAAATATTATAAATCGAAAAAATACTTTAATTTCAAGCCAAGAAAACTGCTTTGTATTATCCTCTCAAAATACAACATACGTTGCAATACTTTGTAAATTTGAAAAAGTAATTAATGTAATTATTCTATGGAATGATAATCCCTTTAATAGAAATTATTGGAGAGAATAATTGAAACATGTTTCAAGATCTCAAGATTCTTGAATACAACTCATTAAGAAATTATTCATCACATATGTTCACATAATTAAAGAAATGAAATATTCCAATAAATTTTTGTTTTACAGAACTCAACAGTACTTTGCACAGGAAAGATCATTAATAAAAATTCAAAAGACACCAAATCAATTAATCTTCGAATAAAATAAATATTTCTATTTTTCTCACCTGATTATTATTCTTCATATCATATTTCTTCCTTATCACATCTTCAAACTCTGAACTATGCTTCTCTGCTGCACTCCCATTTTTCTGCATCTTGGCTTGCTTCTTTGCCCATAATCCCTTCATCACTTCTGTAAAATAATTAAGAAACTAAATAAATACCCGTTTTCAATAATTCAAGAAAGAAAGAGAATATCAAGAGAGAGAGAGAGAGAGAGAGAGAGAGAGAGAGAGAGAGAGAGAGAGAGAGAGCTGACCTTCGGAGGTGACAAGTCTGTAGACATGGCCAAGAAGGAGAGTATCAGTAGGTCTAAGAAGCTTGATGCGAGTAACACGAAGAGGGGTGTTGGTGTTGGCGGCGGCAGCGGTGGAGGAGGAGGAGGAGGGGGGGTAGAGGGTGGTGGTGAGGAGGAGGGCGACATAGTGGCCGGTGTTGGTCTTGATGATTTCGGAGGCGGAAACCGGGAAGAAAAGCTTATCGACTTTGCCGTTTGGGTGTTGGATGACTAGGGTTGCATTATCAACTGCTTGGCAGTTTCCCATGATTTCTTGTCTCAAGCTTTTCTTTCTTTCTTTCTTTTTTTTTTCTAATGATTTTGTGGAAGAAGTGTGTTTTTTTTGGTGCGTGTTTTTGAGGAGGGAGAGGTTTGATTGTTGTTGGAAGCAGCATCTTTATAGCCACCACCCACTACCCTTTTATTACAAAAGAATTTTAAGTGCAAGATTCTTTTTCTAATAAATTGACATTTTATTTTATTTTGATTAAATAATCATCAAATCAATGAGTGTGAATAAGATATATTTACTTTTTTAATTTTTCATTTGGGAAAAAAATCGTATATATATACAAGGGGCAGAGTGATCCTTTTTTACCTCATGCTTGGTGAAAAAGGTGAAGCATCAAGCATCAGTTCATTTAGCAGAAGGTGATTTTATGTAAATATAACTTTCTCGGTAATTTCAAACAGAAAAAAAAATGATGTTTCTATATATTCAAGATTTATTCACTACGCACTTCCTTAATTTTGATATTCAATCATAAAAAAATGTTTTTTATAGGTGGAGATTCATTCCAAGATTAATAACTAATGAAAAGATGGACAAAATTTGTCATTTCTATATATGGATGGCAAATAATGTCTTTTCCAAGATTACCATAAATTAAAGTCCTAGTGCGTCATTTCTATATATGGATGGCAAATAATGTCTTTGATCCTCCGATAGTAAAAATATATTTCTATCACTGCCTTAAACAGTTGATTGAATAAGCCTTCAGATAACCAACTAAACCCAACACGTAGAATTCCATCTGAATCACACGTAAGAAATAACGATTATGGATTTCTCTAATTACCTAAGAAAGAAAACACACACAAACACATGACTAGTCTTTTGAAGGAGGAAAATTGGTGGATGAATGATGATAGTATTAATTTTCATGTTGTTTAACTTTTGACCGTAAATGCGCCAGACAATATTTAATATTGTGAGTTATAACGTTAGCAATATATTTATTTGATGATGTGATGATGATACATACGATTTTTTATTCTTGTGAAACGTTGCGAAGCTTTTTTACCAACTAGTTGTTTTTGCAGAAAGCAACGGAATAAACATCACGTGTGCATATTAATCATAATATTCTTTGTATAAAAGTATCATACTTATTATCAACTTGCTATATACATTTCTAAATTCTATTGTCACTTTCTTTTACTAATATTTATTGTCATTCTAAGTAAAATGTGTTGTATACTTAAATTATATACTGCAAAAACAAATGCAACCATTATCGCTTAAATCTTTTTTACTGTTTATTTTACCCGAGGGGAGTACCACTTCTTGGATCTCAACTGTTGATAAATGTTTTAATATTTTTTTTATATACTTATTATATATCATATTTTAGATTTCTAAACTCAAATCTACTACCCATAAAATAAGTGAACAAAGATAAAAAAAGAAAGTATATACTTAAAATAGAGTTTATACAAAAGTAGACTCCTAATATCCTTCGTTCCATTCATAATGTTTTGTATACTATATTGGGTTGTCCCACTCATACTATCTTCTTTCCATAAAAGGAAATAAAATAACACTACAAATCTCAAAAAGTCATATGGATCTGCATCATTTACACACAAAAGTCAAACTTTTTAAAATTCGCACCGAAAACCTACAGGACAATATGAATGAGACGGGGGGAGTAAGAAAAAGATAATAGTATATAAACAGAGAAAAAGAGAGTTAAGTTTGCTACCTTATATGATCAATTGCATTTCAGAGGATCTTGATTCCTAAGAGAGACCTTTTCATGTGCTAAAACTAGACATAAACTGGGTCGACGATGGTATGATTCGCCCAATCCCGTTACTCGTCTCGATTGTTTTAGTAACTTTTTATGGTTGAACACACTATAGAATTTTCAAATGTATGTACACATGGACGATATACTCTCTACTCTCTACCGAATGTAGGTGGCATAACGTCGGCATGTGGAACAAGTCCAATAAAAGCGTACACGATTTGGGACGCGCCCAATAAATTCGCCCCTGAACATACTG
The DNA here is from genome assembly GCA_028984105.1 of Lavandula angustifolia. Lineage (NCBI taxonomy): Eukaryota > Viridiplantae > Streptophyta > Magnoliopsida > Lamiales > Lamiaceae > Lavandula > Lavandula angustifolia. The sequence goes on along the minus strand of CM054816.1, from coordinate 17,499,301 downwards.
TATCCATATCTTAAATGAACCATTTATAATAAAAAAAACAATTTTACCATATAAAAACAAGAGGCATTTCTAACAGTAGTCAAACAGTAGAAATAGATATACATTTATAGCCCATCACTAAAATAAAACACAAATATAGTCATTTTGTCCTTATACGGCGCAGAGCCGATGGGGTGGCCGATGGGGGGAGTCCATAGGCCCTCCATCGGTGGAGGGCCGATGGGAGGGCCGATGGGGGGCCGATGGGGGAGTCCATAGGCCCTCCATCGGCGGAGGGCCGATGGGAGGGCCTAATGGAGGGCCGATGGAGGGCCGAAGGAGGGGGCCTAATGCCTTCATTAGGCCCTCCTTATACCTAAACTGATTGAGACCAACGACCAAAATTATAATTTTTTTTTTGATGATCAATGGCTTAAACTGAAAAAAAAAATGTTTACTGATTGACACCATCGGCCAAAATTATAATTTTTTTTATATGATCAATGGCCTAAATTGAAAAAAAAATGTGTACTGATTGAGGCCATCGACCATCAGCCAAAATTAGAATTTTTTTTTTCCAGTTTTAATGGCCTAAACTGAAAAAAAAAATGTATACTAATTGAGGCCATCGACAAAAATTATAATTTTTTTTATGATCAATGGCCTAAAAAAATTACATGGCCGATGGCCATCGGCCAAAATTTGAATTTTTTTTTGAGGGCCGATGGCCCTCTTGTTTAAGATTTTTTTTTTGGGGCCGATGGAGGGCCTATGGACTCCATCGGCCCCCCATTGGCCCTCCCATCGGCCCTCCGCCGATGGAGGGCCTATGGACTCCCCCAATCGGCCCCCCATCGGCCCTCCCATCGGCCCTCCGCCGATGGAGGGCCTATGGACTCCCCCCATCGGCCCCCATCGGCCCTCACATAGGCCCCCCGCCGGATAAAGACAAAATGACTACTTTTGTGTTTTGTTTAAGTTTCAGGCTACATTTGTATTTATTTTTTTCGTTTTGGCTAAATGTGGGTATTTCCTCTAAAAACAACTGTGTATCGTATTTAAAATTAGTTTTTCCATTGATAAAGGCCCATTACATAATCAGCTGTCTCCAGTTAAACATCATTAAGATTATTTTGATTAATTATATCACTCCCATGAGCCATGATCCCATCCATAAATTTAAACCAGCAACTCAAACCACTCTCTCTCTCTCTCTCTCTCTCTCGCTCCAAGATAAGGCTTTTAGTAGTTGTGTAGGTCCCCCAAAATGCGCAGAGCATGCAATAAAACCCACAGCAGTAATAAGTGGTTGTCGCGTGTGAATGTTTGGGGCACTCATTTATCCTTGTGCTTTTGAGCTACACTAAAATCATCATATTAAATAATATTCAAATTAAATGTTCATTTCTTGTCTGAATAACCAGGCTTTAATAAAATAATATTCCTACCATTTTCATAATTTTACCATTTCCAAAAATTGTTCACACCCTTTCCCTTATCTCTGAATCCTCCTAACTTTGTATCCCATTCTTGGAACATAAAGTAAACCACAACTATTCTTTTCATCAAATAAAACTATAGCTAGTCTTCATTTTCTTTTTTTCTTTTTTACATTACTATTTTTCTTTTTACGTTATTTCGATTAGTCAGTTCATGTAAAAATTTTGGCATGGTTATGTCCATCCAAACTTGTGAAATTAATATGCTTTAGTAAAGAAAAGATATTGTTTGCTCTTAATTTTAGTATAGTCAACACAAGGAATGTGTAATGAGTGGAATATGGCCCTAATAAGATTAACTGGTCTATATCATGAACGATACCCAATTAGAAATTATTGGGATGGTATAAATTTTGAATATGACTTGTGCATCAAATAATGGTCTACTAGGATGCTATTTGAATTGATGTCTCGAAGCGGTCTTGTCTAAATCCCACTTTGATAATAGAGTTAGGCTCATGAGAATTATATAACAAAAGTAAATCACGTTTGAGATAAATTTATGCAACAACGATAAGAATAAGCCGTCACTATCCGTCTATCCATACAAATTATGAATCCAAAGATGTTATACACATAGACATAGTAGTATTGCATGTAAACTAAATGAAAAATGAACCACACTCAAAAAAGAATTTCTTGATATTTTTAGTTAATTGTTAAAAAAATTTGACATATTATTACAGTTTTACTTTAATTTCAATTCGAATTTGAAGAAAATAACTCGATTTTTTGTTTCTCAGTGAGAAGAAAGAAATAGGAGGGCAACTTGTTTTGCAACAAGAACTTGTAAATAGTTTTAAAAATTCATTATTTAACTCATTGATTCCTAAAAAAAAATTCATGGCCAACAAAACTGACAGTCGTTTCACGATGTATGCACGGGTTAAATAATGTTTGTTTGTAATAGTCTAAATTTCCTTTTCCAAAAAAAAAAAAAAAAAACTAATTGAAGCCACAGATTCACATCATTCAACACAAAAAAACGTAAATTACTATGTTAAAGATAATTTATATTTTTGTGTGTGTATGTGACGTGGACTAACTTTTGTTCTAGAATTTCATCCTTGTAACATGGCATCAATTATATCAGTTTCCATGGACCATTAATCAAAATATATTGTCAGTTTGGCAATTTGATTATACATATTATTACTTTATCAAAGACTCAAAACATAAAATGTAAATACATTTACGTCAATTATTGTTCAAGTTTGTTATTAATATTCTCAGAGATGTGATTTTCCAGTCCGTTTTTTGTGTTACTTTGTGAGTTTGTGTCCACAGTTATCATTTTCGTTATATATAGCTATTGATTAAATAAAAGTAATTACAAGTTTACAACATGATCGATCATAATCAGCATTTATCAATCAACACAAAATGAAAAATCAATTATGGAATAATTCATTATTAACTAAAAATAAAAAATAAAACAGTAAACATGATTATAAATCCTAATTTTGATTTAATATAATGATTTAAAAATTAAATTAAGGCACGTGAATTGAAATTTTAAAATGATGCATGAGAAATTTATAAATTAGATAGTAGAACACAAAATGGAGTTAGATGATGTCATGCGTTTGGAAAAATATTTTTGTGTAACGAATAACATGTACCAATTAGTTATGTGCAATAGACTTGATCCACACATATTAGGATGCAAGTCGAAAAACACACGCATCTCACATAAGATATATATATATATATATATATATATATATATATATATTTTGGTATGGTTCTAGGGAGATCCACACTTCATAAGAGATATGAGAACGAATCCACACCCTATATTCCTTCCAAATCAATGGCCAAGATTAAATTAGTTATTTACATAAAAAAAATCAAAAAGGTTGTAAAGGGCAAAATTGGTCAAGAAAAAATCCCAATTTCGAACGTGATTTAGAAACATTTGAGCGGTTCATTCCCCATTCTTGCTTTTTGAATTCACGTAGGGGCGGTTTCTAAACTCATTCTCACAAGATTTGTCATCCTCATTCTCACGAGATTCCCGCAAACATCCGAAGAACTGAATGCTCAATTCCGCCAATTAACAGGTACGGTGCAAATGAATTTGTTGGCCAGTAGAAACCTAGGTGTGGGTTTCTTCAAATTCGAAGTTAATGAGTTTCGGTTGGAGTGGGTTTAGTGTTTCTTGGTCAATTTCTTCAGTTTTTTTCCTCAATTTTTGTAGTTTGCTACTTCGATTTTCAATATTCATCGCGATTTCAGGGGGTTGAATTACTGATTCGCGTTTGAAATTTCTTGAATTTTGTTCCTCAATAGTTTGTGGGTTTCTTCAAATTCGAAGTTAATGAGTTACGATTGGAGTGGGTTTAGTGTTTCTTTGCCAATTTCTTCAGTTTTCTTCCTAAATGTTTTTAGTTTGCTACTTCGATTTTCAATATTCATCGCGATTTCAGGGGGTTGAGTTACTGATTCGCGTTTGAAATTTCTTGAATTTTGTTTCTCAATAGTTTCGTCCTTCGATTTACAATGTGAATTTCTTGAGTTTTGTTCCTCAATAGTTTCGTCCTTCGATTTACAATATCGTTTCGCGTTTCAGTTGGTAAAAGCATGGATGAAGGTAACATTTCGAATTTTATTTGTGAAGAAAAGTCTCGGAAAAATATTATGTTCGAAGTCATATGCATGAATTTGTAGAGTGGTATGCATGAATTAGATGTTGTGTATGCATCAAAAGTGAATAATATTATTGTTTATATTTTGTTCGAAGTGATATATAGTAATATGCATAAAACTGAGTGACGATGTGCATAAAAGTGAATGCATTGTGAAGCATGTGATTTTGATGGACAGTATGCATAAATATATATAGTAATATGAATAAAATGTGTTGAGGCTGGAATGTGTTTTTGCTTTACTTTATATGCATGATTCTTATCAATGGTATGTATAAAATAGATATGAAGTATGCATAAAAGTGAGTGGCGATTTGCATGAAAGTGTAGATTGTTGATTTCAAATGTTATGCATAAATATTATAGTGTGTATGCATGAATTTGCTATGAGATATGCATGAAACTATAATGGTTATGTGACTCGAAGAAACAGAGTATTCATTATTGTTGCATTCCCCATTTGCATAAATATGTTGTTTTGTATAGAAAAGTTTATAAAATATCTGCAACATGCAAGAAGTTCAAGATCAAAAGGAAAGATGAAGTAAACAATTGAACAAGAAACCTTTAGCGATTTCAAGGACATGAAGTTGAATACAAGAGAGATGGATAACATATTTCTAGACAATGAGCTTTGAGATCTGAAGGATACTCATGTTTTGTTAGAACTTTTGTTTTTATTAGAAATATTTTCAATGTATGATTCGTTAGAGAATGTTGTTTTTATGAGCTATGCATTGTTATAAAACAAGCTATGCATTAATCTGAGCGTAGATATGCATGTAATTAAAATGGAAAAAATATATAGTAATTGGGTCACCAATTTTATGCATACACAAGTACTAATTTATGCATATTTCAAGTTAAACTTATGTATAACAGAAACTCGTTGTTGGGGAGAAAGGGAGAGAAAATAAGCTGGGAAACAGAAGATATATGAAGAAAAATTAAAACAAAAGCAGATTAATACCCTTAATGAGTTCAATTTCTCATTTTTTGCTTTATTTTTAAATGTCTACCTAACGAAAAATGTTAGCCATTAATCAAGGAAATAGATGGATGAGATCGGATCTTATATCTCATATGAAAATAAGATCTCATTTAATTCATTCCCTATATATATGTATTGCATATATTTTTGTTTTTATAATTTTTCACTGGATATAGTGGATAAGTAAAATAGAAAAAGAAAAAAGGGCAGTCCCAATAATGAAGAATATGGAATAAACCAGATAATAAAAGTGGTATTATTGGTAGTTGAGTAATGCATGGAAAACAAACAAGGAAGAACAGATCAATACTGTTTTCTCTCTCTATCTCTCTCTAACAACAAAATCGAAATTCTGGGCCAATAACTCTGTAACGTTTTTCTGTCTTCAAATCAGAGGAATGACAATTCATAGTGGTCCAAAATCTTTTTCATTTTTTTATTATTTTACCTAATCTTTTTTGGACTGTCTTGTTTAATTTAAAGCAAATAACTTTGTTCAACCTATCTCACAACTAACTACATTTACTATAATTAAAGCTACTCCAGTTGACCGTGTTGTTATTCAAATTTATGTAAATTCCCATTCTTGGACATAGTCCCGTTGCTAATCGACACATATTATGTATAGCTTCCAAACTATTTGTATTTGATACAAACCCTTTTTGTTTTGATTGAAGATTCTTGTATGATGCAAAATTCTTGTCGTGAATCTAAGATGGAGAAACTCTCGTATAATATATAGTAATGGAACAACACAATATAACTTATTATTTAAGCAAACTCACGTACATCACTCACTACAATAAAGACAACTTCATGAACTCACAACTCACCAAACCCTAATTGGAATTATATTTCCAATCCATACGAAATCGCCAGATTTCGTCCCAACATTCTACCCAATTTCCTCGATACCCTTCCCACTTCATTTTCCCTCTTTTTATTCTTTTTCCCCCACAACATGACACGTCACCTACGATACATAACCGTTCATACAAACTTTACACTACTAAACATACACAACCGCTATTACACTTCACGTTACCACTCCTTCCCTAACTGCCATGCAAAGACCGTAACCGCCATGCACGGAACCGCCATGCCCGAACCGCTCCGCCACGTCACGCCACTCCCCATGCATGGTCTTTCCTCCTCTCTCGTCACGTCTCATGCCCGTCTTGCATCCTCCCTCGCCGCACATAGAACCTTTGAAATCGATTGTCCGACGTTGCCGTTGAAACATCTGGCTCCACACTTCGTATCCTATCAGTATTTGTATGCATTTTTCTAATAACATTTTACGGCTGCTAATTATTTTCGTTACTAGAAAACAAAAAAGTTAAAAGAAGGTGGATTTACGGATATGAGTTTCTTTTTACGGAAATGAGTTTCTTGACTGTGTTTTTCTATATATATATATATATATATATATCTTTTGAAATTGTCGCCGTATAAATCTACCTTGCACGGAAATAATATGTGAAATGATTGTTACATTGTAATAAATTAACATATATAATCAATACCAAATTCAGCATATTGAATTCTTTTGGTTATATATAAGCTTTTTATATAATTTTGCGTACTTAAATAAGAAGCAAACTTGCTACATTGCACAGACACAATATAATATGGGAATCGACATGATATGGACTAAATTATTTTCTAAAACCTTTAAAACGACGTTGATATGTATAGAAAAATATATATAATTAAATAAAAAATAAGTGTAACAATTCCTAAAAAAATAAAATAAGAATAAAATTTCAATAAAGGCTTGCAAAATATAAATTATAGATTTATAAGATCCATTTTTATAACTTTATTATGTTTTACTCCCTCCGTCCCGCTATTAGCGGTTCATTTCTTTTCAGCACAGTAATTAAGATAATATATGATAAAGTATGAGAGAAAAATAAATGATGAAGTATGATAGATAAGATAAGTGAGATAATGAGAGAGTGGATTATAAAGTAGGAGAGAGAAAATAGTGAGATAATGAGAAAGTAAATAATAAAGCTGCAAATAAAAGATGATAAAGTAAAATAAAGTAAGAGAGTGTTGGTCCCGAGATTAAACGTTCAGGTGTAGAGGGGGGTGTGAATACACCTGAACACAATTTCTCAACTTAAACACGAACAGTCCTTTTCAGGAGAGTGTCGTACTGAACGAGTTCAGTAGACTAAATAAGTTGTTCTGGATCGTGTAGCAGAGTGGCTGACTTCACTGAGGCCTGCTAGCTGACTTGAGTCAAAATTCAGTACTGTTCAGATGAAGTTCAGTATAGTGCGGAAATGTGTAGGCCCGAATTCAGTTGAATTTAGAAAACGTTTTTAATAAAACAGTTTCAGTATGTTAGTGCGATCGTTTAAGCTTAGCTGAAACTCAGTTGAATGATTTTAGAAGATACTTTCAGTATGCACAGTAATCAATGCAACAGTTAAAACAGAAAAATAAACACAGAACACAGGCAGTTTTTAAAGTGGATCGGATCCAACAATCCTACGTCCACTGTCCCGAAAGATCAGGAAGCTATGTATTATACTGAGATAGTCTCAGTCGGTTTGTACGCTGGACAAACACTGGTCTTGAGATTTATACTGAGCAAGTCTCACTTTACAAAGGATCAAACTAAAGCGTTTGACAAACTCTCCAACTATGAAGGAGTCCTTTACAATAAGGATCAGTTCAGATATGAACTCCTTCGTCTAAGCTATGGATAGGATCTGCTGAGCTTAGGTTAGAGGGATAGGGAACGAGAAAGTGGCTTCTAGAGCGACGAACAATTTAAGTATGGACTTGGGTTCGTATTCAGTCGCTTGGATACTAGAGGCTTTATACTCGGGTTCAGCTTGGTTCCCTATGAGCAGGTATGTTGTCTTTCGCCGGAGATTACTCTTTGAACTTCTTGCGGAAGACTTAAGTCGTTTCTGAGTTGCTCGTGAATGCTCTCGTGTTCTTGGATTTTCTTTATGTTTTCTCGTAGGTTCGGTCGTGAGCATCAATTTGAATTATATCCCTCTATTTATAGAGCAGAGACAAGGATAGATCCGTTGGAGACGACGATCCTTGTGTCTCTCTCTTTTGGGTAGCTAATGGCTCTTTCAAAGATGGTGGCAGAGTACTTTCCCTTAATTTCTGGAAAGTTGTTGACTTACAGCTTTAATCAGAAAGTTGACAAATGGCTGTTTGTCATTGGTCGAGGATAAAGAAAGTAGGTGAGACAGAACAGACTTCAAGGTAGATCTGAAGCTGACTTCTCTCTTCCTCGTATGACTCTGCTGATTGACTTAGTAAATTCTGACAGTTTAGAAGACTGCCTAGCCGTTGCTGAGTTTGATCTATATTCAGTAGCATGCTCCTGCTGAGTCGGCTCTACTGAAAATCAACTCTGAGTTCAGCGAACTACTCCTGCTGAGTTCAGTTCCATCGACTCCTTTCGCATATCTTTGCTCTGCCGAGTCCAAGATATCACCGAATCTTCTTCTTCCGGTGCTTGAGGCGGATAATCTACTCGAGCACACCGAACCAAATGAAGAGTGTCTCACGAGTGCGAAACCTCGAGAGACGAACAACACATTACAACCGAATGGTTCATCGGTCAAAGTAGGATTTTTGGGATCTTCAAATCTTCAAGAAATATTCGAAGTGAATTTCTTGAGTTATCTCCCAATGAGTTGAAGAGCGACTGAATCATCTCCCAATAGAGAGCAATAAAATTTGCTAAATTTGAACCAAGCTATTTATATTGGAACATCTTAATATGTAAAATGAGTTTTTTTAATGGGATGGAGGGAGTATTAAAGTTAAAAATCAATTGTTTTAAAACGAATCGGACACGATAATATAAATATTTTGGAGTGTACGGTTTCTAGAAGCAAAAGTTAAAATCCATGCATTTTTGTCCTACTCACAATTATGTGAAGATACAACTCTCTGTCCAAGAAATCAAGGCCCATCTCACTTGTAAGTACATAATATTTTCTTTTTATGTACAAATTTACACGTGTAACAAGTTTTTACTTTGTAAGTGCAGTGCCAGATATTACAAGATCTAGACCAACCAAAATTCGTTAGATTAAAGGATCCGACCGACCCATACATGATTTCTTCCAATATTAGTCATTGCAATTAATGCCGTTGGTTTTGAAGATCCATCAAATCATGCCTTACAAAAAATTCAAATATGAAACTACATAACGCGCGCGTTGGACGGTGAGAGATTTCGAAGCCATTTTTCTATAGTTTCAAAAAATATAATCTATTAAATTAATAGTTTATTTCATGATCTTTTAAAAGAAAATAAATTAATATGTTCATCTATAAAACGTATTTATTCCACTATTTGACCATGGTGTCCTTTGTTGACTACATACGTACATGAAAATATTATTTTTCAATCGATAAGATGGTCTACTATTCAACTTATTAATTATTTTAATCACGATCAATTTTAACCATTAAAGTTATAAAAGTCCAATTTTAGCCTATAGTATAATTGATCAAGTTTGTCTCAGTTTACCACATTGAATACATGTATGCGAGCTTGTAATTTGTTTTAAAAAAAGGTAAAAACTTATGTGCATGACCCAATTTTAATTCGCTTTGATCCACAGTTAACTCGCTGCTGTCAGCATGACGTCATTATTCTCTTTTCTCATTTTTTTCATTTTTTTAATATTTTTTTTCTGTTTTTTTTCCTCTTATTTGTGAGGACAGACGTGTCATTCATTGTGAATAAAAGTGTCTTTTTCCAAAGAAAAAATTTTATTTTTTTATTTTTTTCCGATTCTTTTGAAAAGAAAGGCATGTTATTTGTAATGAATAAATGTGTCATTTGTTATTTATTTCCAAGTGTCAATCGTAACAAACAAATTTGTCATTTGTATTTGAAAAAAAAATACGATTTGTTTCGGAAAAAATGTCATTTGTTTATGAAAAAAGTGTCAATTGTGTCTACGTAGTTTGTATCAATCATGACAAAAGAACGTGTTAATGATGAGCAGAGTGTCTGTTTAGGTCATAATTCATAATAGAGAGTAGAGTGTCAATTGCCTCTATTGTGCGTGTCACTCATGACAAAAGAACGTATCAATGATAAGCAGAGTGTCTGGTTAAGCCATAATTCACAGTAATAGAGCAGAGTGTCAATTGTCTCTGTTGTGCGTGTCAATCATGACAAAAGAACGTGTCAATGATGAGCAGAGTGTCTGTTTAAGCCATAATTCACAGTAAAGAGCAGATTGTCAATTGTCTCTGTTGTGTGTGTCACTCATGACAAAAGAACGTGTTAATGATGAGCAGAAATCTGGTTAAGCCATAATTCAAAGTAAGAGAGCAAAGTGTCAATTGTCTCTGTTGTGCGTGTCAATCATGATAAAAGAATGTGTCAATGATGAACATAATGTCTGTTTAAGCCATAATTTACAGTAGAGAGCATAGTGTCAGAAATGTTACTCAAAGTGTCTTGCAATAAATAAATGTGTCATTTATTTACAAAAAATGTTAATTATTTCGAATAAAAGTGTCATTTTTTAAATATGAGTTGTTTTAAACAAATGACACAATTGTTCACAACAAATGACACTTTTTGTTATAAGAAATGACATTTCCATAAGTTAGTTAACCAAGAAGCCCAAAGCAAAAGCAAGGATCTCAATACTCCAAACAAAATCAAATTAAAATTCGACTTACAACAACAGAAGAAATAGTTATAAGAGTGGTCGCGACAAAATAAATAATTACCCGGACAATGTGAAAGAGAATGATGAACCAGAGTACGAATCTTCAATTCTAATAATAGGAAGAAAAGGGTGATGCTAACTATTGAAAATGCTCTGAAGGATGGAATCTGATCTCTTGCATTGGGGATGAATCAAAAAGTTAAACCCAGATCCACCTACACACACGAAAGACATCTATAAACCACGCACATCGAAGATTAACAGAATTCAAATAATTAAACAAATCAGACACTTGGAAACAAAAATGTTCACCTGCTCAAGCGAGATGATGGGCATATTCTTGTGCAGATTCGGTTCGACGGATGCAAATCATCGATGGAAAGTTTGGAAAGCGCATTGGCCGCGGATGTGTCCACGACGTCAGATTCCGGCATATCAGTTTAATGCACCTGAGTCCATCTCTTAAAACTAGCAGATAGTTTAATGCACCGGAGCGGAGGCAGATCTAGAGGATCGCACAGAGGTAGATCCGGCCACCGGAGCGACGGAGGCAGAGACGTGAGGAGCGACACCAACGGAGGCAGAGACGCGAGGAGCGAAGGCGGCAGAGGTGGAGACGGAGAGGAGTGATGGCGGTGGAGACAAGGAGGACGGTGGAGAGAGAGAGGAGGATGTGGAGAAAGAGAGAGAGAGAGAGAGAGAGAGAGAGAGAGGGTGATATACAGAGAGAAATGGATAGTGGGAAGGGGAGGAGACGGGAGAGAGAGGCAGTGTAATTTAATAAAAAAAAATTGAACTAGGTCAAACTCGGGATAAAATTAAGCAATTGGATCATGTTGCATGTGCAATATAATGCACCCGAGTCCATCTCTTAAAAAAATAAATAAAATTCTCTATCATGTGATTTAAATTTTATTTTTATCCCGTAGCTTATCATTTGTTTCACTTTATTATGTTAACGTATCTAATTGTAATCTATCAGGTTATAAAGAATCTTGCTTGTTTTATAAAATTAAATATGTTTATATCAGAAATTACTCTCAGGTTATTGTAATCTATCAGGTTATAAAGTATCTTACTTGCTTGTAATTGACCCAGAATCAAAAATTAAATATGATATATCGATTTTTTTTGTCATGCCGTATATCGTATCAAGAATTATAGTATGAGAAATATAATGCCAAACCGTTCGGTATGGAACATTTGTCATGGGTGTGTTTCTGTGTACACACTCATGTATCGTATCAAGAATTATAGTATGAGAAATATAATGCCAAACCGTTCGGTATGGAACATTTGTCATGGGTGTGTTTCTGTGTACACACTCATGTATATCGTGTATATGACACATGATTATACTCATAACCATGATTCATGACCTCTACACAAGGTTAGATAAAAAAAAATGTGTTGGAAAGTCGACTACATATATATATATATATATATATATATATATATGATATTTATGGATTTAAGATTAGCATTAAATGCTAATGTGGAACGGTTAAAAATCAGCGATCTTTGACCGCATTTTCAAGCCTCAAAACATATTCAATTTGTGAATTAAGATATATAGTGTCGATCTAGGTTTCGAGTAGATAATTGTAATGTGCTTAATTTCTCGATTTCAATTTTCAATCAATGAGAAATAATGGCTCGAAATTTGGGGGACAAAACTAATACGTTACCTAAAGTGGAGAAACTTACCTTATTCGGGTTTTTGAGATTTATTACATTAATCAATGTCCTAAATTGATTAATGTGTAATATTTTTTGTGATATTTAAATTTACCACTTTGTAGGAGATAACAAAGTGATATGTGGTGGGTTTGGGCCACACATGCTCATGCGCATGAGCTTTTTCGCCGACCGCCTCACACGCGGCGCGGCGCGCTCGTGTCCGGCCCCGGCTCCGGCTCCTATTCTGGGTCCGATTCCGGTCCGTGCCCGTGTACTTGGACTTGGACTTAGACTTGGGTCTTGGATCTTGGCAATTGGTCTTTTGGGTGGTCCGTGGGCTTGTCCGTTAGGCCTTAGCAGTTGGGCTTTGGTTAATGGGCTTGGTGGGCTACTTGTGGATTGGCCCAACTCGTACTTGTGGACTGGCCCTGCTCGTGGTGTAATGTTCCTGCCGCACCTAAGCATGTCTGCATAAAAGTCTCAGGAATGAGGCTGTAGAGATCTCCATCTCTCCACTTTCCTTCCACTACCCCCACTACCTGACGAAATTAATGCTCCAACACTTTTCACCTGGGTGGAAGGGCCTATAAATAGGCAGTTTTCACTTGCATTTCAATACACAAACACATCAAGCATTCTTTCTACATCTTAGCTCTAGTTGTCCAGCAATTTTGTCCTTGCCAGAAGTCCAGTTCCTCGGAGCTCGTTGTTCTGCGGTGCTGCAATACTTCGAGACATCGTCATTTTATCTTTGGGGATGATATGCCACAATGCGAGAGCACTACCGGGACGTATTTCATCTTGCGGAAAGAGGTCTTTCCTTAACTCGATGAAGTTTTGGTTTACACAATCTGTTTTGTTTTTTATTTTTCCGACTTACAATTTTCTTCGACTGTTATAGTAGCTTTTGTAAATAACATTCGCAAGACGAAATATTTACCTTACCTAAGATTCTTGGAGTTAATCGGATGACGAACAAAACTGCAACATGTCTTCCTCATTTGCTGCCAGCTCCGATGTTGTCGCCGCCGCTACTTCTGCCGCCACAAACAACAATGTCGCGGCTGCTACCGCCGCCACCACTGCCGCTGTCTCTGCCACTACCACCGATGTTTCCAACGTCATTGCCTCCTCCGGCAATGTCGTCCCGTTGATATCTGTTCCAACTCCAACTTCGGCTTTTCCGAATCTAACACTTGCCGCCATGTCAGCCGGTACTGACGCCCGAATTGCACTTAACTGTGCCAATGCCACTAACTCGGCATGTAACTTTGTTGCTATGTCTTCTACTTTGCAGACTAATGTCCCTTTCGGGAATGTAAGCTACCTTGGTATGGTGGGGGGCTCGACCCCGACGATGACGGCACCGCTACACTCGTCTAGAGTGTTTCCTGCAGTCGAGAAACCACCTAAATTTGGAGGTATTGACTTCAAAAGGTGGCAACAAAAGATGTTGTTCTACTTGTCAACATGAAGGTTCACTATCATTTTGAGGGAGAACGTACTTGCACCTCCAAGTGAATCCGAGCCAAATGTTAAATTTTGCATTGCTTATGAGAATTGGCTTACTTTTTATTACTATTATAAAAATTTCTTATTAAATGGACTAGATGATAGGTTGTATAGTGTCTACTCGAATGTAAAGACCTCCAAGGAAATTTGGGAGGCACTTGAAAAGAAATATTGTACTGATGATGTAGGTAACAAGAAGTTTGTAGTCGTCAAGCTTTTAGACTACAAAATGGTGGACTCTCGGCCGGTCATGGAGCAACTGCAGGAGTTTCAACTCATTGTCCATGACGTCCACGCCGAAGGAATGCTTTTGCCAGATGCTTTCACTGTGGCAGCCGTAATAGGCAAGCTTCCCCCGAGCTGGAAGGACTTCAAGAGCTATTTGAAGCACAAGCGAAAGGAAATAACGCTTGAGGACCTTGTTGTCAAGCTCCGTATCAAGACCGACATGAGGAATCGAGATGGGAAGGGCAAAGCACCCGTGGAATCGAGAGTTAACCTCGCAGAGAAAGGTGGAAACTCCAACAAAATGAAAAGAGGGAGTCCAAACAGCAACCCCAAAGGGAAGGGCAAAGTGCAAGCCCGCAAGTTTGAAGGGGAGTGCTACAATTGTGGCAAGACCGGACACATGTCCAAGTACTGCCGTAAGCCAAAGAAGAAGAAGGTCTATCAAGCCAATATGTTGGAGATAGAGCTTACTGAAGATGACCTTGCGGCTGTTGTCACTGAAGAAGTAAATGTCGTGGAGAATAAGAGAAAGTGGTATATTGATACCGCTGCAACATCACATGTTTGTGGTGACCGAAGCCGCTTCACCAAGTACAAGAGTTGCCACGGGAGGAAGCACAATATGGGAAATCAAGACTCGTCCGAGGTAGTTGGATATGGTACTGTGGTAATAAGGTTGAGCTCTGGGAAGAACCTTACTCTTGGAGAGGTGCTGCATGTTCCCGATATCCGCAAAAATTTAGTGTACGGCTCTATACTAGTTAAGCGAGGCTTTAGACTAGTGTGTGAGTTTGACAAGTTTATTCTTTCTAAGTTTGGTTCGTTTCTAGGAAAAGGTTACCTCTCTGAGGGCCTTTTCAAGCTAAGTGTAATGCCTATTCGCCAAGAGCCCCGTGAGGGCAAGAATAATGAAAATGAAGCTACTTCCTCCTACTTGACTGAGTGTTCTGATTTATGGCATTGTAGATTAGGACATGTTAATCTAAATGCGATAAAAAGATTAGTTAATCTCAATTTACTTAAAGTAAATGAGTTTAACAAAACCAAGTGTGAAGCTTGCGTTGAAGCAAAATTAACTAAGTCACCATTTCATTCTGTAGAAAGCAATACCAAGCCTCTAGAGTTAATTCTCACTGACGTATGTGACTTAAGGTTTGTACAAACTAGAGGTGGAAAAAAGTATTTTATTAATTTTATTGATGACTGCACTAAGTATTGTACTCTTTATCTTTTAAGGAGTAATGATGAGGCGATTGAAGTTTTTTCTAACTTCAAAGCAGAAGCCGAAAACCAACTTGATTGTAAAATGAAAATGGTACGAAGTGATAGAGGTGGAGAGTATGTAGCTCCTTTTGAAGAGTTGTGTAAGTCAAGTGGAATAATTCATCAAACCACTGGCCCCTATTCGCCTCAATCAAATGATGTTGCTGAAAGGAAAAATCGAACCTTAAAGGAGATGATGAACGCCTTGTTAATAAGTTCTTGACTGCCCCAGAACACGTGGGAGGGAAGCCGTTTTGACGGCTAATTATTTGTTAAATAAAATATCTCTTAAAGGTAGGGATGTTACTCCCTACGAGTTGTGGAAATGAAGGAAACCTTCCTATAAATACCTCAAGGTGTGGGGGTGTTTGGCAAAGGTAGAATTGTCTTTACCTAAGCAAGTTACAATCAGACCTAAGATGGTTGATTGTATCTTTATTGGATATGCACTGAATAATAGTGCATATCGATTTGTCGTTCATAAATCGTCCATACTCGATATGAATGTAGGAACTACTATTGAGTCAATGAATGCTATATTCTTTGAACATATCTACACATGTAAGAAATAAGATAAGGATGGATCGAACTCTAGTAATAATACTAGAGAGATTGCTAGTAGTTCTGGAAATATGGGGGTAGAACCTGCTACGCATAAGCGACATGCTACCGATCTTGAAGCTTTAGAACTAAGATGTAGCACTAGAGCAAGAGTTGCTAAGGACTTCGGTCCTGATTATATTGTTTTCCTTTTTGATGAAGAACCTCGGTCTATAAAGGAAGCTCTTTCTAGACTAGATGACCCACTTTGGCAAGAAGCTGCCAAAGTGAGATTGACTTGATCATGCAAAATCACACTTGGGTCTTAGCTGACCTTCCTGAAGGTTGTACACCCTTAGGATGCAAGTGGATCCTTAAAACAAAGTATAAGGCAGATGGGTCAATTGATAAATATAAAGCACGTTTAGTGGTTAAAGGTTTTAAGCAAATTGAAGGATATGATTTCTTCAATTTATAGTCACCTATAATGAGGATTATGTCTATCCGTGTGTCTTTCTCTATCGCTGCTTTGTACAATCTTGAGATTCACCAAATAGACGTGAAAACCGTCTTTCTAAATGGTGATTTAGAAGAGGAAATTTATATGTAACAACCTCAAGGGTTTGTAGTACCTGGCCAAGAGCGAAAGGTATGCAAGATGGTTAAATCCTTATGTGGGTTGAAACAAGCTCCGTTACAATGGCATTTGAAATTCGACGAGGCTATGTTGTCGAATGGTTTTAAGATAAATAAATGTGACAAGTGTGTTTACTTAAGAAATACAAAGAATGGGTTTGTAATTGTTCGTCTTTATGTAGATGACATGTTAATTATGGAACAAAATATTCAAGTCATAAATGACACCAAGCGCATGCTTGAGAAAACTTTCAATATGAAAGATAAGGAAGTTGCTGATGTTATTTTTGGGGTGAAAATATAAAGAACACCCAAATGGATTATTTTGTCTCAATCTCATTATATTGAGAAGGTGCTTAAGAGGTTTAATGCGTTTGATAATGCGCCGGCAAAGACTCCTCTAGAAGTTAATGTTCACTTGAGCAAGAATAAGGGTGATCATGTTGCTCAAGAGGATTATGCTAGGATCATTGGCTGTCTTATGTACATCACGAACTGTACAAGGTCCAATCTAGCTTGTCCGGTAAGCAGATTGTGTCGCTATACTAGTAATCCGAGTAGAGAGCATTGAAAATCTCTTGTAAGAGTTCTGAGGTATTTGAAATACACTCCTAACTTTGGGCTGCACTACTTTAAAACATCACCCGGTACTTGAAGGTTACTGTGATGCGAATTGGATATCCGACACTAAAGACTCGTTGTCTACTAGTGGTTATGTATTCACTATAGGGGGAGGAGTTGTGTCGTGGAGATCTACGAAACAAACGTGCGTAGCTCGATCCACCATGGAATCCGAGTTTATTGCTTTGGATAAGGCCGGTGAGGAGGCCGAATGGCTCCGTAATTTTCTTGAAGATATTCCATGTTGGACGAAACCCGTGCCACCTGTGATGATTCACTGTGATAGCCAAGCGATTATTGGTAGGGTCAAGAGTGGTTGTATAATGGTAAGTCGAGACATATTCGTAGTCGACATAATATCGTAAGATATTTGATCACGAGTGGGGTTATCTCTGTAGACTATGTTAGGTCTATAGATAACCTAGCGGATCTACTTACTAAGAGTTTGCATCGAGATCAAATGTACAAGCTTATAGAGGGAATGGAGTTAAATCCATAATTTAAAGACGATTACAGTGGATACATGTTGGGTTCTGAGTCAGTAGGAGATACTCAGCAGCTAATGGGTTAAAATAATATTGGGGGAAATCGTAGTAGTACTATAGAATAGAAGATCCCAAAACCCAGCTGATATCAATAGTGTAGTGTCGATAGGACTAGATGATGTATAGGCTAGACTGTTTTTATTTTGTTTATCCTTCTGTCTATGTCCTGTACGGGGTAAAATGTTGGATTGATCTTCTGTCGAAGTTACTTTCCAGAACCCCACGTCATCAGTGTAATTGCTTGCGTTCTTAAGTCATCAGCTGATCTTCGCCTCAGTAGAAGACATCTCATCAGCTGACAGACATCAGCAGAAGAACTCTATGCAAGCTCAGTACCTTCGCAGTCATCAGCTGACCATACTCAAGAGAATATCTCTTGTCAGCCGACTCAGACGAAGAAGACAGAGACTGCTTAAAGTCTACTGTATCCTACAGGAAACGACCCAGTTGTTCAAGTCTTTTCGAAAGTCAGCAGAAGACCATACGAGGATTAGGGAGAGTCAACTCCGATGTCTGACACATCTCACCTACCACAAACCTCGACCAATGAGAAGCCGCCAAAGCATATCTGCTCTGACCAACTAAAGCTGCTCTCATGTACAGTGTCCAACAACTCTGCTGTAACAATTCGAATTTATGGCCGTTTTCTTTGGAAGCTTGCGACACGTGGCATCATCGTCTCCAACGGACATATGCCTAGGTCACAACTATAAATAGAGAAGAAATCCGAGCTTCACGCACGGGATATCAAGGGAAAAACGCTCAAGCTTTCAAACGACTCTAGCGCATTCAAGATCAATCCAGCGAAGAACTTGTCCAATAGCAAATCATTAGTTCTTCTCTCTAGAGTTCTTTAGATCCGTCTTCTCTAGCTAAGCTCATTGCTAAATCTATAGCTTAGAAATTCAAAGGAGTTCACTTTTAGTGATTTTTCTTACTGTAAGAACTCCTTCCTAGTTGGAGATTATCCCCTCCTCTTCAAACTTAGGTTTGAATTGTAAAGTCGCTAAGGACTATAACTTAGAAGGGTGCAGTCCGGCGCACGATTCCTTCTTGAGGAGGCTTGCTCGAGATAAATCAACAAGACCTCCTGTTCAGCAGGACCGTGGACGTAGGATCTTGCGTATCCGAACCACGTTAAAAATTGCTTGTGTTATTTACTATTTTATTGCATTGCATACAAACTGATTACAAAATCATAACTTTGCATAAAACGTATTTTCAAAGCGCACTAGCCAAAATACTTTATCTTGAGAAAACACGTTTTCAAACTGAGATGAATCTCCGGGCCACACACTCTTATCCGCACAACGTCTGCGACTGAGTTTCAAAGTACTGACAAAAGTCAATAGGAGAGCTCAGTAGTTGGCACACTTCTGACCTGCGATCGAAGGTTACTATTTAGCACTGTTCATCAGTTACAACATATAGCTCAGCTGTCCTTCGTGTTTGAGAAAAAGAAACTGTGATCAGGTGTATTCACCCCCCTCTACACCTGACTATTGTCTCCGGACCAACAATTGGTATCAGAGCAACGGGGTTCTTCTGATCATCGGTTCTGTAACTACTGATCATCGGTACTGTATCAGAACAGATCATGAAAACATTTTTCACTGCACAAGCATCTCTTCATACATCCTTATACTCTTACCCATAATGTCTGAAATGTCAGGTATTCGGATGGTACCGATGTTCTCAGTAGAGAACTATACGGTTTGGCGTGTGAGAATGGAGGCGCACCTCACATCGCTGCATGACAGCATGACGGACGTCCTTGAGACAGGACCCATCATTCCCATGATCGATAGTGTACAATTTGCTGCTGCAGGAGGTGTAGGGGCACAAACTGGTGCCAATGTCGCAAAAGACAAATCTGCCTTCACACCAGAGGAGAAAAAGCTGCACAACCTCGACCGAGTTGCACGTAATGATATCCTGACAATGCTCAGCGATTCACACCTCGGGAGGGTGCAAGACTGCAAAATGGCAAAAGAACTTTGGGATGCCCTGGCTGTACTGAGCCAAGGAACCCCGCAGATTAAGGAAAACAAGCTCGAATTAGAGCTTCAGAAGTTCGACACCTTTGCCATGGAGCCCAACGAGACCATTGATGAGCTAAGCATCAGATTCACAAATCAAATCAATGTGATCAACGGGCTGGGGAGGATGTTCACCAACAAAGAGACGAACACAAAGATCCTAAGAGCGCTACCTCGACAGAAGTGGCTTCCTTTTGCTACTTATTTACGTCGCTCAGATCTTAATGCTCTAACTCCTGATGTTATCTTTTCAGAACTAAAGACGGAGGAATTTGAGCATAGCCTACCCCAACGATGTTCAAGCGCTCCAGCTGACACTCAAATTGATCATGCTTTTAAAGCAACAGTTAGCAAAACTGGAGTCAAACCAATTTCTTCAAGCAAGGCAGTAGCCACAACAGAAGCAAAGTCCTCTGAGACCTCTGCTACTGACTAACTTGCTCTTATGCCTCTCAAATATCAAAGAGAAAAGGAGAGAGTCAGAAAGCTAAAGAAATATCACAGAGATTCTTCGTCAGGTAAGAAAGATTATCAAAAAGGGGAAGAGTCTAAACCTTCTACTGACTGCAGGAACACAGAACCTGCTGCTAATCTATCCAAAGACTCCGCTGGAAAAGGCAGCAGATCATCTGTCTGTTACAACTGCAAGAAGGAGGGACATTATCAGTACGATTGTCCCGAACTCTCAGCTGCTCAAAGAGCAGAACGGCAGGCCAGACGTGAAAAATTTGCCCGAAGGAGGCAGGCCCTACATAGCCGGAGAGATATCCGATGACTCAATCGAGGAAGATACATTCATGTATCTTCTGAAGACGAAGCTGCATTTGTTGCCGTTGAGATCGGAGAAACAAATCCTGAAGAAAATGCAGAATATTGTCTGATGGCCAGAGAAGAGGCTGAGGTAAATTCTAAACTTAATTTAACTTCTTCTTCTCACAGCACACACGACACGTGCTCGGTCACAGATGAGCCTCTAGACATGGTACAAGCCTATGATGATCTACTGGAGGAGCAGATTCAGTTGAGCAGAGAGTTCAGCAGAACCATTCAGGAACTGGAACAGGTAAAGGCTGATAATCAGAGACTTTCTTCTGATTGTCAGGTCTCTACTGAGTCTGAGAATCTTGTTGTGAGACTCAAGGAAGAGATTAAATCTCTTATGACTAAGTCTCAGCTTCAAGAAACTCAGATATCAGTTCTGACTAAGGACAATTCTGAGAAAGATACTGAGATAGCCCGACTCAGTCAGAAGCTCGCAGAAGTTGAAAAAGATTATGAGTCACTTCGAAGAAGTGATGAAGTTTGGCGAGGACTGATGACTGAACAGTACCTAGGAGCTAAGGAGAAGTTGGAAAGCATGCTTAGAGCTCAAAGGCCAATAACCATGAAAGAAGGACTTGGTTATACTCACGAAGCTTCCACTTCAACGTCAAAAAGCTCAGAAATGCTGGCTGATAGATTCGTCAGAGGAAAGGTTCAGGCTACTGACTCAACACCTCAGGCGAAGAACAAACAGAAGATAATAGCACCTCAGCCGAGCAACAAGAAACTACTGACCAGAGGTTCCAGCCCCAGGACACCACAATCAAACTCAGGGGGAACCAAGAAGGTCAGGTGGGCAGAGCAGTACAGTGAACCACTATATGAACATCCAGCTCAGTATGGTTCGTACTACTATGAGCCCAGGGTCAGGAGAAACACAAAGCATCAGAAGAAGAAAGCTCCTGAACCCAAAACCGCCAGAAAATCAGTATCTCCAAGTCCTGTGGAGAAGAAATCTAACAAGGTTCAGAAGAAGAAGTCTCAGACTTCTAAGGTCCCTAGACAGATCTGGGTTCCGAAATCATCCACTAACATGTAAGGACCCAACTGAACCAAAGGTTTCCTAAAAATGTTTCTGTTTTGCAGGTGCATAAGGACCTTTGGATTGTGGACAGCGGCTGCTCAAGACATATGACTTATCAAAAGAGCCTGCTGACCAACTATGTACAAGAAGATGGTCCCAGAATTGAATTTGGTGACAACTCAAGAGGCTATACAAGGGGATACGGAACACTGAATATTGGGACTGCCTCAGTTCCAAGAGTACCACTTTAGCAGGATCGATAGAATTTTACGTTTTACGCAAGGAAGATTGCTCCCTGATGTTCAAAATCCTGATTTAAGAGCAAAAGAAGAAAATATGTTTCCTTTAAAAATTCTATTTATATGTTGAAGGACTTCAACATAATCTCCTTTCTGTCAGTCAATTCTGGGACAATCTGAATAGAGTTATCTTTGACGCTGGTTTCTGTGATGTTGTTGATAAATCTACAGGGAAAACAATGTTATCAGGTTAGCGAAGAAAGAATACTTATGCTGCAAACTGGAAAACCGCAGAACCTGAGGCTTGCTTACTCGCACAGACGAAATCCAGTGACAAGATAGGATGGTTGTGGCACAAGAGACTCAGTCACCTGAACTTCAAGACTATGAACAAGCTAGCCAAGAACTCTAAAGTCAGAGGACTGCCCAACGAATCATTTATCAAAGACAGAAATTGTGAAGCATGTTTGAAGGGAAAGCAGACAAAGAAAAATAATCCACCAATTATGTCACCTTCCACTGATGGAATCCTTCAACTGCTGCACATGGACCTATTCGGGCCAGTCTCTCCAGTGACTATAAGAGGCAAGAAGTATGCCCTAGTCGTTATTAACGACTACTCGAGATAAACTTGGGTTATCTTCATAGCCAACAAATATGATGTCCAAACTGAGCTGCCCAATCTGCTGAAGAAACTCAGTGTGGAAAAGGACATCAAGATACAGAGAATTCGCTCAGACAGAGGAACATAATTTCTCAACTCAGTAGTTAAAGAGTACTGCGATAAAGAGGGAATTCAGCACGAGACATCAGCAGAACGGACTTGCTGAAAGTAAAAACAGAACACTCAAAGAAGCAGCAAGAACGCTCCTAGCAGACTCTGGACTACCCTCAAAGTTCTGGGCTGATGCTACTGACACCGCCTGCTATACTCAGAATCGCTCACTGCTTACACATCAACACATGAAGACACCCTACGAACTATGGAAAGGGAGAATTCCTTCTATTTCTCATTTTCATATTTTTGGTTGTCCGTGCTTTGTCCACAATAATGGGAAAGATCAGTTGAAGGTCTTTGATAGCAAATCTGATCAAGGAGTATTCTTAGGATACTCTCGAGTCAGTAAAGCCTTCAGAGTCTTTAACTATCGGACTCTTTGCGTGGAGGAAAGCCCTCATGTTGTATTTGACGAGTTTATTACTGAGAACAGGAAATCTTCAAATACAAATACTGAGGATGTCAGTAGCTAGCTACAGGATCTCACACTAAACGACAAAGCTGAAGCGATCCAGCATTGTTGGGATGATGAGTCAGACGATGAAGAAATACAGACTCAACCAACAAAGGGCGATGTAGGCGACTCGGTTGATTCTAATGAACAGAATCAACAGCAGGTAACAACGGTCGATGAGGAAGCCCTAGTGGTAACTGAGACCTCTACTGAGAATATAAACTCAGGGGGAACGACTGATGTTCCTGAGCGAAATGCCCCTGAATCTGGAAACTCAGTAGATCTTAACCTTCTTACTGAACTAATGCAATCACGAACGCATAACCGAAATGCCTAACACACCTACGAGCGTGCGAAGTAGTATCGAAGAAGAAGCCAGACTCAGACGTTCATGGCTCGACGCTCATTCTTCAGATCTTATTATTGGAGATCCATCAGCAACTATCAGGACAAGATCTAGACTAAGTCAATGAGAAAGCTCACTTTATTCTTGTTTCTTGTCTACAGAAGAACCTCAGTCAATAGAGGACGCACTCAACAATGCTGGCTGGATCATTGCCATGCAAGAAGAGCTGAACCAGTTCGTTAGAAACGAAGTTTGGGAGCTTGTTGACGGACTGCAGACATCGCCAAGTGATTGGTACTAAGTGGGTCTTCAAGAACAAGCGTGATGAAAACAACGTCATTGTCAGAAATAAAGCTCGACTAGTTGCCAAGGGATATTGTCAAGCAGAAGGAATCGACTTTGATGAAACGTTCGCTCCAGTCGCCAGATTGGAAGCCATTCGTCTGTTCCTAGCTTATGCAACGCATCAAAGATTCAAAGTATATCAGATGGATGTAAAGTCAGCTTTTCTGAATGGCGTACCGAAGGAAGAAGTCTACGTGGAACAACCGCCCGGCTTTCAGCAGGGACATCAGGTGTACAGATTTAAGAAAGTTCTGTACGGGTTAAAACAAGCACCCAGGGCTTGGTACGATACCCTATTAGACTTTCTACTTCAGAAAGGTTTTCAGAAGGGGACAGTACATCGCACCCTATTCAGCATAAAGTCAGGAGATGACTAACTACTGGTGCAAATCTACGTGGACGACATCATTTTCGGATGCAGAAACGTGACTATATGTCAACAGTTCGAGAAAATGATGAAGGAGAAGTTCGAGATGTCCATGATGGGTGAAATGAATTATTTCCTTAGATTCCAAGTCAAGCAATCACCTGAAGGAATATTCATCAATCAAGCCAAGTACACTCGAGATCTCCTGAAAAGATTTGGCTGCGACTCGAGCAAGCCAGTCAAGATCCCCATGAATACTAATTTCAAAATCGATCTAGACAAAGAGGGAGCTTCTGTTAACTCGACTGATTATAGAGCTATTATTGGCTCCTTATTATATTTAACAGCAAGCACACCTGACATAACTTATGTTGTACGTGTATGTGCAAGATTTCAGGCGAATCCCAAGCGAAGTCATCTAGACTCAGCAAAGAAGATTCTGCGATATCTAAAAGGAACACCTGACGCAGGGTTATGGTATCATGCTGATGATAATCTTATACTAATAGGTTATTCTGATGCTGATTATGCAGGATGCAGGATAGATCGAAAGTCAACTTCTGGAACGTGTCAGTTCCTAGGCAGCAAGCTGATATCTTGGTTTTCAAAGAAACAGCATTCAGTGGCAACGTCCACTACTGAAGCTGAGTACATGGCTGTTGGAAGTTGTTGTGCCCAGATCCTTTGGCTTCGACAACAACTGCGAGACTATGGTATATCTCAGGATGAAGTGCCCATCTACTGTGACTCCACCAGTGCTATTGCTATAACTCAGAATCCAGTTCTCCGTACGAGATGCAAGCACGTGGATATTCGACACCATTTCATCAGAGACCATGTCGAGAAGAAGAACATCAGAACGGAGAAAATCCATACTGACAAACAAAGGGCAGACATACTGACCAAACCACTAGCTGAGAACAGATTCAGAGAATTATTAGTTGAGCTAGGTCTACTGGATCCTACTGAATCTTATCAGTAGAAGCACAACAATTGTTATCAGTAGAAGCCAACTACGGATGATAACAATTGGTGCCAAGTGCAGGAATCAGTACGACAGGTCAAAAGACTCAGTACTTGATTCAGTCGGGTGAATCAGACAGTACACAGTAAGGGGGAACGTGTCTATCAGCACATTCGTTGTCCTCCTGAGTCAAAACGGTAACCCCTCCTGAGTCAAAACGGTAACCAGTTGATCGTAAAATCAGCTGAAGAGGTTTGTGTAGTTTTATGTACTTAACGTTATCAGAAGCATGCTTGCATTTATCATATCAGTCGCTTGAACTCAGCATTTAACGAGCATTTATTTCCCGCTATTAATCCTTTAAGGTTTAAGTCAGTAGGAAACCGTTTTCATTTAAAAGGCTTAGACTTTAATGCTGCTTGCAGCGCATTTAATGCATGTCTTCTCAACTTACCTTACTGCGCATATGCCTACGTGGGTCTAGGTTAGAGGCGGCTTGTGTAATCATTCCTTTTATAACATCAAATCTCCGCCGTCATTTTAAAAACGAGATTAAGTTTCAGTCGTTCGATCAAAACCGCATGATATGCAAATCTCATAAAATCTCGCGCTTACATCTCTAACTGCATCCGTTCACCATTTTCACATTTCAAGAGCTTTTGCATTCAGTTTTCTTTCAAACTCATGTGTTCTTAAACTGCTCTGCATTATTTCCAAGCTCTCCGTTATTCGGTAATTTTCTTGAATCTTGCTTTAAAACTCCACTAACTTACTCTATTTTCAAGTGCTAACGAGTTTTTCGGAGATATTCATGGCGATCGTGATGACCCCACCAAACATCTATGAGATCATCTTCTCTCGTATTCAGTTCGAGCCGACGATGGTTCTGCACCAGGCGGAACTTCTGTTTCTTGAGCCTGTCTTCACGGCTCTCGAGACTTCCGACCTTGAGCTTCTTGTCGCCAAGCACCCCAAAGCTTATTTGCCTCAAAAAGTTGTGGAGGTATAGTACAATTGGAGATCCGATGAGGATACAGGCGCAGAAATGTCATGTTTCTCATACATAAAGGAAGTGATCCCTCAGACTTGGGAAGCCAATCATCATGTTATCGATCTTCGAGCCGCCGTAGAATTGACTTTTGATCTTCCGGCTCGAGGAGTCTCACCTGTTGGATATAAGGAGAAGGAGATTAACTCCTATGTCCAGAGGTTCTGCGGCAGAGACGACATTGTCTTCAAGTCAGCGCTGCCGAAGAATCAGTTGCTACCAGAATACCGTGGGCTCGCCTACATCGTAACTCATATTCTTACGAACTCCGCTGGTTCATTTGATCAACTATCCAAGCCTCGACTCCAACTGATGATGATCATAGATGACGGAGTCCGAGTCAACTGGACTGATTTTTATGTGAATGAGCTTAAAGCTCAGGCTCAGAAGTTCGCAGCCACACCCACAGGAGAGAGGAGACTAATTAGTGTGGGAAAGCTGCTGTACGGGACGAAGATGCCCGTAATAATCAAAGAATCTGTATCGAATCACTCAGCCTTTGCTGATTCGAGATACTTTGACAGCAAGCTCATCAAATTCAAGACAAGAGCCGCTGCTGAAAAGTCTATCGAACGAGGGCCACCTGAACAGAAACGTGTCACATCTGATTTGCCCCCTCGTGCCGACCCACCCAAGAGGAAGAGGCTCAGCAAGACTGGACTTTCTAAGGTTCCAGCAAAACCTGCCTCTCCTCCACCCACTCAGGAGGAACCAATACTTGATGCGGACACTGGCATAGAAGGTGACACCTTGAAGGACAAGGTCCAGCGCATCAGTTCTGAAGAGACCCAGTCGGACACTGCCGGACCGACTGAGGAAACTTCCTCTGAATGGACGATCATGCAGTCGACCCACCTCCGAGCCACTAGCGAGGTCACTACTCAGATCCCCGAGATTGCCAACCATAGGGATCTGGTCGAAATTGCTATAAGGGCGAGGACTCAGATGCTACTGAGATTCCTCAGCTGGGACGTCCTTGAGCAGCTGATTAGGACGGAGTCAGCTTTGTCCCTTCTGACAGAAGAACAGAGCTTGCAATCAGCCATTGGGTTTGGGGAACCCGTTGATCTAGCGTCATTCGAGGATCTTCGCGTTGCTATGCTCTATCTACTGAGCTTAAGTGTAACGCCCCGAAAATTTTTCGATATAAAATGCATTGCATATCTATTCATGCATGTTATCAAGTGTTTTAGTTTTGTAAGTCGCGCCTTAGAAATTTAAATGAAGATATAAAATATATAAATGTTAATTTGATTACTATGTGATACGTGGTATTTAGGGGTGAAATGTGCTTATATCTGCAAATAGGTGTCATGCGATTTCATTTTTTTTTACTGAAGTTGTTTTTATATATAATGATATTGTGGAGAGGTTATTGCTTCATATACGTAGGCCTATTTAATATTAAGGATATATGATTTTATTTTATTTTTTAATTTAAGGATATTGGTAGAAACAATAATAATCAGAAATATTGTTATATATTTGTTTAATATTATAATAATTTAGGTATATCCATATCTATATACTTGGAGACGTGGCATTATATCTGGAAGATAGATATATAGATCTTTTATTATTATTTATGCATGTATAATTATGTTTAGTTTTAGGATAAATTCATGTTGGCAGCCGAAGATTTCTACAAATTAATATATATTGTGTTAATTATATTATAGTCAAACGTGTCTTTCAGTTAGCGAAAATATCTAGATATCTTGTATTTATCTTAAACATAGAATTACTAGGGTTATATAATATAAGTTAGAGAAAATCTAGTTGCCATGAATCATATTCCTTTTTCCCAAAAGTTTATCTTTGGCCAAAATATTATTTAATTAGGGTTATATTATCTGATATATATATTCTCAACCATAGCCTAAACATCCAAACGCACAAAAATTTCCCAAAGATTTTCCAACGTTTGTTGTTCTTTTTCTCTCCGTCCGCCAATGTTTCTTGTTTCAAGAATTAGTCAAGAGCATCAAGCTAAATAAGGTATCTAGTGTTAAATATGGTCTTAATTGCTATATATGAATTCCTTGTCCAACTTTTAATATTACCGATGATTTAGCAAAAAATTGAAAACATAGCTTATATAAATAAGTGGAGGAAAAATTAATTTGGATTTCTTGCCTTATTCTTTGATTTTGATTTGTGAATGCTAGTTTCCTGCATGCGTTACTTTGTACATATATGTATGGTAAGTTTGATCTTGAATGTCGGAGCATGTTTAAAATCTTCTAAAATTTGTGTTTTCCTAATTAAGAATTTCAAAGTTTTTATTAGGAAATTTCTTAGAAAATAAATTATTTTCACAATCGAGTGTTTAAAACTAGATAGGGTTTTTTACTACACAATTTCCTTAAGGACAGATTAATATACCCCATTAAATGTTCAAACTTGTTTTATATACTATAATTCGTTGTGTTCTTAATCTGATGGGAAACTAATCATTAGAAGAATTACGTATTTGGTATATTTAAATTTTCAGAATGTTTAGAATTCATAGGTTTTCTTATTTTTCGGATGGAGGTTAATATACATGATTTAAAACAATAGTGGGGATATGCTTACGTATGGCAATGATAATCTATCACTGTATTGCTGGTTACTAGAATATTATTTTTGAAATTGTGGTGATCGAGTTTATGATTTAAAAATAAATATGGAGTATGTTTGGAACTACTTGCTGGATTTATAAGAGCAAAATTGCTTAAATAGTATCATATCTGATTTCGTAGATATTCCAAGGAGATGTAATTTAAGTAGTGATTATTTTAGTTGTTAGATTAATGGTATGAGAATTTAATTTTACGGTGCATGCTTATATTTTAATTTGAATATTAGATTTTGATTTTTGAATAAATAATTCATCTCTTGGGAGATAATAGGAAAAGATATTTAATGCTTGGCATTTCAAATATTATCCTCTCCAATTCGTGATTGTGTATGCTGTGTATTTATTTATTTCTAGTGTATTAATAGGATTATTCAAGTATAAGACATTAAAATATAATTATTATGTTAGGATTGGCGCGCAGGACTTAAACATCTGATATCCATTATTTTCAAGTCAAAGTTAAGGTGGGGAAGTTTTCTTACACTATATTTATCCTTATTATATTTTATTCTCGATATTTATGAGTTAATGACAGGCATGATAAGGAAGGATCGAAGTTGATCCGCGATCGAAGTTGATCGGTACACATATTTATGGTCGAAGTTGACCATGGTCGAAGTTGACCGGGATCGAAGTTGATCCGCGATCGAAGTTGATCGGTACACAAGTTTATGGTCGAAGTTGACCGGGATCGAAGTTGATCCGTTTTAAATGTTTGAGTCGAAGTTGACTCGGTGGTCTGTGTGACTACGTAATTCTTACATGTTCTAATTTTCCATAATATGTTTGGTATGTTATATAGTTTGGATAAGTGTATACCCCACTGAGTAGTTGTACTCACCCCCGTATATTTTAACATTTTTCAGAAAATGGCTCGGCCGATGCGTAGAGGTGTTGGTGGTGATGGTCGCACGAGGAAGGATTTATGAAACTTATTATTGCATTAAACTAGTTTTATCATGAACTGTGCATATAATTTTCTAAAACTAATTGTTGCACTTGCTTTTATTTTAAGGCTTCCGCTGAGTATGGAAATAAATTGAGTTTTTCAATGATTCTATTGAATGAAAATGTTTTGGAAGAGTTGAAATATGCATGTTAAGTATGAAGTAGCGTCCCTAGTTAAGTTTTGAAAATTGGGGCGTTACATTAAGATCCTCAAAACCTGTCAATAGCCCTTCGCCTCCATCTCATCACGACAACGAAGACAATGATGATGATGATGATGACATGGATCGGGCACCACCCAAGGAAGCAGATTTGGGAGGATCTGCAGAGGGTAACACTCCCTACGAGCAGGGCGAATCACCACCACCTTCTACATCAGGTGATGCCCCGGTTGCCTCGAAGCCGAGTCGAGCGCAACAACTCGCGACATCTGAGCAGAGGATCGGGACCAGCAGCTATCAGATAATACCTATTGGTTCCGTGACCTCCAAGTCAGTCAACAAAGCCATCAGGCGACAGGGAGACAAGAATCGTCTCCTTGCCAAGGACGTACATCTCAAATGGGCTCAGTACACCAAGGCCCAGAACAAGAAAGTTGACCGACTTGCAGCAGAGGTGAAGAAGGTCTCAGAAGCTCCTACTCCTTCTCTCAATATATAGGGGATAGTCGAGACCGCCCTCGCAGCTCAGAAGGCGGACTTAGCCGCTCAGAGTCAACAGCTCCTACTCTCTCAGCAGAAATCATTCTCTGAACAGCTGACTCAGAGTCTTGCGGCAGTCCAAGCCACAATGGACGAGCGCAACAAAGTGGCCTTCTCCTGCCTTAAAACAGCTATAAAACAACAGGCGGAGGCCCTCAAGCTTATTCAGAAGGAGATGACAGAATCTCATGATCAGTCTCTCATACAACTGAGACAGGAGTCCGCAGCACAAATCAAACACATACGTGCTGACCAGGAGAAAGACTGGGAGCACTACTGCGTCGCTGTCAAAGACTTCGAATCAACCACCACCTCCATTAAGAATATATGCTACAATCTGGAGAAGGAGGTAATTGCCATCCGCACTCGCCTCTCCCTGGCTGATGATGCCAAAATGGGGGAAGGAGTAGAGGAAGAAGAGAAAGCTGAGGCGGATCAGGCTCAGGCGGAAGGAGGACCAGAGGTCCTAGCAATAACTAAGGGGGAAGGTTCAGCTGTTCAAGCTGGAACCAGCTAGCTCAGTACCCCCTTCCCAAATCTTCATCGTCCAAATCCCATCTGTCCAAACGACTGTGGTTGAGCCAACTGCTGAGTCCTCAGCTCAACATATCGAGGAGGTCGTATAGTTCGTCGACCAAGAGGACGAGTCACTGCCACCGCAAAGGCCCGGGAAGGAGATTACCACTAAAGCTACTCCTCCATCTTCCTCGACGCCTAAATTCAAATCAAAAGAGGAGCAGGAGGCATTCGATCAACGTATTGCTCAAAAACTTCAAGATGAACTCGATTATGAGTAACAGATCAAAGAAGAAGCAAAGAAGTCCAAGAAGCCTATTGGCAGAATCGCCAAAAGCAAAGCCAAGAAGCTCCTGGATGAAGAGAAGAGAAAAGCTCAAGAGGAGCTGGCTAAAGCTTCTGCCACTGAAGTCCTACCCTTGGCTCAGAGTACTGATATTCCTACACTCACTCCAGAGCAAGAGGCAGAGGACAGGGCCACCTGGGAGGCTACGCTGAAAGGACTGAATCTCCGGAGAGGAAACACTAGATAAGCAGCCCTCAGAGAAAAGAAGAGATTGGAAGATCTGGCCAAGATCATAGAGATGACTGACAAGATGGCCAGTGAACCAGTCGTAGATTGGAAGAGAAAAATTCCAAGGTCATCCATGTTCTACAGGAGAGGCGCTCCCAAAGGAATTTATCTGAAGAAAACCCCTTCTCCTCATGTAGACAAATGGGCACCTTTGGAGCTAAACGAGCAATGGGAGGAACTGAAGGAGGAATTCATCAAGGGATACTATGTATAGGGTTTCTATCCTTCTGGGATCCCGGCTGATCAACTGTTCGACGAATTTATTCATCAGTATAATGCCTGGCTCAGAGCTCAAATTCTGCTGATCCTAGAGAAGGAGAAGCTACCTCTCAGAGCCCCTGCATTCAGATGCATCCCTCCTCCAAGGACGACTCGTGGCGTATTATGCACGAAGGAGATAGAAGACGAGATCAAAACAGCAGCTTATCACCATGACCTTAGTTCTGATCTACCTGCTGATCTCAAGGAAATCCAAACTCCGCGCGCAAGGATCTATAAATACTATGGTTTGGAACCTCCAGCTGATAGGTCTGCAGATTTCAGGAGCAGAACCAAGAAGTTCAGACGACAACAATAGTCTTCTGATCCTTTCCTTCTTTTGTATAGAGATAGGAACCTTGTAATGTACTTGCTCATATATACCAGTTCCTATTTCTAGCTAGACAATTACTCATTGTCTTACGGCCCTTTTTTTTGTTTGTGTTATCACAACTAATCACTGAAGTGATCTGACACACACTCACACATAATCGTTTCTCTGATTTTGCCTATCTCTCACTGCTGACCTCATGAGTTAACTGATTCAGTTTTACTGAAGTCTTAGGGGGAATTGTGTTGTACCATCTAGAGGTTTTGGCATCATCAATTAGGGGGAAATTGTTGGGTTATGAGTCAGTAGGAGATACTCAACAGCTAATGGGTTAAAATAATATTGGGGGAAATCGTAGTAGTACTACGGAATTGAAGATCCCAAAACCCAGCTGATATCAGTAGTGTAGTGTCGATAAGACTAGATGATGTATAGGCTAGACTGTTTTTATTTTGTTTATCCTTCTGTCTATGTCCTGTACGGGGTAAAATGTTGGATTGATCTTCTGTCGAAGTTACTTTCCAGAACCCCACGTCATCAGTGTAATTGCTTGCGTTCTTAAGTCATCAGCTGATCTTCGCCTCAGTAGAAGACATCTCATCGGTGACGGACATCGCGAGAAGAACTCTATGCAAGCTCAGTACCTTCGCAGTCATCAGCTGACCATACTCAAGAGAATATCTCTTGTCAGCCGACTCAGACGAAGAAGACAGAGACTGCTTAAAGTCTACTGTATCCTACAGGAAACGACCCAGTTGTTCAAATCTTTTCGAAAGTCAGCAGAAGACCATACGAGGATTAGGGAGAGTCAACTCCGATGTCTGACACATCTCACCTACCACAAACCTCGACCAATGAGAAGCCGCCAAAGCATATCTGCTCTGACCAACTAAAGCTGCTCTCATGTACAGTGTCCAACAACTCTGCTGCAACAATTCGAATTTATGGTTGTTTTCTTTGGAAGCTTGTGACACGTGGCATCGTCGTCTCCAACGGACATATGCCTAGGTCACAACTATAAATAGAGAAGAAATCCGAGCTTCACGCACGGGGTATCAAGGGAAAAACGCTCAAGCTTTCAAACGACTCTAGCGCATTCAAGATCAATTCAGCGAAGAACTTGCCCAATAGAAAATCATTAGTTCTTCTCTCTAGAGTTCTTTAGATCCCTCTTCTCTAGCTAAGCTCATTGCCAAATCTATAGCTTAGAAATTCGAAGGAGTTCACTTTTAGTGATTATTCTTACTATAAGAACTCCTTCCTAGTTGGAGATTATCCCCTCCTCTTCAAACTTAGGTTTGAATTGTAAAGTCGCTAAGGACTATAACTTAGAAGGGTCGTCCGGCTGCACGCATTCCTTCTTCGAGGCTTGCTCAGATAAATCAACAAGACCTCCTGTTCAGCAGGACCGTGGACGTAGGATCTTGCGTATCCGAACCATGTTAAAAATTGCTTGTGTTATTTACTGTTTTATTGCATTGCATACAAACTGATTACAAAATCATAACTTTGCATAAAACGTATTTTCAAAGCGCACTAGCCAAAATACTTTATCTTGCGAAAACACGTTTTCAAACTGAGATGAATCTCCGGGCCCCACACTCTTATCCGCACAACGTCTGCGACTGAGTTTCAAAGTACTGACAAAAGTCAGTAGGAGAGCTTAGTAGTTGGCACACTTCTGACCCGCGATCAAAGGTTACTATTTGGCACTATTCATCAGTTGCAACCTACAGCTCAGTTGTCCTTCGCGTTTGAGAAAAAAAAAACTGTGATCAGGTGTATTCACCCCCCCCCCCCTCTACACCTGACTGTCGTCTCCGGACCAACAATACCCAACCTTGTAGATTGGAGGTTCCATGAACTTGGTTCAATGGGAAAACTAAGCTATATGAGTCTGTTGATACCACACTCAAATAGTTTATTCCCTAAAGAACTTGAGAGTGCTGGTAACATGTCAAGTGGTGAGGTTAAGTCCTTGACTTTCAATGATTCTTGGATACCATATGAAGGTGGAGTATAGCAGGATACTCGAGTAAGAATCGTCTATGTAAGTGAGAAGTGAGGGCCGCTTCTATGTAACACTTATGAATCCAAAGAGGTTGTTCATGACCTGTAAAGGACACAAACGTGAGAACAGACGAGGTTGAGACTTTATATCGTTAGTGTTATTGCCTAAGTATACACCATGGAGGAATAGTTCAAGACCATGTGTCCACTAGTCCGCCGGTATGCTCGATGGCACTGACTAAGGAAAGTTCAAGGTCACAAGCCACCTACTCTGATGCTTTATTGTCTCTTAATGACAGAGCTATGTGACGCATGCATGCATTTGGCTATTTCCACTCATGTGGGGGATTGTTGGAAAATCCCACTCATATATATAATTATGATATTTATGGAATTAAGATTAGCATTAAATGCTAATGTGGATTGATTAAAAATCAGCGATCTTTGACCGCATTTTCGAACCTTGAAACATATCCGATTTGTGAATTAAGATATAAAGCATCGATCTTCGTTTCGAGTAGATATTTGTAATGTACTTAATTTCTCGATTTCGATTTTCGGTGAGTGAGAAATAGTGGCTCGAAGTTTGGGGGGACAAAACTAATACATTACCTAAAGTGGAGAAACTTACCTTATTCGGGTTTTGGAGATTTATTACATTAATCAATGTCCTACATTGATTAATGTGTAATGTTTTTGTGGTATTTAAGTCTACCACTTTGTAGGAGATAACAAAGTGACATGTGGTGGGTTTGGGCCACACATGATCATGCGCGCGAGCTTTTTCACCGATCCCGGCCCCAGCTCCGGGTCCGATTCCGGTCCGTGTCCACGTCCGTGTCCATGTCAGTGGACTTGAACTTGGATCTTGGCAATTGGTCATTTGGGTGATCCATGGGCTTATCCGTTGGGCCTTAGTAGTTGGGCTTTGATTAATGGGCTTGGTGGACTACTTGTAGACTGACCCAACTTGTACTTGTGGATTGCCCCTGCTCGTGGTGTAATGCTCCTGCCGCACCTAAGTCTATCTGCATGGAATTCTCTGGAATGAGGCTGTAGAGATCTCTATCTCTCCACTTTCCTTTCACTATCCCACTACCTGAAGAAATTAATGCTCCAACACTTTTCACCTGAGTGAAAGAGCCTATAAATAGGTAGTCTTCACTTTCATTTCAATACACAAAAACATCAAGCATTCTCTCTACATCTTAGCTCTAGTTGTCCAGCAGTTTTGTCATCGCCGGAAGTCCAGTTCGTCGAAGCTTGTTGTTATGTGGTGCTGCAATACTTCGTGACGTTGTCGTTTTATCTTTGAGGATGATACGCCAGAATCTGAGAGCACTACCGGGGCGTATTTCGTCTTGCGTAAAGAGGCATTTCCTCGACTCGACGAAGTTTTGGTTTGCGCATTCTATTTTTTTTTTCTTTTTTCCGACTTACAATTTTCTTCGACTGTAATAGCAGCTTTTGTAAACAACAAAATTTACACGCTATACGACTATATATTTTCGCACGTGCTAGCTTTATTTTGGTTAAATTGATATATTTATTTCTTTTATTACAAGTGCGTTTTATCACATATGCACACCTAACGAACTAAAAAATCAAACAAACTTTGTCGATTATGGAGTACAAAATAGGTTATCGAATTTTTTTTCCGTAACCTAATGTGTCAATAAATTTTCCCAGGCAAACATGTAAAGAGAATAGGTGTTAAAATTCACTTTCAGATGGGTCTCTCTCTCTGATGCAGGGGCATCAGTTCGCCCCTGGGGCGCGGGTCGCCTACGGTAAGCCCTTGGAGTTCGTCCCACATCGGTCCCGGATGGGTTCAAGTGTGGGTATAAATGTGGTGGGCAATCCTCAACTCATAACCAAGGTTATGAGTGTGAGTTAGGCCAAGGTAGCATTTGTACCCTCCTTGCACCATCCTGCATCAGTATGGTATCAGAGCCAAGGGAGGGTGAATGATGCAGGGGCATCAGTTCGCCCCTGGGGCGCGGGTCGCCTACGGTAAGCCCTTGGAGTTCGTCCCACATCGGTCCCGGATGGGTTCAAGTGTGGGTATAAATGTGGTGGGCAATCCTCAACTCATAACCAAGGTTATGAGTGTGAGTTAGGCCAAGGTAGCATTTGTACCCTCCTTGCACCATCCTGCATCACTCTCTCTCTCATCTGTGTGGCTAGTGTTTTGATTCAGAAATAGAGGGTGTAGGTAGATTCCCAGAAAAAGTGATTGTGTATAACAGGATGTAAGAAACTGTTGCATATTAATTTGGGAAGCTTTTGAGGACCATTTTCCATACTTGGCTTTTAATGCTGAATGAGAAAAAGGTTTTCCCAATATTTTAATTATTGCTCGGATTAATATTTAATTATTTATATCACAAATAAATCAACGAGTGGTCTGCAAGAAATTCCTTTTCTTTTTCAACCATTCATACCTTTGGAAACAATTATTCCGTGGGGCCTCATTTTATATTGCCTCTGAATAAAAAATTTAATTATTTTTAATTCCATATCGGTGTTGAGTTAAATCAGATACATAAGAAATTTATATAAAAAAATGGACACATCATTAAATAAAAGACAAGGGGTGGTGGAAGATTATATATATACTTTGGATGGATTTAGCATGTGCACTTTTTTAAAGGAAGACTAAAAGTATAAAGACAGACATATTATTAATCATAGTCCAATAATAAACTAATAATTGTATTTAATATTTATTTTTTAAATTGGGTTGCAAACACTTTCAGCTGTGACTTCGTGAATCTTTGTCCTTGTTTCGTTTATATTAAATTATTTCATGTGGTCAGTATGATTATGTAATATTTATTTAGACTTTTTATTGCTTTTTAATAGAAAATACAATGAACTTGATGTCCTAGCATTTGAAGTACAAGCACCAATATACTAAATAAACTAATCAAATCAAATATGAAAACCTAGCATCATGATTCATGACTCAAAACAAACTCGAGCACATAATAATGTTTACGGTGGCAAGGTCATAATCACACATTTAATCCCGAAAGCTGAAATAATTATAATTTATTAACAATTTGTATATTATACTATTCCCTTTGTACCATATAAGTTTACAAATATTTATTTTTAGCCGTTTCATTATACTTGAAATCATACTTTCTGATACTCTTCATCCCATTATATATATCATTTTTCTTTCTGGCACGGAGATTAAAAAAATGAAGTTTTATATTATTTGACTTTTAATTAATTCATTTATATCAACACATTCTTGCATTTTTTTTAGAAACTCACACCTTTAATGAGACTATTGGACAACCTAAATGAGAAAAAAATATACTTACAATAAGACAAAGGGAATATAACTTAAAGTGGTCTCATTACTTTAGACACAACGCAGAATTTTTTTGATCTCTCTTCTGAAAAATTTTGAGCCACTTAAAACAAGCCGAAGAAAGTATATGCTAACACTATTGATGATCTTCAACGTAAACATACCTTTAACACCTAAATGTAAAAATTGTAGGAAATAAAGAACTTTTTCGCTTTCAAGAATAAACTTGGAAAAAAATAAATCCTTGTTTAAACTTGAAAGATTCTACTCTTCCTCTAGCTACATCCGATTTTCAGACAACAGAATAAATTAACACTGAATCTGGAAGCAAAAAAATTGCATTGTGCTACTTGATTATATAACTGCTAAATTTACACCAAAAAGAGAAACATAATTAAACATACAAATAAATCATCTAAGGCATCTTTCAGAATGTCAAGCTATTTCTTTCTCTCTCTATTACCACGTTTAGAGAAGAAGGCACAAGTCAAACAACTCGGGCAGAGTAAATCACACAGACGGGAAATACTTGTTCAAGTTGAAGGGAAGAGAGTAGAACTCCTCACTCCTCGAGTCGGTCTTGAACGAGCGGAACTTGTCCCACCAGTGCTTGCCTCTGTCCTTCCTCGCATCCTTCTTGTGCAGGGTGTTGTCCAAGAAGTACGCCACTATCCCAGCTACGAAAGCCTCCGATGAGAACGGCACGTTTACAATGTCGTTGAACTGCCAAAGATCAACAAATGCATCAAGATTGAAGCCACTTTGTATAAGCAAGATGAGTTTGAAGTAATTTGAGTACCCATCTCCCCGAGGTGTGGACGGGTCCGTATCCTTGTATGGCCGTGTACTCGTTGAAGTACTGGGGGATCGAGAAGCCAATGAAGATGGAGAAGCCGAGTATGAATTTTGTTCGGAAACTGTTGAGGTTGCAGAACTGGAGGAAACTTAAACCAGCAGCTCCTGTAATAATTCATGTGGTTAGAATATGATTTTATGTACAAATTTGATGTGGGATTGGATAATTTGAGTAGATAAACTATAATGACTCACCAACATATGCAAAGAAGAGACAGTATAACGCAGCTACAATAGGGGCTGGGATCGAAGCAAAGACTGCTCCGAATTTGCCTAAGATAATGATTGTAGATTAATGCAAGATTCGTGGGAGAATGAAACCAATTATTAGGAAGTAAAGAGAGCGAACTCTACCAAGAACGGAGAAGAAAAGCATGAACCCAGCAGATATTTGTACTACTCTTCGGCTTCCAACACGCGTCAGTGCTAATAGGCCAGCATTCTCACTGCAGAGTAGTAGTATTATATTGTTGAATTATTCATGCATAAAATGAATTACTAGGCTCTTACATTGACACTGATGATCCATTCCCCGTCCCGAACAAACCAGATAACAAGATAGCGATTCCCTGGTAGGCATAAAAAAAGGCAAATGTGCATTTATTTCCAGAGCAATAATGAATCAAGATACTCAAGAACTAATTGGATATCG
Organism: Lavandula angustifolia; assembly: GCA_028984105.1. Classification (NCBI taxonomy): domain Eukaryota; kingdom Viridiplantae; phylum Streptophyta; class Magnoliopsida; order Lamiales; family Lamiaceae; genus Lavandula; species Lavandula angustifolia. The sequence goes on along the minus strand of CM054816.1, from coordinate 17,460,256 downwards.
ACACAACATAAGCTCATCCGAGGGTGTTTAGTGAAGCTTGTTAGCTAGATGAGTCATGCTTGAGCTTAATAGAGAGTTCTATTTGGTGCCATATTTACCTGCCAGCCAACGCCACGGCTGAGAATGGAAGGGGGAATGGCGGTCGCACTAGCATATCTAGCCACAGCGAAAAAGCCACCAGTTGACTGCATTGAATATCCAAAATGATGTCATTATCTAAATACAGAAACTGAAGTCACAAAAGCAGCAAAAAAATTCATTGAGAAGAAGGTTGAGCTAGAAAGGATATGCATATTTAAGTGGATCCGTTCTTTTTTCACTTCCACAAGGCAAATTCGTTCGCACCAAAAGACAACCAATCAATATAAGGAGAAATCCCTACATTTGATCTTCTCATTGAAATCTCCAACCCGCAAAAATCAGAAAGAAAGTAGTGCACAAGACATAAGAGTGAGACACATGAAAACTAACCTCTACAAGAGCGACAAATGCAGCCGTCATCATGGCAAAGGCTTCACCAGCATCAAAGGAAGGAGCTCCCCATTGGAAAGGATAAGGAACTCTTATCCTGCATGTGCAAAGCCCAAGATAAATAACCAAATCTCATCTATCTTTATCATAATCACAAATACATCTGCTAAGTTTGTCCAGGCAAAAGGTACGGACAAATGAAGTCGTTCAATCAAGTTGTCGAGAAGGAGAAACATATTAAGATTATCAATTTATCAAGTAAACAATTTGCATGGGATGTGTGTGATTTCTATACATTTTTCAGAAAAGGGATTTCTTTATTCACACATAATTCATATATGTGAGAAAAGTCATGGGACGTGAAGCAAATTATTCGTTTTGCATAGCAGGGTGCAAAAGACGATAGAAAAACATTAGCATAATTGTTGACTTACCAAGGAGCAGCATCAATAAGTCCAGCACGGTCGGTTCTGCAGCTTGTTTGGGTCTTTGGTGGTTTTCCATTGTAAGCACCCCCTACAGTAAGTAGATGGGCGTATATCCATACAATTACAACCGAGAATATGACCGCAAAACGGTCAAAGATGTTCTTTCCTGGTTTTACCAAGTGGACCAAATACTGCAGGAACAATAAAATTAATTTTATTAAAGAGCACAAATATGTGGAAAGTAAACTCCATTGGTAATTCAAAACATTACCTGAGAAAAGAGAACTAAAACGATGAGCATTGGCAGTCCGATTTCAATGCATTTGGCAACCTAGAAAACCAAGGAACAAAATTTAAGAGTGAAAAAAAGAAATATCTATCACAACAAGCACTAGTATATATGGATAAAAAGAATTATACGTACCCCAGGGAACGCAAACTCGTAGAGCCCAAAACCAGCAAGAGCAACCAAAGGAACAGCTGAGAGTGGACTCAGAAACCTGCATCACATTAAATAATGGATCATTAACAAATAAAACACTGGCACAAAGAAAATAAAAGGTTTAAATATAGACTCAATATCAACTATCAGATCCATTAGAAATTGACTTTTCAGGCCATAATACAGTTCTGCTGAAGATAAACCAAATTTGTCGAAAGTAAATCTTATGCTCGCTAAAAATTGCATGACAACCACAAAAAGAAGAGATATAAAGAAACCACCTTTACATAAGGGATTATCAAAGGTTTATGGACAACATTAAATAACAAAATGACAGAAGAATGTCATGGCTAGAGTTCTACCGTGCACACTAGAAGCAACAATTACAATATTAATACATACATAAAATTATAACATTTGACACTTTTTTACAATGGATCGAATGGGCGAAAAGCATATATTAATAAAGGTCTTGCGGATGATACCTTGCAACATTACGCCATAGACCACTGAAACCTAGCACAATTTGAATGGTCGAGGCAACTATAAGTGCACCCTGGGTAGCCCGCATGATCTTTTCGAACCTCTGCAAGACCATATCCAGTTAACTACATGTTAGGAAAATATTGCTGGATCAAAAAGGAAATTTGTATCTCGTTCGCAGTTTAGGGATCTCGGTCATGCAGTCTTACAGTCTCATGACTGAAAATAGTGCTTATTAGTTTCAGTTCCACCAGCAGCATGGTCAAGAAAACATGGCCTAATGCATCCTCACAAGATCGGAAAGTGAATCAGAATAACGAACCTTTACGGGATCTGGTTCACTCCATCTACCAGACAGGATAATCGAGATTGTGGGTGCAACAAAGGTGTACGAACCTCCGATTACAACAGGTAATCTGGTGCCAAACCATGTTTGCAACAGGGTGTTCAACCCTGCGACGAACAATAGCGTCTGAATAACTTTCGCCTTCTCCTCCTGAAAAAAGGAGAGTTAATATAGGAGCAAGTGAGTAAAAAGATCGTAAAGAACCAAACTGCAGAAGTAAATTTGAGTGTTATCATTTTAATGCCTCACATTTCCTCCACCCATTTGAGGAACCAAGGCAGTGGGTATGATGACCGTCGTCCCAAGCATCACCAGATAATGTTGGAATCCAAGAAGGATGGCCTCAGCTGAAAAATATCAAACACACAAAGTGAGAAAATCAACAACACTGAGAAAGCTTATTTGGTTTTTGCAGTAAAATGCATTAGTTCATACTAATAATTACACCTTAAATGATGGTTAAAAACTTTAGAGAATGTTAGAAATATTAATCAGGGTTTATCCTACACCACAGTGTAACTAAAATAACAGTGAAAGTAAACAAGATCCTCCCGACTTGGCATAAGTAACCATTAACAGTGACCACATTCTAGACAGCCATTAAAACACATTAAACTTCCAAAATTCAAAAGGAAAGACAATTAATACAGCAGTATTCCAGCAAAGAGGCACATACGCCCAGTCAAGGAAAATGCATAAGATTAAATCATACAGCAGTATATAAAACTCAAAATAGTAAGTGTTAGAAAAACGGAATCAAAAGAATCAGAACATATTTGATGCTGGTTGACCACACAAGAATCAATTAGACATAGATGTAATAGATTTCAAAGAACTGGCTCCACTAAATATTCTGCAAACACTTTCTACCAAAACCCAGGAAATAATTAAGACAAAGAATATACACACACATAAAGTATAGGAAAATGACTAAATCAATTCTTCAAGCTAAAAGCGAAACATTTAACAACAAGCAGAAATCCCCAACCACCCACACAAAACTAAAAACAGAATATGCTAAGAGAATAGCAAATTGATGAGATACTGACGCCATGGAGGAGGACTGGTAATGCAGAAAGAAACATTAGGAAGCTGGTCTTTCGGTGGGTGCGGCGCCGGCTCGTCCGCCTTCGGTGCTGGGCCTCCGCCTGCCATTTTCTTACTCTCTTTTAATCCTCAATATCTGCAGAAAAAAGGCAGTAAGAATACAAAAGAGAAATAATCAGTAAATACAGTGGTTCAAGATTTACAATCCAAGACTACTCCAGCAAAATCAAAAGCCCCAAATCTGCAACTACCCCAGATCAAGAATCTTCAAACAAAAACTCCAAAAACATGAAAAAGATTATAGAGATATATCTATATAATTTTAAGAAGAACCCAGAAGCTAGAAAAAATGGAAAAACACAACAAAAATATATTTGAAAAAAAAAACCTGCGACATCCACCCACTTCTTTGAGCTAACAGTAAGAATAAGTAATTACAGAGCACAAAAAATTAAGGATATGAAAGTGTAACAGAAAAAAGGTCGGAGAGTGTGATTGCGAGTTAAGGAAAGTGTAATCATTGCAAGAAAATAAGTTTTATAAACAGAAAAAAATAGCAAAAAGGACGCGGAGAGAAAAGAGAGGTACCTAAACAGTGAGATGAGGAAGCTTTTCAAGAAGCAAAGTCAAGTGATGGTGTTGAAGTTAACCAATGTCAATAAATCAAAAGACCCCACCTCAAGAAAAAGTTTCAGCAAAAATAAAAATAAAATGAAATTGGAAATAAAGCTGAAAGCTTTAGTGAGAGAGAGAGATGATGGTAATGGTGAAATGCTCTTTTTGTTGCTCAAAGGTGAGAGAAAGAAGAGCAGAAAAGGCAAAGAAAAGTGTGAGCGAAAAATGTGAGAAAAGGAAACACCTGCTCCAAGCTAAGCTTGTTTACTGCCAAGCCCTTATTTTCTCTCTTTAATAGGTGAAGCTTTCTCTCTCTAGAAAAATATGTTAAACAAAAGGAAAAAAACGTACACTGAGGAATCTTTAATGCTTTGTTTTAATGTTTCTTCTTTACTTGCGTTGTTGGTTTCTTTTTATGCAATTACTCACAAACACGTATGATTTCTTGTTAGGATAATAATATTAACAACCTTAAATAAAAAAATTACCAAGAGAAATTAAGAAATTTGAACAATTAATATCGATTAGGGTATTGTTTAAGTAGTGATCAGTAATCGTGTTTACAGTAAATTTGATTTAAATAAATGGTTACCATAATACAAAAATATAAATCACATCCAATTAGTAGAAAACTATGCCCTTTTATTAGCTTTGTTTTGAGTTTCTCAAAAATAAAATTATTACATAAGTAGAAATGAATATATATATTTTTACATTAGTCATATTTATTACATGCTTAATTCATACGAAATTTGTTGGATTTCTGGCAATCCGTATGTCCATCGTATTTTGACTAGAACTTAGTTGACAAAAATCATTTATAATTACAATTGCTGTTCATTTATAAGCTCATGTTTTTTTCATTTTCTAGTTGAATAAGATTTCAACACGATGGAAAATAAAATATTTAGTATTTATCGATAATATTTTAGTTGTATATTCCAAGTCTATTTAGTAGGAACCCATAATTTGGTGGGAAGGGGTCCTATCGACATATAATTTTCGATTAATCGTAAATTCGATTATCTATTTTACGAACTCAAATATTAATCCAAATTTTGATTCAGTTTTTAAGCATTTATTTTCGATTTGGTTCAATTCGGTTATAACCGAAATTTCAAGAATAATAAAAAAATTATTATTATTTATTTTATTGATATAAATCTACAGGAAAAACAATATTTTTTACTATAAAAATATTCGAATCTTTTTGGTTTGATTTGGTTTGGTTGGTTAACTGATTGATTAAACAAAAACTCGAAAAGCATAAAAATTGAAAATCAAATCAAGATTTTCTGAAATAGAATTATTATGGAGCATGATTGAGTATTGAATGACTATATCTTCTGCTTGATTTTTTTTTTTTTTTTTTTTTTTTAACATCAAACACCCTGAACGGGTGGGAGGTTAGGCAAACCCCCAATCTGTCTATATCAAAAAATATGTATATACATTGTCTGGTGGTGAAGCATCAAAAGAGGATACTTCCATGCACCCCCAAAAAATAGAGATCATCGTGCGTAATAGGCCTAACAGGTGGCCAATCAAAAGATAGAAAGTAAAGGAAGACCAAACATCCATCATGAAATGAGCAAAATCTAGTGGCTACATTAGAATGAGGTGTGCTATTAACATAAGAATGATTGTTTTTTTACATTTTAAGTTGTGGTTGAATTTTCATGGTTAAAAAAAGTGGGTAGATTTAAAAGTGGAAAGAATCCTCTATCCCAAAAGTTGGTGTCTCATTGAGTGGCCCACCAATCACGCGGCGCCACGCGTGCATTGGTGGCCATCAAATTATCATAAATCGATACATGTTCCCACCTTATTGGTGGGACATGTATTGGGATACCTAATGGGGTAGAGGATCCACACTCATTTAAAAGGGAAGCGAGTGAGACTGGACTTTGCGATGCCAAACACTGCATTTCATAACTTTTCAATTCATAACCCATTGGCGCACAAGATTTGTTTGGATACACAATTTTTGTTTTTTGCATTTATATTATTTATTTAATTCAATTTCAATACCTTCAAAGAGATTTATTTTAGTTTAGTTTTTAAAATGGTGACTTCTCAATCACTCAATCTGAGCCCAAATGAATGAACTTGAGGAGGATACTTTAAGTATAAACAAAGTTAAATTGTTTATTATTCTCGCATACTCTTATTCAAATCTAACAAATTTATCGGACCAAATCTAATAAATTCTTATAATTGTTTGTTTTTATTTATTGTTCCCGCATAATCGTATAACGAATTTATCAGAACAAGGTTTAGAGATGTAATGTGCATCCAACTCATCTCTAAGTTCTCATTTTAATTATATCTTGAAAGAAATTTTACTTCATTAAAATTACATATTTACACCTTTATAATTTATAACCTCTAGTTTTTACAAATCAATAATATAGGAGAAGTTGTGAAATTTAATTTGATTGATCAACTGACATGCTCTAAAATGACTAATAAAAGCGTGACAGAATAAATCGGTGAAATTTGTGTGTATGCTGAAAGTTGTAGTGCCTTTTGTAAGCCATGTGGCACTTTATTTTAATTTTGGACTTTTTGGTATTAATTATTATGTCATTGGCCAAACAATTGATTATGGTTGGTGAATTGCCCTTTTCATCCTCATCTCAATCTCCAACTGTAATTGTTCGCTGTTACGTCATTAGGGCATATAAAATGCTTTAATTCTAGATCGACCCCTCAACTATGTTGCGTAGCACTTTGACCCCACCAAACTACGAATATATACTTTAGCCCTTTTTATTTCAGAATCGGCTAGTCTATTAGATTTAGTAGTTATTACCTCATTAAGTAAATTTAAATTCGGGTCCTCTTATTTAATCATTTTTTAGAATTACTACTTATTAGCCCTATTATAATATTCGATCGTTGTATTCCACTACAACAAGACAATTAGATAAGAACACAAAATACGATATTTTCTGAAAATCTAATACACAACATTTCAGTAACAAATTTTAAATAAGTTAAATAACAATGAAAATTTAATACTACAACATGTCAAAGTAATAAATTATTTATTTATAAAATCAGATCATTTTCTTAGAAAAAAAATAAATAAAAAATATATATAAATAATAGTGACGGTGATATATTTGATTGTTGGATACGACAATAGAAGCGTCTTATCTCTATCCCATATGTTGAGGTTTATGTGTTTTATAAGAATGTATTGTATTTGTATATTAGTATATAGGGTGTGCATTTGATGATAATCCATATTTAACGTGAAAACTACGAATTACACATAGTTCTTTTATATTTTATGCATATTCTTTATATATTTTATGCAAAAAATATGGAATTTTATATTTTTGATTTATGTATATACATATAAGAATTATGCATAATATTGTAGAATTACATATTTTTTTGCATAAAAAATATTAACATTGTGCATAAAACATGAAATAATTATGCATGATTCTTAATTCTCTGTTAAATGTGGGTTCTCAAATGATTCACTCCTTATATATAATTATGTATTTAGTATAGGGATGACAATTTTGCGGGTCGGGGCCGGGTATCATTGGACCCGGACCCGCCCCGAGCCTTAAAAACTGGACCCGGACCCGCCCCGTGGACCCGTACGGGTCCAGAATTTAGGACACGGCCCCGGACCCGTGCGGGACGGGTCTACCCGCCCCGGACCCGCAAATATTTTAGATATTAATAAATTTAAAATTATGTTCCCACAAGGATTCAAACCCAGGTCATCCGAAAATATACAAACACTCTTGACCATTAGACCAACAACTTATTTGTTAAATTTAGACAAACATAAAATATATATAATTTTAAACTGATATTTTATTAATTTTAATTTAAAACATAAATAAAAATGTAGTAACTTTAATCAAATATAATGATTGTAGTAAGCATGACTAATATTTCATGTGAAAAATAAAAATAAAACACAAAAACAAAATCATCTTTCAAATATATTTTGTAGCTTTTATTCATCATATTTCTTTAATTTTTTTAAATATACTTTCATATGTTATGATTCTTATTAAAGTACTATTACACATCAAATATATAAAATGAAAATAACGATAAAAAGGCGAAAATAACGAAAATCATTTTTCAAATATATATTTTGTTTTTTTTTATTCATGGTCTTTCTTTAACTTTTTCAAATATATTTTCATATATTATGATTCTTATCAATTGCTTATGATTCTTATCAATTGCTTGTGCATATGTTATAATTCTTATCAATTTATAACTGAAGTTCATAAATAATAAGATAAGAGTATAATTTTTCACCTATATCAATAATTTTCTTACATGAACAAATATAAATTTTGTTGCTTTTGTTCATCATCTTTCTTTAATTTTTCAGACATACTTTCAAATCTTATGATTCTTACGAACTTATGAATTGCCTATGCATATGTTATGATTCCAAACTCCAATTGTTCATTAGTCATGAAAAAAATTCGATTGTGAACTTGTAATTATTCATTAATACTTATTTGTAACACAAAAAACGTTAATTTCATTTTCGAAATACATGTTCATGATTACAATTTTGAATATAAAATACTGAAATCTAGAAAGTTAATATTAATAATATTTATATTTTCTAAGCTAATTTTTTGTTAGATGTATTTTCACTTATTATAAAAAAATTTTAATTGTATTTGTTCATTTACATGATTGTATTTACACATATAATCCATTTCAATTAAAGAATAGAAATAAAAAATTGCGTTTTAAATATATATATTTTAAAAATACTTATTTTATGATATAGAAAATGTTAATTTTATTTTCGAAATACATACTCGTGAGTCGTGATTACAATTTTGAATATAGTATATTGAAGTTTAGAAAAGTAAATATTTACATATTATAAGCTAATTATGTTAGATGTATTAATTTAGTATATTATATTTTTATATATTAATATCACTATATATGTGGAAGAATAACTGGAAAGTCTGGAATAAGTTCATGTACAAAAGCTATTGATGCGGGTTCAAATCCCGCTAACAGCATTTTTATTGCAGGAGGGGTCCGGGGCGGGTCTAAACGGTTCGGTTCTACATGGGGCGGGGCGGGGCAGGGCGGGTCCGGAACCGCCCCCCGACCCGTCACGGGTCGGGTCCGGAACCGCCCGTCCTCGTACGGAGCGGGTATTACCCGCCCCATCGCATGCGGGTCCAAGGCGGGTCCAACGGTTCCGGCTCTTTTTGTCATCCCTAATTTAGATGATTTATCAATGATTTAATAATAATGTGTAAGCAATTATTGTGTGTTGACTGATTTGTATTACCTGGTTGGCTTTTCCTAAAAAAGAAATCAATAGTCATCGGAGTACTAGTATGTATCATTGCCAAAATCTACTTAAATTTGCTGCATTTTAGCATTAAATAAACCTAAATAGGATGGGTAAATGCATCACTTTAATGTCACCTACTTTCTATATGGCATGTAATTTAACGTTGTATACAGATTATACGATACATTTAGTACAGTAATATTATATACCCGGACTATGGTGGATTCCAATCTATAAGGGAAATTAAACGAGAAAAGAAATTAACAGAAAACAGATAATAAAAATCAGCAGATTTTGTAGGTAAAAGATTATTAGGAAATATGAAAATGGTCGAATATTGAAGTAAGTTTTCTTGTATTAAAAGTTATAAGATCGATATATAATTTGTGAAATTATTTTTTAATAAAAAGTTTAAAATGTTTCAATCATGCCAGCTTGAAAGTTTATTTGGACAATATTTTGCTTTATTTGATTGAGCTGTGTAGCTTAAGTAAAGTTGTCCCCACTATAAAAGCCGTAGAAAGCAATTAAACCTCCTAGATATTGTCCTTTTTCCCAATCTCTTTTTCAACTTTTTCATGGACCTTAATGATATGTTGGAGAATTTTTGGGTCTCTATTTTCTTTTAGGGTTATTTACTTAAAAATATACGATTTTTGTCAAATTTTTGTTTTGCAAATAAACTTTAAAATTTGTCTGTAAATACATAAATTTTCAATTTGTTTGAAATTGCATATGAGTCATAAATTCGACGAAATCAAAATTGACATGACATTTTCCAGCGTGATGTGTCTGCATACGTGGCAGTCTAGTCAACATTTAACCAAAATGATGAATTTTTTTTATTTTTTTAAATACACAAACTTTGTAATAATTCTCGTTTTGCACATGAATTTTGAATTTCATTTAAATATGCACAAAAAATTATAATTTCATTTTAATTTGTAAATAAAGTTTGAATTTCATTTAAATATTATTACGGAAACAAATGTACTTTTATGTAGTGTGTAAACTCCAAGAAATTTGTAGAACTAATCAATAAAATTGTCGAGTCCAATAAATTTCTATGAGTATGTCCATAAAATTCAATCTCAACATACCCCACATTTAAAAAAATTAAAAATGAACTCGATAACTATATTCGTTAGTTCTACAAATTATTGGAGTCGACAAGCGCTACATAAAAAGTACATTTATTTCCATAACAAGATTTAAATGAAATTCATACTTCATTTACAAATTTAATTAAATTATAAGTTCATGTGCAAATTTAAATGAAATTCAAAGTTCATGTGCAAAACGAGAATTGTTACAGTGTATTTACAATAATTTTTTTTCAACCTTTTGGTTCGATGCTGATTGGACTGCCACGTGTGCAGACACGTCACGTCGGAAAATATCATGTCAGCTTTGATTTTGCCGAGTTTTTGACCATGTACAATTTCAAACAAATTGAACGTTCATGTATTTACAAGCAAATTTTAAAGTTTATGTGCAAAATGAGAATTTGATAAAAGCTCATGTATTTTGAGGCAAATAACAATTTCTTTTACTGTAATAATAATATATATTTATATATATATATATATATATATATATATATATATATGGGGAATGATTCTTGTGTGAACAACCCTTATCATGTGAACACTGCATTTTAAAGGGAAATGTACTGCACTTTCAAGACAAAGATATTACTGCACTTTCAAGACAAAGATATTACTGCACTTTAAGTGCAGTATCTTTACCTTGAAAGTGCAGTACATTTGTCTTTAAAGTGTAGTATTCACACATTCACACGATAACATGTTGTTCACATTTGATATATATATATATATATATATATATATATATATATATATATATATATATATATACGAAAATAATTATTCCTCGGAATAAAGGTTTTGAGATGTATCGAGTGAATTAAGAATATAAATTACTTCATCCGTCCCATTTAAAGTGATGTGTTTTTCTTTTCAGAATGTCCACTTAAAGTAACATGTTTCCAAAAAAAGAATAACTTTAAAAAAAAACTATTCCATTCGTCTCAAATATATATGCCTACTTTCCTTTTTGTATGTCCCAAATTTATATGCATATTAACAATTTTTTGTATCTAACTAAATCTTTCACTAACTTTAATACCTGTAAATAATGTGATAATATACAAAAGACTACTTTATCCAACTTTTCTAATAACAAATACAATTATGTCATTAACTTTTTAGTAATTTACTTTAATTTACTCATATTCCAATACCAACATTTATCTAACTTTCATATCATTAAATATTTTCTTAATATGTGTGGAAAAGTAAATAGGCATATATATTCGGGACGGAGGGAGTACGTTATAGTATTTCCTATTTTTTAATTTCTCTTTCCTACTTCTTTCCTACTTTATCATTTATTTCTCCAACTTTATCACTTACTCTCTCACTAATTCATTCATCTTCTTTCTTTTAGTTTATTATTTACTCATCTCTCATACTTTATCATCCACATTCTTGATTCCCGCGCTGAAAAGAAACGCATCACTTTAAACGGGACGGAAGAAGTACCATTTATCACAACCCAACTCATTCAAAATTCACTATTTCACGACTTATAGCTAAAAATAATAAAAATAGGCGTCAAATTTAGAAAATCTGTCATAAAAAAAATTATAAGTGGAATTTGTTATAAACTAAATAGAATGAGAGAATAATAGAGAGAAAGAGAAAATAGATGTGTATTATTATGAGGGTGGATACCTCTATTTATAGAGTACAAGATGGGCTAATGGGCTTTTAGGGTTTACATGGTCATCACAATATATGGTAAGTATATATATAAAATATATTTACAACATTCCCCCTTGATTGACCATCCCTAAAAGAAACTGCTGCCTCGTTAAAACCTTGCCAGAAAAACCCATTGGGATAAAAACTGGACGAAGGAAAAAGAGTACAGCTGCTCCACCTCAAAATAGTCATTCTTGATCCTTGAGTCGGCGCATATCGATCTTGTATAACAACTTCTTGAATGTTGGTAATGCCTTTGTAAAAGAATCTGCTAGGTTGTCACTTGAGCGAATTTGCTGGATGTTGATGCCGCCAATCTTTTGGAGATCATGTGTTGCATTGGCTCTTTTATGAATCAATCTCAATGACTCATTTTCTCATGTGTTGGGTTGGATGCCTCGTTAAAAACCTTAACTAAGAAAACCCTTTGGGAAAAACTTAGAAAGGAAAAAAGAGTACAACCATTTGACCTTCAGGGTCATTTGACCTTTAGGAGTCAGTCTAATCTTCAGGATTATTTACAATTTGTTACTCCCCCTCAAGATAACAATCTTCAAGGTTATCTTTAAGGTCTACAATAATATGTACAACACAAGTTTAATTATTCTCATAGAGAATAACATGTCTGTCTCGAAGATAATAAACGATGGTCAATACCATTTCAAATCCTCATATTGCATATAAGTAAGGAACTTCTGGTCCTAAAACATCTTTATTATCTTCTATAAGTCTAAATGAGTCTACATCCACTTCAAGTGATGGAAGCAACCATTAGGTAGCTATATGGATGAAATACAATAAATCTCTTTAAAGACCTTTTAGGTAGGTCGACAAGCGTTACTCCATCAGGGAGATGCTCGATCTACAGGTCGAGACAATTATTAGTTCAACCCAAGTCTTTTGATTATAACTCCGTCTTTGGGCATGAGTTGATTTCATCAAGTACTTTTGTACATAATGATTCACATATTCTCTTCAGGAGGAATGTGGAGTGATGTGTTCTAAATTTCTATTCCGCGGACTTTTTATCTCTTAGCACCAATAAATCTCTCACGCTTCTGGTGCTAATGAGAATAAATTGATTTAGCTTTTCTATGAGGAACTTCAGTTCGTTCATGGTGCATATACAACAGATAAATCATATCTTAGTCACTCCTTTTGCACTTAACTTGATGAACTTCTAGTTCATAGTGTGTGAATCTAAATAATTAATCCAACGAGATATTTGCGGCATTTAATCTTTATATTTCATATCTCCCCCTAATGCCGACGACTATGTGAGTTAGATTATCAATGAATAAAATAATTCATAATTACTTGTTCTATGTAAGTCATTTTGACGGATTATACATATAAGTATTATGTTCTTCAGGAGTTTCAATCAAACTCAAGTCATCATTTATGTACCCTTCTATCGAGGAATTCTCGTCGTTATGATTATATCATATACGACTGTACTATTTTATCCCTTACAATGACTTTTGCAGTCTAATTGACAACATCTTTTTGACTTACATGCTTTGAGCAAGTTAAATCCTTTAGGGATCTTTATATATATGTCACATTGATAGGTATTTACTACATCCATAAGGCGCATAGCAAGCCTTTTGTGACATAAGTAGATTAATCGAATTCTAAATACAATGGCGTCTATTATGGGAGAGTACATATTTAATTCCCGGTCTTTGAGAGAAACATTGTATTACGAGTATTGCCCTATATCTCGTAATTTTTCATTTCTCTTTGTAACAAAGACACATTTGTATCATTCGGGGATATACTTTCCGGATTTTGGAACTACAGGTCCAAATGTTTCCAGCTTTCTAGGGAATATTAATTCACCTTATATGACTTCGTTCCTCTTTGGCCAATTATTTCAATCTGACAATCTCTTATAGATCGTCTTTGAGGATCCTCTTTTATCATTTCAAGGGTCATATTAAAAGGCGAAAATACTGTCGTGCGTCCACGACGATATTTGATCTCTCCAATATTTTGAGATCTCAGTATTTTCAGACGCTTATAGTTCTTCAGGAACTTCATTTGATTGATTAATCATTATCGTCATTGTTTGGTTCATATTTTGTGCCCCTTTTCTTAGACAGAAAATTTCTTTTAGAACCAATTGGTCGACCATTTTTTTTTTTGACGAACTTTATATTCATTTGCTACCATTTGTACTTGTCCTTCAGGGACATTTATTCTTGCAGGGGAGTGTTGTAGTAAATATATCATAATATAGTCATTCTTCAGGAATGTGGCATTTCTAAAAAACATGTGATAGTAATGTTAATATCACAATATGGTCATTCTTCAGGAATGTGATTGCGCTACTTCTAGAGCAACAATTTAATTTTATTCAAGATAAATGCAATCAATAAATTGCAAATTTTAAGATCTACGAGATCTCACATTTATTTTTGAAAATAAATTAAGCCACAATAGGATATTGGAAATACAATTGTCATTCATAGAGGAACTCTTGCTACCACTCTATGTAATTAAGTAATATTTTAAATATACATTGTTCTTTAGGAACATGTAATATTATTCAAGAATATTAATTGTGCTACTTCAGGAGCAACAATTAAAGTATTGATGTTGTGGTATATGATTTCCAAATGACAAATTTTAGTTGTTCCGAGAACATCTAGAGTTAATTGTGCTACTTCGAGAGTAACAATTAGAATTTGGACATATAGCATTTGTCAAAATCAAGAGTTTGAATCGTTCTTCAAGAACATATAGTATTATTCGGGAATACAAATTGTCTACTTGGGAGCAACAATTTTAGTCTATATTAAACTTCTTCAGGCGAAAGACTAGTATTTTTGAGAAACTCAATTGCTCTTTAGAAACATAAAGTGTTCTTTGGGGATATCAATTGTGCTACTTCGGGAGCATAACGATTCAAGAACCAAGATTCGCCCAATTGCTCTTTAGGAACGTATAATGTTCTTTGGGATATAAATTGTGCTACTTCGGGAGCAACAACAATAATAATTCAAGAACCAAGATTCGCCCATCAATAAGACATATTATATGAATTGTTCATCAAAAGTACATAATATTCTTCAGGAATATTAATTGTGTCCTACTTCAGGAGCACCAAATTAATATTATATGTATACATAGATATAAATATTATACAGTATGCAGGAGAAGAAAAACTGAGGTATATAGTAAATACATAGATAATATTAATAACTCTTCAAGAGTGTGAAATATTCTTCATGAATATTAAATTGTGCAACTTCTGGAGCAACAATTAAATTTTAACAAATAATTTTGAGTTGCTCGTTAAGAGCATGTGATATTCTGCAGGAATATGAATTGTGCTACTTCTGGAGCAACAATATGGATTAAAACTTTAAATAAACAAACAAATAAATAAAAGCGTACATAGAAATATTGATTGTAAATACTCTTCAAGAGCATGCAATTTATTTCAAAACATTGATTGTGCTACTTCTGGAGCAACAATTTAAGTTAAAAATATGGTTTTGAATTGCTCTTCAAGAGCATTCATATTCTTCATGAATATGAGTTGTGCTACTTCAGGAGCAACAATTGTTATTTAACATTAGATAAACAAACAAACAAACAAACAAACAAATAAATAAATAATAACGTAAAGTAAAAGCTCTTCAAGAAGCATATAATATTCTTCGGGAATATTGATTGTCTTCTTACGGAGCAACAAATCAAGTTGAAAATATGTTTTGGAATAGCTCTTCAAGAGCTTATAATATTCTTCGGGATATTAATATATTGTCTTGCTTCAGGAAAGCAATTAATATATAATAATTATGTCAATATCATAATGTGCATATTCATCAATAAATATGAACCATCGTAATCAATTTCAATGGAAAAAAAAAATGAATGTCTTCCGCGTCATATTTCATAAGGACACAAACAACACTAGCCTTTATAACATGATGATGTTTATCAAATAAATCATCACTTATATTAAACTATTAGCTCAGAAACCGAGGCACACTTCAAAATAAATCATTAAGTAATCTCCCAGTATAATGTCACCAAGGTTGCGTACCTGCTTTGATTTTCCAAAACGGAGTCATACATATTATTGCTTCAACAATATTGAATCATCAATGTCGTAAATTTCAAGAATAATAGATTTGTAGAATAATCGTGCTGATAACGTGTTATAAACTAAATAGAATGAGAGAATAATAGAGAGAAAGAGAAAATAGATGTGTATTATTATGAGGGTTGAGACCTCTATTTATAGAGTACAAGATGGGCTAATGGGCTTTTAGGGTTTACATGATCATCACAATATATTGTAAGTATATATATAAAATATATTTACAACAGAATTAGTATTTTTGAATTTTTAAGAAATATGAAGTTCGAATTTTGGGGCCTTTTTATTTAATAGGTTCGGGAGGTTGTTCGGGCTCGACCCCCTCAGAGCCGGCCCCGATAACATATGGTCGCGACACTAAGGCACAATCCCAATTTGATATTTTGAGGAATGAAAAAAATCTCATTATCTACAAATTATAAAGATTAATCATATACTTTTTAGTCCATCCAATATTATAGTAATATATTTGATCATTACGTGATTCATTAATCTTCGGCGATAGTTATAATCATACATCTATAGTTCAATGAGTATGAATACAAATGATTATTTATTTTTGTAACACAAAATGATGATTTGTTTACGTTTTATTAAGTCGAACTAGTTTCCAAGACGAATATTTGTATAATGGGCGAATAATAAGAAATAAGAAAAGTGACAAATAGATAGAACATGGGATCTCTTTGGATCTTCCATGCCCTAAATCATAAAAGGACCACGCTCAATAACAATTTCATCTTCAGCCTTTATTTTCATACTATATCCAACCATTCTTACGGATATCTTCATATATATATTTGGTGCTACTCTCTTTCTTTCTAATCACTAGCTAGGAGCTATTTAACTTTATACTCTCATAATATATTCATCATCTTATATTTTAAATTAAAATAGGAACAAAATGTATATGTGGTCGTCAATTTTCATATTAATACCATCCATTCTAATATTTTATCTTTTCAAAGCAATCCATGTCTGTAATTTTGTAATGATATAGTGGTTGAGGTAGTACTTGTTTTATGTTCGAGTTCAAATATCATCAACACCGTTATATGTAAGTTTGCAAATAGATATGATGAATTTATGATGATTTGCATTTTCTGTGTGGAATATATATCTAGCAGAAACGAATTTCTCTCGTCGTCAAAAAAAAAAAAAAAATCTATGTTGTGAAATGCCAATATGGCAAAAGTATCTTATGACACTAAAACAACAAACTAGTTTTACAAAATCCAAGATTTTGTAAGCTAAAGAAGTAAGACATACGGTAAATTATCCAAAAAAAATCAAAATCAACATCCGTTAGATAAACTTCAAAGCTTTCTATAGAAAAATTAATGTCTAAAATGCACTACTAGTCCATGTTTTTATGCCTAATCGTCATTCTCAAATTTCCAACACTATCTATACAATGATTTGTTGAGTCATTATCATGTATTCTTTGATCTTATCCTTCAACTCCAATGATATCGACTATTTTCCAATCACATTAGATGGGTCAATCGCAGTTGAATTATTGATTTATATTTTGGGTATTAGTGCAAATTTAGATGTAACGAAATTATAAGTTGGCCCAACTCAAAGCCACTCTTGGCTCGGTTTCTTGTAGTTCTTCCTTATATGGAGAAACAAACTCATGAAACTTGATCAATCAGAAATCTCTGGGCCAAATATTTGGACTCAAATTAATTAAAGTAAAAGAAGGTGCTGCTTATTGGCAGATCTATTACTATTCATAACAACTATGATGATTAAAAATATATTAACATCCCAAATATCATGACTTTAAAGTCAAATAACATTACGTCAAATATTAACATCATACTTAAACTAACTTAATCGTATCTTTCTCACGTGATATTCAAGAAAGTTGTCCTTGTACAACTCTTTATATACTTGTAGCATAAGTAATAAAAAATGTTATAAAATATAGCAGTATCATATATACCAAAGACGCTGAATGACATTCACTTTTTCTTCATGAAAGGATGTTTCATGTTTGCTCCTTTGTTTAACAGTTATGTACATTTTCTTGTACGGAGTAAGAGTGTCAATTCGGTTAGATCGGACCAGAAATTCAGTTCGTAAAATTAAATACCCATTATTTTATATCTTTAAATTCGGTTTGCTTGGATTATAACCGAAACACCAATAAAAAACTAAAAATTGTAATAAAGGATTATTTTTTTTAATATAAATATTTTCGATACCGTTTGACTCGATTTAAGAAATAAAAACTAAAATTTTCTGGTGCAATTCGGTTCAATTAAAAAAGCTTTAGTTCGGATTAATTCGGTTAATCACGAATGAAATAGCTAATCAGCCTAGGTTTTGAATGGGCCGTTTTCGATTGTGCTTTCTGGGATTTATAGACTTACTTTTATTATTCACGAATAGGAAGAGCTTATCAGCCCAGGATTTAAATGGGAGTTAAATAGACTTGCTCTCTCTCTCTCTCTATCCTTGCTCCGCTGAAATCATTTCCGTTCTCTTGAGGTAGGCCTTCTGTAATTCGTCTAATAAATATTCAGCAATTTACATTTGATTATCGATGTATGAATTTTTAGCTAGACAGAAAAATACCTATTCAAGTGAGTAGTACTAAAATGAGGGGTTTTAGTAGGGTTTAAGTTTAAACCTTTTCCTCACTGCACTATTGATTTTCAACAACTGAATCATTTCTTTGATTCTAGGTTAAGAATTAACTATTTCAGTTTGTGCTAATTTAATGAGAAGGATGCCAATTTTCTGATTCTAATTTTCGGTCCAGACAATTTTCCCCTGTTATGCTTTTTGATCCTTATTCCCATACCAGTTGTTCAGAATGCTAGCAATATTTGTGCTTTTATGGTTTTAGGTTATTTGTCGGATCTTTGATTGCTTATTTCCTGCAGAAAGTTGTTAGCTGTGAAATACCGATGTTCTTGACGAGGGTATTTGGGAGGGCACTCTTTTCTGCTGCTGCCAAATCTGAGGCTTCAGTTGGCGCAGCTGTCACTTTCTCTACAGTGGCACGCAACCCTCTCGAAGAGTTTTTCGAGGCTGATAGGAAGCCTGATGATGAAAAGCCAACAGTCTATGGTACAACAATATCCATAGAGTTATATGTGTTTGTTGTATATACCTGCATTCGTTCTTTATCCTTGTTCCCGTCAGCTGCGGTGCAATAATTCTTCCCTCGTGTTGTTAAAATACAGACCAACAATGTCAAGCTTCTTGGTTAAATACAGTTAACGAGAGATGGACTTGGGATTTAAGTCTCTGTTTTGGGCTTATTACTAGAAGTTAGCCTTATAGGGTATCATAGTTTGCTCGTGAATAAATTGTTATGCCTTCATTCGTCTGAAGAAAATGCGAGACATGCTTGTACATATTTGGTTTCTTTAAATGATTAAAATTGATGTCTGCGGTTTCAGCTAATTACTAGAAAGTATGCATTTTTTCCAAAATCTAAATCCTCTTGTAGTTTGCAAACTTTACAGTCTCAGCTGAAAATGAAGAATGTTTTTACATAACATTTTCTCGGGTGCACGAAGATTTTTAGAAAAATTACTTACTAATTACTATTTGTTGGGTTATATTAGCACATGAGTATTCACTTATTGAACAAACAGATGTGTGCACAAAATAAGGCGCCTCATGATTTTTTGTTCAGGTCGTGGTTGGAAGGCTTCTGAACTGCGTCTCAAGTCGTGGGAGGACCTTAACAAGCTCTGGTATGTCCTCCTGAAAGAAAAGAATATGTTGATGACTCAGCGACAGATGCTTCATGCTCAGAACTTGCGCTTTCCCAACCCAGAGCGTATTTCGAAGGTGTGCTTTTTGCTACACTGTCATCAATATAGCACTCTACCAGTAAATTAAAAATCTTATGATTGTCTGGAGCCTGTGGTATCTAGCCTATTGCAAATTTCTAATCATACTAGAAGAGATATCTCTTACTTTATTTGGCTTTACTTTTGTAGGATCTGTGCATTATAAAGTACCACATCTGCTTTCTATGTAATTCCAACCGGATTTACAAGCCAAATCGAACTTATATAAAAATATGCACTTATTTTCCTTTTCCCACTGTCCTGCAGTTGAAGTTAGTATCAAGATTTAAAAAAAAAAAAAAAAACTAGCCTATTTTATTTTATATATTTTTATGGTACTATTTCATAATGAAGGTTTATATCCTTTAGAATGCTCTTTGGCTTAGATGCCAAATTCTACTGCAGTTTTGGCAAACTTTTGGATGAGTATCTTGAATTAAGCCTTTGCATAAGGATATAAGCTTCAAATCTTTCTCAGGAGAAGTATGGCTAGACATTCTAAAAATTTGGGAAAATATTCACCGCCTAATGTTGCTACATGGCTGTTCCACTGTGTGAGCAACTATATAAACGGAAAGATATTGTAATGCTAACTTTGTAAAGATGAAGCCGAAGGTCATCAACTCCATTGTCTATATACACTGGCTTCTCTTTTGTGGTGCATCATGCACAACTGTAGATGCCATACCAGTTAGCTAAATGTTTCTGGAAAATACTTAAGTAGCAATTAGTCATTATTCGTCACAAACTTCTGACTACCTCTGACAGGTGCTTAACTGTTGCTGCTGACAGACACGTGGTTATCCTAGTAAACTATTCATGTCTCTTTGTTCTTAATCCCTTAAGAGATAAGACTATTTAGGATCTAATTTTTTTACTAAAGTAATGGGGGATTGAGTTCTCTTATATTGTATGCATGACATCCCATTCTTTTACACGTAGTTTTAGGTTTGATGGTATGAAACTTTGATTCTTCAACTATAGAGAGAGTTGCAAGCATATAGATGTGGTTTCACATTTTCAGTTGCTGCATGTTTGCCTTATGTTCAATCAGTTTGTACTAGTTTAAAGTAAAATTAAGTCCAAAATGCTAAATTTTATCATCAAATAGTCTGCTGCAATTGCTATAGGCATACCGGCATGTTTATAGCTTCCTTTTCCCCAACATCTTACTTATAATGTTCGAAGCACCATAAACTGGTTTTTCATTTATTACCTGTGCTGATCTTTGATGAATCTGAATTTCATTTGACTTAATTGGCTTTCTTTCATTGAACAGGTTCGCAAGTCAATGTGCCGAATCAAACATGTTCTAACCGAGAGAGCTATTGACGAACCAGATGGTAGGAGGTCTGCTGAGATGAAGAGGATGATCAATGCCTTATAACTCTGAATATTTGTTCATTGTTTAGTTTGATTCCAAGCTTCGTTCTCAATTCTCTGCTTGTCCCCATAGATCTTGCGGGTGAGTGCAAGAAAGTAGCCTTTCTACATTATGCATTTTGTTGCGACATACAGTCTTCTATTTCGTCTTTGGAGACACTAGTCATTTTACTTGTTATAAAGAGCCACTTATGAGTAATTTTGACAATGAAGCTTATATCCTTTGCTTGTTGACTTGTTCTAGCAGTGGTGGTTTTTTGTGGCATATCATTCTATCTTAACATTCATAATTCTCATATAGTTGTGCTTCTCTAATAGAAGTAGACACAAAATTGAGACCATACAGATCAAGCTTTTAACCACTTCTGTATGATACAATGTATCTGCTCCCAAAACCACCTTCCTTAGTAACTACCAGATTCTTAAAATGCTCCCATTAAACACCGGTGTCTTGGATTGATCCGACAATTAGGGTTCTTGATAATCTGGACTAGATGTATTTCATTCTTGATGGACGGTTCTTCCGCAGAAGATATTCCTGCAAAGTAGGAAGCATTTGACTCATGCAGATGCAGATAACTTTCTAGAGAAAATAAAGCTACAAATATGATACCCAAGAGTAAATCTACTCACACTAGACATCCTTTCTGAGGCTTTTTCTTCTTCTTCTTCTTCTTCTTCTTCTTCTCCTGCTTTTGTGGTGGCTTAATAACTACCTTGATGGCAGCATCAAAAACTGCTTTCACATTCAGTTGAGTTTTAGAGCTGCATTCTATATAGTAGGAAGCACGGATTTGCTTACGAAGCTCCTCTCCCTAATCGAGGAAAACCCACAATCGCCTCATGATGTGTATAAACCACAACAAGCATTAGTTGGAGATGAGAAACACACACCTGTGCAGTAGTAACAGGAACCAGCCCAGGATGATCAGCCAAGTAGTGCTTATCCTCGCGAAGATCTGTTTTCCGTACAAAGAATACTCCTTCCATTGGTGAAAGAAAGAAAAAGATGGCAAAAGAAAATGAAACTATGAATACTCTTTGTTGGATTATAGTAAGGATTCTGCACAAACCTAGTTTTGTACCAACAAGGACGACTGGAATCCCAGGAGAAAAATGGTTGAGTTCAGGAATCCACTGCCAAAACATAGCTGCATTAAATATACTGGACAAGAGAAAGGATATATACTCAAGAACTACTTATATGAATCTCAATAATCTTCACCTTCTTAAGTATGTTCTCATAGCTCGCGCGGCTGACTAACGAAAACGCTAAGACAAACACATCACCTCCTCTGTAGCTCAAGGGCCTTAACCTGTTGTAGTCTTCCTGCCCTGTTCATAACATCAGAAACCATAAAACTAGTAAAAAATGTGTCCTTTTGTCTTCTTGGAGTGAAATTATGGAGTTACCTGCTGTATCCCAAAGGCCCAAGTTAACTGTAGTTCCTTCAACAACCACATTTGCACTGAAATTATCAAACACTGTTGGTATGTAATCCTAATTTCCCAACAAAAGAGGTAAAAATTAGAAGAATTGCGCTAAATCTTCATAAATCATAGCCTAATTTTTAGTTTGATAACGAAGAGTGCTACATAAGTAATCTCCAGGAGGAAAACAAGAAGCCCAGAATCACACATTTCAAGAAAGATATTAAGAGCAGAAAACCTAGAAACAGATAAAAGCAAGAAGATGCCATTTTGTCTTTGCATAGAGTGCAATTGATTGGTAGAAACATAAAAAGCTGCAATCCAAGAAATTCCACATAAACAAGAATTGATGATCACCAAATCTCCCAAAAAATTGCAACTAAAACGAATTTACCAACAAAAAAACAGAACTTTTCCCCACAATTTCAACAGACAGAGAGAGAGGGAGCGAGAGAACACAGTACTGACAGTTGGAAATTTGTTGCTGGTGTAGCAAATGAGCATACAAGTTTTGCCAACTGCCCCATCCCCCACAGTCACACACTTGATGAACCTCGAAACATTCGAAGACATTGTAGAACCACACAGCACAAAACATTCAAGAAACTGTTTAATAGAGATAATCAAGAAATCTAACAGTGTAAGATAAACGCTTTTTATGCCTCTAGTGGTTGGGAAACCAGGCTATTTTTATGGACTTTTATCACAGAGAGAGAGAGAGAGAGAGAAAGAGAGGAGTCAACCTAAGCATAGCTCACATGATACTCGCAATTTGCAAAAGCAATAATTTTTTTTATTGGTAGAGTTCCTTGAAACCTTTAGGCTTGCGGTTAATCAATTTTTAGCTCGGGTGCTTTAGAGACCGGTCCTTTTTTTTAGACCGCTCTTTTTGGGAGTGGTTTGGGTGCACCACACATATGCAATTAGGGTGTATAATTTTACCGAAAATATCGTATACCGTGCATACCGTACCGAAAAAATACCGAAAAAATTGATTTTAATGGTATACCGTGCCGAAAATCACGGTATCATACTGTATCGTAAACTTTCGGTATGGTAACGGTATGAGTTTTCTCATACCGAGGTATACCGATACATACCGAACCTACGGTACGTACCGAAGGGTGCTGAATATACCGTATTGTCGGTATTTATCGGGTACGAAATATATACCGAACAAAGGTACACCATAGCACGGTGTATAACTTTACCGAAATTGAGCAGTTATCGACTACGAGCTATGACATTCAATACAATTACAATTAGTAGCACACGATTAATTAACAATACACACAGTAATGCAGGAAAATAAGACACATGGATTATATATATGTATTAGTTTTTGTAGATATTTGCTCTTATTTCATATATTTCATTTTTCGGTATAATTTTAATTTCCGGTATACCGTCAACCTTCGGTATACCGTGAAGGTTAACGGTCTACCGTAAATCCAACACGGCAACGATATGTTAAATCTTTGATACCGGACTTTCGGTATACCGAAGTTAACAGTACGGTAACGGTATGAAAAATCTCATAACATTGCTTTCGGTACGGTATAAGGTATGCCATATTTGGTCCGGTATACCGTACCGAAACACCCCTATATGCAATTCGGATGCTAACCTTATATGTGACCAAACAAAATTGTGAGAAATCTTAACTAAGAATATGAAAGTTGAAAGTGAAGTTATGAATCTGAAAGTTTTGAAAGAGAAGTCCACATTTCAAACGAATAGCTTCTATTTTATAGACTACTCCTCATACTACTAAATTGATGACAAGGAGTTATAATACAACTAACTTACCTTTTTCTGGATCTAATCCCTATCAATTAGAGCTGCCCCCATCAATACGAGATTTTTCTTATCTGGACCAGATCCACATTTTAAGTTTGGGATCTTATGTTCCAGTTATACACATAGCCAAATTAAAAAATATATAAATTAAAAGCGTATTTGAATACATTATGTAAAGTTCTAATCTAAGTATTGTAGATAGTCACAAGATAGTATTTGGTATAACAATCCACAAGATATTGTAGATTCCATCTAAGTACGAAATATAGTTACATCAATTACAATTTACCAGTTTTGTAATTCCTTAGTATAAATTAGCTCTAATGCAAATGTGAAGCTAAGCAAATGACAAAGATTATTGATTAAAGAACTTTTCGGGTAGGCATATGAATTAAGTAAAGATGATCATATTTGGTTGAATTAACCAAAAAAAGTAGAAAGTAACGTAAAGTAAACAAAAAGACTACAATACAACTCATCCAAATTTTGGAATTTGATCGTCAAATCCATATATCTATAAAATTAATCTGAATATGAATACCTTTTAATAAATATTTCTACACACTACGCTCCCTCATGGTGGAGTGGGCGGTGATAGTATTATTACATTTTAGTGACGGAGCCAATAATAACTTTTAACGGGTAAATGATATTTTTGCTCTCATATTTTTCTTTTACTTGCGGTTTCGATCTCATATCTTTTAAGGTGACGTTTTTGATTTTGTATATTTTATTATTTACGACTTTGGTCTCATATCTTTTAAAGCGATATTTTGGTCCCATATCTTTTAATTACTATAGATTTTTGTCCCGTAAATTTTAATGTGACATTTTTGGTCCCGTATTTTTTAACTACTGGCAATTTCAATCTCATAATTTTTAATGCGCCGTTTGTGATCCCATATCTTTTAATGACTTGCAAATTTGGTCCGCAACTTTTAATACGGTATTTTTAATCTAATATCTTTTAATTATTTGTGACTTTTGATACAATAATTTTAATACGGACAGTTTTAAACCTATACTTCAAAAAAAATGGGTTTTATCACGCCACCATTTGATTTATATATTTAAATAATTTAATAAAAATAGGAACCATAACAATAATAAATGACCAGATTTTAATACGCTTGTGGCACACCACATCGCCTTCACACTCCCAATATCCCCCCATTCTACCAAATATAGTAGTAATTAATATTCATCATTTATTAATTTATATTAGAATATGACTATTCATTATTATTTTGGTTCATATTATTATAAAATTATTTAAATACATAAGTTAAATATTTACGTGATTAAATTCGGTTTTGAAAATATAGGGATTAAAATTGCCGGAATTGAAAAAATATGAGATTAAAATTGTTGTATCAAAAGTTATAGGATCAAAATCATGATTAAATAAAAATTACGGGACCAAAATCGTTGAGTTAAAATTTCGGGACCAAAATATCAAGTAATTAAAAGATAGACCAAAAAATCACATTAAAAGTTATGCGACCAAAATTGTAAATAATTATAAGACAAAAACACCGCATCAAAAGATACAAGACCAAAATTGCAAGTATTAAAAGAGATTAGATAAAAAAACGCAGCATTAAAGTTACGGGACCAAAACGACAAGTAATTCAAATATATGGGACCAAAAATATCACATTAAAAGTCATGAGACCAAAATCATAAATAATTAAAAGATATGGGGCCAAAATTGCAAGTATTAAAAGATATGGGACCAAAAACACAACATTAAAGTTACGGGACCAAAAAAGGAAGTAATTAAAATATACAGGACCAAAATCGCAAATAATTAAAAGATACGTGACAAAACACCGCTTCAAAAGATACGAGACTAAAATCGCAAGTAATAATAGATATGTGACTAAAACCCACTGCTTTAAAACATACGAGACTAAAATCGCAAGTAAAGAAAATATATTGGATCGAAAATGCCACTGATCAAATTACACTGGATCGTACAAATTGGAAAAATAAAGTGAGTGCTCCTATATATGGTGCAATTTGTCCTATATAGAGAGCATCTACCTCTTTTCCTCAGTTTGCATTTCGTTTTTCATATGTTGGTTGTCTAACTTGTTGTTATTGTATCTTTTCTATATAACAATTTTGTTATTAAGAAGTACGAAATAAAATAGTATTTTATAGTATTACATAAACACATGAAGAACTTCAAGTTTAAATTGTAAACTTTTAGAATTTTGCTAGAATTTCTTTTTCTAAGCTCCCTTTTCATAATCTTTCCCGAGGGTAATCTCGGTACAACATCAGTAAAAATGACATTCCTCAGCTTTTTGAATGGTGCAACCTACACACACACATACACACATATCAAATAATACGTACATGTAGGGTTATGTTTGTGTTATTGCATGTTTTGTTAGCTTCAAGTTTGAGTTACCTGTTGTGCAATAAACTGATGAACCTCTTCTCTTGTTAGTGAACTGCCGGATAATCTCACTACATATGCAACTGGGATCTCTCCCGGTTCAGCATCAGGTAATCTGTAAATATTATGTTAGTTCTCGACCAACTTGACGTGTGAAGAGATTCGGTTTGTATTTCGTGGGTACTCACCCTAAAACAGCAGCATCCACTATTTCAGCATGAGTGAGAAGCAGCTCTTCTAGCTCTGCTGCTGGAACCTAAAGCAACCGGACATACAATCAGAGGGGCAGAAATTAAAAAAAATCCAATAATAAACATATAAAAGAACAAGTACATAGTGGCCTACCTGAAAGCCTTTATATTTGATGAGCTCTTTTATGCGGTCCACAACATAGAGTCGTCCCTCATCATCGAAATAGCCAACATCTCCCGTGTGCAACCATCCTTGCTCGTCAACTGTTTCCATTGTCGCCTCGTTATTATTGAAATAGCCTGCAAAACACGATAGGAGTCATCAATCATGTTGCTCATAGATGTGGAATCAAATCTATATATGCATCCAACCTTTCATAACAAATGGACCTCTTATCCATATTTCCACTGTCTGAAATGGAGAGGACGTTGTCTCGCTAGGGGCGGAGCCACCGTTATGCTAAGTGGTGCTATAGCATCTGTCGGATTTCCTATAGGTAGCTTGTAGTTGTAAATTTTTTTAATTAAGTTGATGTAGTCCAGTGGTTATAGCACCCTTGGATATTCCTTAAGGTTGATGAGGTGATGAGTTTGAGGCCTGGCACACTGCAAAAATAGCAAATTATAAGCCCTTTGTTTTTACAGTTTTTTAATTGACGCTTTTTACTTCAAGAATTTGAAAGTAAATATCTAACACTTCCAACACGTTTTGTTTGTCGTGGACTTGGTTTCAACCCCAACTAATAAAATTGAAAACACACCCCAATTATTGTTAATATGTTCAATTACTTCACTGTTAATGATTTCATCCAATTCACAGTTAATTATGAGAGGAGACTCTCAAATCTGATACTCCTTTCACCTCCTCTTTCTCTATTTTCGGTGGCCAATTTAATAGAAGGTAATTCATTTTTAATTATTGAAGTTAAAAAATTAGAACTCCACTACTCTATCGATAGTTTAGATTTTAAGCTAGTTTAATTTTATTTAATCATATTTATGATACACTACAAGAAATTCACCGTACACCGACGGAAAATTCCGTCGGTAAACCGCGAAATTCCGTCTGTAAAAAAATTACCGACGGAATACCGACGGAATAAATGCGTCGGGTCAGGCTTTGTCGGTAAATATTACCGACGGAATATTCCGTCGGTAATATTTCCCGACGGATTGCCGACGAAAATAAACCGTCGGGAGATTGTCACCGGATATTCTGTCGCAGAGGAGGAGGAAATTTAAAATAATTTTTAAATAATTTTTTTCTTTACCGACGGAATTTTCCGTCGGTAAATTTAAAATAATTTTTAAATAAATTTTTTGTTTTTATTTACCGACAGAATATTCCGTCGGTAATGTTAATATAATTTTTTAAATAAATTTTAAGTTTTTTTACCGACGAAAATATCCGTCGGTAAATTTAAAATAATTTTGTAATATTTTTTTTGGTTTATTTACCGACGGAAATATCCGTCGGTAAAACGTCGGTAGATTTTTTTTTTTAGATATAAATTTTTTCGTTTTTTTGTACCCAGTTATCGACAACCTGCAATTTTTAACCAACCAACACATCACATATATTTAACCAACCAACGCATCACATATAACGATTCAAATCAACTCAAAAAGCAAACCGAAATATAAATATATAAATCCTAAAATCCAAATATTCAGTATATATACATAAACCATAAATAAATAAATCATAAAGAGGTGGGAGGAGGGGACGATCGCCGCTGTCGTCCGGAGGCTGTCGTCGGCTAGAGGAGCCCATCATCTCCATAAGCTGGGTCATCTGCGCATTCATATATGCGACCTGCGCCTCGAGGCTCCTCCTAGCTGCCGACTCCTCCTCCAGTCGGCGCATGATTGTCAAACCACGACATCTTACCACTCTTCTCAAGATAAAATGCATCTGATTGTTCCATGCACTGTGGGCATGCGAATTTCCCAGCTGTACTCCATCCAGACAACATTGAGTAGGCCGGAAAGTCAGATATGGTCCATAGCAAAGCAGCTCGCATATTGAAATTTTGCTTCTTGGAAACATCATACGCAGACACGCCATGTTCCCACAGGTTCAATAATCCTAGTTCAAGCAAAAATCCTAGTTCAAAATTTTGCTTCTTGAAATTTTCGTTTTTTTGTTCCTAGTTCAAGCAAAAATCCTAATCATCAATCCATAATTGGAAAGAACATAACAATCCTACTCCAAGAACGAATTCTTAGTTCTAAGATAACAAATAGTTTAACTAATTTCTTCAATTGATGACATAAACACGCTACAACACTCTAAGCATACATTACACTAAAGTAGAGTTCAAAAGAAAGCTTTGATTTATCACATACAGGCTTTATGGTAAAGGTGCAACTTATTATAATAAAGTGGGATCGCATTTTCTACTTAGAAAACAATAGGCACAGAAATACATAGTATATTATTTTAAATGAAATGGTATACCTCCTCAAAACAAACGGTTTGATACTAATTAAGAAAGAAAGAAGCAGATCGCTTCAGGATGCTCAGGATAAATTTGTTGAAAATAATTTGAGAAGAGGTTAGAACACGAAGAGAAGAAGCTTTTAATCATGATAAATCTCAGAAGAGTCTGAAACGGATGAAAACTAGCTTATGAATCCCAAAAGTAGTAGGGTAACCTGGAGAGAGAGGGGCTTCGGCGAGCTACTGGCGGCGAGCGGCGACCGGCGAGCGATCGGCGCGGCGAGTGGCGAGCGGCGCGCGAGCGACGACGGCGAGCGACCGGGCGGCGGCGAGCGACGGACGACGGCTCCATCGGCGGCGGCGACGAGCGAGCGGAAGAAGTCTCGCGTTGTTCGTTACGTTCGCTCCTCCGCCCGTAAATTAATCTAGGGTTTACCGACGGCTTTACCGACGGATAAATCCGTCGGTAAATTATAAAACATTTTTAATCAATTTAAATTAAAAATTCATTTAAAATAAATCAAAATAAATTTACCGACGGAATATTCCGTCGGTAAATATTTTTTAATTTAAAAAATGATTTTCTCAAAAAATAAATTATAGTTTCGATTTAAATAAATCAAAATATATATTTTACCGACGGAATATTCCGTCGGTAAATTTAATTTCCGTCGGTAAATTTAATTAATGATTTTCTCAAAAAATAAATTATAGTTTCGATTTAAATAAATCAAAATATATATTTTACCGACGGAATAATATTCCGTCGGTAAATTTAATTAATGATTTTCTCAAAAAAAAAATTATAGTTTCGATTTAAATAAATCAAAATATATATTTACCGACGGAATATTCCGTCGGTAATAAAATAAAAAAAAATAACTGGCAAAATTGAAATTTGGCGACGGAATATTCCGTCGGTAAAAATAGCGACGGCTTTTTTCCGTCGGTATTCCGTCGGTAAGTTTAACAGTCATATTCCGTCGGTATTCCGTCGGTAAGCCGACCCTGTTTCTGTTCCGTCGGTAAATCCGTCGGTAAATTTAATAATTTTTGTAGTGATAGGAGGGGACAATATGCTTTTGTAACTTTACTTTATGTTATAATTAGCAAATAACGTAAAATTATTTTGGAACAGGATGAAGAGGTTTTTCGAACTTATTCCTAAATATAAAAAAACAACTCAAGCAAGCAACAATGAAACAAATCAAGAAAGTGAAAGAGAAACAACCCAAGCAAATCACGAGGAAGAAACAACTCAAGAAAGTGATGTTCAATCTTTTCCTTTAAAGCCACAAATCGGTTCTGATAAAGTTGTTTATGGATCTATAAAGTCTGATCCCACACAAAGGAAGCAAATTTCAGAGTTTCATCCAAATGTGTTTCGATCTTGTCTGCTCAGTTTAAGAATTATATTGAGGATGTGAAGTCAGATTTCAGATTTTCGAAATTGAAGGGGATATCAGAACTTTGTAGGATACTTGTCCAAACAAAGAAATCCAAGACATACCGCCATGTATTTCTACTTCTCAAGTTAGCGTTGATTTTGCCTGTAGCAACTGTTAGTATTGAAAGGGTGTTCTCAAGTATGAACTTTGTGAAGAACAACAAGAGAAACAAGATGGGAGATCAGTGGCTTAATGATTGTTTGGTGTCGTATGTCGAGAAAGAAATATTTAGTACAGTTAGTAATGAGGCTATAATGATATGTTTTCAGAATATGAAAGAGAGGAAATGAAGATTACTACTATAATATTTAATATGTAGCACTTTGTTAATTAATAGTATTTGGAGATATTTTATGTTGTCTTTGAAATTTTTATCGATTTTCAGTATCATTTAGCATTGTCATCCAAACTCGCAATTTAGCACCCGTGGGTCTAAATTCCTGGCTCTGCAATCGCTACCAAATCCACTATTTGAGCCTCGATGCTCGGAGCAAGCGGCCCAAAGGAACGGGAATGAGGCGGCCACCCCCTTATGTTCTCGAATGATATTACGCTTGTCGCTTCTATCATGCCTTACGCCTGTCGAGGGGCAAAATTGTAATATCCTACAACTTATAGCTAAACAATTTCTTTTATCCATTGAGATATACCTGACATACAGCAGCTTGAGGAAACACCTTACCGCACAACTCCATCACGTCCTTCCCCAACGGAGCTGCCCCGGACAGAATATCCCTCAACAACGAAACGTCGTACTCCTCCACCGCCTCTCGATTCTTCACCACCTCCACCACCACCGGCGGCACGACAAACACGTGCGTAACCTTGTACCTCTCGACAGCCCTCAACATCGCCCTCATCTTGGACTTCGCCATCACCACCACCCCGTTCCCCCTCTGCAGCTGTGCATACACCACCGCCGACAGCCCAAAGATGTGAAACATGGGGAGAAAGCAGAGGAAGACGTTCTTCGATTCGCCGTACGTTTCTTGATCAGACGTCATCATCAAGGACGACGCCATGAAGTTCTTGTGCGTAAGCACGGCTCCTTTGCTCGCTCCGGTCGCACCGGATGAGTACAAGATCGCTGCGGCGTCGTTTTGCATGGGTTTTGGAAGAGTTAAGTTGTTTTTTAATGGCGATTTGATTATGTCGCAATAATAGCTTTGTTTCGTCGGATTGGTTATGGTAGATGGATTAGGTCATTAGGGTTTAGCATGATGCAAGGGAGTTTGAATTGTTTAATCTTGTCGTAGAGTTCGTGGACGGTGATGATGAGTTTTGGTTTGCAGTCTTTGATCTGTTTGGAGAGCTCGGCGGCGGTGTTTTGTGGGTTCGCGGTGGAAGAGACCGCGCCGATGGCGACGGCGGCGAAGAAGGCGACTGGGAAGTGGATGAAGTTGGGGGAAAACACCAAAACGACGTCGTTTTTGGAGATGTTGAGGTTGAGGAGGGCGTGGGAGAGTTTTAAAACGCGAGTTTTGAGGTTCGAGAAAGTTAAAGGTTTCGGAAGTTTCGGCGTCGATGAGGGCGGCGGAGTTGGAGGTGGAAGCGAAGTTTCCGAAGAGAAATGGAATCATTGAGATGTTGGGGTTGTGGGGAAGAGAAATGGGAGACCGTGGAGATCGGTAGATTTCGTCTTTGCCTTGGATTTGTTGGGTAGTATTCGACATGGTTCAATTTGTGTATTATTTTGTGTTTGATGGTAGTAGCGCCTACTTCTATTTATTGTTGCATTTCAATCTAGTTTTTCAATTTATGGAAAAATACAAAAAGTCAACCGAACTATTTAAAATGTTCGGTTTCCATCCGAGTATCCGACCTATTCATTTAAAGTGGGCAAAAATGAGTGTGCATCATATTGCACAACATGATTCAATTACTCAATTTTGATCTGTTAATCTTTTTTAACTCGTATTTGATCTGTTGGCGTCAGCATGACGTCATTATTCATTTTTAATTTTATTTTTTTCCTTATTTTCCTTTTTCCTTTTTTATTTTTTCATTTTTTCCCCTTTATTGTAAGGACGGGTCTGTCACTCATTGCATACAAAAGTGTCAATCGTAACAAACAAAAGTTTTTATTTTTTTTCCGATTTTTTATAAGGAAGACGTGTCATTTGTAATGAATAAATGTGTCATTTGTTATTTATCTCAAAGTGTCAATCGTAACAAATAAAAGTGTCATTTGTATTTGAATAAAGTATCATTTATTAAGTCAATTATTTTTAAAAAAATGCGATTTGTTACGAAAAAAATATCATTTGTTTATGAAAAAAGGATCAATTGCAACGTACGAAAGTGCAATTTATCTCAAAATATCAATCACAATGAAGTAAAGTGTCACTCAGAATTAAGGAACGTGTCACTTTTATCTAGGAACCCATAGGAAGCATAATAATCGAAAATGTTACCCAAAGTGTCAATCGTAACAAACAAAAGTGTCAATTGTTCTGAATGAGAGTGTCGCATTCTCATATGTGTCAATTGCAACGAACAAAAGTGTCATTTATCTCAGAATGTTAATCACAGTGAAGTAAAACGTCAATTATAATTAAGAAACATGTCACTTTAATCTAGTAATTACACAATAAATATGAAGCATAATAACCAAAAATGTTACCCAAAGTGTCAATCGTAATAAACCCCGAAGGAGAGTGTCACATTCTCATAATGTGTCAATTGCAACGAACAAAAGTGTCATTTATCTCAAAGTGTCAATCACAGTGAAGTAAAGTATTTATTTTAATTAAGGAACATGTCACTTTAATCCAGTAATCACACAATAAAATATGAAGCATAATAACCAGTGTTGGTCCGGAGACGAAAGTCAGGTGTAGGGGGGGGGTGAATACACCTGAGCTCAGTTTCTTTTTCTCAAACGCGAAGGACAGCTGAGCTGTTTATTGCAACTGATGAACAGTGCCAAATAATAACCTTCGATCGCGGGTTCAGAGTGTGTCAGCTACTGAGCTTTTCTACTGACTTTTGTCAGTAGTTCAAAACTCAGTCGGAGACGTTTGTGCGGATAAGTGTGGGGCCCGGATATTCGTCTCAGTTGAAAACGTGTTTTCGCAAATCAAGTCTTTTGGCTTAGTGCGCTTTTTAAAGAACGTTTTATGCAAACTTATGATTTTAAGTCAGTTGAATGCAATGCAATAAAACATTAAAAGACACAAGCAATTAACGTGGTTCGGATATTCAAAATCCTACGTCCACGGTCCTGACGAGGCAGGAGAACTTGTTGATTAATCTGAGCAAGTCTCAGCAAGGATACTGTGCACTGGACAGTCCCTTCTAAGTTATAGTCCTTAGCGACTTTTACAATTCAAACCGAAGTTCGAAAGGGAGGGAATAATCTCCAACTAAGAAGGAGTTCTTACAATAAGAACAATTCACTAAGAGTGAACTCCTTCGAATCTAAGCTATGAATATGACAATGAGCTTAGCTAGAGAAGAAAGGGAATGAATGAACTCTAGAGAGAGAAACAAAGAAATCTTCTACGAATGCAAGTTTTTCTCTGGATGATCTTTTGAATTTGCTAGAGTGTTTGAGCTTGAGCGATTTCCCTGTGAATTCCGTGCGTAGAGCTTCGAAATCTTCTCTATTTATAGTTGTGAGCTATGACATATGTCCGTTGGAGACGACGATGTCACGTGTCACAAGCTTCCAAAGAAAACGACCATTAATTTGAACTTGTTGTAGCAGGACAGTTAATTACTGTACATGAGAGCAACTTTACTGTTTGGAGCAAATAAGCGTTGTCGGCTTCTCATTGGTCGAGGTTTGTGGTTGGTGAGTGTGTCAGAGTTGACCATTCAAACAACCTCGTATGATCTTCTGCTGAACTTTTGAAAAGACTTATGCGGCTGGGTCGTTTTCTGTCGGATACAGTAGACTGCAAAGTCTCTGTCTTCTTCGACTGAGTCTGCTGACAAGGCGTACATCTACTGAGTAGGTCAGCTGTGACTGCGAAGGTACTGTGCTTGCTTTAGGTTCTTCTGCTGATGATTATGAGCTGATGCGTTGTCCACTGAAGGCTTGTCAGCTGATGCGCTGTCTTCTACTGAGGTAAAGATCAGCCGCTGACTGAAGAACGCAAGCGATTACACTGATAACATGGGGTTCTGGAGAGTAACTTCGACAGAAGATCAGTCCAACATATACCCCGTACAGGACTTAGAAAAAAATAAATAAACGATTACATCAAGTCTAACCTATACATCAGCTAATCCTATCGACACACTATACTACTGATATCAGCTAGGTTTTGAGATCTTCAATTCCATAGTACTATTATGATTTCCCCAAATTTTCTTTTAACCACAAAGTAGCTGAGTATCATCTACTGACTCATATCCAACAATTTCCCCCTAATTGATGATGCCAAAACCTCTAACCTTTAACCATCTATCTCAAAGAAGGGTACTAGTCTACTGACAACAATTTCCCCCTTAAAACTCTGAGGAGATACTGAATGGTGAATTACAAAACATCAGTAGAAGGGAGTTTAGGCAAAAACAAAGAGAACCGATGAGTGAGTGTGTGTCAGATCACTTTAGTGATCAGTTGTGAATAAAACACGAATAACAAGCCGTAAGACAATGAGTAATTGTCTGACAAGCAACAAAACCGATATATATATGATCAACAAAGTACAGGGTCCTATTGCTATTACAAGCCAACCAAAAAGAAAAGATCACTGCTGACGTCTGAAACTCTGAGTTCTCTTCTTGAATGCAGCAGACCGATCAGCTGGAGGATCCAGGTTATAGAATTTGTATATTCTTGTCCTCAGAACCTGGACTTCCTCGTCATCTTCTGGAAAACTAGTACTGAGGCCATAGTGGAAGGCGGCTGCTTCAACTTCTTCTTCAATCTCCTTAGTGTAGAGAATTCCACGAGCTGTCCTTGGAGGTGGAATGTGTCTGAAGGCAGGAGCTCGGAATGGAATATTCTCCTTCTTCATAATTTCGAGGAGTTAATCTCTCAATTCAGCGTTGTATTTGACTAGGAAGTCATCAAAGACTTGATCTACTGACTGAGAAGGGTAGTAGCCCCATACATAGTAGCTCTTGATAAATTCTTCTTTCAGCTCTTCCCACTGATCATTCACAATGGCTGGTACCTACTTGTCAATATGTGGAATAGCACCCTTCTTGGCATAAGAACTTCTGGGGGCTGCTTTCCTGAACTTTGATCCTCTGGGTATCTGCTTTCTTAGATCAGCTGATGGCTTGTTGGATAGGCTAATCATTTTAGCCATATCAGCTATCCTCTTCTTTTCTCTGAGAGCGGCTGCCCTTGCATCTCCTCTCCGGAGACTCAGTCCTTGCAGCGTCGCCTCCCATGTAGCTTGGTCCTCAGCCAATTGTTCAGGTGTAAGAGTTGTAATGGGATAACTCTGAACAACAGGCAGTACAATAGTAGGAAGAGTTTTTGCAAACTCCTCCTGAGCCTTTTTCTTCTCAGCCTCAACAGACTCTTCCTTCTTCTTACCCTTGCCCTTCGCAATTTTGCCCTTAGGCTTCTTAGCTAATCGCGCTTCTTCCAGCTGACTCTCACGGTCCAGCTTCTCTTGGAGTTGTTGGGCAATCTGAAGATCAAATGCCTCTTGTTCCGCTTTTGATTTAAATTTATGGGCCGGGGAGGAAGGAGGAGTAACTGCAGTAGAAATTTCCTTCCCCGGCTGTTGCGGTGGCTCTGTTGTGGCTCTTCCTCTTCTGCTTCGTCAAGAAATTGAGCGATTTCTTCGATATGTTGAGCAGAAGTGGAAATGGGGGCCGGTTGAAGAGGATATTCTAGAAGGAGAACCCCTGAACTGGTTTCAGATTGTCTAGCTGAGCTGGGTCCTTCCTCCTGAGTACCTTCCCCCTGAGTCCTTGTCTCAATTACTTGGACTTCAGCCGTATCCGCCTCAGGTTCTTCTTTCACAATATCTTCCCCCTTTTTGGCATCATCTACCGTAGAGAGGTGAGTGCGGATGGCCTTGACTTCAGTCTCAAGACGGTAGACTGAGTCCTTGATTAGGGTAGCAGTTGCTTCAAAATCAGTCACCAAGTTGCAGTACTGCTCCCAGTCCGTTTCTTGATCAGCTCTGAAAGTTTTCAGTTGAGCAGCTGACTCCTGATAGAGTTTCAGCAGAGCTTGATCATAGGACTCTTTCATCTCGGCCTGGATAGCCTTCAGAGCCTCTGCTTGTTGTTTAATAGCATCTTGGAGGCTAGAAGTGGCTATCTTGTTCCTTTCATCCATACTTGCCTGCACAGTAGTAAGGGCCTGAGTCAGCTGCTCAGAGAAGATCTTCTACTGAGATTGGAGGAGCTGCTGACTCTGTGCAGTCAAATCGACCTTCTGAGCTTCCAGTGCCTTGTCGAGAATCTCCTGAATATTCAGAGGAGTTTGATCAGCTGGGATTTTCTCGACACCGGCAGCAAGGCGATTCAAGCTATCTGTATTGGCCTTGGTGTATTGGCCCCATTTGATATGAACGTCCTTGGCGAGGAGCCTGTTCTTGTCTCCCTGTCACCTGATAGCTTTGTTTACAGCCTTAGAGGATACGAAACCTATGGGTTGGATCTGATATGAGCTTGTTCCGATCCTCTGCTCAGAAAGCGCGAGTTGTTGCTCTCTGCTGCGCTTAGAGACAACAGGGGCATCACCTGATTTAACAGGAGTTGGTGATTCGCCCTTCTCGCGGGGAGTTGAACCCTCAGCAGAGCCTCCCAACTCTGCATCCTTGGGTGCCTGGTCCCTCTCCTGATCATCATCTGCTTTATCATTCTTATCATCAGCAGGAGGAGATGGGGGCGGGGGAGTATCGTCGGGAACTGAGTCGCGCATGCTTAGGAGATAGAGCATCGCCGCCCTCAGATCCTCGAAGGATGCAAGGTCAGCCGGTTCCCCGAACCCTATGGCTGCCTGAAGCTCTTGCTCCTCGGCGAGTAGATCCATAGCTAACTGGGTCCTTATTAATTCTTCCAATACGTCCCAACTAAGGAACCTCAGCAGCATGTGAGTTCGTGCCTTAATGGCAGTCGCAACCAAGTCCGTGTGCCCAGCAATTTCTGGAATCTATGCTTTGATTTCAGCTGCGGCACGGAGACGAGTGACATGTATTGTCGTCCACTCAGAGGAAGTCTCCTCAGTCGGCTCCCTGATATCCGGCTGAGTCTCATCATAACTGATGACTTGGACTTTATCCTTGAGGGTCGCACCCTCAATCCCTGTATCTGAATCCAAGATCTGTTCTTCTTGGGATTGAGGAGGAGCTTTCTGTATAACAGGTACAATGGCATGTACAGCTGGGACCTCAGCTGGTCCAACCTTAGATAATTTTCTTCTTTTCGGTGGGTCGGCGCGAGGGGGCAGAGCAGATGCTGCTCTCTTCGGCTCAGGCGGCCCTCGCCCGATAGACTTCTCAGTTGCAGCCTTGGTCTTGAATTTGACCAATTTGCTGTCGAAAAGCTTGGAGTCAACGAATGCTGAACTCCTATGAACTGAGTATTCGATCATTATTGACATCTTTGTCCCATATAATAGTTTACCCACATTGGCAAGACTCCTCTCTCCAGTGGGTAAGGAAGTGAATTTCTGAGCTTGTGCTTTCATCTCAGTCACGTAATAGTCGGCCCTGTTCACCTCAATGCCATCATCTATGGCCATCATCAGCTAAATTCTCAGCTTAGACAGCTGATCGTACGAGCCAGCTGAGCTTGTTAATATGTGCGACACTATGTATGCTAGCCCTTTGTACTGAGGCAGCAGTAGGTTCTTCTGCAGAGCTGACTTAAATGTGATGTCATCACGGCCGCAGAACTTCTGAACGTACAAGTTAATCTCTTTCTCCTTGTACCCAACAGGAGAAATACCAACATCAGGAAGATTGAAAGTGAGAACCAAGGCGTCCCTGATGTTGAAGACATGCTGAGTTGTCTCCCAAGAGTCTTGGACAGTGTCCTTCCTATAGGAGAAGGAGGATTCCTCGCCTCCAGCAGCAAGAGATTTCCAGTTGTAATAAACTTCTGCTACTTGCCTTGGCAGATAATCCATAGGCTGCTTCGAAACCAACACCTCAAGACTGGAGCGCTCTAGAGTGTCAAACACTGGCTCAAGATATGAAAGGTCCACTTGGCGAAGTGCCAGCGTTGGTTCGAACTGAATTCTAGAGAGCATGATCTCCTCGATGTTATCTGGAGTCTGAACAGTCGCCATTAAAATCTGCAAGAAAGCTCGTTAGCATTTGAAAATATAGTTAATCAGTATGAGCTTTAAGCAATTTAATATATATTACCAGTTGTTTAAGAGCTTGTAAATGCAAATCGATTGAGAAGTTTTTTTTTTAAGAACAACAGAATCGCAAGATATGCTCTAAGTTGGTAATGACGAAAAGTGAGGAAAGGATAGAAGATGAAAGATTTTGTATATCAAGTTTGATTATCAGTTTTGATCTAACGGTTCAATTTTAATCTTTCATTTCTATAGACGGCTGAGATTTAATGTTATAACTGGAATGATTACAAAAGCCGCCTTTAGCATAGACCTACGTAATAAAGGTAAGTGAGAAGACATGCATTTAATGCGCTGCAGGCAGCATTAATTACTCAGTTTTCGAATGAAAAGGTTTCCTACTGACCTTTCCTTAAAACTATTAATGGCGGGAAATAAATGCACATTAACTACTGAGTGCGAACGACTGATGCAATAAATACGAGCATGCTTCTGAGAAAGGTTAAGTACGATACTACGTAAACCTCTTCAGCTGAACTTTCGATTAGCTGGTTACCGTTATATTATAAGAGGATGGTTGTCGTGCTGATAACCATGTTCCCCCTTGCTGTGTACAGTGTGATTTTCCCAACTGAATCACTGTACGGAGTTTTCTGACCTGTCCTACTGGTTCCTTATACTGATACCAGTTGTTGGTAAATATTGTTCCCATCAGTAGTTGGCTTCTACTGACGCATGTCAGTGGGATCCAGCAGACCTAGCTCAACTGATAAATCTCTAAATCTGTTCTCAGCTAGTGGCTTGGTCAGTATGTCTGCCCTTTGCTTGTCAGTATGGATTTTCTCCATCCTGATATCCTTCTTTTCGACATGGTCTTTGATGAAGTGGTGTCGGATATCCACGTGCTTGCATCTCATATGAAGAACTGGATTTTGAGTTATTGCAATAGCACTTGTGGAGTTGCTGTAGATGGGCACTTCATTCTGAATAATACCATAGTCTCTCAATTGTTGTCGAAGCCAAAGGATCTGGGCACAACAACTTCCAGCAGCCATGTACTCATCTTCAGTAGTGGACGTTGCTACTGAGTGTTGTTTCTTAGAAAACCAAGATATCAGCTTGCTGCCTAGGAACTGACAAGTTCCGGAAGTTGACTTACGATCTATCCTGCATCCTGCATAATCAGTATCAGAATAACCTATCAGTATTAGATTATCATCAGCAGGATACCATAACCCTGCCTCAGGTGTTCCTCGTAGATATCACAGAATCTTCTTTGCTGAGTCTAAATGACTTCGCTTGGGATCCGCTTGAAATCTTGCGCATACACCTACATCATAAGTTATATCAGGTCGGCTATCTGTTAAATATAATAAAGAACCAATAATAGCTCTATAATCAGTAGAGTTAACAGAAGCTCCCTCTTTGTCTAGATCGATTTTAAAATTTGTGTTCATGGGGATCTTGACTGGCTTGCTGGAATCGCAGCCGAATCTTTTGAGAAGATCTCGAGTGTATTTGGCTTGATTGATGAAGATTCCTTCAGCTGATTGCTTTACTTGAAAACCAAAGAAATAGTTCATCTCTCCCATCATGGACATCTCGAATTTCTCCTTCATCATTTTCTCGAACTGCTGACATAAAGTCACATTTCTGCATCCGAAAATGATGTCGTCCACGTAGATTTGCACCAGCAGGATGTCATCTTCTGACTTTATGCTGAATAGGGTGCGATCTACTGTCCCCTTCTAAAAACCTTTCTGAAGTAGAAAGTCTGATAGGGTATCGAACCAAGCCCTGGGTGCTTGTTTTAACCCATACAGAGCTTTCCTAAGTCTGTACTCCTGATGTCCCTGCTGAAAGCCGGGCGGTTGTTCCACATAGACTTCGTCCTTCAGTACGCCGTTCAGAAACGCTGACTTTACATCCATCTGATAGACTTTGAATCCTTGATGCGTTGCATAAGCTGGGAATAGACGAATGGCTTCCAATCTAGCGACTGCAGCGAATGTTTCATCAAAGTCAATTCCTTCTGTTTGACTATATCCCTTGGAAACTAGTCGAGCTTTGTTTCTAACGACGACGTTGTTTTCATCACGCTTGTTTTT
Organism: Lavandula angustifolia; assembly: GCA_028984105.1. Lineage (NCBI taxonomy): Eukaryota > Viridiplantae > Streptophyta > Magnoliopsida > Lamiales > Lamiaceae > Lavandula > Lavandula angustifolia. The sequence continues at coordinate 17,418,945 of CM054816.1, read as the reverse complement.
GAAAACCCACTTAGTACCAATCACGTGCTGATGTCTGTCAACAAGCTCCCAAACTTCGTTCCTGACGAATTGGTTCAGCTCTTCTTGCATGGCTATGATCCAGTCAGCATCATTAAGCGCGTCCTCTATTGACTGAGGTTCTTCTGTAGATAAGAAACAAGAATAAAGTGAGCTTTCGCCTTGGCTTAATCTAGATCTTGTTCTAATGGTTGCTGATGGATCTCCAATTATAAGATCTGAAGAATGAGCGTCAAGCCATGAACGTCTGAGTCTGGCTTCTTCTTCTGATATTACTTCTGCACAGTCAGTAGGAGTGTTAGGCATTTCAGTAGTACTGTTCTGTGACTGTAGAAGTTCAGTAAGAAGGTTAGGATCTACTGAGTTTCCAGGTTCAGGGGCATTTTGCTCAGGAACATTCATCATTCCTCCTGAGTTTATATTCTCAGTAGAGGTCTCAGTTACCACGGGGGCTTCCTCATCGACCGTTGTTACCTGTGGTTGATTCTGTTCAGTAGAATCAACTAGGTCAGCTACATTGCTTGTTGGCTGAGTCTGAATTTCTTCATCGTCTGACTCATCATCCCAACAATGCTGGATCTTTTCAGATTTGTCAGTCAGTCCGAGATCCTATAGCTTGCTGCTGACATCATCAGTATTTGTCTCTGTATCTTTCCTGTTCTCAGTAACAAACTCCTCAAAAACAACATGAGGACTTTCCTCCACACAAAGAGTCCGATAGTTAAAGACTCTGAAGGCTTTACTGACTCGAGAGTATCCTAAGAATACTCCTTGATCAGATTTGCTATCAAAGACCTTCAACTGATCTTTCCCATTATTGTGAATAAAGCAAGGACAACCAAAGATATGAAAATGAGAAATAGAGGGAATTCTCCCTTTCCATAGTTCGTAAGGCGTCTTCATGTGTTGCTGTGTAAGTAGTGAGCGGTTCTGAGTATAACAAGTGGTGTCAGTAGCATCAGCCCAAAACTTTGAGGGTAGTCCTGGATCTGCTAGGAGCGTTCTTGCTGCTTCTTTAAGTGTTCTGTTCTTTCGTTCAGCAAGTCCGTTCTGCTGAGGGGTGCGTGCAGCTGATGTCTCGTGCTGAATTCTCTCTTTATCGCAGTACTCTTTAACTACTGAGTTTAGAAACTCTGTTCCTCGGTCTGAGCGGATTCTTTGAATCTTGATGTCCTTTTCCACATTGAGTTTCTTCAGCAGATTGGGTAGCTCAGTTTGAACATCAGATTTATTGGCGATGAAGATGACCCAAGTATATCTTGAGTAGTCGTCTATAATGACGAGGGCATACTTCTTGCCTCTTATAGTCACTAGAGAGACTGGCCCGAATAAGTCCATGTGCAGCAGCTGAAGGATTCCATCAGTGGAAGGTGAAGGAATAGGTGGATGACTTTTCTTTGTCTGCTTTCCCTTCAGGCATGCTTCACAATTTCTATCATTGATAAAGGCTTTGTTGGGCAGTCCTCTGACTTTGGAGTTCTTTGCTAGCTTGTTCATAGTCTTGAAGTTCAGGTGGCTGAGTCTCTTGTCCCAGAGCCAGCCTGACTTGTCACTTGATTTCGTCTGTGCGAGCAAGCAAGCCTCAGGTTCTGCGGTTTTCCAGTTTGCAACATAGATATTCTTTCTCCACGAACCTGATAACACTGTTTTCCCTGTAGATTTATCAACAATATCACAGAAACCAGCGCTAAAGATTACTCTATTAAGATTATCACATAATTGACTGACAGAAAGGAGATTATGTTGAAGTCCTTCAACATATGTTACTCTTGGAACTGAAGCAGTCCCAATGTTCAGTGTTCCGTATCCCCTTGTATATCCTTTTGAGTTGTCACCAAACTCAATTCTGGGACCATCTTCTTGTACGTAGTTGGTCAGCATGCTCTTCTGGTATGTCATATGTCTCGAGCAGCCGCTGTCCACTATCCAAGGGTCCTTATGCACCTGCAAAACAGAAACATTTTTAGGTACCCTTTGGTTCAGTTGGGTCCTTACATGTTAGTGGGTGATTTCGGAACCCAGATCTGCCTTAGAACCTTAGAAGTCTGAGACTTCTTCTTCTGAACCTTGTCAGTCTTCTTCTCCACAGGACCTGGAGATGCTGACTTTCTGATGATTTTGGGTTCAGGAGCTTTCTTCTTCTGAGTCTTTGTTGTCCTCCTGACCCTGGGCTCATAGTAGTACGAACCGAACTGAGCCGGGTGCTCATATAGTGGTTCTTGGTACTGTTCTGCCCATCTGACCTTCTTGGATCCCCCTGAATTTGATCGTGGTGTCCTGAGGCTGGAACCTTTGGTCAGCTGCTTCTTGTGATTGCTCGGCTGAGGTGCATTCATCTTCTGTTTGTTCTTCGCCTGAGGTATAGTGTCAGTAGCTTGCGCCTTACCTCTGACGAACCGGTCAGCCAACAGTTGTGAGCTTTTTGAGGTAGAAGCTTCGTATGTATAGCCAAGTCCTTCTTTCATGACTGTTGGCCTCTGAGCTCTGAGCATACTTTCCAGCTTCTCCTTAGCTCCAAGGTACTGTTCAGTCATCAGTCCTCGCCAGACCTCATCACTCCTTCTGAGTGAGTCATAATCTTTTTCCACATCTGCGAGCTTCTGACTGAGTCGGGCTATTTCAGTCTCTTTCTCAGAATTGTCCTTGGTCAGAACTGAAATCTGAGTCTCTTGAAGCTGAGACTTAGTCATAAGAGATTCAATCTCTTCCTTGAGTCTCGCAACTAGGTCCACTGACTCAGTAGAGACCTGACAATTAGAAGAAAGTCTTTGATTCTCAGCCTTTACCTGTTCTAGCTCCTGAATTGTTCTGCTGAACTCTCTACTCAGCTGAATCTGCTCCTCTAGTAGTTTATTATAGGCTTGTACTACATCCAGAGGATCATCTGTGACCGAGCACGTGTCGTGTGTGTTGTGTGAAGAGGAGGTTATATTAAGTTCAGAATTTACCTCAGCCTCTTCTCCAGCCATCAGATATTGTTCAGTTGATTCTTCAGGAACTGCCTTTTCGACCTCAACTACGACGAATGCGGCTTCGTCTTCAGAAGAATAAATGAATGTATCTTCCTCCATTGAGTTGTCGGATATTTCTCCGGCTATGTAGGCCTGCCTCTTCTGGGAAAATTTTTCACGTCTGGCCTGCCGTTCTGCTCGTTGAGCAGCTGAGAGTTCGGGACAGTCGTACTGATAATGTCCCTCCTTTTTGCAGTTGTAACACGTGATCGTTCTGCTGCTCTTTCCGGTTGATTCCTTAGATGGACTAGCAACAGGCTCCGTGTCCCTGCATTCAGTAGAAGATTTAGATTCTTCCCTTTTCTGATAATCTTTTTTACCTGAGGGAGAATCTCTGTGATATTTCTTCAGCTTTCTAACTTTCTCCTTCTCTCTTTGATATTTGAGAGCCATCAGTGCAAGCTGGTCAGTAGCAGAAATTTCATATGACTTTGTCTCTGCTGCAGCTACTGCCTTGCTGGAAAAAATTGTTTTGACTCTAGTTTTGCTGACTGTAGCCTTGAAGGCGTGGTCGATCTTGGTGTCAGTTGGAGCACTTGAACATCTTTGGGGTAGACTGTGCTCAAATTCCTCCGTCTTTAGTTCTGAAAATATAACATCAGGAGTTAGAGCATTAAGATCAGAACGACGTAAATAAGTAGCAAATGGAAGCCACTTCTGTCGAGGTACCGCTCTGATAATCTTGGTGTTCATCTCTTTGTTGGTAAACATCCTCCCCAGCCCGTTGATCACATTGACTTGGTTTGTGAATCTGACACTCAGCTCGTCAATGGTTTCACTGGGCTCCACTGCAAAAGCGTCGAACTTCTGAAGCTCTAGTTCGAGCTTGTTCTCTTTGATCTGCGGGGTTCCTTGGCTCAGTACGGTCAGGGCATCCCAAAGCTCTTTCGCCGTCTTGCAGTCTTGCACCCTCCCGAGGTGAGAGTCAATGAGCGTGGTCAGTATGGCATTACGCGCAACTCGGTCGAGGTTGTGCAACTTTTTCTCCTCTGGTGTGAAGGCAGATTTGTCTTTCGCAATCTTAGCACCATTTTGTGTTCCTCCGCCTCCTTCAGTGAATACTACGCTGTCGATCATCGGAACAATGGGTCCTGTTTCTAGGACGTCCGTCATGCTGTCGTGCAGCGATGTAAGGTGTGCCTCCATTCGTACACGCCATACCGTGTAGTTCTCTACTGAGAACATTGGTACCATCCGAATACCCGACATATCAGACATAACGCAAACTAGTATAGGGATGAAAAGAGATGTTTGTGCAGAGAAAACATTTTCAGGATCTGTTCGAGAAGACCGTTAGTACAGAACGGGTGATCAGTAGAACACCGTATGCTCTGATACCAATTTTTGGTCCGGAGACGAAAGTCAGGTGTAGAGGGGGGGTGAATACACCTGAGCTCGGTTTCTTTTTCTCAAACGCGAAAGACAGCTGAGCTGTTTATTGCAACTGATGAACAGTGCCAAATAATAACCTTCGATCGCGGGTTCGGATTTTCAAAATCCTACGTCCACGGTCCTGATGAGGCAGGAGAACTTGTTGATTAATCTGAGCAAGTCTCAGCAAGGATACTGTGCACTGGATAGTCCCTTCTAAGTTATAGTCCTTAGCGACTTTTACAATTCAAACCGAAGTTCGAAAGGGAGGGGATAATCTCCAACTAAGAAGGAGTTCTTACAATAAGAACAATTCACTAAGAGTGAACTCCTTCGAATCTAAGCTATGAATATGACAATGAGCTTAGCTAGAGAAGAAAGGGAATGAATGAACTCTAGAGAGAGAAACTAAGAAATCTTCTACGAATGCAAGTTTTTCTCTAGATGATCTTTTGAATTTGCTAGAGTGTTTGAGCTTGAGCGATTTCCCTATGAATTCCGTGCGTTGAGCTTCGAAATCTTCTCTATTTATAGTTGTGAGCTATGGCATATGTCCGTTGGAGATGACGATGCCACGTGTCACAAGCTTCCAAAGAAAACGGCCATTAATTTGAACTTGTTGCAGCAGGACAATTAATTACTGTACATGAGAGCAGCTTTACTATTTGGTGCAGATAAGCGTTGTCGGCTTCTCATTGGTCGAGGTTTGTGGTTGGTGAGTGTGTCAGAGTTGACCATTCACATAACCTCGTATGATCTTCGGCTGAACTTCTGAAAAGACTTGTGCGGCTGGGTCATTTTCTATCGGATACAGTAGACTGCAAAGTCTCTGTCTTCTTCGAATGAGTCTGCTGACAAGGCGTACATCTACTGAGTAGGTCAGCTGTGACTGCGAAGGTACTGTGCTTGCTTTAGGTGCTTATGCTGATGATTATCAGCTGATGCATTGTCCACTGAAGGCTTGTCAGCTGATGCGCTGTCTTCTACTGAGGTAAAGATCAGCCGCTGACTGAAGAACGCAAGCGATTACACTGATGACGTGGGGTTTTGGAGAGTAACTTCGACAGAAGATCAGTCCAACATATACCCCGTACAGGACTTAGACAAAAATAAATAAACGATTACATCAAATCTAACCTATACATCAGCTAATCCTATCGACACACTATACTACTGATATCAGCTAGGTTTTGGGATCTTAAATTCCATAGTACTACTATGATTTTCCCCAATTTTCTTTTAACCACAAAGTAGCTGAGTATCATCTACTGACTCATATCCAACAACCAGAAATGTTACCCAAAGTGTCAATCGTAATAAACAAACATGTCAATTGTCTCAAAGGAGAGTGTCACATTCTTATAATGTATCAATTGCAACGAACACTTCAATAACCAATAAGCCATACAAAACACAAGGATTTCAATACTCCAAACAAAATCAAATTTTCAGTGAATAAAATGACTCATGTTTAGGAAATCCACTGATAAAAATCTAACATGACAATAATGCGAAGTTGCCGGAACCAAATCCTGCAAAATACATACACTTTTACTACCATACAAGAAGTTCAACAACATGAGAAAACAAGAAGATGAACATTAAAGGCCAGAAAGTAAGAAGACAGATCATTACTAACGAGATCAAGAAATGAATTATGCTTATCAAGATGATCAAAATAGTTCAGAAGCAAATACCTAAGATAAAATACCTCCTCCACAGCCAACATCCACAAATTCCAACCCTTCAAATGGCCTCGAACAGTGTGGATCCCTCCCAAAATGCCGGCACAAGGTGGACCTTATAAACGCAAGTCTCGTTAGATTCATCAAATGCAGCGGCTTAAACGGTGCTTCAGCATCCCACCTAACCTTAATCCAACAAAAAAAAACAATCAAATTGACATTGCACTAAAACATAATCAAGCAGAATCTTCAAAATCAGCAAACAAAATGATAAATTACCATGTTTCGGAAAATGGCGGCGAATTTCCTCAGCTCAGTTTCATTCAAAGAGCTCTTTGAATGAAAATTGGCCGCCGGTGAAAGAGCATAATTCGGAGCTACCGGAGATTGAATTGGAGCATCCGAGTAATGCCGGGTACGGAGCTCATGGAAACGATCAAGGTCCAGGTAGAAATTTGCAAGCTGTGAAGAACGAAAATCGGGTTGGGTTAGGGTTTGAAGTCAGGCCAAGAGAGGGGGGAAGGACGGTGGGAGAGAGAGAGGGGGGAGGACGGTGGGGGAGGCGAGTGGAGAGAGAGGAGGGAGATACAGAGAGAGAAAGGGAGTGGAGAGAGAGGCGACAGTGGGAGGGAAGGTGAGGGTTTTAGTTTATTTTTCATTTTTTTCTTAAATAGTGGATCGAGTCAAAATTAACAAATTGGATGCAATATGATCCACACTAGTCCATCTCTTGGAACGAATGGAGTGTTAAAATATTTACAGTAGTGTATAAATTTTCGAGAGGATTTATCGAGCAGAAAAATTAATTGTGAGTTTTTGAGGTTTACCCAGAGCGCACAAAAGGTAGCGGCTGCGGGTTCCTCTCAAAAAAAAAAAAAATCTCAAATAATCTTTATAGCTTTTGAGACTAGAGAGGCTATTGCCACCAGTTTAATAAGAGCATAACGATGCAACCTATGGTCCTAATTATTTAATTATATTCGCTGCTAAAGTTACATTACACCCACTAAATTATTTCATTTGAAACTACTATTAAACTACTAATATTTTTAATTCATCAATATGAAATAAATTAAAGACTGTCAAATAGGCAATCTGCAATTGGTATTTCTCGTTGGCGAAAGTAAAATAAAATTGAGAATTTTCTTACTTTATCTATGTTTTACAGCAGATGAACTAAGTTATCTGGAAGACATAAGCCAAGCCGCTTATTCATACACGCTATGATGCCGAAAAAAATGAATACCTATTTTACCTCACTCTATGTACAGCTTCTGAACTCGTATACAGAATGCAGACTGGGAGATGTTAACCAGAATCGCGGTTACAGAGGTTGTAGCCCGACACGAGGGAGCTGAGGGCGAAGGCGAGGAAAGCTAGGAAAGAAATGGCAATCGATGCACTAGCCATCATCGTGAACTCGTCCGCACCCCAGTTGGAAATCCAGTCGTCCACCCTCGTGGCAGCTGAAGATGACGATGACATCAAAAGGTACGCAATAATCTGCAACACGAATAGAAGCAACTTTCCAATGAACAATCATGCACGTACTTCGTGTAAAACATAAAACCTCCATATATATAGTAATTTAGTCGGGACAGAGAAAAATATTACTATAGGGAGGGAGGTTATTACTATTAAGAGGTTATTCTTATACAGAATATTCTTATATAGAGGTTTTAAACCGAGACCGTGGAATGAAATTAAATATAATAAGGTGGGTTGAACAGAAGCATCCTATGGTTTTTAGATGGGATCTAGTACATATATTTCGATATAAACAGCAAGTATCGGTCTAAATAAGAAACTCATGACTTGCCTGATCAATTGCAAAATCGAAATGGTGACGAAGATGGTGGACAAAGACATGCTTGCCCTTGCCCAAATAGCAGGTCAGATCAAAAGCTTGGAAACTAGAATATACAAATCCAATAACATTTACAGCCAGACAGTATCTGCATATATATATACATACAATTTCCATCAGTTTATTTAAGACATTTTTGGAATCTAAATGCAATAACTAGGTTTACATATCACAAATAAGATCTAGCCGCATTATGTTTCTAACTTCTCGGTTACAAGATCCATAATCTGTTGCCATCAGCATAGCATAATGTTTTATTTCCAATCACGAAAGTTAAAAAGGAAAAAAAAACGTTCAAGACTGGATTAGTGTGGGGTTATTCTGTAAAAACCAATTTGATCCGACCAAGGGTATAAAACTATTCAAAGATCTATGATTAATGTCCAATTTATAAGGGGAAAAAAAGAGCAACAATCATAGCTTAGTTATGGCTCCTTTTACTTTGAGAGGCTACAGAGTTTCATGATATACCCTGAACAGGTAAACATATATCTCATGTAGCTTAAGCAGTGTCAAATAGAATTACTTTTGTTCGTATTCTTGTATCCCACATCACTTTACTACAAATTCCTGTATCCCACATGGTTCTTGTATTATAACCATGTACCCTTTCTAATACCCCTTTAGTAGAACTCCAAGAACCAACATCTTGAAGTTGGAAGAAATAATAAGACTTATTTTTCTCACGTGTTATTATCAAAGTATTTTTTCCCTAATACTTTGTTTATAATTAAGAGGCCTAAACTTCAATGGAGCACCAATATTACCAAGAACATAGCCTTGAGGTTTCATTAGTCCAAACTAATATACAAATTCTCAAATCTCAAGAATAAGATCAAATCAACAACTTGGTATATAATTATGTTTCAATACTAAGAATAATTTGAGCAAGATAATAATCCAACAGACGACTATTATTTTTGCATAATCAAAGCACGATAAGCATTTCAAGCAATCAAGATATAAAGATTAAAACGTGTAAGAATTCAAAGAAATTCGTTTAAAAATCATACCTATACTCCATATACCGATCAAACGAATCGCCACTCCATCCTTCAGTCTTATCAGCAGCCATAACGGAAAACGAAATCAAGCAAGCAATAACCTCAAAAACCCGAAAAGCCAATCCCAGCCTTGTTACCTTCACATCCCTCCCCGACCTATTCAAAATCGAGGCCACCGCCGCCCTCGACCGCCTCTCTCCCCCCCACCGCCTCCCTCCCCACCTCCGTACCCCTCCTCCAACGACCCATCACCACCCCTCCCGCCAAATGGACCCACCTTCTTCACCGCCGCGGCCGGCTCCTCCCTCACAAATTTGTTAACCCCCAAAACTGCCGTCGCCGGATTCTCACGATTCTCCGGCGTGGTTTCTTCCGCCGGAATGTTCTCTTTCTCTTCCTCGTTCCTACCGCCCGGCGGAGTACTCACCGGAATATCGAGATTCTCGGATGCGGGTTTCTCCGAGTGGGGCCACCGCCGCCACGCCTTTTCTCCGGCGGAGAGAGAGCTCGCCGGAGCATTTGATTTGCCCGGAGATGGAACGTGGGAGTAGAATTTATCGACCAAGACTATGGCTTTGTCATTCTTGTCGCAGGGGTCATCGTTTCCCGGCCGGAAAGATGGGTCGTCGGAGCGGAGCGGCGACTCGGATCGGAGAGGCGAGTGCCACGAGTCGACTTGACTCGTCATCGACTCCGTGTCCGACATCGATATGTGGCTATTGCTGCTTCTCCGGAAACTCCTTTTGCTGTGATTGCTGGAGTCGGCAACTTCCATTTTCGAGAAATTTAGAGGAAACTAAGAATAGTTTGTGATTCTTCGATGCTGGAATTAAAGCAATTGAAGAATCGAAGTAGAGAAGAAAGGAACTAGGAGGAGTGAAGGTGTCGTGGGTTTATGCTTTCACTTGTCGGAGGAGGTTTCGTTATCTGGAGGAAGGAGCACGGTAACAGCTTGGACATCACTTATAGTTTCGGTAAATACTCATTAGGACTTTAATTATATAACTAGGATCTGCATTGTTTTAGTTGGTTTCTTTAATGTACAATTTTTTTGTTTTTTAATTTGGATATATGTACGATATATTTAATTATGTTGTAAATATTATATATATATATTTACTATATATTGTGATAACCATGTAAATTGTAAAAGTTCATAAGCTCATCTTATACTCTATAAATAGAGATATTTACCATCATAATAATACATAACTATTTTTTAATTTCTCTATTATTCTCTCGTTCTATTTAATTATTTAAACGTTATCAGCACGATTATGCTCATAATTGACCGGAGAAAATGATGGCTTTGTTGGTGGAAGAAAATCATGGCATAGTTTTCGACCTTCGTTGGGTAAAGAGTGCCCTTCTAGTAAGTCCCCCCCCTCAATTTGTTACAATTTGTTAATTCAAACCGCCAGAGCATGTAATTGGTTGTCGCCTCTACTTTGTTTTTCGGTGAGTTTTCCTCGATAAGAATTGCTGGTTTGAAGTTTTATATTTATATATATTTGTTATGAGATTTTGGTTATGGATTCAAGAGATGAAACTTTTATTGTTTTGCATGAATCTATATGTTAAGATTACGAAACGTTCTTTAAATGGATATTATTAGTGTTCCTGAAGTAGCACAAATAATATTTTTGAAAGAAATATTAAATGCTTTTGAATGCCATGTATAGTTACTTGATTTCTTTTTCAAAAATGATACGAGATCTCGTAGATCTCATAATCTATATTTTTACAAAAATAAGTGTGTTATATTTATGTACTACTTAAATTGTTGCTCCCGTAACAACATATTTAATATTCCTGAAAAATATTATATGCTCTTGAAGAACAAATCAAAACATGTTTATAAGTTAATTGTTGCTCCAGAAGTAGCACACCCGATGTTTTTGAGAAATATTATATGCATTGTTGCTCCTGATGTAGACACATATTAAATTTAATATTCCTAAAGAATATTATGTACTTTTAATAAACAATTCATATAATATGTCTTATTGATGGATGAGTCTTGATTCTTAAATTGTTACCATTGTTGCTCCCAAAGTAGCAAAATTGATATCCCCGAAGAACACTATATGTTCCTAAAGAACAATTGGGTTTCTCGAAAATATTAACCTTTCGACTGAAACAATTTAATATAAACTTTAACTGTTGCTCTAGAAGTAGCACAATTAGTATTCTTGATGAATATTACTTGTTCCTAAAGAACAATGTATATATATATATATATATATATATATATATATATATATATATATATATATCTAAAGGTATGTTGTAATTTAAAATATTACATAATTACACGGAGTGGTTGCAAGAGCTCCTCTATGTTTGATAACTGCATTTTTAATGCATATTGTTGCTTAATTTCTTTTCAAGAATAGTTGTGAGATTCGATAGATTTCAAAATTTATAATTTATTGATTTCATTTATCTTGAATAAAACTAAATTGTTGCTCTGGAAGTAGCACAATTACATTTCTGAAGAATGACCATAATGTGATATTAACATTACTATCACATGTTTGTCGAAATACCTCAACTTTTGCTCCTAAAGTAATCAATGTGAAATCTACATCCAACAAAAAACACAAGAAAAAACTAGTCCCATTTGAATTCCAAAATAATCAATCAAAACAAGAAGTCGAAAGAATCATTTGCAAAAGATTGCAAACCAACTTCTTGATACTTTTAATTTTTATATAAAAGAAGTGACAATGTTATACATTTGCTGCTGTAAATACCCCCGCAAGAATAAATGTCCCTGAAAGACAAGTACAAATGGTAGCAAATGAATATAAAGTTCATCAAACATATGGTCGATCCATTGGTTCTAAAAGAAATTTTGTGTATAAGAAAAAGGGCACAACATATGAACCAAACAATGACGATAATGATTAATCAATCAAATGAAGTTCTTGAAGGACTACAAACGTCTGAAAATACTAAGATCTCAAATATTTGAGAAATCAAATATCGTCGTGGATGCACAACGGTATTTTCGCCTTTTAATATGACTCTTGAAATGATAAAAGAGGATCATCAACGACGATCTATAAGAGATTGTCAAGATTGAAATAATTGACCAAACAGGAAATAATTCATACAAGGTGACTTAATACTTCCTAGAAAACCGGAAAAAATTTGGACATGTAGTTCAAATCCGGAAAAATATCCCCGAATGATATAAATATGTCTTTATTAGAAAAAGATATAAAAATTGCGAGATATAGGTTAATACTCGCAACACAATTCTCTCTCAAAGACCGAGAATCAATTATGAAAATATTCTATAGTGAATTATGCTATATGAAAATACAGTAAATTATGCTATAGGAAAATACAGTAAATTATAAATAAGGTATAATATGTTTTGTATTGAATTATGCCATAGTGAACAATTCTAGATGATAAGAATTCTCTGAGTTCCACAAATATTGTCTTTTATCTTTCGGACACGTGATTTAAGGAGAGTGGTTGGTTATAATTAAAAAGTGGTTGGTTATGTGTAATAATTTACTATTTTTGAAAGTGAAATATTATTTGTCGGACGTTCGGGAAAAGAAAAAAAGGATATTATTTGTGGGATGGATATAGTATATAAATATAATACTTCTTTTGTCCCATTAAAAATTACACTTTTTCTAATTAGCACGTTTAACTACAAATGATACGTTTTCAAAAATAATAAGAATTATGTGGATTTTATTTAACTACTAAAAAAAATTAAATAATTTATATCACATAACACTACTTTTCTTATTCACACGTCAAAAAAAAGTTCGTTTAGAAATATTATTTAATACCTGTATATAATATGGCAAAAATATCACACTCCCCTCATTTGATACTCCATCTACTTTTACAGAATAGATACGCGTCCACACTGAATGTCTACTTTCGTATGACGTTGCAAGTAGCCTTAGGGTAGTTTCGTGGTGCATGGCTACGTGATACGTATACGAGTAACTGCAATTGGACTCAGTGGGAATACTTGGGGAACAGTAAAAAATGAATAAATTATTTATTGCGTCTGAAACTAATATTAATGTGTTACTTTCTATATTTTGCGGATGGCGCATTATAGCATGTTGTAAATATTTACCGTATATAGATTGACCACATGTAAACCCTAGCAACCCATTAGCCCATCTTATGTCGGTCCAAGAGCCCATCTTGTACTCTATAAATAGAGGTCTCCACCCTCATAATAATACACACCTCAATTCCTTCTCTCTATTATTCTCTTCATTCTATTTAGTTTATAACACGTTATCAGCACGAGAGACTCTTTTCAAAAGACGAGACGATACCCACGGAAGGTAACGACGAATCTCGTTTTAAAGTAGCATCATTGATCGAATTTTCTTTTCTGTTTTCGATTCTCCCATACGTCGAATCATTCGATTTTTTTTATAAATATATGATATGTTTTGGATGCCTTCGGTAATTAAAAGAATTTTTTAACTAAACGCCATTTGTTAATTAAAAGATTAGTTAATTAAACGCATTTGGTAATTAAAAGAAATGCTCAGATGCGATCTTATATTACTCATCATCTTATTTAAAAGATGTGTTCTACGTTTTTTTTGTCTCTTCTTAGAATTATTATATTATTTTTGTATTATCGCTTATTCAATTTCTTTAAGCGACGTGTTCATCTATTAATCAATTGATGCTCCTGTAGTAGCACAATACCATAATATTCCTGAAGAATATTATTTAACTTATTATTGCTCCAGAAGTAGCACAATTAATATTCCTGAAGAATATTACTTAACTTTTTGTTGCTCCAGAAGTAGCACAATTAATATTCCTGAAGAATATTACAAGCTCTTGAAGAGCATTTACACATTTTTACTTATTTGATTAATCATTTGATCATAATTGTTGCTCCTGAAGTAGCACAATTGATATTCCTGAAGAATATCACATGCTCTTAAAGAGCAATTCAATTGTTGCTCAAGTAAGCACAATCAATATTCCCGTAGAATATTACATGCTCTTGAAGAGCATTTATTTAAGCTTTTATTTATTTATTTGTTTATTATTTATTTATTTAATGTTGAATCTAGATTGTTGCTCCTGAAGTAGCACAATCCATATTCCTGAAGAATATCATATGCTCTTAAAGAGCAATTCAAATTTATTGAAATAACTTAATTGTTGCTCCAGAAGTAGCACAATTTAATATTCTTGAAGAATATTTCACTCTTGAAGAGTTACTAATATTATCTATGTAATTACTATATACCTCAGTTTTTTTCTCTTCTTACGCATACTGTATAATATTTATATTTATATATATAAATGTAATCTTAATTTGTTGCTCCTGAAGTAGCAGACAACTAATATTCCTGAAGAATATTACGTACTGAGCAATTCATACAACATATCTTATTGATAGACGAATCTTGGTTCTTGAATTTTTATTATTGTTGCTCCCGAAGTAGCACAATTGATATTCCCAAATAATACTATGTTCTTGAAGAATAATTGAGTTTCTAGAACGTATTAACCTTTCGCCTAAAGTGGTTTAATATAAAACTAAAATTAGTGCTCCTTAAGTAGCAAAATTTGTATTCCTGAAGAATACTACATGTTCTTGAAGAAATGATTCAAGTTTTTTCTTATTTTGGCAAATGCTATATGTTCATAATTTTAATTGTTGCTCCTGAAGTAGCACAATTAATAATCTTGAATAAGATTACATGTTCCTAAAGAACAATGAATATATAAAGGTATGTTGTACTTTAATGTATTACCTAATTACATGGAGTGGTAGCAAGAGCTCCTTTATGTTTGACACCTGCATTTTCAATGCCTCTTGTTATTTACTTTCTTTTCAAGAATAATTGAGACCCGGTAGATCTCAAAATTTATAACTTATTGATTTCATTTATCTTGAATAGAAGTAACTTGCTGCTCTGGAAGTAGCACAATTACATTCCTGAAGAATGACCATAATGTAATAGTAGCATTACTAACGCATGTTTGTGGAAATGCCTGCAATATAATAGATTTATTTACTATTAAATTTTTGCTCCTAAAGTAGCATCATTTATATTCTAGAAGAATATTAAATGCTCTTAACGAGCAACTCATTCCTTGATGATATATGTTATTCTCGAACAAAATACATTATTAATGTCTTGTTGACATTAATGCACTCTTGATATCGATGTTCATCTGCCAATAAGAGGGCATGAGAGAGACAACGGAAATGAAGCATCCCAGTAGGATTGCTTAAATATATAATTGATTGTCATCTCTAAAGCTCGATACGAGTATATGCATCCTAAAGATTTTCAAATCTAGTGCATCGAAATTATTGAAGGCTCCAGAAGAGCATGTGTCATTCTATCAAATGATACTAAATTAACTATTGAACATGCCTTTTATTTAGTAAGTCTAGAAGACACTTACTAAGTTTTAAGAATATGCAATGGATAGCATATTGAAATTATATGAAGGTAGTGATTCTTTTGTATTTAGCCAGGAGCTAACAAAAGAAAAGTTATCACACTACCACATTGAATGTATTACACATTCATAAAAATAAGTGAGACAAAACATGTCATGAACCGGAAGTTCAAAAGAGCTTTATGCTTTCACATGATAAGTTTGGACATCTGCAAGCAACTATCATGAGCAACATAATTGAAAATTCATATGGGCGTTGCAGAGATATCTTGAAGAATCTCTTAATTTCCATGAATGCTTGATTTCTATAAGAAATTTAGCACTTGGTAAAACTACAATTTCAAAAATAAAGAGCTCAATTCCATCAAGAAGATTTGTCTTGATAAAGCGAGTGAGTTTATTAAACTCCAAGTTCCTCCTGAAGAGGATTTAATATTGTATTGCTTTGGGATTGAGATTCAACACCTAGTTGCTCATGTCCATAATCAAAATCGTTTCATACGTATAAAAACGAGTCTCACATTAAGATTGTTATTATCATAAAATAACGTTCCCAACATTAGGTGGAACATATGTCACATTTGGATTCCTGAAGTAATCAATGTGAAATCTACATCCAACAAAAAGTACAAGAACAAAATAGCCACATTTGTATTCCAGAAGTAATCAATGTGAACAAGAAGTCGATATGTTCACTTGAAAAAGATTGCAAACCAACTTCTTGATGCTTTTAAGTTTTGTATATATAAGAAGTGACAATGTCATACATTTGCTGCAAATACCCCCGAAAGAATAAATGTCCCTGAAGGACAAGTGCAAATGGTAGCAAATGAATTAAAAATTCGTCAAAAAAAAAAAAAAAAATGGTCGACCAATTGGTTCTAAAAGAAATTTTGTGCCTAAGATAAAGGCGTACAAGATATGAACCAAACCATGACGAATATGATTAATCAATCAAATGAAAGTTCCTGAAGAACTGCTAGCGTCTGAAATTAATGAGATCTCAATATATTGGAGAGATCAAATATCGTCGTGGACGCATGTCGATATATTCACCTTTAATATGACTCTTGAAATGATAAAAGAGGATCCTCAACGATGATCTATAAGAGATTGTCAAGTTATAAATAATTGGCCAAAGAGGAAAAAAGTCATACAAGGTGAATTAATATTTCCTAAAAAACTGGAAACTTTTGGACCTGTAGTTCAAATCCGAAAAAAAAAAAATATCCCCGAAGGATATAAATGTGTCTTTGTTAGAAAGAGAAATAAAAATTACGAGATATAAGGTAATACTCGTAACACAAGGTTTCTCTCAAAGACCGGGAATTAATTATGTACTCTCCCATAATAGACGTCATTATATTTTTGAGTATGATTAATCTACTTATGTCACAAAGACTTGAATGCGCCTTATGGATGTAGTAAATGTCTATCTATATGATTCACTAGATAGTGAAATATATATGAAAATCCCTGAAGGATTTAACTTGCTCAAAGCATGTAAGTCAAAAGATGCTTTCAAAAGTCATTGTCAGGGCTGAAATAGTACAGTCGTGTATGATATAATAAGAACGATGAGTATTCCTTGACAGAAGGGTACATAAATGATGACTAGAGTTTGATTGAAACTCCTGAAAAGCATAATACTTATATATATACTCCGTCCAAATGACTTACATAGAGCAAATCATTATGTATTATCTTATTCATTGATTTGTTGATTTTATAACCAACTCACATCATTGTCGGCATTAGGGGGAGATATGAAACATAAATATAAAGATTGAATGCCGCAAATATCTCGTTGGATTAATTAATCATATTCACGCACTATGAACTTGAAGTTCATCAAATTATATAGTGCAAAATGAGTGATTAAAATCTCATATACTTGTTGTATATGCACCATGAACGAACTGAAGTTCTTCATAGAAAAATAAATCAATTGATTCTTATTAGCGCCAGACGCGTGAGAGATTTATTAGTGCTAAGAGATAAAAAGTCCGCGGAATAGAAATTTATAACACATCACTCCACATTACTCCTAGAGAGAATAGGTGAATCATTATATACAAAAGTACTTGATGAAATCAACCCATGCCCAAATACGGAGTTAGAATCAAAAGACTTGGGTTGAACTAATAATGGTCTCGACCTGTAGATCGAGCATCTCCCTGATGGAGTAATGCTAGTCGACCTACCTAAACGGTCTTTAAGGAGATTTTTGTATTTCATCCATATAGCTACCTAATGGTTGTTTCTATCACTTGAAGTGGATGTAGACTCATTTAGACTTATAGAAGATAATAAAGATATTTTAGGACCAGAAGTTCCTAACTTATGTGCAATATGAGGATTTGAAATGGTATTGACCATCGTTTATTATCTTCGAGACAGACATGTTATTCTCTATGAGAATAATTAAACTTGTGTTGTACATATTACTATAGACCTTAAAGATAACCTTGAAGATTGTTATCTTGAGGGGGAGTAAGAAATTGTAAATAATCCTGAAGATTAGACTGACTCCTAAAGGTCAAAGACCCTGAAGGTCAAATGGTTGCACTCTTTTTTCCTTTCTAAGTTTTTTTCCCAAAGGTTTTTCTTAGTTAAGGTTTTTAACGAGACATGCAATGCAACACACGAGTAAATGAGTCATTGAGATTGATTCATAAAAGAGACAATGGAACACATGATCTCCAAAGGAGTGGCGATATCAACATCCAGCAAATTTGCTCAAGTGACAACCTAGCGGATTCTTTTACAAAGGCATTACCAACGTCAACATTCAAGAAGTTGGTACACAAGATCGATATGCGCTGACTCAAGGATCAAGAATGACTATATTGAGGTGGAGTAGCTGTACTCTTTTTCCTTCGACCAGTTTTTATCCCATTGGGTTTTTCTGGCAAGGTTTTAACGAGGCAACAATTTCTGTTTAAAGATGGTCAATTAAGGGGGAGTGTTGTAAATAATATTTACCGTATATAGATTGACCACATGTAAACCCTAGCAACCCATTAGCCCATCTTATGTCGGCCCAAGAGCCCATCTTGTACTCTATAAATAGAGGTCTCCACCCTCATAATAATACACACCTCAATTCCTTCTCTCTATTATTCTCTTCATTCTATTTAGTTTATAACACTATTTCAATTTTTCGAGGCTAGCTATTGTTATGAAATACGAAAAAAAATAAATTAATATTAAAATTTTGTTTTATCAAAAAATAATTTTGCTAATTATATTAAGCAAAGAGTTAGGTTTGACAAAACAGTACTTGATTTGCGCTTCAGCGCAAAAGCATGACACTAATGATGTGAAGCGCAAAATCATGACACTAATGATGTCTCTAATTATGCATGTATTTTTATTATGTATATGCATGCGAATAATTATGTAGGTTTATGCCATTATGCATTCTTTTTCTCATGTATAATATTTTGCAAAAATATATAAAAAATGTAAACTAAATTAATTTAATCATATGTGATAGGCTCTCACTTATTAATGTTAGTGAAGTTCGAACATATAACCTAATTGTCAAGGGTGGAACCAAGGTTAACAGGTGAGTGACTCTCTCCTCCTAAATCATCTCGAATTTCTAATGCATTTTTCAAAACTTATTAATTTATATCTCATTTAGTGAACTTTTTCAATATTGGATCCGTTGCAACTGATTGTAGAGAATATTATTTTTCTACTTATCTTGGGTTTGGTTAGCAACCATGCAAGTTTTTGATTTTTATCTAAACTAAGAAATTATTAAAACTGAAATAAATTACAAAAACTGAAAACTGAAATAAAATTGTCTTAACTAGGCATTTAAGAGATGGGTCCAGTTGAATATTCACACAAACGTAATTCTAATCATCGGCACATAATATTAATTAATCTCATGAATCAACTAGTCATAGATTACCGTAACTTAAACTGCGTAATCCTCACTCCCACTTACTTAGTCAGTAACCGCCATGTTGGGCATCGAAACGGCTACTTCCCTAATTTAACTACAACCTACGTTGTTGGACAATCAATAGATTTAATAGCTAAACAGCTTTATCGAACTAAGGGAGCCTAGTATAGGAGCCTATTCGTATGTTGAACATCTAATAGTCTCCTACCGGTTTAATCCAACTATTCTTTCGAATAATTTTGCGACTTACCTAGCCTTGTTCCACGAGAAACGATGGAAGTACTAAGTTAGCTACAGACTGGGCAACCTAGGGTGATCAAGCCTAAATTACTAGTCAGTTTAATTAATTCAGAATTAACCCGAAACCCTTCAATTAATTATCAACACATAAGCCTCATGTACTGTTCACGTGTGCGTTTTACATCCTGTCGGACCACTAAAAGTTTAGCTACTCATGAAACTGTCCTGACTGCACATATAAGACAATTTGCGAAACAGAACATGCATCATTTGTAACCCTAACCCTAGCATGCACGAAAACTAAAATAAAGTAAAGATACGAACTAAAAGCTAAGAACGAAACACGAACTGAATTAAAGTTGAACACAAGCTGAATTAAAACAAGAATTGAAATAGGATCGAGAGTACCGATAGTCTTCGATCTCTCAAAACAAATGGAAATTGAGAATACGAACTAAACTAAAAGTTCGAACATCAAAAGCTGAATTACGAAAGTGTTTATTTTCTTCTACTCGAACTAAAGGAACTGCATGAAGTAAATGGCAAGGTTGTTGGTTCTTCTCCTCGGCGGTTGTGGAATATCGGCGGCGGTGGCTTAGCTTCGGTCGGCGGCGTTGCGGTGGCTTGGGAAATTGATGGATCGAAAATGGAATTGTGTGTTGAGGTTATGAGGAGGTCGAGAGGGTTCCAAGCCTTCCTATTTTCGTGCCTCCTTCATCCTTTTATAATGACCCTAGATCACATCTAGGGTTCCTTTTTGGATAAGGAAAGGATCTATGAGATATGGTAATATCTCATCCTTCCTTATCCATCTCCTTTCCTTTCTTCCCTCTTTCCTTTCTTCTCTTCTTCTTTCCTTCTTTCCTTTCTCGGCCAAAACTGCTCAAAATCTCGCCATTCCAGCTGGAAAATGCGTTGCCACATCATCTCCACGTGTCGTGCCAAATCAGCCTATTTTCTGCATAACTGCCAACAAAAGCGTCTCGCCTGCACAGTTAGGAGACTTTTCGGACAGAAATAATTAGGTACGAAATCGACTCATCAAATCTCCTTACACTTGAACTATACTCGCCCTCGAGTATAAGAAGAACAAAAGATAAGTACCTAATTATTTTTTGTCTTCCCCAAGACCCAAGACACAAAAGAAAAGACTCAAGACTCGAACAAGAACAAAAATAAGACTCGACACGGACGGAAGAAAGAAAATAACAACGGACTCACAAAACAAAAAATAAGAAGCCATACCAATCAATTCGAAAATTTTCGCACCAATTCTCTAGCCAAGCAATGTCAAACCATGCAATCATGATCTCATCCAACAAGTAGACAATGCAAATTTTGAAACTAAGCACATATATATTAACTGAAGGAATAATTGTGTTTAGAAATGCTACCTTCCTCCTGGTGTGTTGTTGCGGCTTTGATTGTTGCTCTGTGTTAGACATTCTGATCTGTATCTCGACCTTTTTCTTCCTCTGGGTGGTCAGAGAACTAAAGAAAATAAATTTTATTTCTCTCTCTCATTCACGCCTATTTCGAAAATTTATGAATGAGTGTATATGTTTCTGAACAGAATACTAATATACATAGGCTTCAAAAACCTATATAATATTAATATATTTGTAGCCCATTAATTTAATTATATTCCAATGGGCTTCTACATAATCAGCCCATAATATAATTAATTAATTTACTGGGCTACTAATATTTATCAATTAATTGGCCCAGCCAGTTAATTCCAGATAAATAATATTATTAAATAAAGTAAAAATACATTAATCCATTAATAATAATTTCAGAGAGATAATAAACTACTAGGCAACTAATTGGGCCAGATCAGTGATCCAATACAAGAAATAAAGCTGGGCCTCCAATTAATTAATTATCCATGCTCAGCCCAGAGCAAAATTAATTAATTAACACAGATTCATTCCACTAGAGAATCCATGCTGACTTACCCATTTATCCCAAATTGAGCAAGGGCTTGTATTTTAGACTTAATCAATCTCCGTATTTAAGATAGAAATATCCGTTAATTAATTAAGCTCACTGACAGATTAAATTAATTAACATCTTATATTCTTGAGTAGTACCACTCGACCTTATTAACACACCTGAACTTAATCAACCGGCCGGGTTTAGTGTGCTAATCCTTTCAAGTTCCTCAGGGGATATTATTAACCCATTTTACTAGGATACGGCTACAAGATACAGACAACCATCCTGAGCCACAAATGACTACTAACACCCAAGATACGTAGATCCGGTCGCAATGACGTTCACCTTAGTAGGTCAAAGTGATAGATAACCAAATGCACTCAGCTGAAGTCTTACCAAGCTTAAGACCAGCAAAGTCACCGAGATCTTGGTTCTCCACTAAGGCCAGTTAGGAGAACACATCTCACTGTGATCCGTCAATACACCACCTTAAGTGTACCAGTAAAGACAAGCAGCTAAGACAAGCCACTTCTTATCTAAACTGCAGATTAAACCGACAACTTATCCTTAAGTTGTCTCAGCTGTGATAACTGTTTATATCTTGTTAGTTCAACCAATTTGTGTTGTCTTCTGTGATACCCGACACACCACACAAATCTAACTTTTATACAAGATAAAGGATAACATGTGCAAATATACATATTTATCAGTTAGGAGAATAAAACAGTGGTAAGGACAAAAACACATTGTATACAAGCATAAAAGTGCTTCCAGTATACAAAATCCCAACAATTCTCCCACTTATACTAAAGCAAACTTTTAGTATACAATGTGTCAGTTCTTGGTTAACTAGTATTTAGCTGCAAATCTTATCTATCACTTCTCTTCTCCCACTTATACAAAAGTTTCTGCAGTCCTAAGTGGGGGGGCATCTCTACCAGTCCTAAGCCACGAACATGCTTCTCGTAAGCCGGAATTGGTAAGCTCTTCGTGAATGGATCAACTATGTTGTCTTCAGTTCCGATCTTTTCTATGAGTACGTCACCTCGATTTATGAATTCTCGTATAATGTGGTACTTCCTGTCTATGTGTTTAGACGCCTTGTGAGATCTAGGTTCCTTAGAATTTGCCACTACACCCGCATTATCACAATAAATTGTGATTGCCTTAGGCAAATTCTGAACTATATTAAGATCTTGGAGAAAATTCTTGAGCCAGATTGCCTCTTTCGAGGCTTCTGAAGCAGCCACATACTCTGCTTCCATGGTTGAGTCCGCAATGCATTTCTGCTTTGCACTCCTCCATGAAATGGCTCCACCTCCCAAGGTAAATGCATAACCCGAGGTCGACTTCTTCTCGTCTCTGTCAGCCTGGAAATCCGAGTCTGTATAACCCAAAGGCACTGACTGTCTGATTGGTAAACAATTCTATAATCTCTAGTCCGTTTAAGGTACTTGAGAATATTTTTAACCGCAGTCCAGTGCGCTTGTCCAGGATTAGACTGATATCTTGAGACCATGCCTACATCATATGAGATATCTGGTCTCGTACAAAACATTGCATACATGAGACTACCAACATCGGAAGCATATGGTACTAGTCTCATACTTTATATCTCTTCAGGCGTTTTAGGGCACTGATTCTTGGATAGAAAAATGCCATGTCTGAAAGGTACCGAACCTCTCTTGGCATTTTGCATGCTGAAACGAGCAATAACAATATCAATGTAGGATGCTTGTGACAAGCTTAACATCCTTTTCTTGCGATCTCGAATAACCTTCATCCCAAGGATGTAAGCAGCTTCACCTAAGTCCTTCATTTGAAACTGCTCGGATAACCATGTCTTTACGTCTGATAACACTTCAACATTGTTGCTAATGAGAAGGATGTCATCTACGTAAAGTGCAAGAAACACCACTGTTCCATTAACACAGATACGATATATGCACACCTTGTTCGGACAGGATACAAATCCATAGGATTTGACTACCTCGTCAAAACGCTGGTGCCATAACCAGGAAGCTTGCTTAAGTCCATAAATAGACTTCTTAAGCTTCCAGACTAGATGCTCTTCGCCCTCCTTCACATAACCATCTGGTTGTTTCATATAGATGTCTCTACCTTTTTCAAGGTGCCCATTTAAAAATGCGGTCTTGACATCCATTTGCCAGATCTTTAGGTTCATGTGAGCTGCTATGGCAAGGAGAATTCTAATAGACTTGATCATTTCTACAGGCGAGAAGGTCTCTTCATAATCGATACCTTCTTTCTGGGTAAAACCTTTTGCCACTAGCCTGGCCTTAAATGCCATGATCTCTCCATTCGAACCTCTTTTCCTTTTGTATACCTACTTACTACCAATGGCTTTGCAGCCCTCAGGTAGTTCAGTGATCTCGTATACATCCATATCAGTTATGGACTTAAATTCGGAGTCCATGGCGATTCTCCAAGAATCTGCATCTACGTCTCCCACTACTTCGTTGTAAGTCCAGGGATCCACGGTGTCTTGTTCATCTGCCGGGAGATGGTCAGAAGTCTCCCCAGTGAACATATACCGATCATGTGTAAATATCACCCTCCCACTACGTCGAACAGTGTCAGGAGTTGTGTTAATAGATTGTGCAGTTGCTCGTGGAGCTCTATCTTGCACAATTGGCTCTGTGAGTGGGTCTCGATCACCTTGTAATTCCTCAAGGATGATCTCGACTCAAGACTTATGATTATTAATATAATCCTCCTCTAAGAACCGAGCGTTGGTGCTAACCACGATCTTCTGTTCTTTAGGATCATAAAAATAACCACCCTTCGTTTCCTTTTGATATCCTATGAACAACATAACCTCTGAACGCGAATCCAACTTGTCGGCCTGTTTATTCAAGACATAAGCAGGACACCCCCAAATCTTTATGTGGTGCATACTGGGCTTGTGCCCGCTCCACAATTCGACTTGAGTCGTGTTAACCGACTTGGATGGCACACGGTTCAGCAAGTATGCTGCAGTCTCTAGGGCATATCCCCAAAAAGAAACTGGCAAAGTTGCATAACTCATCATGGACCGAACCATATCTAGGAGAGTTCGGTTCCTTCTCTCTGACACACCATTCTGCTGAGGCGTGCCCGGTGCTATCAGTTGGGATGTAATCCCACATTCTGTCAAGTAGTCCTTGAACTCATTGGACAGGTATTCCCCACCACGATCAGATCGTAGTGTTTTGATTTCTTTACCTAATTTCTTCTCCACTTCTGCCTTGAATTCCTTAAAGATTTCAAAGCAATCTGACTTGTGGTGAAGAAGGTAAACGTATCCATACCTCGAGTAATCGTCAGTAAATGTGACGAAGTACTCATACCCTCCACGAGCTTGTGTAGACATAGGTCCACACAAGTCAGAATGTATCAAACTTAATATTTTTGTGGCTCTATAACCCTTTGCCTTAAAAGGCCTAGTCACCATCTTACCTTCTAAGCAGGATTCACAAGTTGGATATGGTTTAACTTGGAGAGACTCCAATGATCCATATTTCACCAACCTTTGAATCCTATTTAGATTGATGTGACCTAGTCTTAAGTGCCACAGATAAGTTTGATTTACCTTAGACGATTCTTTCCTTTTCTTAGGATTTAATGATGAGGAAGCAACATTAACAGATGTACATGGATTAGACGTAATAGTATATAGAGATCCATTTAAAGTCCCATTGCAGATAAGATCTTTTCCTTTTGAAATCGAAATTTGATCATCAAAAACAGATCTATAACCATCCACAATAAAAAGTTATGAAACGGAAATAATGTTTCGCCTAAACTCAGGCACCAATAAAACATCTCTTAATAATAAAATAGAGTCTAAAACAGGTAAATGTAAATCTCCTATGGCAATAGCTGGAACTCGCGATCCATTGCCCATGGAAACCACCACCTCGCCATCAGCCAGAACCCTTTTCTGCAGAAACCCCTGCAAGGTGTAACAAACATGATCAGTTGCTCCGGAATCTACTACCCATTCATGGGTAGATACGGAAACAAGCACAGTTTCAGTTACTAAGGCGATGCGTGTACCTTTCTGTTTTGCCTTGAAGTCAGGACATTCGGATTTCCAATATCCAACCTTACCACACTTGAAACACTTCCCCTTAGGTTTTTGAATCCCTATAGTGGGTGCTAGCTTCGTGCTCCCACTATTCTTCTTGAAGTTCGTAGCCTTCTTGCCCTTTTTCTGGAACCTACCTTTCAGAGGGTTCCTTGAGCTGCTAGTAGTGTTCAAGATTTGGGTTCCTTTACCTTTAGTCTGACCCATGATTCCTTCTGCAGTAATTAACTCACTCAGAAGTTCATTCAGAGTGTAGTCTTTCCTTGACATCACTACATTTAGGTGAAAATTCTCATATAACTTTGGTAGTGAATGTAAAATGACGTCTATCTTGATGCCAAGATCCAAGACACCACCAACTTTTGCAAGCCGATCTAGCAGCTCGATCATATGTAAAACATGATCCTGCATGGATGCACCTTCAGCCATTTTGCAGGTAGTAACCTGCCTCAGAAGATGAAATCTCTGAGATCTGTCGGTCTCACCGAACTTTTCGGCCATGGAATCCCATATCACTCCCGCATGAGGCGTGTTTTCATACTGTGAAGCAAGAGAATCAACCATAGTGGATAGAATGACAAAATGAGTCTTGTCATTATCCTCTATCCACTTTTTAGATTCCCTTATCTGCTCCTCAGTCGCCTCTTCTTCGGGGAGTTTAGGTTCAGGGGTACTGAGAACATACAAGATCTTCTCATTTTGGAACATTAGTGTAAGGTTTCTCCTCCACTCTTTAAAATTGTCAACACCCTTTAAGGGTCGGCTCATAAGACCATTAACAACAACTTGAACAGACATATCTGAAAAATAATGTAAAATAAAGCATGTAAGGAAAAATTATTTGCACATAATTCGTAATTAACGATCATTGTAACCTTTTGAAAAAACAATGACGTTAAAAACTTCGAACCGCTCTAGGAATTCCACTAGCAAGCCACACAGGTGGACGTTTACTAGCGTAACCCTAAACCAAGCTATTTACCTAGCTCTTTAATTCCAATCCACGTCTAGGTTCTTAAGACGAATGTAATTAATAGTTCGATTTACTGGACCATGTCACTATTAAAACGCGGGAAGGGACTTCGAGGGAAGTGAATTGTACCTGCGGTGACTTCTAAGCATTGACCATTAACTTGACCAAAATAGAATCAAATTCTCGAAATTGACATACTTACTCGAACCATGCCGCATTCAATTTGATCTAATTATCTATCCTATTTAATTATTATCTTCTAGAGTACTCGTGTTTACTAGGCACGCAAGCCACGCAGGTGGACGTTTACGGCTTCGCTCCCACTACTCAATAATAATCAAATATTGTTTTGGAAAACTAATCTCACAAAACTGGTAGCTCAAAAATGCAAGCAAGCCACGCAGGTGGACGTTTACTCACATAATCTTACTACTTTCGTGTAGAGTCCAATTAATGGAGGCCCGATTAATTGTTTAATATCCAAATTAATGGAATCTAATTAAACATTTAATTTTAAATGTTGCTTAGTCTTTTTATTCAAAAGGTTTGTAATGAATCATGAATTTCCACATAATTCCTAAAGCATGAAATTTCTAAACGCACATAATAAAACGTGCTCGCGAAAAATAAAACATGTTTTAACAACGACATAAATCCTATTTACATGCTTTTCTAAACGCAATTAATCACACAATCGCATGCTAAAGCATAATTAAAAATAAATACGCAAATAGGAAATTTAAAATTGTTATCGGGCTTTAAAACACGTAATTGCTAACTATTACATTGCCCGATCATGATACAGATCTTCGAAATCTTCAAAATCTTCGAATCTGAAAAATGCGTCAAAAACTGCACTGCCGCGTTGGCGTATACGCGGATGCTGACTCAACGAGGGCTGACGTGGTGCGCCATGTCAGCGTGCCACGTCATCATCTTCTTCACACAAATTGCCGCCGCCGCCGCCGATGTTCCAGGCCGGTTCCGGGCCGTACGTCTGCACCAGGAGGAGCGCCGGACCACGGAGAGACTGGAACCGGCCTCCCCTGCATCGCCGCGCCTTTCCCGTGCGTCTCCGACCCTACTCCACCATCTCCAGTCCAGCCCGACGTCCCCCAGACGTCGGATCTGTGAAGAACGGCCGCCTGGAGCCTCCGCCGCGACGTGTCCCGCGCGATAAATCGCGCCTCCGCCGCCGCCGCGTTCACCGCCCAAATTCGCCCTTTCTGAGACGCGATTCGATCAATTGAAAGAGGGGAAATGATATTGGAACACTCACGACCACCGGGTAACGGATTCCGGCCGAGATTAGTTCCTCAATTTCCCGAATTTTTAACGATTCGCCGGAACGAATTCATTGTGAGCAGCGAACTTCAGACGTCGATTCCGATTGCATCCGGGATTGGATGATCCCTTGCAACCTATCGACGCGAAGCTCTTAAGATGAGGATTCCAACATTTCAAGCCGATCGTTGATCCGACATTGGACGCGTCGAGAATTTCCGCCGCAAGATGCGGCAGAACCCTAGAAAAACTAGGGTTTTCGCTGCGAAAATCAGATTTTCGTCGTCTCAATTTTCGTGCCTTCCGGACCAATTACAGTATAATAAAAAGTACAATCACATAACACATTGATCCTATCAACTACTCGTGGATTTTCTTACGAGAAAAACGTTACAACGGGGTCAAAAACAGTGGCTCGCAGGCCGCCCCAAACACGAAATTAGCCCGATAACAACAAAATAAAACCTAATCATGCATCTAACATCAACAATCAGAGCCTAAACCTGGCTCTAACAGCAATAATTTTCTAACAGCAACGAAAATTTATGAATGAGTGTATATGTTTCTGAACAGAATACTAATATATATAGGCTTCAAAAACCTATATAATATTAATATATTTGTAGCCCATTAATTTAATTATATTCTAATGGGCTTCTACATAATCAGCCCATAATATAATTAATTAATTTACCGGGCTACTAATATTTATCAATTAATTGGCCCAGCCAATTAATTCCAGATAAATAATATTATTAAATAATATAAAAATACATTAATCCATTAATAATAATTTCAGAGAGATAATAAATTACTAGGCAACTAATTGGGCCAGATCAGGGATCGGATACAAGAAATAAAGTTGGGCCTCCAATTAATTAATTATACATGCTCAGCCCAGAGCAAAATTAATTAATTAACACAGATTCATTCCACTAGAGAATCCATGCAGACTTACCCCTTTATCTGTAACGCCTCGACCCCCACGAAGGATCACAGAGGTCGAGCCGCTACGGAAGAACAATTTAAAATACATTTTCATACATTTAATCGAAATTCTGGAAAGTCCTTCATCTTAAAAGCAACTTGTTATAATTTACTCGCAGAAGATCGGTTTGGTTTTGAAGCATTTAACATAAATACGGAAGCGTCATCGAGTCTTAAGTAAAACTAAAGCATAAATATCTTTTAACAGTATTTCAAAAGTTTCGAAAGGATAGTTTCGAGCGTGACAAAAGCAGGATTAAACCATTTTTCCGAAATTACAAAAGATCATATCATCAACCCCTCCTCAGCCCGTCTCCGTCGTCCCTGCTGCTCAACCTGAAAACATTTTTAAAATAATTTGGGGGCTGAGTACTAATGTACCCAGATGGGTAAAGCGAGTTTGAAACACGTTTAAAAACAGGTTTATCCATGCATGAGGTATGAATTGGAGGGTTTTAAAAAGGAAACTGCTCCAAGCATACAAAACATATTAGGTGCGCACATCTGTGTCACATTTCCTGTTACTTCTACCATATCATTCATAAATTGGGCCTTGGCCCTCGAGTCGAAACTCGAGGGGTCCCTCATAAATTGGGCCTTGGCCCCCGAGTCGAAACTCGAGGGGTCCCTCATAACATGTTAGCATCCGGTACACATGGGGATCAGTCATTGTGCTACTAACATCATACATGTACGTACTTTCTTGATAACCCTCATCTAGCGTGTTAGGCCAGATGAGAGCCTCGATCGATCTATTACGTAGAAGCATTAAACAGGTAAATGCACAAAAACTTTCATGGATAAACATAGTTCATAGAGCTTAATAACTCAAGATAGATTTTTAAGAAAATATTACCCACCTCGAAATTCACCGATCTGTTCTAGCAAGCTCTCGATACCGAGGTTATGGCTCTTCCACGATAGGTCCTACAATAATGTTCTAAGTTTTAATTTCCGGATCTAGAAAAAGTGTGCAGTTCGTAATCTATAGGCGATACCTAGTAGGTAATAGGTTAGACTAGGTTATGGTGTTAATCCGTCAAACTGTGCAGAAGGTCCAAAGTGAATGAATTCTACAGATCACGTTCTCGTACCATAAATTCTAATAATTTACATGTTGTTTCCTTTATGAGTCTAGTTTATTTAGAAATTGGTCTCGTGACAAAATAACAAGCCGATTAGGAGTTATTATCTAAATATCGCTCGCTGTTCAAACAAGGGCAGATTCTGCCTCGCTATAGTCTAGCCGACGGATGTGGGGTCAAACATGCTCCAAAAATTATTAAATTCAACGAAAGTTCAGGAGACATGCATTCAAATAACATATCAAAATTTCACGCAAGCTAGTTGAGCGACGGATTCAGAGAAGGCAGAGAGCTGAACACCAAATTTCTTAGTACCAAAAACCTGTTTCCGATCGACAACAGAGAGTTCATAATAAACTGATCTTACATGCTCTGTCTTAAAATACCCAATAAATATTTTCAAAAGGATCCACGAGTATAAATCATTTAGAAAAAGGATTCAAGTCGAAATCATAATTATGGAGTGAGATAAAAATGTTTTACCAAGCTCTATCACGAAAGCATACCTCCTCGACAGCATAAAAGTGAAAATCCGATAAAAATATAAATACTCGACCAAAAATTACCAAAATTTTCAGATATCCTACAAACATACTAAAGTTTATCCTCGTAATTTTTCTGGAATTTTTAAAGTACCGAAAGATCGAGCAATTGGCTTTGGAAATCTCGGCAGAATAGGGGAATTCCGATCTAGACATGCAACCGATCTATCAATGTTCCTTTATTCGTAGATGCTCCTCAATTATGTTCCTCTATGAAATAAGAGTCAATTAGACTACTCTGATGAAACATGCAAGTGAAGAAACAAGTCTAGAGAAGGAAGTTGCACTCGGATCTGCAAAATAAAAAGGAAGAAAGGCTCCACGAGTTCTAGAGTTCTCACTCGATGTCACTCACGAAATCGAATTCTGACTTCACCCCGTTCCTTACAGCTGGAGAAGGACCGGAACCTCTTCTTCAACTAAGCGCGTAAGATCGGTGCTTCATGAAGGCTTCAATATCCCACTATGCGAGAAGTGAATCCGTAAGAATAGGTATAGAATTCGTGGACCGAGAACAAGACGAACGATTCCATAACTGTTTAACAAAAGTGTAGGTATTTACCTTGAAACCTCCGGATGTAGGCGAGAGTCTTCCGAGCAAGGTTTGGAGTTCTAGGACTTGGTGGTGTTGGGGGAAATAACCGAGCTTCTACAATGGTGATGTAAACAAGGAAAGTGCGCCTTAAATATTATCCCATGCATGGGACCGAACTCCCACCCCAAGCATCAACGGGTACGTGGAGGTATCATGTTTCCAAGTGTAAAGGGTAGCACCTCCACGTGAAGAACCTATGGCATCCACTATTGAGATGGCATCCACTATACATCCTTATGTTGACTTGATTAAGGAGGAGTTTGGAAGGAATATTGCTACTATAGCCGTGCATGGAGTACTTAATTGGCTATTAAGCCATTAAATCCCAAGAAAGAGTGATGATTGAATCGGTAAAATCATGGCAGCGAATTCCTTAAAAGTATGCCCTCTTAATTTCATGTGGTGATATTTCTAAGTGCGGTATTAGTTTAAACTTACCATCTCGATTAGAAATGATGAAATTAAAAGGCTAGAATTTTCGTAGAATTTCATTATGCTACTACGGGATAAGTATTGTACCAATATAATAATGATAATAATAATAATAATACTAATATTAATAATAATAATATGAATCATTCTTGGATAGAAGATACGAAAATACGGGTTATTACATTATCCCAAATTGAGCAAGGGCTTGTATTTTAGACTTAATCGATCTCCGTATTTAAGATAGAAATATCCGTTAATTAATTAAGCTCACTGACAGCTTAAATTAATTAACATCTTACATTCCTAAGTAGTACCACTCGACCTTATTAACACACCTGAACTTAATCAATCGGTCGGGTTTAGTGTGCTAATCCTTTCAAGTTCCTCAGGGGATATTATCAACCCATTTTACTAGGATACAGCTGCAAGATACAGACAACCAGCCTGAGCCACAAATGACTACTAACACCCAAGATACGTAAATCCGATCGCGATGACGTTCACCATAGTAGGTCAAAGTGAAAGATAGCCAAATGCACTCAGCTGAAGTCTTACCAAGCTTAAGACCAGCAAAGTCACCGAGATCTTGGTTCTCCACTAAGGTCAGTTAGGAGAACACATCTCACTGTGATCCGTCAATACACCACCTTAAGTGTACCAGTAAAGACAAGCAGCTAAGACAAGCCACTTCTTATCTAAACTGCAACTTAAACCGACATCTTATCCTTAAGTGTCTCAGCTGTGATAACTGTTTATATCTTGTTAGTTCAACCAATTTGTGTTGTCTTCTATGATACCCGACACACCACACAAATCTAACTTTTATACAAGATAAAGGATAACATGTGCAAATATACATATTTATCAGATAGGAGAATAAAACAGTGGTAAGGACAAAAACACATTGTATACAAGCATAAAAGTGCTTCCAGTATACAAAATCCCAACATTAACTTGGTCAAAATCTAAACAATGTGGATCTCCTCAAGTTTCACTCAACACTCAACTATTCTAGGTCCGGTTTAAGCCACTCAAAGGAAAATAATCCACGCAATCACGATAAGAGATCATCACAATAGCAATATCAAGGAGGTCTTTCTCATTTGGTTGTAATGCGGCTTAGGACTTAGACAAATGATGTTGGTAAGGGTCCTAGGGGTACTAAGCTCCATTAAAATTCAGAATTAATGTTATGCTTGTAAAACTCTCTCACCTGTGCATCAAGTCAGTTAAACTCCCACCACTTAGAAAATTCACTTCAATGCTACAATCCTATGCACCCATACTCTTTCTTTTCTGCCACGTATCTTATTCAGATTTTTTTCTTTTTCTTTCTTTTTCTTTCTTTTTTTTTTTCGTGGCATATACTCTTTTTTTTTAGCAAACTGGGCACAAATTCTCTTAACTGTACAGACATGACACTTTGAATTCTGCTTATGTAGACCAGTTTTTATACTTAGACTTTTTATCCAATCTGTTTTATCTGCAGCATGTCTAGATTGGGCAGGTAGGAGACATATGTAGTACACTTCAGATTTTAACTATCATGCACAAAAGAGTTCGTAAAACATGCAAGAACATGGGGGTCAAGAGAAAGTTTAAAAAGGCCTTGGCTAAAATTTTACTAACTCAAATCAAAGAAATTCGGTCAAGGCTCAAATTGGTTCACTAAGGGATAATTTCGGGTTGGAAATATTTTGTCGCGGCCGTGTGGCTAAAAATCCCTAGTGCCTCCTATCATTTATCACAAGTGATTCAAACATATTGTGACTTTGCGGATAAACGGTCTCAAAAGAATAGTAGGAAGTGTCATATTTTAAGGCTCAAATCTAATTTAAGTGAGTGGTTATTAAATTTCGATCCAACAAGGTTTATTTTTCATCATCCCAAGTTACATGCACATGTGTGTCTAGATCTACTCTTCACAAAGTCTACAAGTAAGAATATTGAAACATGAAAGCACAAATAAGACATGCTTAATCATTGAAAACGACACTTAAAAAATTGAAAATTTTGGCATGCTTCGACACACAAATACCCCCCTCCTTAAATTTAAACCTTGCTCGCCCTCGAGCAAGAGAGAATATACAAATCAAAGAGAGAAAGCATGACAAAATAAACATAAAAAACACCCTCCTTACACTTGGTTCCTACCAAGTGTATGAACAAACTAAAACTAAAGACAAAAGAAAAATAAACACCCCTCCTTACACTTGATCCATATCAAGTGTAAGAACAGAAAAAACAGACAATAACAGACGCTAAACACAAAACAAAAAGACACAAAACGAAAAACTGAATTGGGGAAGAAAAGTCACCGGTCGCCTCGCCTGGGCAGGCGAGGTAGTCTACTCATAACTGTGCGGCGAAGGCGGTCTACTCGGCGTCCAAGGGAATCCAGGTCCTGCCTTAGCATCTGCACAGTATCCTGACCTGCAGAAGTAAAAGCACTCGAGACACGAGGTCCCGATGGACAAAACTGGATCTCCCAGTTAGGCAGTTGGTACAGTAGGCGAGTATGCCTCAACAAGTTCAAATCAAACATAGATGGTGGATCCACCCTAGTCAAATAACTAGCATCATGTATGACAAAGTTGCGTTCAATGAACGTGGCAAGAATATGGCATAGAGTCATGTGACGCACGGTATGACTAGCGATTGTGAACATGTTTTTAGCAATCTACCAACCTAAGTTAAGAAGGCGCCTGGTAGTCATGCACCATAGAAAATACAATTCATTGGCAGTCACCTTTTCAAAAGAAGTACTTTTTCCGATTAAGTTGTGGGCTAAGTATTGGTGGCACATGCGAAGGACGGGATCTTCTATAAAACTTACGTGAGACCCGGACGTGGCAAATTCATCCGGGTCGCTTGGGGCGAGAAGCCTCCACGCGGCCCGTGAACTAATATAATTCGGGTCCTTGTTCGGCAAAGCATGAAATCCCATCTCAAAGTGACCAAGATAATAATCATCAAATGAACATATCCCTAGTCTAGCATTCCATTCGGCCACAGACATATTATAAGTCACTCCAAACAACCTAAACTCAATACAAGGTGTTACCAAATCTTTATCACCCTCAAAATGAGAAGTATTAAAGAACTCACTTGCAACCTCTTTGTAGCACGGATAATGATGCGATTCAAGCAACCAAG
Source organism: Lavandula angustifolia (assembly GCA_028984105.1). Classification (NCBI taxonomy): domain Eukaryota; kingdom Viridiplantae; phylum Streptophyta; class Magnoliopsida; order Lamiales; family Lamiaceae; genus Lavandula; species Lavandula angustifolia. The sequence continues at coordinate 17,384,313 of CM054816.1, read as the reverse complement.
ACCAACCCAAAATTTTAAAATATGCAAAGAGAGGTTCGATAATACCTGCCGCACGAAGAAACATGCGATCTAGGAGTCGGCCACTTCGGAAATCCTTGCCCTCGCGCTCTTGTAGACGCAAATTCATGTACCTCGAATTGAGAGAGGGCATGGACGGCTGCCGGTGAATCGATATGGATAACCATGCGGTTTCCATACTCCCCCGCTCTTGGAAGGGCCGAAGATGAATCGGAGTCGACAAGGGATAAGTAATTCATGTTGAAGTTATCTTCAAAGTTCCCATCATGATCATCAGACTTATAATCCAAGTCTTCTTCCTCTTGGATCGGCAACTCCGCACGCAAACTTTCGCTCCAATTTACGCCCTCATAATAGTTGAGTGGTGGTGGTGGATGTTGAAACTCGAGAAACGGCAACCACTAGTAAAGAGTTTGTGGAGATTGGGGCGGCGGATTGGATGAAGAAGCACCATCCACACGGCTTGCTCTCGGCTTCCTTACCCTCAAGCGACGCGGTGGAGAAGGCAGAGGCGTGGGCTCGGGTGTCGGCTCGGGCGTTGGCTCAAGCGTCGGTTCTCGCGGCGGTTCGGGAGTTAGCTCACGTGGTGGTTCAAAAACAGCAGTTCCCGTGTGCCTTCGTAACCGTCGTCTAGGCGGTTTCAACGGAGGAATGGACTCCGTGGCATATTGCGATCCGGTGTCAACTTCTATTTTTTGCTCCTCCAACTCCTTCTTCTTACACTTTAGACCCAAATTCCATACTTAGCAAAAATCTAAAAAATAAAAGAAACAACACCAAGCATAAAATCAAACTAAAAATACGAAATCAAAGTAAAACGGAAAAAATACGGGTTTCCTCTCGGAAGCACCTCTCTTTAGAGTGTTCGGCTAGACCTCCTCTTCAAATAGACAAATATACGAGGGAATGGACAAGCTCTGCTCGTCCACATCTTCTATCATTGCGGCAGCATGATAAATCTTCAGGCGATGACCATTGACAATGAAAGTCTCGTCTGAATCCAATTTCTGTATCACCACTGCCCCGCCTGGCCAGACAGAACACACCTGGAATGGACCTATCCATCTTGAGCGGAGCTTTCCGGGCATGATGCGTAGGTGCGATTGGTAAAGCAATACAAGTTGGCCCACTTCGAAAGTCTTCATACGAATCACTTTATCATGCCAAGCTTTTGTGCGATCTTTGTACCTCATAGCCATATTATAGGACTCTAACCGGATTTCTTCAAGCTCTTGGAGCTGATATTTCCTCTCCTTAGCACTTTCGGTCAGATCCAAATTGATTTTCTGTACCGCCCACCAGGCCTTGTTTTCCAACTGCACAGGCAAGTGACATAATTTACCGAAAATTAATCTATATGGAGACATACCGAGTGGAGTTTTATAGGCTGTTCGATAAGCTCATAAGGAGTCATCCAACCTCATACTCCAATCTTTCCTTGACGGATTGACCGTTTTCTCCAAAATAGACTTCACTTCCCGATTTGACACTTCAGCTTGCCTATTCGTTTGTGGATGGTAAGCGGTAGATACTCGATGAGCTACTCCATGTTTCTTCATCAATGACTCTATGGTTCGGTTGCAAAAATGTGTTCCTCAATCACTTATGATGGCCTTTGGTATGCCGAACCTGCAAAAGATATTAGTTCGAAGAAATCCTGCAACCACTTTAGAGTCATTAGTTTTTGTAGCCTTTGTCTCAACTCATTTAGAAACATAAGCAACGACAAGTAAAATGTATACGTTACCCTTTGAACTAGGAAACGGACCCATGAAGTCCATACCCTATAAATCAAATATCTCACAAAATCTTAAAGGCTTTTGGGGCATTTCATCCTTCATAGATATATTCCCGGTCATTTGGCAACGTGCACATGACTTACAGTAATTGTAGGCGTCAAGGTGTAGGCTCGGCCAAAAGAATCCCGCATCCAACACTTTCCTTGCGGTCGTTTTGGTCCGAAGTGTCCTCCATAAGCGGATGAATGACAATGGAATAGGATGTCGCCTTGCTCTTCTTCCGGAATGCATCTTCGGATAACTTGATCAACTCCCATTTTCCAAAGAATTGGAGAGTCCCAGAAATACTGCTTACACTCGCTCTTCAACTTTGCTTTTTGGGCATGAGTGAACTCGGGTGGAAGCTGCTTAGCGGTCAAGAAATTCACAATATTAGCAAACCAAGGTAATTTAGAAGTGTTACCCACGGTCTTCAGCAATTCTGGTTCAGACTTGTCTTGACTGGGCAGCTGAAACACTTCCTGGACTCTAATCGTAAAACACTCTGCGGGCAGAAGCTTGGCGAGACTGGAAACTGTCTCAGGAACAACATATAAATGCTCTTCGGGAAAAATCTCCTTAATGGCTCTCCATCGTCTTTTTGAATTAATCTTCTCAAGTGATCCGCCACATAGTTTTCAGCTCATTTCTTGTCCTTAACCTCCCAATCAAATTCTTGTAATAGAAGAATTCATCGGATAAGTTTCGGCTTTTATTCCTTTTTGGCAAGGAGATGCTTGACGGCGGCATGATCGGTATACACAATGATCTTTGAGCCAAATAAATAAGAGCGAAACTTGTCGAAGGCAAAGACTATAGCTAACAGCTCCTTCTCTGTGGTGGAATAGTTGCATTGTGCTGGATTTAATGTCTTGGACGCATAATAAATCACATGGCTTTCCTTTCTAGATTTCTGTCCCAGCACTGCCCCGACTGCACAATCAGAACCATCGCACATAATCTCGAATGGCTTGTTCCAGTCCGGAGGCTGCATCACAAGAGCTGTTGTAAGCTTATCTTTAAGGATGGTGAAGGCCTCCTTACACTTAGTGTCGAAATCAAACTCGACATCTTTGTGAAGTAGCCTCGTTAGTGGTTTAGTGATCTTTGCGAAATCCTTTATGAAACGCCGATAGAAGCCGACGTGTCCTAAGAAACCTCGAACTTCCTTTGGAGTAGTCGGATATGGCAACTTCGCGATGGCCTCCACTTTAAGGATGGTGAAGGCCTCCTTACACTTAGTGTCGAAATCAAACTCGACATCTTTGTGAAGTAGCCTCGTTAGTGGTTTAGTGATCTTTGCGAAATCCTTTATGAAACGCCGATAGAGGCCGACGTGTCCTAAGAAACCTCGAACTTCCTTTGGAGTAGTCGGATATGGCAACTTCGCGATGGCCTCCACTTTTGCCTTGTTGACTTTGATTCCTCTTTTCGAAACAACGTGACCGAGCACTATTCCTTCGGTTACCATGAAATGGCATTTCTCGTAGTTCAAGACTAAATTCTTCTCAACACATTGAGCTAGGACTTTGTCGAGGTTCTTCAAGCACGAAGTGTAAGAATCACCATAGATGGTGAAGTCGTCCATGAAGACCTCTATGCAAATCTCGATAAGGTCCGAGAATATGCTCATCTACACCGTTGAAAGGTGCCCGACTGCATAATCCAAATGGCATTCTTCGATAAGCAAATGTTCCATAAGGGCATGTGAACGTCGTCTTATCTTGATCTTCTTCTCGCACTTGGATTTGGAAATAGCCGCTATATCCATCCAAGAAGCTAAAATAGACTTGCCCCGCAAGTCTCTCGAGCATTTGATCAATAAATGGAAGCGGACAATGGTCCTTCCGTGTCACGGCATTAAGCTTCCTATAATCGATACATATGCGCCATCCCGTCACTAAGCATACCGGAACCAATTCGTTCTTCTCATTCTTGACAACTTGGAATCTGGACTTCTTGGGCACAACGTGTACGGGACTTACCCATTTGCTATCCGATATGGGATAGATAATTCCTATGGATAAGAGCTTTAATACTTCCTTCAGCACGACCTCCCTCTTGTTCGGGTTGAGTTTTCTTTGATGGTCTCGGAAATGTTTGCTATCCGGCTCCATGAGGATAGAGTGCTCGCATATCTCGGGACTTATGCCGGTGATGTCGGCTAAAGTCCAACCTATGGCTTTCTTGTGCTTCTTCAGAATCTCCAACAACACCTTCTCTTAATTTTCATCAAGTTCTTTATTTATGATGACGGGCAGCGTCTCATTATCTCCTAGATAGGCATATTTCAGGTTTGTTGGAAGTGGCTTAAGTTCCAGCTTTGGTGCCTTGATGATTGACGACAACAATTTTTCAGAAGCGTCCTGACTGGGCAGTTGAGACATGCTGCCGACAGTTTCCAATTTTGGAGTTGCGTACAAAGCCGAGATGCTCTCTCTGATCTCTTCGTCTCTCATATCTTCGAGGTCTGATTCGGTCAGTCCTTGAGTCAAGGTAACCTCCATTTTATCCTGCATCACATACATCTCAAGATATTCTTGGACAAAGCTTTCAATAGAGTCAGTAGATAAAGCATCTTCATTTTCATGATAAAAAGGCATCTTAAGTGCTTCAGCAATGTGATGAACATAGATTTCATTATGATATGCAACACTTATAGATCCTTCATCTACATTGATTATTGTCTTCACAGTTTTTAAGAACGGTCTACCCAATAGAACATCCGCAGTACCCTCAACTTTCCGATCATTAGTGTCTATGACATAAGAATCTGCTGGATAGACAAAGTTGTTAAATCTTACCAAGATGTTTTCAAGTAGACCAACAGGGGCAATGCATGACCTATCCGCTAATTGAATTATCACTTTGATGGATACTAATTCAGCTCCAATCAATTGATTATAAACGGATAATGACATAACATTAATGGATGCTCCTAAATCACACATAGCCTGCTTAATCGTAACATTTCCCATCAAGCAAGGTAGTGTAAACATATATGGATCAACACACTTAGTGGGTAGCATCCTTTGAATGATTGCCGAGACAGAGTGGTCTATGACAATTTTCTCGGACTTTAGGATTTTTCTACCAATAAAATCCTTCACGAGCTTCCCAAACTTTTAGAATTTTTACGGTTTCAAGGAAAGGAATGTTGACCTCTAATTTCTCGAACAGCTTAAGGTAGTCCATGTACTCCTTGTTCGGCGTCTTCTTCCTTTTCAGAGCTTCGGGAAAGGGTGGAGGAATCAGATTTTCATGCTCTGACTAGCCAGTCAAGACGTCCTCCTCATCTCTTTCTCGTTCTGGATCTTCAGCATTCTGCTCCTTCGAACCTTCTGATGGTAGAGGCTGTTCTGCAGCCTTCTTCTTCTCTGCTGGCTTCTCTGGGTGTCTTACCTGTACAGTTGGGCCAGGTAGTTCTTTTCCCCCCACGCAATGTGATATGGTTACAGTTCAAAGCATTAGGATTCTGCTGAGTTTGAGCTGGAAGCTGTCTTTGGGAAGTTTTAATTTCCTGAATGGTAGAATTTAGCTTATTAATCTGCTTAGCCAAATTCTCCATTGTAGCTTGCTGCTCCTTCTTTGTCTGATTGATCTCCCGCTGCATTTGTTGTTGAAATGCAATGGGGTCCTTCTGCGAAGAAACCATTTCGGCCAAAAGCTTTTCTAAAGGGCTCTGCTGCTCCGACTGGGCAGGCTGGGCATTCTGCTGCTGAAACTGCCTTTGATGCAGGGGTCTATACGTCTGCTGGTAGTTGTTCTGATTAGGAGGTTGGTATGGCTACTGATAGCCATGTTGCTGCTGATATGGTTGCTGAAATTGGGTTTGAGGCAGATTCCTAGGCTGAAAATGCTCCTCCGGTTGCTTCCAACGAAGGTTCGGATGAACCCCTTGATGTTCGCTCCAATTTCCTACTGCATTTACTTCTTCTCCCGGACATTGCAACGACGTATATCCTTTTTCTCCGCATGCTCCACATGCATGCTCGATATTTGATCGGCTCAAAGCAGAAGCATTCTGCTTAAGTAATAAATCGAGCTTGTCTTAAAAAAGGCTAAATTTTGCCTCTACCTTACTATCGAACTCTTCCATGTAATCGGAATGAGACCAATTTACAGCTTTCCTTGTTGGTCTCGGCCCTTTGTATTGCGAGGTAGATTCAGCAAGGCTTTCAATTATGTTCCTTGCATCTTCGTATAGGCTTGTGTGGAAATTCCCTCTCAGACCAATATCAACCATGGCCTTTGCTTCGTCTGTCATCCCTTGATAGAAAAACTGTAGAAGCTCCATATCCGAGTAGCCATGGTTCGGACAACTATCAACAAGTCATCCAAATCTCTCCCAATATGCGCCGAAGGTCTCGTCTATTTCTTGAGCGATCCCGGAAATCTACTTCTTAAGTGCATTTGTCTTCGATCGCATGAAATACTTCTTCCAGAAGACAGTACGCATCTGGGCCCATGTCGTGATTGTGTTTGGCTTTATACTTGAGAACCATGCTTGTGCTCCATCTTGCAGTGTGAATGGAAAAGCCTTGAGCTTGAATGTATCCAGATTGTCTTGCCTGTGCAGATTGCAGACTTGGTTGAACGAAGCCAAAAAGGAATTTGAGTTCTCCTTCGTCCTCCCATAGAACTTCGGCATGGCAGCGACCATGTTCAACTTGACATCAATTTGTTCAGTAGTTGTGATTTGGATTGGACCGGGAAGGTCCGCTCCCATGTCAAGCGATCCGATATTCATCCTCAAGGGTTGTGGATTGTGCACTTCGTCCTCCATCTCTTCCTCCTCTGATTTTGAGCAAGTTACTGGAGTATTATGCAGTGTTTGGTCGAACCTAACGTTCCGAGTTCGGAGTCGCCGGTCTCGATCACCGACGTTGTTCCGTCTCCCCGACCGGACAGTTAAGATGTTTTCTCGCCTCGGACGAATCTTGCTGCTTTTGCGGCTTTGTCCTCTTCCTATTCCTCTTTCTTTGTTTTCTCGACCTCTGGATCAAATATGAGGTTAGGTTTGGAAGACCTTCACATGCAACGCTCAAAAGAACAAAAAGATTAGTACAAAAGTAATAAAACTAGATAACACCGTTCCCCGGCAACGGCGCCAATTTGGTGATCGCTGTATTGCACCAATTAATCCAGCAAAACTTGAGAATTATATCAGTATAGTTTACAGGGTATCGAACACAGTGAACAGAGGACTAAACAAATTATTTTTCTACTTATCTTGGGTTTGGTTAGCAACCACGCAAGTTTTGGGTTTTTATCTAAACTAAGAAATTATTAAAACTGAAATAAATTGCAACAACTGAAAACTGAAATAAAACCGTCTTAACTAGGCAGATAAGAGATGGGTCCAGCAGAATATTCACACACGCGCAATTCCAATCATCGGCACATAATATTAATTAATCTTATAAATCAACTAGTTATAGATTACCGTAACTTAAACCGCGTAGTCCTCACTCCCACTTGCTTAGTCGGTAACCGTCATGTTGGGCATCGAAACGGCTACTTCCCTAATTCAACTACAACCTACGTTGTTGGGCAATCAATAGATTTACTAGCTAAACAACTTTATCGAACTAAGGGAGCCTAGTATAGGAGCCTACTCGTATGTTGGGAATCTAATAGTCTCCTACCGGTTTAATCCAACTATTCTTTCAAATAATTTTGCTACTTACCTAGCCTTGTTCCATGAGAAACGATGGAAGTATTAAGTTAGCTAAAGACTGGGCAATCTAGGGTGATCAAGCCTAAATTACTAGTCAGTTTAATTAATTCAGAATTAACCCGAAATCCTTCAATTAATTATGAGCACATAAGCCTCATGTACTATTCATGTGTGCGTTTTACATCCTGCCGGACCACTAAAAGTTTAGCTACTCATGAAACTGTCCTGACTGCACATATAAGACACTTTGCGAAATAGAACATGCATCATTTGTAACCCTAACCCTAGCATATGTGAAAACTAAAATAATGTAAAGATACGAACTAAAAACTAAGAACGAAACACAAACTTAATTAAAGCTGAACACAAACTGAATTAAAACAAGAATTGAAATAGGATCGAGAGTACCGATAGTCTTCGATCTCTCAAAATGAACGGAAATTGAAAATACGAACTAAACTAAAAGTGCGAACATCTAAAGCTAAATTACGAAAGTGTTTATTTTCTTCTACTCGAACTAAAGGAACTGCATGAAGTAAATGGCAAGGTTGTTGGTTCTTCTCCTCGGCGGTTGTGGAATATCGGCGGCGGTGGCTTAGCTTCGATCGGCGGCGTTGCGGCGGCTTGGGAAATTGATGGATCGGAAAAGGAATTGTGTGTTGAGGTTATGAGGAGGTCGAGAGGGTTCCAAATCTTCCTATTTTCGTGCCTCCCACATCCTTTTATAATGATCCTAGATCACATCTAGGGGATAAGGAAAGGATCTATGAGATATGGTAATATCTCATCCTTCCTTATCCATCTCCTTTCCTTTCTTCCATCTTTCCTTTCTTCTCTTTTTCTTTCCTTCTTTCCTTTCTCGGCCAAAATTGCTCAAAATCTCGCCATTCCAGCTGGAAAACGCGTTGCCACATCATCTCCACGTGTCGTGCCAAATCAACCTATTTTCTGCATAACTGCCAACAAAAGCTTCTCGCCTGCACAGTTAGGAGACTTTTCGGACATAAATAATTAGGTATGAAATCGACTCATCATTCCTTTAATGATGTTTGATATTTGCTAGTGAATGGGTATGATAACCAAATATGATGTTCAGCTGTACTTAGATTTCAATGGGAATAAATAATTTTATATAAAAAAATTATGATAATTTTGTGAATATTCTAACGTGATAAATAATAATGATTAGTCATGTTTTTTTATTTTGTGAAATTTAATACCAGAATATTTTAATAAAAAGTGCAATATCTTTTTGTTGGTCCCGAGAGTACGTTCAGGTGTAGAGGGGGGGTGAATACACCTGAATCCGATTTTCTCAACTTTGAACACGAACAGTTCTGTTCAGGATAGTGCCATACTGAAATAGTTCAGCAGACCAAATAGCTGTTCTGAATCGTGTTTGCCAAAGAGTCTGACTCTACTGAGATCTGCTAGCTGACTGAGTCAGAATTCATTATCAACAGTTAGAGTTCAGTGTGCGGAAAAGTGTAGGCCCAAATCAGTTGAGTGGAAAACGTTTTATTAAAACAGTCTCAGTTCAGTAGTTAAATACAGTTCAGTATGCTGAGACTTTGTTGAATGATTTTAAAAGATAGTTTTCAGGATGAACAGTTAAAATCAATGCAACAGTAATAAGAACACAAATAAACGACACAAAATTTTTTAAAGTGGTTCAGATATCAAACGATCCTACGTCCACTGTCCCGAAAGATCAGGAGACTATTTATTATACTGAGTTAGTCTCAGTCAGCTTGTACACAGGACAAAGCCGCGTCTTGGAATTTATACTGAGCAAGTCTCAGTTTACAAAAGTATCAAACTGAAGTGTTTGACAAACTTCTCCAATTATGAAGGAGTCCTTTTACAATAAGGATCAAGTTCTAATATGAACTCCTTCGTCTAAGCTATAGATATATCGGTTGAGCTTAGGGTTAGAGGGATAGGGAACGAGAATATAGCTTCTAGAACGACGAACAACTGAGTTTGGCTATGGGTTCGTGTAACGTCATTTGGATACTAGAGGCTTATAAATCGGTTCAGCTTGGTTCCCTTTAGAGCTAAGATGTAGTCTTTCGTCAGAGATATTTCTTCGAGATCTTGCAGAAGACATAAGCTTTTCTGGATAGGCTCGTTTGAATGCTCTCGGTGTTCGTATGGATATGTATTCGTTGTTCTCATGTGTTTCAAAACTTGAATAATCCCTCTATTTATAGAGCAGAGATTGGGAAAGATCCGTTGGAGACGATGATCCCTTCTCTCTCTCTTTTTGGTATCAAACGGTTCTTTTTGAAGTAGGTAACAGTGTCCTTTCCCTCCTTTTCTGGAAATAAGTTGACTTGCAGCTTTAGCAGGTAGGAAGACACGTGTATGCTTGTCATTCGTCGAGGTAAATAAAGTGGTTGAGACAGAACAGACTTTGAGGCAAACTGAAGCTGAATTCTCTCTTCCTCGTATTTGACTATGCTGATTGTCTTTCAAAGATATCTGACAGTTCAGAAGACTGTCTGCCGTTTCTGAGTCTGATCCTGTATTCAGTAGATAGATAGCTGAGGTTAATCTACTGACGATCAACTCTAAGTCCAGTGAACTACTCCTGCTGAGTTCAATTCAGCTGACTCCTTTCAGTATATTGCTCTTGCTAAGTCCAGTATATACTGAGTCTTCTGCATCCAGTACTGAGGCTGATAAGCTACTGAATGCCTGAGCCAGTGCAGAGCGTCTACTGAGTCTGAAACCTCAGAGACAAAAACAATTATAACAGAATGGTTCATCAATCAGATAGGGTTTTGGGATCTTCAAATCTTTACACAAATTCAGAGCACGAGGCTACTGAGCTTGGGTCAGTATAGAAGATAGAATCATTTCCCACTAAGTGTAACGTGCTGAGGATGGAATCATCACCCAACAATTTCCCCCTATTTGATGATGCCAAAACCTAACAACATCTATGCTAACACTAAACTTCTCAGAAACAGAGCTCCTTACAAAGTTACAAATAAGAGCAGTGGAGTTGTTCTTTAAGTTCTAGTCTACTGTGGGAATCAGGGCAGAAACAGAACATAAAGACTAAGTATTTCCCCCTGTCTTAACAATAATTTCCCTCGGAACAACTAGTCTATCAGAATCTATCAAAGAAATAAACTGACAAGTAAATAAACAGGAGCGTGTGAGTCAGTAATCACTTCAGTGATTCTGAGTGTTTAAGCATAAAGCAAACACGGCTATTTAGACAATAAGTTATTGTCAGAGCCAAAAGTAAGAGATGTATATAAATGATAATTTCAGTTCAGTACAATACAACTCTTGCTAAGCTAGGAAGATAAAGAACTAAGTCTAAGAACGCTTGAACTGCTTGATCCTGTCCATAAAATCTTGAGATTGGGTCTCGGGCAGCGGCAGTCCATACATTCTGTATGTGTTCTTCCTCAGCTTCAGATACTCGGCGAAGTCTGCTGGATTATCATCTTGTAGAAATCTCCTCTCAGCAACATCCTTCACTTCAGTCTCAATAGTTCCATAGTGGACTGAGTCATCAACTCTTCTAAGCGGAGGTATGATTCTGGGTTCAGGAACCTGGACGTCTAAGCCTTCTTTCACAGCTTTATGCAAATAAATGTATAAGTCAGGCTCAGTTATCATCATCCATTCCACGTAGGCATCAGCCTTTGCCTTGTCTGGCCAGAACCTCCAGAAGTAATTCCTCTTGATGAACTCTATCTTTTCTGACTCCCATCTCTGAACATACTGCGCAGGTATCTACTCGTCTGTCCTTGGCCATCTGTGTGTTTTCAGATCAGTTGGCTTCTTCCTGAACCTCCTATATCTATAAGGAATATCAGCTTTCCTCTTTCTCAGTTCTTATCCTCAGAGCTTCAAGGTCTACCATACGAATTCTGTCTCGGGCATCCTGAATCTGTCTAGCCTCTTCTCCTCTATATATATATATCTGTCCATCTGAGCAAAGATTGCTTCTATCTCAGCATCCTGCTCTTGAGGCTTGTGAGGAGTGTCTTCTGAGTCAGAAGGGGTACTGGATTTTTCTTTGGACGTACCCCCGCTTCTCGGTTTCCTTCGCCGTTTGCTCCTTTTCTTTCTCTCGGTCCTCATCATCTTCAAGTCTGAGTTTTCTTGGAGGCAACCTAGCAGGTTTTCTTCCGCCGCGAGCTAGTGCCTTAGTTTTGCCCTTGACAAGCTTAGCTTTTGGTTTGTTGGCAGCCTCAGCTTCGGCTATCTCTCTAGCGAGCTTCTCGTCAGCTGCTATCTGAGCCTCCTCTTCAGCAGTGATCTACCTCTTTGTTTTCTTTGCTGGAGGGGTTGGGAGTTTCAACACTTTCTTTCCTTTTCCCTGAACAGGTGGTGGGAGAGGTGCCTCTTCCTCTTCTGAGTCCTCCTCCTGCTCAGCATACTCTGCAACCTCCTTAATAATGTCCGTAGGAGTCTGGGTTGCATGAGTAGCTTGGGTTCCAGAGCCGCTTGGGCCGGTCTTAGCTGTGCTCGCAGCTAAGACACCCTGGGCCTCACCCGTTGTCTGAGTCTGAGTCCGGCTAACTTCAGCTACGGACTTGCTTTTCTTTCCAGACTTCAGTACTGCTTTCCCCTTAGTAGATTTTGCATATTTAGCGGGGGTCAGTTTTTCAGTACTCTCCTTTTCTTTTCCTTCCCCCTTTTTGGCATCATCAATCAAAGCCGGGGTAGGAGTCGATACCTTCAGTTTTAGGCTGTTGTAGGAGGTTGACAGCTCTTCAAGTTTGTCGTTGATCTTTGTCAGAGCCTCATGCAGCTCATTCCTCTCAGAAGTAAGATTGTTTTGATATTGTTTGTGGGAGAGGTCAGCTGCTGCCTTAAACTCATTAGCTTTTCAGATATCTTATCCTCCAGGACCAGTTGAATATTGTCAAGTCTGATCTCAGTGGCCTGGGATAGTTCTGACAAGGATTCAGTATGAGCGGACTTAGAAGCCTTAAATTCTTCTAGCAATTTGGCTTGTCCCTCCTGAATGATCCTTAGCTGATCATCAAAGTCCTTCTGCTGCTTAGGCAATGCTTCCGAGATGATGGAAGAGACATCAGGGGCGGCTGAATCTGATACTGAGGTTTTCAGCCCCTGAAGCTCAGTGATCATGGCTTGAGCAGTCTGCTTCCACACTTTGTGGATAGCCTTGGCGAGGGCTCTGTTCTGAGTTCCTTAGCTTTTGATGGCCCTCGCCACTGACTTCGACCGTCAGTGTCGCGGGCTGGGCGCTACTTCGAACGTAGATTCCAGCAGGAGCTGAGCAGGCTTGCGGACGTTGAAGTACCAGCCGCCGACTTCTCAGGACCAAGGATACTGAGTGGTTGTTCAGCATGTTCAGTAGTTGTATCCTTGTCCTGGGGAACTCCCTCATCAGGCTTTCCAGGGCCTGAATCATGGGGTTGGTCTTGACCATCGTGGTCAGACCCATCTGAGGGGGCCGAGCCTGAAGCCTGCTGCCTATCATGCTGCAAGGCTAGCATAGCGGCCCTCTGATCCTCTATTGTGCCGAGGTCAGCAGGCTCTGAGTAGCCTATTTGCTGCCTTAGCGCTAATTCATCCTCATATAGTTGCTGGCAGGAGTAGTGTAGAACTAGTCTCTGAAGATGAGGCCACTCCTGAAATAGCAGCAACATGTGGAGCCTTGCTGATTTGGCTATGAGCATCAGATCCGAATGTTCGGCAAGCTCGGGAAGTGTTCTCGCTCGGTATGCACGAGTATGGATGACTAAATCTTCCATCCCGATCGATTCACCTTCAGACGCCGTCTCTGACTCCACTTCGATGGGAGACGTCTGTTCCTCAGCAGGCGGCATACTGCTGAGAGGTGGAATGGTAAGGGGGCTGTTTAGTCGTGCAATCTCTTCGCTGTGTTCTTCAGCAGCGATCCCTTGTTCCACTTCTATTGGTTCCTCAGTGGAGACGGCCTTCTCCACTGATTGAGTCTTTTCGTAGGACTCGACTCATCTATCATTGCCGAGGCCGAGTAATCTGCTCGATAGCATGTTCGAGCAGTGATTTCCAAGTATCACCTCTCGGTTTAGTAGGCACGGCAGTGACGGCTTTCTTCAGTCGCTTAGCCGGTGCCTAAGGTGTTTTAGCTTGTGGTGATCTTTTCTTCGTGGGCGTAGCCTTCTGAGGTGTCGTCTTCTGAGCTGGGGGACCTGACCCAATCTGCTGAAGAGCAGCAGTCTTATTATGGAATCTGACCTTCTTGACGTTGAAGAACTGCTTGTCATGATAGGTTATGGGTTCAGATCCGCAGAAATCCTCAATCATAATGGACAACTTCAGCCCATAGAGAAGCTTGCCCTTCACGCTCAGTATGTAAGATGCCTTATCAAATTTGGCCGCTTGAGTCATGAACTCTCGGAGAAAAAACTCCGTCCAATTGATCTTCGCTCGGTCGTAAATAGCCATCATGAGCTGAATCTTGGGTCTCGATACTTGATTGAATGAACCCGCTTGGCTGGTCAGTAGCTGCGTTACGATGTATGCCAAAGCTCTGTACTGAGGCAGCATACTGTTCTTCGGGAAAGCAGCTCTGAACGAGGTGGGCTTTCCGCAGAAGATTGTCAGATAGTCATCCACTTGATCATCGTTATAACAGACTGTGCTGACTCCTTCAGTAGGCAAATCAAAACTCTTCTTCAGCGCCTCCTTGATAGACATCTGTTTGATTTCCAGAGTAGTATCCTTGATGGAGTGAACAGAAAATCTTCCAATCACATCTCCAGATACGGAATCTGAATTGAGATATATCTCGGCCATCTGCCTCGGAAGGAAGTATGTCGGCTTCCGTGAGAGAAAACTTTCCAGCCCAGACTCTCTGAGAGCATCAAAGATCTTGTCCATGAACTCGAGATCACAGGCGTTGAACTCCATGGCTGGCTCGAACCAGACACGGTCTTTGTCAAGAATTTCCTGCATGTTCACAGGAGCGGATAGAGAGACATTTACTCGCCATTATATCTGTTACATGAGAAGTTTATCAGTATCGATTTAAATAAAACAGTTTGTATATCGATTCTGAAAAGAGAAATAAATTATTGTAATAGTTCTAATAAGCATACCGATGATAAACTTGAGATTTGAAAAGATAAGGGATTGGATGCAAGTAAGGATTGCTTAAGGAAATCTCAGATTTTTTGGACTCAAAAGATTTGAAGTATGGTAATGGCGGTTTGTAAAGATACGATCGAATATATATCTAACGTGAAGATGATTGCTTCACATCCATTTGATATACTCAGGAACGCAGACTTCACATCCATTTGATATACTCTGAATGTTTGATGTGTTGCGTAGGCGAGGAATAGTCTGATTGCTTCCAATCTTGCAACTGGAGCGAACGTCTCATCGAAATCAATTCCCTCAGCTTGACAGTAGCCTTTAGCCACGAGCATTGCTTTATTCCTGACTATAGAGTTGTTTTCATCTCGCTTGTTCTTGAAGACCCATTTTGTTCCAATGACATGTTGATGCCGGGGTCTATCTACAAGCTCCCAAACTTCGTTTCTCGTGAACTGATTCAGCTCCTCCTGCGTAGCTATGATCCAGTCAGCATCTTTCAGTGCATCCTCAACTGTCTGAGGCTCTTCAGTAGACAAGAAACAGGAGCATAATGCGCTTTCTCCTAGACAGAATCTGGATCTTGTCTTGACATTTTGCTGAAGGATCTCCAATGATTAGGTCAGCAGTGTGAGCATCTAGCTACGATCTACGATGTTTAAGCTCTTCATCTGAAATTTGTTCAACACAGATAGTAGGTTAGTTAGGCATTTCAGTTGTACTATTCTGAGATTTAAGTAATTCAGTAATGAGAGTATGATCTACTGAGTCACCAGGTTCAGGGCTTCAGCTCAGGAACATTAACAGTAGTTCCCCCTGAGTTGTTATTCTCAGTAGTCGTCTCAGTTACCTCTAGGGTTTCTTCATCGACCTGAGTTACCTGGGATTGACTCTGTTCAGGAGAGTCAATCGGCTCAGCTACATGTGCTGCTGGCTGAGATTCAGTGGATTTGTCTTCAATTTCTTCATCTGAATCATCATCCCAACACAGCTGGATCTTTTCAGGTTTGTCTTTTAGGTTTAGATCCTGTAGCTTCTTACTGATTTCCTCAGATTCAGAATTAGAGTTATTGCTCCTGTCTTTAGTAGCAAACTCATTAAAAACAACATGAGGGCTTTCCTCCACGCAAAGGGTCTGATAGTTGAATACTCTGAAGGCTTTGCTGACCTGAGAGTATCCTAAGAATACTCCCTGATCTGACTTGCTATCAAAAGTCTTCAGCTGATCTTTCCCATTATTGTGGATAAAGCATGAACAACCAAAAATATGGAAATAAGATAAAGAAGGCTTCCTGCCGTTCCATAGTTCATATGGTGTCCTCTTATGCTGCTTTGTCAGTAGTGATCGGTTCTGAGTGTAACATGCAGTGTCAGTTGCTTCTGCCCAAAATTTGGATGGGAGTCCTGAGTCTGCGAGTAGAGTTATGGCTGCTTCTTTGAGAGTTCTGTTCTTTCGTTCAGCAACTCCATTTTGCTGAGGCGTGCGGGCAGCCGATGTCTCATGCTCTATTCCTTCTGCTTTGGAGAACTCCTCTACCATGGAATTAAGGAACTCAGTTCCTCTGTCTGAACGTATTTTCACAATCTTGGTGTTCTTCTCGACACTGAGCTTTTTCAGAAGTGTTGGTAACTCTGTTTTGACGTCAGACTTGTTGGCAAAGAATATGACCCCTTGTGTAGCGAGAGTAGTCATCTATGTCCACTAAAGCATACTTCTTGCCTCTGATCGTCACTGGGGAGACTGGACCGAACAAATCCATATGTAGCAGCTGAAGGATTCCATCAGTGGAAGGAGATGGAACGGGTGGATTTTGATTCCTTGTTTGCTTTCCCTTCAGACATGCTTCACACTGAGTATCTTTACTGAATACTTCATTCGGCAGTCCCCTTGCTAGAGTGTTTCTTGCTAGTTTGTTGAGCGTCTTGAAGTTGAGATGGCTGAGTCTTCTATGACATAGCCACCCCGTCCGGTTGTCGTTTTTCGCCAACAGACAAGCTTCAGGTTCAGCTGAGTTCCAGTCAGCCACATATATATTCTTCTTGCACGAACCTGATAACACTGTTTTCCCTGTGGATTTATCAATAACATCACAGAAACCAGCGTCAAATATCACTCTATTCGAGTTATCACAAAATTGACTAACAGAGAGAAGGTTATGCTGAAGTCCTTCAACATATGATACTCTTGGAACTTTGGCAGTTCCAATGCTGAGTGTTCCATATCCTCTAGTATAGCATTTAGCATTGTCTCCAAACTCGATTCTGGGTCCTTCTTTAGGGATATAATTCTTCAGCAGACTCTTTTGATATGTCATGTGTTTTGAGCATCCGTTGTCCACATACCATGGATCTTTGTGCACCTGCAAAACAAAATTATATTCAGATACCCTTTATTTTGATTTTGGGTCCTTAGATGTTAGTTTTAGTAACCCAAATCTGTCTAACAACCCTAGTGGTTTCAGACAGTTTCTTTCCACTTGAGTCAACATATCTGACCACTGGACTGGTCATAGCTGACTTCTGAGGCTTTTCAGGTTCAGGAGTCCGGATCTTCTGAGCTTGTGGACTGCTAACCCTCACCTTTTGTGCGGCTTTCTTCTTTTTCTGACTTTTGGAGCCTCTTCTGACTATAGGATCATAGTAATATGACCCATACTGAGCTGGATGTGTCAGCTTTGGAGGTCCATACTGATCAGCCAACTTGGATTTGCTGGTTCCCCCTTGACTGAACTGGGGTATTTTGGCACTAATCTTCTTGTCAGAATGCTGATGGGTAGGATGAGGTGCCTTCATCTTCTGTTTGTTCTTTGCTAGGGGGTTCATTATGTTTACGTTGATTGTCTCTGTAGGGTGATGATTCCATCCTCAGCACAGTTACACTTAGTGGGAAATGATTCTATCTTTTGTACTGACCCAAGCTCAGCAGCTTCGCGCTCTG
Source organism: Lavandula angustifolia (assembly GCA_028984105.1). Classification (NCBI taxonomy): domain Eukaryota; kingdom Viridiplantae; phylum Streptophyta; class Magnoliopsida; order Lamiales; family Lamiaceae; genus Lavandula; species Lavandula angustifolia. The sequence goes on along the minus strand of CM054816.1, from coordinate 17,366,819 downwards.
AATTTGTGTAAAGATTTGAAGATCCCAAAACCCTATTCGATTGATGAACCATTCCATTGTAATTGTTTTTGTCTCTGAGGTTTTAGACTCAGTAGACACTCTGCACTGGCTCAGGCGCTCGAGCTTATCGGCCCTCGCATCGGATGCGTAAGACTCGGATATACTAGGACTCGAGCAAGAGCAAGATATCGAAAGGAGTCAGCTGAACTGAACTCAGCAGGAGTAGTTCACTGAACCCAGAGCTGATCGTCAGTAGAATAACCTCAGCTATCTATCTGCTAATACATGATCAGACTCAGCAATGGCAGACAGTCTTCTGAACTGTCAGATCTTTTTGAAAGACAATCAGCATAGTCAATATGAGGAAGAGAGAAGTTAGCTTCAGTTTGCCTCGAAGTCTGTTCTGTCTCAACCACTTTATTTACCTCGACGAATGATAAAAAGACACGTGCCTTCCTACCTACTAAAGCTGCAGTCAACACTTTTCCAGAAAAGGAGGGAAAGGACACGGTTACCTACTTCAAAAAGAGCCGTTTACTACCAAAAGAGAGAGAAAAGGGATCATCGTCTCCAACGGATCTTTCCCAATCTCTACTCTATAAATAGAGGGATATTCGAAGATTTGAAGCTCACCAACAATGAGAACAACGAATACATATCCATACGAACACCGAGAGCATTCAAACGAGCCTATACAGAAAAGCTTAAGTCTTCCGCAAGAATTCGAAGATCTATCTCCGGCGAAAGACTACATCTTAGCTCTTAAGGGAACCAAGCTGAACCGACATTCAAGCATCTAGTATCCAAACGACGTTACACGAACCCATAGCTAAACCTCAGCTGTTCGTCGTTCTAGAAGCTACATTCTCGTTCCCTATCCCTCTAACCCTAAGCTCAACCGAATATATCCATAGCTTAGACGAAGAAGTACATATTTGAACTTAATCTTTATTGTAAAAGGACTCCTTCATAGTTGGAGAAGTTTGTCAAACACTTAAGTTTGATAAGTTTGTAAACTGAGACTTGCTCAGTATAAATTCCAAGACGCAGCTTTGTCCTGTGTACAAGCTGACTGGGACTAACTCAGTATAATAAATAGCCTCCTGATCTTTCAGGACAGTGGACGTAGGATCGTTTGATATCCGAACCACTTTAAATTCTCTGTGTCGTTTTTTTGTGTTCTTATTACTGTTGCATTGATTTTAACTACTCTACTGAAAATTATCTTTCAAAATCATTCAATTAAGTCTCAGCATACTGAACCGTTTTTATCCTGAACTGAGACTGTTTTGATAAAACGTTTTCTCACTCAACTGATTTGGGCCTACCCTTTTCCTCACACTAAACTCTAACTGATTGATACTGAATTCTGACTCAGTCAGCTAGCAGGTCTCAGTAGAGTCAGACTCTTTGCTAAAACACGATTCAGAACAGCTATTTGGTCTGCTGAATTATTTCAGTACGGCACTATCCTGAAATGGACTGTTCGTGTTCAAAGTTGAGAAAATCGGATTCAGGTAAATTCACCCCCCCCCCTTTTACACCTGAATGTAACCTCGGGACCAACAATTGGTATCAGAGTAGGAGTTCTACAAGACTCTTGTTATCTTGAAACTGGTCTATTTGAACGGATCCGAAAAATGTTTTCACTGCATATCACTCCACATTCATATCATTAATTCCTATGGCTGATATGTCAGCTATAAGAATGGTACCCATGTTCTCAGTAGAGAACTATGGAGTATGGAGGGTCAGGATGGAAGTGCATCTGACCTCCCTTCATGATAGCATGACTGAAGTGCTTGAGGAAGGACCTATCGTTCCCATGCTCGATAGCGTCGTGACTCAGGATCAAGCTGATGGAGGAGGAATGGTGACTGGGAAAAAGATTCCTAAAGAAAGAAGTCTCTTCACTCCTGAGGAGAAGAAGCTTCATAACCTAGACCGAGTCGCCAGGAATGCCATACTAACCACTCTTAGTGATTCTTATCTTGGCAGGGTTCAGGAATGCAAAACTGCAAAAGAACTCTGGGACGCCCTAGCGCTACTGAGTCGAGGGACTCAGAAGATCAAAGCAAATAAACTAGCGCTGGAACTCCAAAAATTGGAAAGCTTGTCTCTCATGCCTGGTGACAAAATAGAAGATCTAAACGTTAGATTTACTAATCTGATGAACTCCATCAACGGGCTGGGAAAGACATTCTCCAACCGAGAAATGAATCTTAAGATACTGAGGGCACTGCCAGACGGACACTGGACTCCTTTTGCCACCTTGTTACGACATTCTGACCTAGATATTGTTACTCATGACCATTTCTTTTCAGAACTTCAGGCAGAGGAATTCGAGTTTGACAGACCTCAACGGAAGTAGAGAGCTGAAGCTGACACCAAAATTGACCATGGTTTCAAAGCATCAGTCAGCACAGCATCTCCCGCGACGAGCAAGACGACGAGTAAGACTGAACCTTCACTCAACGACATACAAGAAGGAAGTCTTGCTCAGAAGTACGCGCTGCTCGCTGTGAAGTATCAGAAGGAGAAGGAGAGGCGCAGAAAAGTGACTAAAGCCTACCGCGAAACAAAAGGTAAGTCAGAATACATGCTAAAATGCACTCCTGACTCACACTCTTCTGAATGTAGGAAAAAGGATGACTCAGCACCATCAAGAGATAGCGAAAGTAAAGAAGAAAGAGTCATCACTTGCTACAACTGCAAAAAGCCAGTACACTAGCAATATGACTGTCCTGAGCTCAGTAGTGCTGAACGCGCAGCACGTAAAGCAAGGAGAGAGAATTCGCCAAGAAAAGACAATCATACATAGCCGGTGAAATTTCAGACGACTCAGAAGAAGTCGACTCCTTCATGGATTCATCCGATGATGAATCAACTTTCATGGCCCTAGAGCTTGAAGCTGAAGAAGCTACTGAAAAGTGCCTAATGGCAGGAGAAGAGGATGAGGTAAATTCTCATGAACAACTTAATTCCTCTTCCCACTGCACACATAACACTATTTTAGGTGCAGATGAGAATTTGGACGTCGCAACCGCATACGAAGAATTACTCAACGAACAGATTTAGATGAGTCTGCAGCTCAGTAAGACTCTTCAGAAATTGGATACCCTGAAAGTGGAAAATCAGAGACTTTCTCAAGAGAGTCAGGTTGCTACTGAAACCGAAGGACTTGTGTTGAGACTCAGGGAGGAGATAAACTCTCTGATGGACAAGTCTCAGCATCAAGAAGATCGGATCTCAGTTCTGACCAATGACTTAACTCAGAAAGATACTCGAACCGAGTCTCATCAAGAAAGAACTCGTCGTGGACTTCAGATCGAGCATGATACACTGAAGAAAAGTGATGATGTCTGGAGAAACCTGATGACTGAGCGATACATGGGCGCTGAAAAGAAGTTGGAGGCTATGCTAGCAAGCTACAAGCCAAAACATTGCAAGGAAGGACTTAGATTCAGCCAGGGAGCTTCCTCATCTGCCCCAGTACACTCAGAAGTACGGCTTGCTGATAGGTTTGTTCGAGGGGAGACCATTAATTCAGATATACTGAACCCTCTAGCCAAGAACAAACAGAAGATGAAAGCACCTCATTCTACACATCAGCATTCTAACAAGAAGATCAGTGCCAAAATACCCCAGTTCAGTCAAGGGGGAACTAGCAAATCCAAGTTGGCTGATCAGTATGGACCTCCAAAGCTGACACATCCGGCTCAGTATGGGTCATATTACTATGATCCTATAATCAAAAGAGGTTCCAAAAGTCAGAAAAGGAAGCAGACAGCCGCACAAAAGGCAAAGGTCAGCAGTCCACTAGCTCAGAAGATCCGGACTCCTGAACCTGAAAAGCCTCAGAAGTCAGCAATGACCAGTCCAATGGTCAGATATGTTGACTCAAGTGGAAAGAAACTGTCTGAAACCACCAGGGTTGTTAGACAGATTTGGGTTACTAAAACTAACATCTAAGGACCTAAAATTAAAATAAAGGGTACCTGAATATAATTAAGTTTTGCAGGTGCACAAAGATCCATGGTATGTGGACAGCGGATGCTCAAGACATATGACATACCAAAAGAGTCTGCAGAAGAATTATATCCCTGAAGAAGGACCCAGAATCAAGTTTGGAGACAATGCTAAAGGCTATACTAGAGGATATGGAACACTCAGCATTGGAACTGCCAAAGTTCCAAGAGTATCATATGTTGAAGAACTTCAGCATAACCTTCTCTTTGTTAGTCAATTTTGTGATAACTCGAATAGAGTGATAGTTGACGCTGGTTTCTGTGATGTAATTGATAAATCCACAGGGAAAACAGTGTTATCAGGTTCGCAAAAGAAGAATATATATGTGGCTGACTGGAACTCAGCTGAACCTGAAGCTTGTCTGTTAGCGAAAAATGACAACCGAACGGGGTGGCTATGGCATAGGAGACTCAGCCATCTCAACGTCAAGACGCTCAACAAACTAGCAAGAAACACTCTAGCAAGGGGATTGCCGAATGAAGTATTCAAAGAAAGACACTCGGTGTGAAGCATGTCCGAAGGGAAAGCAAACAAAGAAACAAAATCCACCGGTTCCATCTCCTTCCACCGATGGAATCCTTCAACCGCTACATATGGATTTGTTCGGTCCAGTCTCCCATGACGATCGAGGCAAGAAGTATGCTTTAGTGGTCATAGATGATTACTCGCGCTATACATGGGTCATATTCATTGCCAACAAGTCTGACGTCAAAATAGAGTTACCAACGCTTCTGAAAAAGCTCAGTGTCAAGAAGAACACCAAGATTGTGAAAATACGTTCAGACAGAGGAACTGAGTTCCTCAATTCCATGGTAGAGGAGTTCCGCAGCGTAAGGAATAGAGCATGAGACATCGGCCGCCCGCACACCTCAAAGAAATGGAGTTGCAGAACGAAAGAACAGAACTTTCAAAGAAGCAGCTAGAACTCTACTCGCAGACTCAGGACTCCCATCCAAATTCTGGGCAGAAGCAACTGACACTGCATGTTACACTCAGAACCGATCACTACTGACAAAGCAGCATAAGAGGACACCATATGAACTATGGAACGGCAGGAAGCCTTCTTTATCTTATTTCCATATTTTTGGTTGTTCATGCTTTATCCACAATAATGGGAAAGATCAGCTGAAGACTTTTGATAGCAAGTCAGATCAGGGAGTATTCTTAGGATACTCTCGGGTCAGCAAAGCTTTCAGAGTATTCAACTATCGGACCCTTTGCGTGGAGGAAAGCCCTCATGTTGTTTTTAATGAGTTTGCTACTGAAGATAAAAGCAATAACTCTAATTCTGAATCTGAGGATATCAGTAAGCAGCTACATGATCTAAGTTTAAAAGACAAACCTGAAAAGATCCAACTATGTTGGGATGATGATTCCGATGAAGAAATTGAGGACAAATCCACTGAATCTCAACCAGCAGCACACGTAGTTGAGCCGATTGACTCTCCTGAACAGAGTCAATCCCAGGTAACTCAGGTCGATGAAGAAACCTTAGAGGTAACAGAGACCACTACTGAGAATAACAACTCAGGGGGAACAACTATTGATGTTCCAGAGCTGAATGCCCCTGAACCTAGTGACTCAGTAGATCATACTCTCATTACTGAATTACTTAAATCTCAGAATAGTACAACTGAAATGCCTAACTCACCTACTATCTGTGTTGAACAAATTTCAGATGAAGAGCTGAAACATCGTAGATCGTGGCTAGATGCTCACACTGCTGACCTAATCATTGGAGATCCTTCAGCAAATGTCAAGACAAGATCCAGATTCTGTCAAGGAGAAGCGCATTATACTCTTGTTTCTTGTCTACTGAAGAGCCTCAGACGATTGAGGATGCTTTGAAAGATGCTGACTGGATCATAGCTATGTAGGAGGAGCTGAATCAGTTCACGAGAAACGAAGTTTGGGAGCTTGTAGATAGACCCCGACATCAACATGTCATTGGAACAAAATGGGTCTTCAAGAACAAGCGAGATGAAAACAACGTTATCGTAAGGAACAAAGCAAGACTCGTGGCTAAAGGCTACTGTCAAGCTGAGGGAATTGATTTCGATGAGACATTCGCTCCAGTTACAAGATTCGAGGCCATCAGACTATTCCTAACCTACGCAACATATCAAAAATTCAGTCTTTTAAATGGATGTGAAGTATGCGTTCCTGAACGGCGTACTGAAAGAAGAAGTCTATGTGGAACAACCGCCCGGCTTTCAGCAGGGACATCAAGTATATAGACTCAGAAAGGCTCTATATGGGTTAAAACAAGCACCCAGGGCTTGGTATGATACCCTATCTGAGTTTCTTCTTCAGAAAGGTTTTCAGAAAGGCACAGTAGACCGCACTCTATTCAGCATTCGACTGGAAGAAGACCTACTACTTGTGCAGATCTATGTGGATGACTTTATCTTCGGATCAAAGAATGTCATCATGTGTCAACAATTTGAGAAAATGATGAAGGACAAGTTCCAGATGTCAATGATGGGAGAAATGAACTACTTCCTTGGTTTTCAAGTCAAGCAATCCGAAAAAGGAACGTTCATTAACCAAGGCAAATACACTCGAGACCTCATCAAAAGATTCGGTTGCACATCCGGCAAACCTATCAAGATTCCGATGAACACTAACATGAAAATTGATCTTGATAAAGAGGGAGTATCAGTAGACCAAACTGAATTTCGTGCTATAATTGGTTCTTTATTATATTTAACAGCTACTCAACCTGACATAACTTATGCTGTAGGTGTCTGTGCTCGATTTCAGGCGAATCCGAAGCAGAGTCATATGGACTCAGCAAAGAAGATTCTCCGCTATCTCAGAGGAACACCTAACATGGGCTTATGGTATCCAGCTGATGATAATATAGAACTAACTGGCTATTCTGATGCTGACTATGCAGGATGTAGAATTGACCGAAAATCAACTTTAGGAACGTGTCAGTTCCTTGGCAGTAAGCTGATCTCATGGTTTTCAAAGAAACAGCACTCAGTAGCCACGTCAACTACTGAAGCTGAATACATAGCTGCCGGAAGTTGTTGCGCCCAAATCCTTTGGCTGAGACAGCAGCTAAGAGACTATGACGTCATTCAGAATGAAGTGCCGATCTTCTGCGACAGTACCAGTGCCATTGCATTCACTCAGAACCTTGTACTTCACACAAGATGCAAGCACGTGGACATCAGACATCACTTCATTCGTGACCATGTCGAAAAGAAGGATATCAGGATGCAAAAGATCCATACTGACAAGCAAAGGGCTGATACACTGACCAAGCCTCTAGCTGAATCCAGATTCAGAGAACTTTCAGTAGAGCTATGTTTGCTAGACCCTACTGACTCTAGTCAGTAAGAGGTTTCAGGAGAGGATCATTCAGTAAGGGGGAATGTTCACTCTCAGTACTAAGTAATTTCAGTACGTAGAGACTCAGCAACCATCTACACGAGGTATCAGCTGACTACTATGTTCAGCTGACAGGTTTGCGTATCTCTACTCAGTAGTAACCAATAAAACAGTATTATGCATTTATGGTGAAGATTCAGCATGATATTAAATATCTTATAGTTTGTCATTTATTATTAACGGCTCACAATTAATGCACGACATTCTATGCATAAGTTTGCTGAACTCTGCGCGCATTTAATGCTTGTCTTTTCATAGTTACTACTTAGGCAAGTTTACAACTGGCTTTGACTTAGGCGGCTTTTGTGATCATTACTTATTATATAACATTCAATCTTGACCGTCCATCTCATAAAGCAAGTTTAAACTCAGCCTTAGATCGATAACTGTTCATCTTCATATTAGATATATATTCGATCGTATCTGTTGGTCCCGTGAGTGAGTTCAGGTGTAGAGGGGGGGGGGTGAATACACCTGAATCCAAATTTCTCAACTTTCGAACACGAACAGTCCTATTCAGGAAGGTGCCGTCTTCAAATAGTTCAAGGCACTGCACAACCGTTCCGAATCGTGTTAAAGGCTAAAAGAGTACTCGACTCACCGAGATCCGCTAACCGACTAGGTCGAATTCGGTATCGATCGGTGAGAGTTCGGTGTGCGGAATTGTGTAGGCCCAAATCGGTTTTAATGAGGAAAACGTTTTATGCAAGTCTCGGTTCGGTAGATAAGAAGTTCGAACACCGAGACAGCTTAAATCGATTTTAAATATGATGTTCGAGATACACGGTAAAAATCAATGCAACAGCTTAAGAAAGCAGTAAGAGACACAGGATTTTTAAAGTGGTTCGGATATCGCTCAAATCCTACGTCCACTGTCCCGATAGATCAGGAGGCTATTTATTATACTGAGTTAGTCTCAGTCAGCTTGTACACTGGACAAAGCCGTGGCTTGGGGATTATACTGAGCAAGTCCCAGTTTACAACACTATCAAACTTAAAGTGTTTGACAAACTTCTCCAACAGTGAAGGAGTCCTTATACAATAAGGATCGGGTTCAAAGGTGAACTCCTTCGTCTAAGCTATAGATAAGAACGGTTGAGCTTAGGGTTAGAGGGATAGGGAATATGAGAGAGTAGCTTCTAGATCGACGAACAGCTGAAGGTAAGCTATAAGTTCGTGTAACGTCGATTTGGATACTAGAGGTTTTATATGTCGGTTTAGCTTGATTCCCTGTGAGCTAGAATGTAGTCTTTCGCCGGAAGATTATTCTTCGAGTTCTTGCTAAGACGTAGTTCTTTGGGTTCTTTGCTCGTTGAATGCTTTCTTGATTTTTGTTCTAGATACGTGCATTCGGTGTTGGTGTGTGTGTGTGTGTGTGTACTTCAAATCTTGAATGATCCCTCTATTTATAGAGTGGAGAGAAGAATAGATCCGTTGGAGACGATCTTCTTCTTTTTCCCTCTTTTGTGGTAGCAAACGGCTCTTTTGTGTAGTAGGTATAGTGTCCTTTCCCTCCTTTTATGGAAATATGTTGACTGTAGCTTTAGTAGGTGAGACGACACGTGTATGCTTGTCATTTGTCGAGGTGGATGTGGTGGTTGAGATAGAACAAACTTCGAGGCAACTGAAGTTGACTTCTCTCTTCCTCGTACTTGACAACACTGATAGCTTATCAAAAGATTCAGACAGTTCGTAAGATCGTCACCGATGCCGAAGTCCGATTTTGTATTCGGTAGATAGACAACGAGAAGGATCTACCGAAAATCGGCTCCGAATCCGGTGAACTACTCTGCCGCCGAGTTCGCTCAACCGACTCTCTCGCATATCTTGCTCCCGCCGAGTCCAAGATTCACCGAGTCTTCTACACCGGTGCTGAGGTTGATGAGCTACCGAGCGCCTTGACCGAGAGCAGAGTGTCTACCGAGTCCGAAACCTCGTAGACAAATACGAATACAAAGGAATGGTTCACCAATCGATAGGGTTTTGGGATCTTCAAATCTTCTCAACGCCGAGCACGAGGCTACCGAGCGTGATTCAAGTATAGAAGATAGAATCATTTCCCACAAGTATGATCATGCTGAGGATTGAATCATCACCCAACAGTATCTTTAGATATCGCCATTAGCGTACTTCAAATCTTTAAGTCCGAAAAATCTGAGATCTCTCTTAAGCAATCCCTACTTGAATCTGCATCTTATCTTCTCAAAATCTCAAATTTTTCCTCGGTATTCTTATTAGAACTGTTACAATAGTTTTTTTTTCTCTTTCAGAATCGCTATACAGACTGTCTTATTTAAATCGATACTGATAAATTTCTCGGGTAACAGATATTATGGCGAGTTCAACTGTTTCTGTGGTTAGTCCAGCTAACATGAAGGATATTCTTGACAAAGACCGTGTCTGGTTTGAGCCAGTCATGGAGTTCAACGCCTGCGATCTCGACTTCATGGACGAGGTCTTTGATGCTCTCAGAGAATCTGGGCTGGAAGGTTTTCTCTCGAGGAAGCCATCTTACTTTCTTCCGCTTCAAGTAGCTCAGATATATCTCAACTCAGAGTCCGTATCTGGAGACATTATTGGAAGATTCTCAGTACATACCATCAAGGATGCTACTCTGGAAATCAAGCGGATGTCAATCAAGAAGGCACTGAAGAAGAGCTTTGATTTGCCTACTGAAGGAGTCAGCACAGTAGGATACAAAGATGATCTAGTGGATGACTATCTGACAATCTTCTGCGGAAAGCCCACAAAGTTCAGAGCTGCTTTCCCGAAGAACAGCATGTTGCCGCAGTACAGAGCCTTGGCATATATCGTGACGCAGCTACTGACCAGCCTAGCGGGCTCATTCGATCAAGTATCGAGGCCCAAGATTCAGCTCATGATGGCAATTTACGACAAAGCAAAGATCGACTGGACGGAGTTCTTTTTCTGAGAGTTCCTGACTCAGGCGGCCAAATTTGACAAGGCATCTTACATATTGAACGCGAAAGGAAAGCTTCTCTATGGGCTGAAGCTGTCCATTATGATTGAGGATTTCTGCGGATCTGACCCTATCACTTATCTTGACAAGCAGTACTTCAACGTTAAGAAGGTAAGATTCCATAATACGACCGCTGCCCTCCAGCAGATTGGGTTAGGTCCCCCAGCTCAGCAAACAAAGCCTCAGCAGGCTCCGCCCAGTAAGAAGCGATCACCTCCAGTTAAAACTCCCAAGGCACGGGCTAAGCGTCTGAAGAAAGCCATCACCACCGTGCCTACTGAACCTGAGGTGGTTCAAGGAGTTCCTGCTGACCAGGCTACTGAACAGACTACTCAGCCTCAGCAGCTGATAGACGAGTCAGAGTCATCTGAAAAGACTCAATCAGTGGAGAAGGCCGTCTCCACTGAGGAACCAATAGAAGTGGAACAAGGGGTCGCTGCTGAAGCACACAACGAAGAGATTGAACGACTAGACAGCCCCCTTGCCATTCCACCACTCAGCAGCATGCCGCCTGCTGAGGAACAGACGTCTCCCATTGAGGTGGAGTCAGAGACGGCGTATGAAGGCGAATCGATCGGGATGGAAGCTTTAGTCATCCATACTCGTGCATCCCGAGAGATTCAGGAACACATCCCGGAGCTTGCTGAACACTCGGATCTTATGCTCATAGCCAAATCAGCAAGGCTCCACATGTTGCTGCGATTCCAGGAGTGGCCTCATCTTCAGAGACTTGTTCTACACTACTCCTGCCAGCAACTACATGAGGATGAATTGGCGCTAAGGCAGCAAATAGGCTACTCAGAGCCTGCTGACCTCGGCACTATGGAGGATCTGAGGGCCGCGATGCTGGCCTTGCTGCATGACAGGCAGCAGGCTTCAGGCTCAGCCCCCTCAGATGGGTCTGACCACGATGGTCAAGACCAACCCCATGATTCAGGCCCTGGAAAGCCTGATGAGGGAGTTCCCCAGGACAAGGATACAACTACTGAACATGCTGAACAACCTCTCAGTATCCTTGGTCCTGAAAAGTCGGCGGCTGGTACTTCAACGTCCGCAGAGCCTGCTCAGCTCCTGTTGGAATCTACGTTCGAAGTAGCGCCCAGCCCGCGACGCCGACGGTCGAAGTCAGTGGCGAGGGCCATCAAAAGCCAAGGAACTCAGAACAGAGCCCTCGCCAAGGCTATCCACAAAGTGTGGAAGCAGACTGCTCAAGCCATGACCACTGAGCTTCAGGGGCTGAAAACCTCAGTATCAGATTCAGCCGCCCCTGATGTCTCTTCCATCGTCTCAGAAGCATTGGCTAAGCAGCAGAAGGACTTCGAGGATCAGCTAAGGATCATTCAGGAGGGACAAGCCAAATTGCTAGAAGAATTTAAGGCTTCTAAGTCCGCTCACACTGAATCTTTCTCAGAACTATCCCAGGCCACTGAGATCAGACTTGACAATATTCAACTGGTCCTGGAGGATAAAATTTCTGAAAAGCTGAATGAGTTTAAGGCAGCAGCTGACCTCTCCCACAAACAATATCAAGACAATCTTACTTCAGAGAGGAATGAGCTGCATGAGGCTCTGACAAAGATCAACGACAAACTTTAAGAGCTGTCAACCTCCTACAATAGCCTAAAACTTAAGGTATCGACTCCTACCCCGGCTTTGATTGATGATGCCAAAAAGGGAGAAGGAAAAGAAAAGGAGTGTATTGAGAGACTGACCCCTGCTAAATCTACAAAATCAACTAAGGGGGAAGCAGTACTGAAGTCTGGAAAGAAAAGCAAGTCCGTAGCTGAAGTTAGCCGGACTCAGACTCAGACTGAGACTCAGACAACGGGTGAGGTCCAGGGTGTCTTAGCTGCGAGCACAGCTGAGACCGGCCCAAGCGGCTCTGGAACCCAAGCTACTCATGCAACCCAGACTCCTACTGACATTATTAAGGAGGTTGCAGAGTATGTTGAGCAGGAGGAGGACTCAGAAGAGGAAGAGGCACCTCTCCCACCACCTGTTCAGGGCAAAGGAAAGAAAGTACTGAAACTCCCGACCCCTCCAGCAAAGAAAACAAAGAGATACATTACTGCTGAAGAGGAGGCTCAGATTGCAGCTGATGAAAAGCTTGCAAGGGAGATAGCCGAAGCTGAAGCGGCAAATAAGCCTAAGGCTAAGCCTGACAAAGGCAAGACCAAGGCTCTAGCACGAGGTGGAAGAAAACCTGCTAGGTTGCCTCCAAGAAAACTCAGACTAGATGATGAGGACAGAGAGAGAGAAAAGGAGCAAGAACAGAAGGAAACTGAGAAGCAGGGTACATCCAAAGAAAAATCCAGTACCCCCTGCTGACTCAGAAGACACTCCCAACAAGCCTCAAGAGCAGGATGCTGAGATAGAAGCAATCTTTGCTCAGATGGACAGATTCAGGCTGCCAGAGACAGAATTCGTAAGGCAGACCTTGAAGCTCTGAGGATCAAAACTGAGAAAGAGGCCAGGCTGAGAACCCGTTCAAAAGCTGATATTCCTTATTGGTATAGGAGGTTCAGGAAGAAGCCAACTGACCTGAAAACACACAGATGGCCAAGGACAGACGAGTGGATGCCTGTGCAGTATATTCAGAGATGGGAGTCAGCAAAGATAGAGTTCATCAAGAGGAATTACTTCTGGAGGTTCTGGCCAGACAAAGCAAAGGCTGATGCCTACGTAGAGTGGATGATGATAACTGAGCATGACTTATACATTTATTTGCATCAAGTTGTGAAAGAAGGCTTAGACGTCCAAGTTCCTGAACCCAGAATCATACCTCCGCCTAGAAGAGTTGATGACTTAGTCCACTATGGGACTATTGAGATTGAAGTGAAGGATGCTGCTGAGAGGAGATTTCTACAAGATGATAATCTAGCTGACTTCGCCGAATATCTGAAGCTGAGGAAGAACACATACAGGATGTATGGACTGCCGCTGCCCGAGACCCAATCTCAAAACTTCATGGACAAAATCAAGCAGTTCAAGCGTTCTTAGACTTAGTTCTTTATCTTCCTAGCTTAGCAAGAGTTGTATTGTACTAAACTGAATTATCTTTATATACATCTCTTACTTTTGGCTCTGAAAATAACTTATTGTCTGAATAGCCGTGTTTGTTTTATGCTTAAACACTCAGAATCACTGAAGTGATTACTGACTCACACACTCCTATTTATTTACTTGTCAGTTTATTGCTTTGATAGATTCTGGTAGACTAGTTGCTCCAAGGGAAATTGTTGTTAAGACAGGGGAAATACTTAGTCTTTAAATTTTTGTTTCAGCCCTGATCCCCTCAGTAGACTAGAACTTAAAGAAAAACTCCACTGATCTTACTTGTAACTTTGTAAGGAGCTCTGTTTCTGAGAAGTTTAGTGTTAGCATAGATGTTGTTAGGTTTTGGCATCATCAAATAGGGGAAATTATTGGGTGATGATTCCATCCTCAGCACAGTTACACTTAGTGGGAAATGATTCTATCTTTTGTATTGACCCAAGCTCAGCAGCTTCGCGCTCTGAATTTGTGTAAAGATTTGAAGATCCCAAAACCCTATTCGATTGATGAACCATTCCGTTGTAATTATTTTTGTCTCTGAGGTTTCAGACTCAGTAGACACTCTGCACTGGCTCAGGCGCTCAGTAGCTTATCAGCCTCAGTACCGGATGCAGAAGACTCAGTATATACTAGACTCAACAGGAGCAGTATACTGAAAGGAGTCAGTTGAACTGAACTCAGCAGGAGTAGTTCACTGAACCCAGAGCTGATCGTCAACAGAATAACCTCAGCTATCTATCTGCTAATACAGGATCAGACTCAGCAATGGCAGATAGTCTTCTGAACTGTCAGATCTTTTTGAAAGATAATCAGCATAGTCAATACGAGGAAGAGAGAAGTCAGCTTCAGTTTGCCTCGAAGTCTGTTCTGTCTCAACCACTTTATTTACCTCAACGAATGATAAAAAGACACGTGCCTTCCTACCTACTAAAGCTGCAGTCAACACTTTTCCAGAAAAGGAGGGAAAGGACACTGTTACCTACTTCAAAAAGAGTCGTTTGCTACCAAAAGAGAGAGAAAAGGGATCATCGTCTCCAACGGATCTTTCCCAATCTCTACTCTATAAATAGAGGGATATTCGAAGATTTGAAGCTCACCAACAACAAGAACAACGAATACATATCCATACAAACACCGAGAGCATTCAAACGAGCCTATCCAGAAAAGCTTAAGTCTTCCGCAAGAATTCGAAGATCTATCTCCGACGAAAGACTACATCTTAGCTCTTAAGGGAACCAAGCTGAACCGACATTCAAGCATCTAGTATACAAAATACGTTACACGAACCCATAGCTAAACTCAGCTGTTCGTCGTTCTAGAAGCTACATTCTCGTTCCCTATCCCTCTAACCCTAAGCTCAACCGAATATATCCATAGCTTAGACGAAGGAGTTCATATTTGAACTTAATCCTTATTGTAAAAGGACTCCTTCATAGTTGGAGAAGTTTGTCAAACACTTAAGTTTGATACGTTTGTAAACTGAGACTTGCTCAGTATAAATTCCAAGATGCAGCTTTGTCATGTGTACAAGCTGACTGAGACTAACTCAGTATAATAAATAGCCTCCTGATCTTTCGGGACAGTGGACGTAGGATCGTTTGATATCCGAACCACTTTAAAATTCTCTGTGTCGTTTATTTATGTTCTTATTACTGTTGCATTGATTTTAACAACTCTACTGAAAATTATCTTTCAAAATCATTCAACTAAGTCTCAGCATACTGAATTGTTTTTATACTGAACTGAGACTGTTTTGATAAAACGTTTTCTCACTCAACTGATTTGGGCCTACACTTTTCCACACACTGAACTCTAACTGATTGATACTGAATTCTGACTCAGTCAGCTAGCAGGTCTCAGTAGAGTCAGACTCTTTGCCAAAACCCGATTTAGAACAACTATTTGGTCTGCTGAATTATTTCAGTACGACACTATCCTGAACAGGACTGTTCGTGTTCAAAGTTGAGAAAATTGGATTCAGGTGTATTCACCCCCCCCCCCTCTACACCTGAACGTAACCTCGGGACCAACAGTCTCCCCTCGAACAAATCTATCAGCAAGCCTTACTTCTGAGTGTATTGGGGCAGATGAGGAAGCTCTTTGGCTGAATCCAAGTCCTTCCTTACAGTGCTTTGGCTTGTTGCTTGCTAGCATAGCCTGCAACTTCTTTTCAGCGCCCATGTACCGCTCAGTCTTCAGGTTTCTCCAGACATCATCACTTTTCTTCAGATATCATGCTCGGTCTGAAGTCCTGACAGTTCTTGCTTCAGTAGACTCAGTTCAGTATCTTTCTGAGTTAAGTCATTGGTCAGAACTGAGATCCGATCTTCTTGATGTTGAGACTTGGCCATCAGAGAGTTTATCTCCTCCCTGAGTCTCAACACAATTCCTTCGGCTTCAGTAACAACCTGACTCTCATGAGAAAGTCTCTGATTCTCCACTTTCAGGGTATCCAATTCCTGAAGAGTCTTACTGAGCTGCAGACTCATCTGAGTCTATTCGTCGAGTAATTCTTCGTATGCGGTTGTGACGTCCAAATTCTCATCTGCACCTAAAATAGTGTTGCATGTGCAGTGTGAAGAGGGATTAATTGATTCAAGAGAATTTACCTCATCCTCTTCTCCTGCCATTAGGCACTTTTCAGTAGCTTCTTCAGCTCGAAGCTCTAGGGCCATGAAAGTTGCTTCATCATCGGATGAATCCATGAAGGAGTCGACTTCTTCTGAGTCATCTGAGATTTCACCGGCTATGTATGATTGTCTTTTCTTGGTGAATTTCTCTCTCCTTGCTTTACGTGCTGCGCGTTCAGCACTACTGAGCTCAGGACAGTCATACTGATAGTGTCCTGGCTTCTTGCAGTTGTAGCAGGTGATGACTCTTTCCTCTTTGCTTTCGCTATCTTTTGATGGTGCTGAGTCATCCTTTTCCCTGTATTTAGAAGAGTGTGAGTCAGGAGTGCGTTTTGGCGTGTATTCTGAGTTACCTTTTGTTTCACGGTAGGCTTTAGTCACTTTTCTACGCCTCTCCTTCTCCTTCTGATACTTCACAGTGAGCAGCGCATAATTCTGAGCGAGACTTCCTTCTTGTATATCGTTGAGTGAAGGTTCAGTCTTACTCGTCGTCTTGCTCGTCGCGGGAGATGCTGTGCTGACTGATGCTTTGAAAGCATGGTCAATTTTGGTGTCAGTTTCAGCTCTCTGCTTCCGTTGAGGTCTGTCAAACTCGAATTCCTATGCCTGAAGTTCTGAAAAGATATGGTCAGGAGTAACAATATCTAAGTCAGAATGGCATAATAAAGTGGCAAAAGGAGTCCAGTGTCCGTCTGGCAGTGCCCTCAGTATCTTCAGATTCATTTCTCAGTTGGAGAACGTCTTTCCCAGCCCGTTGATTGTGTTCATCAGATTTGTGAATCTGACGTTTAGATCTACGATTTTGTCACCAGGCATGAGAGACAGACTTTCCAATTTTCTGAGTTCCAGCGCTAGTTTGTTTTCTTTGATCTTCTGAGTCCCCCGACTCAGTAGCGCTAGGGCGTCCCAGAGTTCTTTTGCAGCTTTGCATTCCTGAACCCTGCCAAGATAAGAATCACTAAGAGTGGTTACTATGGCATTTCTGGCGACTCGGTCTAAGTTATGAAGTTTCTTCTCCTCAGGAGTGAAGAGACTTCTGTCTTTACGAATCTTCTTCCCGGTCACCATTCCTCCTCCATCAGCTTGATCCTGAGTCACGACGCTATCGAGCATGGGAACGATAGGTCCTTCCTCAAGCACTTCAGTCATGCTATCATGGAGGGAGGTCAGATGCGCTTCCATTCTGACCCGCCATACTCTATAGTTCTCTACTGAGAACATGGGTACCATCCTTATACCTGACATATCAGCCATAGAAAATAATGATATGAATGTAGAGTGATATGCAGTGAAAACGTTTTTCCGGATCCGTTCAAGTAGACCAGTTTCAAGATAACAAAAGTCTTATAGAACTCCTGCTCTGATACCAATTTTTGGTCCCGAGAGTACGTTCAGGTGTAGAGGGGGGGGGGGGTGAATACACCTGAATCCGATTTTCTCAACTTTGAACACGAACAGTCCTGTTCAGGATAGTGCCGTACTGAAATAGTTCAGCAGACCAAATAGTTGTTCTGAATCGTGTTTGGCAAAGAGTCTGACTCTACTGAGATCTGCTAGCTGACTGAGTCAGAATTCAGTATCAACAGTTAGAGTTCAGTGTGAGGAAAAGTGTAGGCCCAAATCAGTTGAGTGGAAAACGTTTTATTAAAACGGTCTCGGTTCGCAGTTAAATACAGTTCAGTATGCTGAGACTTTGTTGAATGATTTTAAAAGATAGTTTTCAGGATGAACAGTTAAAATCAATGCAACAGTAATAAGAACACAAATAAACGTCACAGAGAATTTTAAAGTGGTTCGGATATCAAACGATCCTACGTCCACTGTCCCGAAAGATTAGGAGGCTATTTATTATACTGAGTTAGTCTCAGTCAGCTTGTACACAGGACAAAGCCGTGTCTTGGAATTTATACTGAGCAAGTCTCAGTTTACAAAGGTATCAAACTGAAGTGTTTGACAAACTTCTCCAACTATGAAGGAATCCTTTTACAATAAGGATCAAGTTCTAATATGAACTCCTTCGTCTAAGCTATAGATATATCGGTTGAGCTTAGGGTTAGAGGGATAGGGAACGAGAATGTAGCTTCTAGAACGACGAACAGCTGAGTTTGGTTATGGGCTCGTGTAACGTCGTTTGGATACTAGAGGCTTATAAATCGGTTCAGCTTGGTTCCCTTTAGAGCTAAGATGTAGTCTTTCGCCGGAGATATTTCTTCGAGTTCTTGCGGAAAACTTAAGCTTTTCTGGATAGGCTCGTTTCAATGCTCTTGGTGTTCGTATGGATATGTATTCATTGTTCTCGTGTGTTTCAAAACTTGAATAATCCCTCTATTTATAGAGCAGAGATTGGGAAACATTCGTTGGAGACGATGATCCCTTTTCTCTCTCTTTTTGGTAGCAAAAGGCTCTTTTTGAAGTAGGTAACAGTGTCCTTTCCCTCCTGTTCTGGAAATAATTAGCAGGTAGGAAGACACATGTATGCTTGTTATTCGTCGAGGTAAATAAAATGGTTGAGACAGAACAGACTTCGAGGCAAACTGAAGCTGACTTCTTTCTTCCTCGTATTTGACTATGCTGATTGTCTTTCAAAGATATCTGACAGTTCAGAAGACTGTCTGCCGTTGCTGAGTCTGATCCTGTATTCAGTAGATAGATAGCTGAGGTTAATCTACTGACGATCAGCTCTAAGTCCAGTGAACTACTCTGCCGGAGTTCGGTTCGGTGACTCCTTTCGATATCTTTGCTCTCCTGCGAGTCCAAGATATACCGAGTCTTCGCATCCCGATGCGAGGCTGATAAGCTACTGAATGCCTGAGCCAGTGCAGAGCGTCTACTGAGTCTGAAACCTCAGAGACAAAAATAATTACAACGGAATGGTTCATCAATCAGATAGGGTTTTGGGATCTTCAAATCTTTACACAAATTCAGAGCACGAGGCTACTGAGCTTGGGTCAGTATAGAAGATAGAATCATTTCCCACTAAGTGTAACGTGCTGAGGATGGAATCATCACCCAACACTTTTATTTAATTATTTACAAAAAATAATATAATATTTTAAAACATAATTGTAAAGATACTTTCTACATATTTTTACGATTATTGAATATTTATTTTAATAAAAAATTATTTTTTTTATAAATTATATTAAAATGTTTTTATATAATAATATTTATTATTTGACAAAATAAGTTTTATTTAATATTATTATGTTATTATATATTTTTATGAGATTAGTGTATTTATTTTTTATTAAATTAAAAATATTTTGATAAAATATGTTTAAATATTTTTAAATAATAATGTTTATTATTAGATAAATTTTATTATTAATTTTTATTTAATAATTATAAAGTTACGTTTTTATAAAGTTATTTATTTCAAATATAAATGTATATTTTTTTTTATAAAAATATTTTTATATTCATGCTAAAATATTTCTAACTAATGATACTTGTTATTTATAAAATTGAAAATATATATTTATATCATTATTCTTATTAATAATATTATAAAAATAAATTTCAATTTTAAAAAATAATACATAAAATATTACCCATATGGGTATCAAAACTCATACCCACCATTCACTTGGGTATAAAAAAATCCATACCCACATGAGTTTGATACCCATAGTAGAATGCCGATACCAACGTACCAAACACGATATATGAGTATCAAACCCGGGTGATTTCCATAGTAGGGCTTAATACCCATGAACCAAACACTCCCTCAATCTATTTTCTGTTTTTTCAAATTTAAAGGGACCGTCATCCCAAATTAATTTGCTGATTATGGACAAATGTATAATCCCTTTTGGGCATTTAAAAGTGATAAGAAATTAGGTGGGAATTTAAAATAGTGAAAGTGAGTTGAGAATCACTTTTTATCAGCATTCCCTCTTTTCTCAGTTGATGCTTTAAGCAAATTCCTTACCTTTTTTCTTTATCTATTCCTAGTTCTTTTCTTGCATCTCCATCTTCCAATCATCAACTTTCTCATCTTCTTAGGCCTAATTTTGGGGATTCTAATGCAATTTTTGTTCCACCTATCACACATGTTTAACGTATGATAACTAGAGAAGAACTCCAATTCTATTAGATCGAGTTAGATATTCATGTTCGGGATTTAAGTAGAAACTGTGAATTTCTCTTTTAGTATATTTTTTGTTAAAAATCTAAAGTGAGTAAAATGTAAAGAAATATGCAAATCATTTCTAGGCATTTATGCGGGCTGCACGTTCGATTATATTTTGGCCCAATGTTCGTTTGCAAGTCTCCGACATAAAACTGCAAGTCAACCACTTTCTGCAAAGGAAGCAGACTCTAGAGAATTCGAAACAGAAGCCGTTTGCTACCTATATAGAGTGACACGTGGACAGTTCGTCTCCACCGGATCTATTCACACTCATGTCTATAAATAGAGGGAAGGTCGTGGTCATTCAAGTCACACTACACGATCACACAAGCGACCTATACGGGAACTCAGACATTCAAGACTCAAGCTCTAGATTGCTCATTGATTATTCAAGTGAAGAACATGAACCCAGAGTGATTAATCCTCTTTGTTCTTCGCTCTAGAAGCCATTCACATTCCCACCCTCTAACTTAAGCTCAATCGTTATATTCATAGCTTAGAACCGAAGGAGTTCATTTATTGTACTGTTCTTATTGTTAAGAACTCCTTTATCGTTGGAGATACATTCAAACTTACATGTAAACTAAGACTTGCTCAGTATAATCACAAGTTACAGTTTGTCCTGCGCACAAACTAACTGAGACTAGCTCAGTATAATTAAATAGTGTCCTATGTTGTTCAGGATCAGTGGACGTAGGATCTTGCGTATCCGAACCACTTTAAAATTGATGTGTCGTTTTAACTGTTGCATTGATATAATTGTTCATACTAAAAATATATTTACAAAATCATACAACAGGATTTCAGTAAAAGCTTAAAATATCGCACTAATGTACTGAACTGATTTGATAAACAAGCGCTTTCAAAACAAACTTAATCGGGCCTACACATTCCGCACGCTACTGAACAGCTGCTGAACGCTACTGAATTTTGACTCTAAGTCAGCTAGCAGAGCTCAGCACTCTCAGTCATTCTGTCCACGCGATCAAGACCAGCTTGCTTGGTTTACTGAATGTGTATTCTGTCCACGCGATCAAGACCAGTAGACATCCTCCGTTAACCGAACAGTTCGCGTTTGAGTTTGAGAAAAAGATTTTCAGGTGTATTCACCATCTACACCTGAACGTTTGACTCGGGACCAACAGTAAACTAATCATAACAATTCATTTTTTTAGAAGTGCACAAGTTCCTTCATATTCCATCCATTATGACATTAAAAGAAAAAGAAAAAAAGATGCACATTCATTTGTTAGTATTATATATATATATATATATATATATATATATATATATATATATATATATAAGGGAATGGATATTATGAGATCCAAATCTTAAAAGAGATACGAGAACCGATCTCGTCCTTCCATTTCGCAAATCTAAGGAAAAAATAGCCTCATTAACGGCAAATTTGTAAACTTCTCTTTTCTTTTTCCCTAACCCTCCATTTCGGCTGTTTGCGGGTATTATAATTCTCACTCTTCATTTTCCTTCTTCATAACTCACAAGTGCCTCAATTTTTTCTTCAAATCGAACACTTGAAAGTCAATTATTTATGGTGGGTTTCGAAGTTCTATGTTTCTTCGGTGATTTAAGCTCGTTTTCCTTGTCGATTTATCCCGATTATTGCCTATTTTGAAGATTGATTTCTGCACATTTTTTGGATTTTTACAGATTTTGCTACGAAGGTAAGAATTACTTATGGTTTTCGAAAAATTGTATTTCAATATTTGTGGAATGCTTTGTTGGGTGTTCAAATTCTTGAAGCTCGATGTCATTTCAGATTTTTTTCGTATAGATTTTTCGATTTATAGGGTAGTAGTCATTTTTCCAAGTGATTAGGGTTTCTCTTCTTTATTTATGAGATGTATGTATCGATTAAGTATTGTTTTTATGTTGTAGATTCACTATTATAATTTTTGCATACGTAAGTACAATGTTCATGCATATGTATTTGTTAGTTTATGCTGATACTGTGTTATATTCATGCATGCAGTCTGTTGAATGGTTGAACCGTTAATTCGAAGAAAACAAAGCGAAGGTTTCGTTCTCTTTTTTGGGGTTTCGTTCTCTTTTTTTGTAGTTCGAGATTTGTGGATTGCTTTTTTGGGTTCCAATTCTTTATGGTCGTTTTCATTTTATTTTTTTAGAGATTTCTGGATTTATTTTGTAGAATCCTTATTTTGGGGATTAGGGTTTTTGTACTGGATTTATGAGATATATGTATCGATTAAGTATTGTTGTTCTGTTCTCGATTCACTATTCCAATTTCATTTTCTACGTAAATACAATTTTCATGCATATGTTTTTGTGTGTTTATGCTAATACTGTGTAACATTCATGCATGCAGTCTGTTGAATGGCTGAATCGTTACAGCCAAATGTGTCTCTTGAATCCGATGAATCCATTTTCATTCCTGATTGCGCGGCCGAATTGAAACCGTATGTTGGACGAAAATTTGATACCAATATTAAAACTATTGTATCAATAAAAAACCTAAGTACTACCATAACTTCTAAGTTTTACATTCCAAGTTGTTCCAACAAAAGAGCTTTTACACATTCTTTAGAACCAAGTTCATTCTCATCGGCATGACCAACATCCTCTTGTTCCACTGTCTCCTTCATTTTGTTATCATCGAAATTGACTATGCTCAAGCAATACCGCATCCTTAAAAGCTTAATTTGCATCACACATTTCCTCAAAAATCTCGTGTCCCAGTTGATTATGTCACCCTTGAACGTTTCCATATGTCTCATCAAATACACTCCTGTAAGAAATAATTCATATTTATCATATTTTACCGTTACAAATTGATTTATGTTTACCTTACTCAGAAATCATGCACACAAGTATATAATTTCATGCTAACCTTTCGATCAAGTTATGCACACATTTTATGCATTTGACTCAATCTTTTTATTCTAACCTTTCGATCAAGTTATGCACACCCCCAATATTAATTATGCATAAAAATCCAAAATAATATGTATCAATGGAAAAAAAATTTATGTTTACTATTTCATATTTTTATGCTAATATATAAAATATTTTATGCTTACGCTTACAAAAAAAGGCAAACGAAAAAAAGGGTATGCATACCAATATTAAAACTTTCATGCACACAGACACTCAATTTTATGCTAATAATACAAGAGGTTCATGCATATAAATGAAATCGGGATAGAAAAAAACAAGGATTTTATATGAAATACAAACAACAAACCATTCCCATGAGCATCATTTTGACAATGAAAACAAGCTAACAAAAGGCTAAAACATTCCCATGAGCATCAATTTGACAAATCAAAAATAATTATCTTGAATCGCTACATTCCTTAGCCCGCGAGTTTTCACCAACTTCTACAATTTTCGGTTTTCAAAAGGAAATCAGTTACACCCACAATTTCTCTTCTAAAACACAAAATCATCCATGGGTAAACTTAATTAACAAACGAAGGACGAAACTACAAAAATTGAGGAACAAAATTCAAGAAATTGACCAAAAAACACTAAACCCACTCCAATCGAAACTCAAGAACTTCGAATTTGAAGAACACACTTAGGTTTCTACTGGGTAATGAATTTTTTCGAACCCACTCCAATCGAATGTGAAGAACCCACTCCAGTCGATTTTGAAGAACCCATTCCAATCGAATTTTGAAGAACCCACTCCAAACGAATTTTTTCGAACCCACTTCCATCGAATTTGAAGAACACACTTCAATCGAATTTGAAGAACCCACTCCAAATGAATTTGAAGAACCCACTTCAATGAATTTAAGGAACCCACTCCAATCAAAACTCGAGAACTTCGAAATTGAATAACACACCAAGGTTTTTAATGGGCAACAAATTTTAAGAAATTGAAGAGAGTGAGTGATAGAGAATGGAGGCGTGGAGGAGGGTGGAAGTTTTGATTTTAGAGACAGAAAGTGAGCGAGAGAGAATGGAGGCATGGAGGAGGGTGGAGATATGATTTCCACTTTCCATCATGCACAATTCCTATATCACCCTTGTACTTGTTTTTGTTTATTTTTTGTATAAACTAATAGGAAATCTAGGCCATTGATGTGTCGATTTTATACTCCTCGAATTCACCCGGTTCTAATGCTTATCTTCTCCAAGTAGATGTTGTTTTGTGTGCAGAAGTGTCTATTTTCAACAGGTTTATGATCAGATGATGAGGTGGCGATCCGGAATTTAATTGGAGATATTTTGGCAGTTTTTGAAGATAAAACGGGGCTGAGATTGAGAAGAAAAGATTTGCTGTAGATTTGGAGTTTGAAGATATCTTAGGGCTGGAGTTATACAAGGAAAATGAATCTTAAAGATCAAGATTTAAAAGATTTGCCGTAAGATATCTTTCCTTTAAAGAATCAAGCTCAAGATCTATATAAAGGGACTGGAGACGAACAACGAAACACAACAATTCTCTCGCTGCTTCATTAGTTTAGTTTCGTCCCAGCCATCTCGTTCTTAGTCCCGTAGTTTAGATTTACTTTTCCGCACAAGAATTCGAACACTTTCTTTATCGCTTTCTTAGTTTAGTTAACTTTCAGATTCAACACTTGAAGTTTATTCAGCAGTTTAAGTCATTCGGTTTGTCCGTTCGTATTCGAGTACTTACGTTCGGCATTTTAATATCGGTATTCGATATTTAATTTCAGTTCTTAAATTCAGTTTATGTTTCCAGTTTTCTGCAATTTACTTTCTGTTCTTACTATGTTCGTTTCACTTAGCTTGTCCAAGTTAATAATGAGTAGCTAAATTTTTAGGGCTTCGGCGAGGGTGACGAATATGAGATACAAACTTTGTGAGATCTAATTGTTCGTAGTAATTGAAGACTATGATTTCGACTTAATTCGGGGCAAAAAGATTTAATAAGATTAACTTAAACCTGATCAATTTAGGTTATGAAGATTAGTGTCAGATTGTTCAACAACTTAGGTGGCGAAGCTATCGTAACGGTAGTCAAATTAAGGAGGTTAATCATCTATGTCAGCTTGTCCAACAACGGTAGAGATTAAAATTGGGTTCCTTCCTCGTAATGCTATCTAAACATTAAATCTAGGTTTGTTCAACAAGCTAGGTTGTGGTTAGGTTAGGGAGTAGTTGAAATTTGTTCAACAAGCCATTACTGACTAAGTAAGTAGGAATTGGGGTATGTACGTGTCCAACACTGTATCCTATAACTGGTTGATCTTAGGAATTAATTAAATCTATGCATCCATGATCGAAGTAGTTGTCTCATACGAGTTACCCGAAGCCGAGTCCGCCTTTCTCTTCTTGTTTATTTTTATCTACTTTTCTTGCTATTTACTTTTCTTTGCCTAGGTAGTACACCCCAAATTTATGCGTGGTGACATCACCAAAATTCTGATCAAAAGGATAAATATTGTTGATTTTCACTGTTCCCTGAGTTCGACCCTGTTCTATACTAATTATAAAATTCTAAGTGTGCAGGAATTTTATTTGGAGTGAAAACAGCGATCACGAGCCATTCATTTAGTAATGATCAATGACTTATAGTGGTTCTCATATCTCTTTTGAACAATGGATCTCCCTAGAACCACACCCTATATATATATATATATATATATATATATATATATATATATATAGGGTGTGGATCAAGGGAGATCCACCCCTCATATGAAATATGAGAACCGATCATATGCGTTGATCGGTTCTCATCTAATGATCCATATTAATCCCTCCTTTGTTTTAAAAAAAAAGAAGAAGAAGAAAAGGGCATTATGGGTAAAGAAAAGGTCATGTTTTTGGGGGCAATTGCAGAAAAGCAAAACATTTGAAACATTTTTCATTCTACGCTCGAAAACTTCCTTCCATCTCCTTCATAAAACTTCCTTCCATTCCAGAAATCAAAAAACTACCCTCCATCTTGAGAACAACGTTTTACGACATAACCAACAAACAAAATAGTCTTCCATCAAAGGAGAGATTTCGCCATACCAGATTTGCGTCGAAGAACAGTCGATTTGTAGGTACCAGCGCGAAAAATCGACGATAATCGATTAATAAAGCGAAGAATTAGACTCCAATCGACTCGATTTCAGGTTAGTTTGACTGATTTTTTACTTAAAGTAGGATACCCATGTATTATTTGATGTTATGGAGAAAAGTATTTTTTGTGAATGAAACCCTAGAAAATTTTGGGTCGTAATTTGTTTGTCGCCTGATCTTGTTTGTTTACATTGACGATTTCATGCTGATGTGAAGGTAATGGGGTATTAAATTTTTTTTGTTGATTTTAGGCACTCGAATAGAAACATCGCATTAACCTTGAATGATGCAATAAAGGTGTTCGACGAAATTCCTGAGAAGAACACTGTCTGCGTCAATGCGCTTTTGTCAGGTATGAGCATAAATATTTAGGGTGGTAAGCATAAACAAACATAATGATTAGCATAAAATACGATATTCAGATGCAAAAATGAAAATATTCTGAAAAGATTTGTGTTTTACTTGTATGCATAAATTGTGATATTAGCATGAAATTTATGGTTTCTTCTATCCCGGTTTTATTGATATGTCGGTCAATACAAATTAGTGCCAATAACATAACAAAAAGTTAAAGGGTTTCTTCTATCCCGGTTTTATTGATATGCATGAATCTCTTGTATTATTAGCATGAAATTGAGTGTCTGTGTGCATGAAAATTTTAATATTGGTATGCACACCCTTTTTTTCCGTGTGCCTTTTTTTATAAGCGTTAGCATAAAACATTTGATATATTAGCATAAAAATATGAAATAGTAAGCATAAATCTTTTGTCCATTGGTATATATTATTTTGGATGGTTGAGAAATGCGATGCAGAAATGATCATTCCAATGTGGGGGAACAGATCTAAAGTTATGGATTCAGGTTCATACTTAGTAAGCATGAAAATAATATAAATGTGTGCATGAATTGTGAGAAAGGTCAGCATAAATAGTTTTGCCACAGTAAAATCTGATAAATATGAATGATTTCTTGCAGGAGTGTATTTGATGAGACATATGGAGATGTTCAAGGGTGACTTAATCAACTGGGACACGAAATTTTTAAGGAAAGGTGTGAAGCAAATCAAGCTTTTGAGGATGCGGTATTGTTTGAGCATAGTCAATTTCGATGATAACAAAATGAAGGAGACAGTTGAACAAGAGGCGGTTGGTCATGCCGATGAGAATGAACTTGATTCTAAAGAATGTGTGAAAGAAATGCTTGATAGTTAGAATGCTGGGTTGTGCGACTCTTTGGTTGGGACAATTTGTGATGAAAAATTTAGAACTTATGATGGTACTTAGGTTTTTTAAGGATAGAGTAGTTGAAGAAAAAATGTAGTCGAACACTTCTTTTGGTATATTTAAGTATTATAAGTTATGCATATATAACTTGTTTTTAATGCAAATCAAAAATGGGGACTATGCAGATATATAAACACACCTGTACATTAAAAAGGGATATGCAAAAAAATTACATACCATAAGCATGAAAAAAAAATTACGATGTGCATGAAATATAAAACCTTTAACATAATCAGTACCATAAAGGTTGAACATGAGAACTAAAATAGATATGCATGAAAGTCATAAAACACATGCATAAAAATAAACGGTCGTATGCATGAAAAATAACATAACAAAAAGTTAAAGGGATTCAGTCAATACAAATTAGTGCCAATAATTAAATGGTTCAGTGCATATGTCTATAGTAAGTGCTGCATAAAAACTTAAGACGAATCTTCTACATTCTTAACGTTAGGGCAGTTTCTTGAATCGTGATGTCCCATCTGGTAGCATTTTCGACACATCCTCTGAGGCTTTGACTTAGCACGCAATGCCGCCTCCTTTCTAGCCTGTATTCAAATTTCTGTCCAACATACGGTTTCAATTCGACCGTGCAATCAGGAATGAAAATGGATTCATCGGATTCAAGAGACACATTTGACTGAACGATTCAGCCATTCAACAGACTGCATGCATGAATGTTACACAGTATCAGCATAAACAAACAAAAACATAAGCATGAAAATTGTATTTACGTAGAAAATGAAATGGGAATACTGAATCGAGAACAAAACAACAATACTTAAACGATACTTGCAAGTCGATAAATCCAGTACAGAAACCCTAATCCCCAAAAAAGGCTTCTACCCTAAAAATACAAAAATCTCTAAAAAAATTGCATAGAATGAAAACGACTATAAAGAAGTGTAAACCAAAAAATCAATCCACAAATCTCGAACTACAATTTTTCCAAAACCAAAAAATACAACGCGTGCAAAGCAAGATGACCGTTTAGAATTAAACCTTCGCTTTGTTTTCTTCGAATTAAGATTATCAACGTCCCGGTATTTCTCTCCTTCTCTATTGCACACTAAATATCTACGCATAATAGACACATCAACATGCCGTTTTATCGACCACTTACGTATATCAAAACCGCACAAACCTCCGTAGTCTCTATAGAAATTTTTGGCCTCATCAAGATTAACAAATTTGCGTCCAACATACGGTTTCAATTCGTCCGGGCAATCAGGAATATAAATGGATTCATCGGATTCAAGAGAGACAATGGATTGACACGGTTCAACCATTTCAGAAACTGAATGCATGAATATGTGACAGTATCAGCATAAACTACCAAATACATATGCATGAACATTGTACTTCCGTATGCAAGAATTATAATAGTTAATCTACAACATAACAAAAATACTTCATAAATACATACATCTCATAAATAAACAAGAAAAACCCTAATCACTTGGAAAAAGGACTACAACCGAGAAAATCAAAAAAAAATTACTAAAACATTATTGAATGACAATGAGCTTTCTCGATTTTTAACCCAACAAAGCAATCTTCAAATATTGTACTAGAAATCTTCGAAAAGCATTACTATTACTGGCTGTTCTGCAAATCTAGAGAAAATTCGAAAATAGTCCACAAATCAATCTTCGAAAATCGGCATTAATCGGGATAAATAGACAAGCAAAACGAGTGTAGATGACTTAAGAAACATAGAAATTCGATACCCACCGTAAATAATCAACTATCAATACTTCTTTTGAGGGAAATGCTGGACGTCGATATTCTCTTGAAGAAGGAAGTGGAAGCTTGAATGAAACGCAGGAAGATGGAATTCAATTATATTGATTTGGGGGTTGTGGGTAAAAAGAAAAACCAATTTGACATATTTACCCTTAATGAGGGGAATTTTTCCTTTTTTGATTTATTTTTAAATGGTTTTGGAGATAAAATGAGAGCCTTAGATTTGCGAAATGGAAGACCGAGATCGGTTCTCATATCTCATATGAGAATTGGTTCTCATAATATCCATTTCCTATATATATATATATATAGGAAATGGATATTATGAGAACCAAGTTTCATATGAGATACGAGAACCGATCTCGGCCCTTCATTTCGGCAATCTAAGGCTCTCATTTTTTCTCCAAAACGATTTAAAAATAAAGGAAAAAAGGAATAAATCAACTCATTAAGGGTAAAAGAGTAAAATTGCCTCTTCTTTTACCCACATCACTACAAACCCTCATTTCTTCATTCACCAAAATCGAGCTGAGAGAGAATGAGCAGAGAGTGAGCAACGGGAGAAAAATTTGACTCCAACATATTTATTTGAAGTTGATTATTGAAGGTGGGTATCGATTTTTTATGTTTCTTAAGTCATCAATGTTCGTTTTCCTTCTCTATTTCTCCCGATTAATTCCGATTTTGGAAGATTTTTTTCTATACTTTTTTGATTTTTTACATTATATGCAGAACTTGAAGTAATTGTAATCATTTTCCTTGGGCAATCTAGTATAATATTTGAGAAATGCTTTCTGTTTTTCATAATATGCTTTTATTTAAGGAAGTTTATATTTACTGCTTTATTGGGTTAAAAATCGAGATACTCGGTTTGTGTTTTTGAAGAATGAGATGTATGTATATATGAAGTATTGAATTTTTATCTTGTAGATTAACAATTATATTTCGTGCATACGTTCGTTAAATGTTCATGCATATCTATTTGTTAGTTTATGCTGATACAATTGACATATTCATGCATACGCGATCTCAGGAAGGAGGCCGCATTGCGTGGTAAATTGAAGCCTCGAGAGGATGTGGCGGAAATGCAACCGGATGGGACATCATGATTCAAGAAACTGCCATAACTTGAAGGATGTAGAAGATTCATGTTAACTTTTTATGCGTAACTTAGTAGAGACCGATGCACCGTCTGTTTGGACTAATTTGTATTAACATAATCGCTTTACTTTATGTTATGTTATTTTCATGCATACCACCGTTAATGTTTATGCTTATGTGTTATGATTTTCATGTATATATACTATACCTCTCAAGTTCAACCTTTATGGTAATCGAATATGTTCAAGGTTTTATATATCATGCATACCCAATTGATGTTTCATCCTTTTGTTTTATGACTTCTTGCTTATGTATATATGTTAAGGTTTTATATTTAATGCATATCGTATTGTATTTTCATGCTTATGTTATGTATTGTTTGTGCATATACGTTTTTATCCTTACAAGATTGTTTACATATCTCGCATACTCCCCAATTATTTTTTGCATATGATCGAATTATGAATACATAACTTAGAATACTTGAATATACCAAAATATGTTTTTCACTACATTGCTTGCACTACCTAATCCTAAAAACATAAAGACCAAATGACCAATTTTATCCTATGAAATTATCCAAACGAAAGAGTCGCACAACCCAACATTCTAACTATCAAATTTTTCTCATCCAGCTTTTTTCGTCTTCGTCATTTCATTCGCTTTGCTTGTCTTTAACATTGTCCTTCCCTTTATTCAACAAAGATTTTAAAGGAACATTCTCTTGCGGCCGTTTTGATTCTCTTCCTCTTTCCTTTCCCGCTCGATCCGCCTGCAATTATAACATATTTTATGCACATGACTAACGTATTTTATGCATACATAAAATGAATTTTATGCAAACCATGTTATTTTATTATGCACATGACTCACAGATTTTATGCAAACAACAAACGAAATTTATGCAAACAATGTTATATTTTTATGCTTACCAATTCTAAATTTTGAATCACAGACAACAAGTATAATATGTAGCATAAAAAAATTTTTATACTACCGAATACATATGTTCATGCTCATAGAACTCTACAATAATGCTGATCCTCAATAATCATATTATTTTTTTTCTGTCATATCAAGACTCAAATTCAACCACAGAATTTTGTAATTCCAAGTTAAATATGTTTCTGGCAAACTAGACAGATTTTATGCACACATCGACAAATTGTATAATTTTGTGCTTATGCAATGCATAGTTTATGCACACATAGACAAATTTTATGCACACATAGATAAATTTTACAACACAATTATACCACAGAAGACTCATAATTTATGCTCATATTTCATTGCAATAATGCTACGACACAATTATAATATGAAAATATTACACCTAATATTGCCTAAAATTACATACCTAAGTCCATACTATGACCGCTGCAATCGAAATGCGAAAATCAATATTGGAGTCCTGAAATCAACCAACCTAAATTAACATACCAATTACATTCACATCAACACTGAATTTATGCATATAACTATCATATTTCTTGCATATCGGTATCACAATTTATGCATACCAAGAAACACACAAATATTTTCGGAATATTTTCATTTTTTGCATATGAATATAATACTTTATGCTAACCATTACGTTTTTTATGCTCACCACCCTAAATATTTATGCTCATACCGAAAAAAGCGCATTGACGCGTTGAGTGTTCTTCTCGGGAATTTCGTCGAGCACCTTTCTTTGCATCGAATTTTGAACCCACTCCAGTCGATTTTGAAGAACCCACTCCAATCGAATTTTGAAGAACCCACTCCAAACGAATTTTTTCGAACCCACTTCCATCAAATTTGAAGAACAAACTTCAATCGAATTTGAAGAACCCACTTCAATAAATTTTATGAACCCACTTCAATTGAATTTGAAGAACCAATTAACAATCATATCTCTAAAACTAGGAAATTAGTCAAATAATACATGGGTATCCTACTTTAAGTAAATAATTAGTCAAACTAACCTGAAATCGAGTCAATTCGAGTCTGATTCTAAGCGAAAATCGTCGATTTTTCGCGCAAATCGACTGTGGTTCGATGCAAATGGGGTATGACGTGCGCAAATGGGGTACCGTCGTGCTGAAGATGGACGGAAGGAAGATGGACGAACAGAAGATGGACGTGCGCAAACGGTAGTTGTTCGATTGAAGGGGGGAAGGAAGTTTTATGAAGAAAGTGGAAGGGAGTTGTCGAGTGGGTGAAATGAAAAGGGTTCAAATGTTTTGGTTTTCTGAAATTGCCCCCAAAAACATTCAATTTTGTTTACCCATAATGCCCTTTTCTCATTTTGTGTTTTTTTTTTTTAAACAAAGAAGGGATTAATATGGACCATTAGATGAGACCCGATCAACGCATAGGATCGGTTCTCATATCTTATATGAGGGATGGATCATATATATATATATATATATATATATATATATATATATATATATAATGGATCAAATGATATCTTAAATTCAAAAGAGATATGCAATACATTCTCATTCATCCATTTCCTTCATCCATGGCTAGAATTTTTCATTAGATAGGCATTTAAAAATAAAGCAAAAAAGGAGAAATTGAATTTATTAAGGGCATTTTCGTAATCTGCTTTTGTTTCAATTTTCCTTTATACATTTCCTCTTTCCCAGCTTATTTTTTCTCCCTTTCTCCCCAACAACGAGTTTCTTCTCTCCCAGCAACGCAGCTCTCCCAACTCCACTCCACCGCCGTGTTGTTGTTGCCGCCATGAATTGTAAGTTCCTTTCGATTTTTAATTTATTTCTCGTTCCAGAGAGAATGGCTTCCCTAAATTTATGCATTCACTTTTTATGGAAAACATCATTAACTAGGGTTTTTTTGCTTAATTTAATTTTCAGTTTCATTTTGGAAATTTTTGTTTCGCGAATGAGTTCATATGTTCCTCTATGATTCATTTTCTGAGTTTATGGTAGGATAGGGCAATTTGTTCTCTAAATCAATCTTCCATCAATTATTTTTTGAATCCTTCATTCATTTGCTATGGTATAAAGGGAGATTTGTCTTCTGAATCATTTTTTTGGTGAGTTACATGTAGAATTTCATTTTTTAAAAATTTTTATTGTTATTTTGTGTTTTAGTTTGACATAATCTGTTTACGCATATTTTATTACTAACTTGTGCTAATATTTAGATCTTTTCATGCACGACAAAACACGAATGGGTAAGGTTTCGGAAGAATATGTTTTTTTCTCTTTTCATCCACGAATGCTCATGGAGTAGAATACAGTTTAGGAAGGAGACGGCATTGCGAATTAAGACGAAGCCTAAAAGGATCTATAGGAAAGTGCTAGCAGATGAACCATTACTACTCAAGAAATTGTGATAAAGCTATGGATGTTCAAGATTCTTCTTAGTTTTTCATGTTCTGGAAAATTTGTCCAAACTTTGTTTTTATTATTAGCTTTCTCGCTTCTAGTTATGATATGATTTTCGAGTTTGTCGGATATTTAATAATTGTATTAACTTTCTGATCATTGTGTGTTTTAGTATTGACAATTACTGTTATGCATAAGTTTAACTAGAAATATGCATAAATTAGTACTTATTTGTGCATAACTTTGGTGACTCAATTACTATATATGTTTTTTTCCTTTTAATTACATGCATATCTATGCACAGATTAATGCATAGCTTGTTTTAGATGTATGCATACTCATTTTTGATTTCATATATTTATGCATACTCATTTTTTGATTTTTAAGCAACTTGTTATTCATGCATATGTATTTTTATATTAATGCATAGTTTGTGTTACATTTATGTAGACTCGTGTTTTATGTCATAATTAAACAAGTGTAATAATACTTAAAAAAACAATATACTCTAACTAATCATATATTGAAAATATGACTACTTAACAATGCATAGCTCATAAAAAAAATATTCTCTAACGAATCATATATTGAAAATATTTCTAATAAAAAGAAAAGTTCTAACAAAACATGAGTATCCTTCAGATCTTAAAGCTCATTGTCTAGAAATATGTTATTCATCTCTCTTGTATTTAACTTCATGTCCTTGAAACTATTAAAGGTTTCTTGTTCAATTGTTCACATTCCTCTTTCCTTTTGATATTGAACTTCCTGCATGTTGCACATATTTTATAAACTTTTCTATTCAAAACAGCTTCATGCATATTGTAGATAATATTCATGCATGTAAAGCAACATATTTATGCATATGGGGAATGCAACAATAATGAATACTATGTTTCTTCGAGTCACATGAACCATCATATCTCATAGCAAATTCATGCATACACACTATAATATTTATGCATAACGTTTGAAATCAACAATATACACTTTCACGCAAATCGCCACTCACTTTTATGCACACTTCTTGTCTATTTTATGCATACCATTGATAAGAATCATGCATATAGAGGAAATGAAACAATATCCAACGAAAAATATAGTCCAGCCTCAACACATTTTATTCATATAACTATAGATATTTGTGCATATTGTCAATCAAAATCACATGCTTCACAATGCATTCACTTTCATGCAAATCGTCACTCAGTTTTATGCATATTATTATACATCACTTCGAAAAAAAATATGAACAATATATTCACTTTTGATGCATACGCAACATCTAATTCATCCATACCACTCTACAAATTCATGCATATCACTTCGAACACAATATGAACAATGCATTCACTTTTGATGCATACACAACATCTAATTCATGCATACCACTCTACAAATTCATGCATATCACTTATAACACAATATGCACAATGCATTCATTTTTTATGCATATGCAACATCTAATTCATGCATACCACTCTACAAATTCATGCATATCAATTCGAACACAATATGAACAATACATTCATTTTTTATGCGTACACACCATCTAATTCTTGCATACCACTCTACAAATTCATGCGTATCACTTTGATCACAATATTTTTTAGAAACTACTCTTCACAAATAAAATTCGAAATGTTACCTTCGTCCATGTTTTTTTACCAACTGAAACGTAATCCGTCAATTACTTGTAATTCGTCAAATCCAATTACTATCAATCCTACGAACAAACAAAAATAGAAAACAAAACGAAGCATAAATCAAATCTCTTCGAAAATATATATGCACAAAATCTCTGAAAATATTTTTGCACAAATTAATGGAGACGTAGTTTGTATGTCGAAACAATAACTCAAGTCCCTCAAATCGCGACGAATATTGTAAATCGAAGGACGAAACTACAAGAACTGAAGAACAAAACTCAAGAAATTGATGAAGAAACATAAAACCCACTGCCACCGAAACTCAAGAAGTGCGAATTTGAAGAACACGCCTCGGTTTCTAATGGGCAACAAATTTTATAGAACCCTATCTGTTAATTTGCGTAATTGAGCAATCAATTCTTCTGATCTTGCGGAAATCGTTCGTTCTCCCCTCCCCCTTTCACTGATTGCAAAACGTGAGAATGAGAAAGAAACCGCTCAAAACTTTCTAAATCACATTCAAATAGGTGTTTTTTTCTTTCCCAATTTTGCCCTTTCCACCCCTTTTTTTAATGTAAATAAGTGATCTAATCTAGGTTATTGATTTGGAATGAATATAGGGTATAGATTGGTTCTTATATCTCTTTTGAATGGTGGTTCTCCCTAGAACCACACCCTATATATATCTTGTGGATTTGGTGAGAACCCACACTTAAAGTGAGAACTGTGAACCATGCATAATTTTTATATATTTTATGCATAATTGTTATATATTTTATGCAAAAAAATTATAATTTTATACTTTTGTCCTTCAGCATAAAACATAAAAGGATTGTATATAATGTAAAATTATAAATTTTTTGCATAAAATATATAATCATTATGCATAAATAATAAAAGGATTATGCATGGTTCGCAGTTCTCACGTTAAATGCAAGTTCCTACATGTTCCACTCTGTTAGGATGAGTTTCAGTATGATAAGATTTGAAGATCCCAAAACCCCTAGCTGAATGATGAGCCTTCGATAATGTAATAGCTTAGTTGAGTTCGGGATGTTAGGAACTCGATGAGTCTAGAGTTCAGTAGCTGGTTCATTAAGTAGAAGATCCGTCACTCAGCCGAAAGAACTCAGTATCGAAAAGTCTGTTGGATAAACTATAACCAACTGTATCTGCAAAGAATTCGAGCCATAATTCTCAGTAGCATAAGTACGAGACATTTTAAGTTGAATGTCCGAGGATTCATAGGAATTCAACTCACCATATACTTGGAGTTTGAACAAGCATCACCTACTCTCATAACCTCGACTGATGAGGACCCGACAACACTCTACTTGCTCTGCCATAAAACTGCTCCTAGACTGAAAAAGAGAAAATTTCTACAGCGATATTCAAAATCGATATGGCCGTTTTTCTTGTCTTATTCGACACGTGTCTAGACTCCCTCCAACGGATCTATTCACAAATTGAAAACTATAAATAGAGAAGAGTCTTCATGCAGAAAGACAACAACACCGGGAACCAAGCATTCAAGCATTCAAATACTCTAGCGAACTCAAAGCCAAACAAAGCGAAGAACTTGCTCATTTGAAGATTATTTTAGTTCTTCTCTCTATAGATCATTTAGTTCCCCTTCTCTAACTTAAGCGTGCTTATTGTAATATCAATAGCTTAGAAACCCCGAAGGAGTTCATCTTTGTGAACTGTTCTTATTGTAAGAACTTCTTCATAGTTGGAGAAACTCAAACCTTTCACGATTGAGAATTGTAAAGTCACTACGACTATAAGTAGATATTTGTCCAGTGCACAGATTAACTAAGACTTGCTCAGTATAAGCAAACAAGAACATATATGCCCAGTGAAGAGATCAACTGAGACTTGCTTAATTTAAACTAATACAAGAACTCCTGCTTTGTTTAGGACAGTAGACGTAGGATCCTGTGTATCCGAACCACTTTAAGAAATGCTTGTGTTGATTTACTGTTGCATTGCTTACTGTTCACATTTGAATAAAATTGACTTTAAATTAAACAACATAAAACTAGTTTTTGAACTGAGACAAATATATTTCGGAACTACACTTCCGCACACAACTTCTGATATTGAACTAATGTCCACTGACATAAGTTAGTATACTGTACTATGTAGATGAACTCTCTGCCCACGCGATCTAGAAAGTTTCATTGCCCAACTGACTAGTTCAATTGCAACATTCAGCTAACCTGACTTTCACGTTTTGAGTAAGAATTTTTCATTAGGTGTATTCAATCCCCCCCCCCCCACACACACACACACCCTGAGGCTCGTCTCTGGAACAACACACTCCATGAATATATATATAAATGAGAACAACTCTCATCCCTTGATCAAGACTAATAAACGGTCTAGATGACTCTGAAATAGAATTTCATTAGTGTTTTATTTTGTATTGAGCAACTTCAGTGGTAAATTGGAGAGGGAAATGTGCAGGCATTTTATTCCAATTGACCGATCCAAATTCAAAAACTTTTCAGAAGCCATGGCAATATCGACTCGTGAAGATGGCTTTTCAGTTCATATCGTCGCGTGAAGACGCCATCGCTTTACCCTCTACACTCGCTTGAAGACGACATTTTACTTCATAGCATTGGGTTGTTGTTCCTTGAGAAGACGCCATCCCGACGAAAGGGACGGCGCCAATTCGGTTCAAAGCTTTGGAAGGTATTTCGTAAATGTAAGGTATGTGACGACAATTAGTTGTGAATAATCGAGTTTCAACCTTATTATTTCTTGAATCGAATGTATGAGTTTGATGTTTGGGTTCAATATCGATTAACTAGGATTTCAACGAAAGTATGAGTTTGATATTTTGGGTTCAAAATCGATTAACTTGGATTTCAACGAAGGTATGAGTTTGATATTTGGGTTCAAAATCGATTAACTAGGATTTCGATTTTGTGGCTGGATTATTTCCCAATTTTGGGTAAGAAACTTCCATGGTTTCAGTTAATCATTCTGTGAGCATTGATTGGAATAGGTGGTCCAAAAAGGCTAAAGTTTAATCAATAGATATAAAAATTGATTTTGAATACATTTTTGCTTTGAATGTGTGCACTTATGACGAACGCAAAATAGATCTAAAAACTATTTTTTATAATACACATTTGCCGTTTAATAGTATGCACATTTGCCTGTGCACATATACCTTTTAATAGTACGCAAATTTGCCTTTTATCTGATAATTCATGATACAATACTCTTCTTATACGCTTTAAGAACTGCGGTAACCGTATTCGATATATTTTTTATACATTAATGATAAATTAAAAAATATATTTAAAATAATTTTTAATTTATATATATTTTTTGGTATGATATGAATGAGATATATACACATACCCGGCCCTCTTATTTTTAAATAAAAGTAACTTACGAATGAATATCTGAAGCTTTTTATAGTTACTATTCTAAAAATAGACCGATTAATCCTATAATCTAGATTGGACATCTAAAACATTCTATCATTTTTTTATAAAATGGATGGTCGAGATTACTCTTTTTAAGGGTTTAGATTGAGCATCTACAATCTTCTCTCATTTTTATAGCAAAAACGTATATTTAACATATAGTATCTTAATTATTTTTAAAATAATATTTTCTCGCCTTTTCGAGCTACCTACTACCTAGCATATGAGTGTCAGTTTATAACAATGACTACAAGCGCTTCGGAGCTAATATATAAACACGATAGGGAAGCGAAAAAGCAAGATTATTTCAAGACTGCGTCCATAACTTTGTCGGTTGCCGGTCTATAGTATTTCTGACGATGAGGTATCTGATGGAGTGTTGCATGTTAACGGCTAAATAGCTAATAAGTATCTGATGGTGGTGACTAATACGTATTTGTTTGGGCCCAAATTGATTAAACCATCATCAATTACTCTCTCTAAACAATCATTCAAACAAATTTCAATTCTTGATATACTTCGTAGTTCGTAACAATAAAGTTTCTTAAATAATTCTCCTACCTCATTCAGAAGCAACTTTGAGTAGCTCTTCCCATGTAGTAAGCTTTTCTCGAGGTTTATTCTTCAAACTCCCACGCCTTCTCTCTTCCTCGTCTATCTTTTCCCAACCATCAAAATGGACTACTCTGGTATTCCTACTGTCTAATAATTCCCCAAGCCCCTCTCTTCCTGGCTTGGCTGAGGTAGAATTCAACACTCCATTATTTATGTCGTCTGAGATGCATGAAACCTGCAGGAGGCTACGATAAGAATCCAACACAAAAAGAGTAGTAGAATACATAATTGAAGTATGGACCGATGGTTTCATATATACTCACAGTTTCTTCAGCGCACTGAAGGTTTGTACCAATGATTCCGGTTGGTCCTCTCTTTAACCATCCGCACACATATAACCCCGTCTCATATTGTGAAGCATCGGATAATACACGGCCCCCAAGATTTGGGACGATACCTAGATAAGTTACCGAAAGAAAATAATAAGAACCGCCTGAACCAAGCATCACCGTATGCTGAAATTTTTTAGTTATAATTGTAGCATACCTTTGTAGTTATCAAAGGGTAAACCATCAACCGCTACTGATTTATAACCAATACTCTTCAAAGCTAGCCTGCAAAACAAGAGTGCAATCGATAAAAAATTAGTGTTATAAAGAATTTGAGCCCTCGTAGGTGAACTGTGCATAAAGAATTTGAGCCCTACAATTTCTTTATCAATTGAAATGATTGCAGATAGACATGTCACACCGGACGGCCAGGAATAACTAAAAAAAAAAGACGAAGAAACCTTAAAATCTTTTAAGTTTCAAAGAACTTGCCCGCATG
The DNA here is from genome assembly GCA_028984105.1 of Lavandula angustifolia. Classification (NCBI taxonomy): domain Eukaryota; kingdom Viridiplantae; phylum Streptophyta; class Magnoliopsida; order Lamiales; family Lamiaceae; genus Lavandula; species Lavandula angustifolia. Next base: position 17,326,614 of record CM054816.1, on the reverse strand, counting down.
ATATATCTTCATATACTCCTGTGCCAACTGCAACCTGCTTCACGAGTTCATCGTTTCCTACATCTTTAAAAGTTTGTAAGATTTAGACAAGATGCAGAAAGTCGAAACCTGAACTTCAATTAGATCTTTTAACAAGAAAGGAAACAGATAACATGCTGCTGGATTAAAGGCTTTCTTCAGTTTCATATACATATGCCAAGACATCAGAAATAAATAGGTACTTCGGTAGAAGAAAATGTAATTCCAAATCGTGAACATGAACTTTAACAAAAAAATTCAGGATCATGTTGATATCAGCTATAAGCAATACCAAAAACACATTCTTTTCTGGTGTGATTATTAAACAGAATAACTCATCAAAACTTGCCAGGTTTTACATTATGCCACTTATTTTTCTGTTATTAACACTTGACCACTTGGATGACAACAAAACCCGCACTTAGAGACCTCGACCACAAAATGTTTAAAAAATTAGTGGAATCTATTTTGAGCAAATAATTACTGGCAATTTTGAAAATATAGACTTTTAGGTCCCGAACTGCAAACTGTTGAAAGTTTAGATGATGTGCTAAAAAATCAAGTAGGGATAGGCAAAAATTATTATGTGTAGATGCTCTCTGTAACTAACCTTTTTTCTATTTTTTTCTGAAAAATAAATGCATGTGAAAAGAAATTAAAATAGTAGCTCACAGAAGCTTCTAGATGACACCCCATCCCCTTATTTTCCTCAAATTATAAACGTCCTGATAAAGAAACACGATAAATCATATATATTTTCTCATTTGTCCTTTCTCTTAAATCTAAGTCTTGGCTCAATAAATAAAAGCATTTTGTAATGCCTAGGGATAAAAATAAGGACTATAGTGAATAAAATAAAAGGCAAAGAGATTGAATAAGTCTGCAAATATAAAATAGAGATTCCGAACACCTATAGAACTGCAGATTATGTGGGCATTTATTACCTCTAAGGGCAGTCTTCTCAAGCTGAATGCTACCAACATGACCACTACCATCATCCAACTCAAGAAACCTGTCGGGCTTGTGGAAGAAGACAAAGTGTAGTTCACGTTGACTGGAAACAGGAGCACACCCTGGTTTGACTGCCTTGGAGAGCAATTCATACACCCGCCTCCTGATCCTGCTATTTTTCATTTCTATCTTTGCCCAAGTAAGCAAGACGTTAAGGAACAAGGGATCAGTCACTTAAACAAATGAAACAAGATTTCTACAGAGGAGACTAAACAAAAACCGTATCGCAGTGGTAGCAAATGCCATGAGTAGATATACCTCATCAGCTGGTGTTGTAACTAGATCAGATTCATTGATATAGATACCCAAATCCTTGATTCCTGCAAAACAGAGCACGCTCAGTTACAATATTTTTTCTTTTTCTCGTTTTTTCCTGAATTTTTATCTAGCCCTTTCACTTAAGGGATGTGAATGAAAAACTCAAACTTAAAATTGACAGAACGTAGGTATAATGAAGAACACAAAAACCATATTTGAACTATAATACGGACATAAACAAGAAGTCCATACAATTTAGAAAAGCTAAATGATGTAGATCACAATATGGAAGAATCATTGATTTCCAACTTCAGAGTTGAACATGAAACTGTATTCAACATAAAGCCTTGGTCTAATAAATGACAGACCAAGAAAACCACTTTGTCTCATTAAACCAAATTGAGATAATGTCCCACTCCTTTAATTATATTATGAGAAAAAGTATATCAACAAAATACTTGGAACACAAGAGCAGATGACAGCCTATAAGGAAAAATGGAACAAGAAATCCTATATCCTATTCCCTATGTAATGAAAAAGTTGGAACCCAAAACTATTACCCAGGATTTCTCGAAGTTCTTTTGCAGTACAGGCTGCCTGTACTGGTCCACGCCTTCCAACTAAGTAAACTTTCCTGAATTGTTCCAAAATAAAGTAAACTTTTAAGATAATTTTAATTGTTAACCGACCACATATCACCTATAGAAACACTGGACTTCATTTCCAAAATATCGTATAGCATATAACAAAACCTTATGGAGCTCTCTTCTAAAGCAGCCAATGCATGGGAGGCAATATCTGTTCTTGCCAATTCCGCTGTTGGGCGTAAAAGAACTCTAGCAATATCAAGAGCCACATTTCCCTAAAAGCAAACGCAATAAATCATAAGATATCAATAGACTTTAAAGTAAGGAGTTAACTGAGCCACATACTAATCCACCATCCTTTTTGCAATTAAGGTATCTCGTACTTTCAAAGTTCAAAATGGAGCTATAGTTTATTGTAAAAAAGTAATAGAATCAATCTCCCAAATTAAACATTCTAACTTACTTCTCTTGGTACATAAAAAATAGGCTATATTTCCCCATTGAAAATCATCCCCCTAAGCTACCCTCTCAAAATAAAAAAAAGGTTGTGATAAGATTACCTGCAAAACACTACATTTTAAGGTCATATTCCACAAACATAAAACTTGTAGTTCTTCAAATCTCATCTAGAAATCATAGGCAAATCAAAATGCCTAACCAGGACTTCCAGTTGGAGGTATTCTCAAGTAAAACTCTATCATTACTTGGACTAGCTTTTTAAAACATATATATAATAAATTTGAGGAAAGTCCATCGCTATCATCCTTCATGAATTATAATACCCTAGGACTAGGTTCACTCATTCAAACAGTTTCCGACTCTAAGCCAGGTCCCTTTTTGACTTTCAAGCTACATGCTCTCAACATGTCACTGGCCTAATCTGATTAGAAACCATGAAGAATCAAAACATCAATTATTCGAAGATACCTGACCGAGAATAACAGCCGTATCAGTGCTTTTCAAATCTGGAGCTAGATTACGGCAGTCTGGATGCCCATTATACCACCAAACAAATTCTCTCGCGGCATATATACCGGCCAATTCCTGCATTGAAACAGAAATCTATTTACCAAATTTCAATTACAGAAACTTCCATCACAAAGAACGTAATATCTTAATCCAAAGTAGTAACGCCGTAATAGCATTATATCACTTTATACTAACCTCCCCAGGAACACCAAGAGATCTATCACTTTCAGCACCATAAGAAAGCACAACCTGACACAGTACAAATACAAATTGCCACATGTATCAGGGCCGAATAGAAGCAATAGAATAACTGTTTTGATCAACAGCCTTCAGAAGACATACTATCTTACAGCATTATACATGTCATGAAGCTCAGACAATGTCACAGAGGACCCGAGAGACACATTCCCAAAGAAAGAACAACGTTCATTTTGTGCAACGCGAGAAAATTGATTGATCACCACCTGTGGCAATTAACAACTTTCTCCATAAGTGAAATGGTAAGAATTTGAAAAAAAACAAAAAATTTCTGTCATGAACAATGAAATCACATAGTCCCTTATACTTCTTCTACTGTAATACTAGTCAGAAAAGTGCAAAATGCAGAAAGCAACCCACAGTAGCAATCAAATAATTAGTAAAAATTAAGTAACATGTCCCAAGTATGGTTTCTAGCATATCCCAATTGAAAGCATTTTCAAACAACCGCATTTTCTTATGTCATTTGCTTAGGATATTACACTCAAATCCCCATTTAATTACTATAAACTGCAATCCCAATGCAGCATTAGTCCCTAAACCTCATTTTCTACAAACACACAATCCATACAAGGAAAGACGACAACCTTTGTTTCAGGATGATCCGGGGCGACGCCGGATCGAACTAATCCGAAGGGAGTCGGCAGCCGATCAATGATATCAACTTCAACTCTTCCATGTGCCTTCAGAAGCTACAAAAGTTCAAGAATTCAACAAGGAAATTACTAACCCTTCAGCTGAAGATCCAGCCGTATCAATTATCTCACTTAAGTAATTCAAGTGTTTTCATAAAAACAGAAGAATAAGAGAATAACGGCGAATAAATCTTCAACAACTTGTACATACCTTCTCAGCAATGTAAAACCCCGCAGGCCCACTACCAACTATACAAATGCGCAAAGGAGAAGAAGAGATTGTCGAAAAGCTTCTGGCAATCCGTCCAAAACTCGTCATTTCCAAGTATCAAATAGATACGGAGGTTCAATTTTCGTTGTTTCTGCAGAAGATGCCGCAAGTTTTCAAGAAAAATCGCTAATTCAGAAAGGAAAAAAAAAGACAAAAAATTTAGTATTCGATTTTCGTAGCTTTGGGCTTTTAAAGCCCAAAAGCAATGGGCATACTGGGCCAACGACATTATTTTAATAAATTTAAAAAGAGCAACAAATAGAAACCTATTTATTACTAAGATAATATTATTTACTCCTCCGTCCCAAATATATGCTTTCTTTTCTTTTTCGTCTGTCCTAATTTTATATTCTTATTAGTAATTTTTTTGTTCATAATTAAATATTTCACTAACTTTCATGATCTAATTAATATGATAATATAACAAAAGATCATTTTATTCAATTTTTATAATTGTAAATATAATTATATCTTTAATTTTTTAATAATTTATTTTAATTTATTCATATTTTAATATCAATATTTATTTAACTTTCATATAATTAAATTTTTTTATTATTATATGTGAAGAATTAAATAGACATGAAGAATCAAATTGACATACATAATCCGGACGGAGGGAGTATTAATTTTGCACTTCAAGATTCAATAGGCAATTTTCGGTCCCGCTAAATTGCCCCGAACCACTAACCGCTTCCGTTGCCGAGCGGTTCTCGCTTTCTACCGCAAGCGAGGAAGATGCCGTACAGCCCAATAAATCCACTATGTCATGACCCGGTCGGAGGACGGAAGAGAATCGGGTAATCCGGGAAAAAACGTGGAATTGGATAAGAGTTGTTATCTTATCGGGCTAGACGGAGAAAGGGGGAAAAGGGCGCGCGTGGACATCATTCCGCCTATCCACATATTATCTGCTTTAGTATTATATTTCGCTTAATTAAGTTTAGCTTATGTTAATTACTAGGTAATATGTGGCGCATTATATAAGCCTACTTTGGGGTGATGATAGAGGATAACAAAGAAATTAATCTCTCAACTCTTTTCTCTCTCTGTTCGTTTCTCTCTCCCTCTCAACTTTACTCAATTCTCTGAAACTCCTTCGTCTCTGCTAGTCAATCTTCTCTCTGATTTCTCTCTAAAAATACTCCTCTCAATTCGTCTCTTTCTCTCACCCAATACTCTCTCAATTATCGATCTCTTTTCCCTTTCCCCCTCAGTTTATTCATCAGATTTGAATATCGAGATCCGGCCAATTCATCTCCAAATCAAATACATCGGCCAACAACAAATTTCTAAGCTAATAGACCCACGGTCTATTACAATGGTATCAGAGCAACGTTTCTGCGACGAGCTGAGGACAGAATTCCGAAAAGTGTGGGCGGACGCACAATCGATGATGGCGGAAATGGAGCGAGAAAATGCTCGCTGCATCAGCGAGATGCAAAGAGTGTACGATACCTACACCCGCAGATCGAAACCACGTAGATTTGAAATTCCGAAAGAATCAAGCACTTCTCTACTTCTGCGTCAATCAAGTGGACTTAGTGACTCAAAGGTAAGTTATGTTCCTAAAAATGAATCAGTTACTTCACTTGAAGATAAGGAGGAGGTAAGTGAAGTGAAGCCTACCGAGGTGTTTGAGGTTCCGACTGGTCACGCAACGGATCCATTTGTGCAAGGAAGTGGTGAAAAGGGAAGTGTTCGCCGAAATGTCTGGAAGAGAGCCTCAATTTGTCAAGGGAAAAATGATAAACGAAAGTGATAATTCGGATGAGGTGGTTTATGCTGCGGCGAAGGTTGTGGATGCAGGGATGGTTGAGGATATTCGACGAAAGGTTAGGAGGGGTGCAAGTGGTGTCACAGGGAAAGGCAACCCCTACCACATATGGTTGTTTCTCGAATTAATTAGGGACAGGGGGGCATGCTTATGATGATCCAGGAGGATTTCCTGATTGCCTTCTCGAATTAATTAGGGACAGGGGGGCATGCTTGATAACAAAGACTGTTTCATCGGTTATTTATAACCCATGATTACCAACTAAACCCTAATCTAAAATAGGCTAAAACTGTAATAAGGAAATAACTAATAAAGAAAGATTATATTAAGCTACGCGACTCTTCGTGGATTAATCTCATCCCTCTACGCGTGTATCCGGGTCATGACAATACTCTCCCCTTTTGAGAGTCTTGTCCCCAATACTCGAATACCACTAACCGAATAGGCATGAATAAGAGCAGTATACGAATGGGATGAGGGTTTTATCCCGACCCTTTTCATCTTCAAGAACGCATCTGCAGCCATGTCGCTCATTTTCTTCTGCCTCTTATACGCACTAATCAAACAAGTATGCGACTTCATATTTGGTTTCAACCCAACCGCTTCCATTTCTTGTAGTAGTTTCTCGACGATTTCGGGTTGCATTCTTCTGCTATAGGCATCCATCAAGATGTTGTAAGTAGCAGTAGTTGGCTTTACTCCTTTTGTCTTCTTCTCAGCAAAAAGACCTTCAAACCCCTCTATGTGGTTCGACTTACCATAAGCACCCATAATCCTGTTGTAAATAACAGCATTTGAAGATATACCCCTCTTCTCCAGCTCTGATTGGATAATCAGAGCTTCTTTCTTTAACCCTTCATCGCATAATGACTTAATAAGTGCACCCACGGCTTCTAAACTCCACTTGATATCCACTTCCTCACTCTCCACACCTCGAACAAGAAACTCTCTTGCCTTATCAACATTGCTAGAAACCAAGAATACAAATCGTGAAGGCGAAGCGGGCAACAAAGGCAAACATTTCTTATTTTCTTTTCCCCGTCCGCATGACATCCTTTCAATCAATGTAACACTATTAACACCAAAACCCTTCTCTTCGAGACATTAATGCAAGCACCTTGAAGGCCTCATCAACTTCCCGGATTCTACAATAAACCAAAAGTGGAGAAGTGCAAATAAGAACATCCAACGCGAATCCGAGGTTGCGGAACTCGAGAAATAAACATGTCGGCGACTGCACGAGTCCATTCTTACACAAAGCATTTATAATCATCCTATAGTCAATTTCACCCACAAGGAATCCATCTTCCGACATTCCTTTACACACAAAGAAATGCGATCAAACCCAAATCTAGCTTAGCTAAACAAATCCAAAGCATAATACGACAAGGATAATTAAGCCGGAACCCTAGGTTTCCCCGCATTTCATCACCACCAGAAATTAGCCTCAAAATATCATCTCGAGAACTACAACACTCCTTAATCAAGAAAATCAGTTCCTTATGAATAATCCCCCGTAAATCTAGTTTGAAAAACTCGAGGCAAAGTGGAACTACAGCATCTTGATGATACATAACTCGGAAGCTTAAGTGGTTATGAATAAAACACTTCTCTTCTTTGCTCCCAGCATAGTTCCCCTTGAGTCCTACACGATAACCGTGCTCATAAGTTGTTGATGGAATTCCATCTCTCCTTTGCCTAAGTACAGCTACTGGTAGATTATCTAAAATCATATTGACTCTGTACTCGTCATCAATTTTTTTCTTAAAATCCTTTGCAGCGTGAGCATCAAGATGAACTTTGCAACCCACCGTGCAAGATTTCTCCTCCCTCTGCCGCTGCGTCGACGGTTGCGGCGGAATAGAATGCATCGCCTTAGCTTCATTCGTCATGCTTTTGTAGAAAGCAAAGTATTCTTCCTTCGTAATTTCCTCAGACTTCCTCATCCAGATAGGCTTCTGTGTGTTAACCAAGTCCCACTCATGGGAAACTTCCTTGATCTTCAAGGTAGCAGCTCTCTGTCCCTCCTCTATAGCGACTGCATACTTGTTTTCATCTGCAAGAGTATTTTCCTCTAGAATCTTGCCCTTATCCTCTAAAACTGAAACTGTATGTCCATCCTCGGCGGATACATTAACCCAGCTGCTCGGAGCTTGTAACCGTGAAATTTTTGCCTCGAAATCCTATTCAAATTCAACCCTATCATCAGTTCCATCTACATATTCGTGTCCAAATTTTAAATGAGGCATCACATCTCCCAATTCCTGGAAGGGTGAGTCACTAGGAGCATCTTCCAAACGAACAGGTAAATCGGCCCCAAAAACCCCGCTCAAACCATGAAATGATCTCCACCCCAAGAAAAGGCCCCCGTATTTCCCCTCGAGGATCCCGATAGTACAAACTTAATTCCTCCGGAGGGATTCCCGTATCCAGTGAAATTTGTTGGCTCGCCCCCGCCCGAGGCAACCCTCCATTCCGGAACTCCCCAAATGAGCGGTGGAACGCTCGAAGGCCGCCGCCATCGATCGTTCGATCGCCTTCACGAGTTGCTCCGAAAATACTGTGTCCATCGTATTGCCCAATTCCTCCAATACACACAAAAATCCAATTCCTCCAATACACCCAAAATTCGAATTTCCCAAAGCTTTCAAACACACCAGTGCACAATTTAAAATACACAAACCTAGAAATAAAGGAATTAACAACCCTAAATAGAAACTATAAGCAATTCGAACACAAAAACAAACCGCACTCAAGGCAGCGTCCCGATCCGCGAGATCGATTTTGCCGGAGTGCTTGCCCACTGTCGCAGAGTCGAGGCTCTGATACTACTGTAATAGACTAGGTCTATTATTCAATCCTTTAGTATGAGTATTCTGTAACAATAGATCTGGAGAACAATCTTGTAACAAAGATTATGAATTAATACGATAAACACAAGAGAGCGAGAGAGAGAAATTGAGAGATAAAGAGAGAGAGAGAGAGAGAAGAGTTGAGAGGGAGAGAACCGAGAGATTGAGAGAGAAGAGAGTTAAGAGGAAAATATTAATGCATTGCTTGATAACAAAGACTGTTTCATCGGTTATTTATAACCCATGATCACCAACTAAACCCTAATCTAAAATAGGCTAAAAGTGTAATAAGGAAATAACTAATAAAGAAAGATTATATTAAGCTACGCGACTCTTCGTGGATTAATCACATCCCTCTACGCGTGTATCCGGGTCATGACAGGAGGTTTATAGATGAAAGGTTCTCGATGGAAAATGCCTATCCATGGGGCGCCTTTCGTCTAGATATACTGGAGAGTGATAATTATCCTCATCCACAATCATTCCCTGGGTTTCGGCCGATTGGTCAAGGAATTGACGACGGAGTTAGCCAGATCTATGGCGAGGAGCCTTATGATTCGCGCGTTGATGAAGTAATTGCTCCTCGTGGTGGATTTTGTGGTGGCCGAAGTGGTGGTTTTGCCAATGGAGGAGGTGAAGGAAGTGAGGAGGCAGTTGTGGTTGATGTGATAAACCAAGGAGTAATTGTTGTTGGGGAGACAAAAAATGGTGAAAAGACTGATGAAGAGAAGGCGGAGAATGCTGCAATTTTGACTGAGAAAGAAGCAATGGAGAGGCGCTGTGAGATGCAGAGGAAAGGGATTGCTTCACTGCCGAACACATTGGCGGAAGCGTAAAATGAATTTGATTCGTTGAAGAGTAAGGAAGAATTGGCAGATGCTAAGTCCGAGCAAGTGCCGAAGATGTTGGAGGGCAAAATAACCTTTTGCCCCAAGGATGATGATGAGTGTGAGAAAAATGTGGGTGTTGATGGAAGAAGAGTTTGGCAAGGTTTTAAAGATACACTGACTGTAGCAACTGGTACAGTGGTCCCTTTCCACCATTCAGTTTTGGATGATGGTGGGCTAAACAATATGGTGTTAGGATATGCACATTGTGACATGGTTGCTGCTGCTCGGTGGATAGCGAAGTTAAGTACTACTTTGCTCAAGGCTGTTGAACAAAATCCGGACTATGAGATCAAGATTGTTGGCCAAGTAGCAGTCCTAGCGTCGTCGAACATCCGAGTCTTGGGGACAAGACTCTCAAAAGGGGGGAGTATTGTCATGACCCGGACAGAGGATGGAAGAGCATTGGGTGCTCCGGGAGAAAGACGTGGAATTGGGTAGCTTTAAAGATCGTCGAATGGGCTCGGGTGATATCGAGAGTGTCTATTTTTAATATAAGATATAGGATAAGTTAACGTTTTTGTTATGGCCTGTAGTCTTGTTTAAGTAGGGAGGAAAATGAATGAGAAAAGCAACAAAGAAATTATTAACAAAAATCTCTTCTCTCTGCTGTCTGCACTCTCTCTTCTCACGTCTCTCTCTCTCAAAACTTTCCTTGCTCAATCTTCTCTTTCTCGACTCCTTATCTCTCAGTAGTCTTCTCTATCATTCTCAATTCCTTCTCAATTTCATTCTCAATTCGTCTCTCGCACTTAATTCTCTCTCGATCCCTTAATTTCACTCCCCAGATCTGTATCCAGATCTGGCCAGTTTCAGTCCGATCAAATACAATTCAGTTGCTAAATTGTTTTCTACATCTAATAGACCACGGTCTATTACAGGATTTTTCCCGGATTGTTACACAGACCCACGGTCTATTACACACTACCTGGGCTTCAATGCGATTATTTGAATTTGGGGGCACACATCAAGTAACAGAACAGAAGTCAGAAAGTAATTACCGACGTAGCGTTGAAAGAAAAACACCCCTTCAATGCAGAAATCGGACCCGAGTCAACCCCGACTGTCTTCACTCCGGCGCTAGGTCAAGGTTCTCCGGCGTCGCCCTGCCCGCGCCTTCAATTGAATCAATTTGAAGCAGAGTCGTCAATGCATTTCGTGCCCCAGAGCCGCAGGGGAGGAAGGAACGCAGGAAGTATTCGAATTTCGAAGGAACAAGGAAGCGAGGGAGCGAGCGGTGGACGCCGTTTAGGGTTGATGTCTCATTTTCCTTTTCTCCTTCCTCTCTACGGTAGATCACGGTTAACTGGAATTGCCGCCTGTTTTACCGTTACCGCACCTCCGGTGAAAAAATGAAACTGACTGTCGGACCGATTATCGACAGTCGGTAGATCGATTATCGGGAACCGTTCGGTTTCGGTGTGGTAAACGGTTTCTTCCAAAACCAGCGTAGTTATTCCCACCCCTAATTTTCAGGAGCGAATCATCTATCAATTTTTTTTTTATAATTTGTGTCAAATTTGTGCTCCCACCAATTCATTATAAGTGATTCATATTCATTTTTAGGCGTCTCATTATAAGATGTTGATATTTAAAATAATATTCTAATATAATTTATTAGATCACACTACTATTACACACTTTACACACAACTTATTTAGTTCTCGTGCCATAAATTTTGAACCACTTACAGTAGAATGGAAAAAAAGATTTATCAAAATAATGATGCTACACACTTCCATTTAACAAAAATATACTTTAGTATGAACTTGTTAATCAATACTGTTGGTCCGGAGACGAGAGTCAGGTGTAGAGGGGGTTAATACACCCGAGTACTAGTTTCTTTTTCTCAACGCGAAGGACAGTGAGGCGTAGGTTGCAGGCCGATGAACGGTGCCGGATAGTAACCTTCGATCGCGGGTCGAGTGAGTCGGCCATCGAGTCTCTCTTGCCGACGTTTGTCGATACTTGATTCTTAGTCGGAGACTTTTGTGCGGATAAGTGTGTAGGGCCGGTAGATTTCGTCTCGGTTGAAAAGGTGTTTTTCGTAAACCAAATTGTTTTGGCTAGTGCGCACTTTTCGAATACGTTTTATGCAAAGTATGAGTTTGTAAGAGATTTGTATGCGTGCAATAAAACAAGAAACGACACAAGCAATTTTTAACGTGGTTCGGATATGCAAGATCCTACGTCCACGGTCCTGCACCGAACGGGAGGTCTTGTTGATTAATCCGAGCAAGCCTCGGCCAAGGTATGTCGTGCACTGGACGGACCGCTTCTAAGTTATAGTCCCTAGTGACTTTTACAATTGAAACCTAAGTTTGAAGGGGAGGGGATTTTCTCCAACTATGAAGGAGTTCTTACAATAAGAACGATCACAAAATGTGAACTCCTTCGAAGGTTCTAAAGCTATAGATATGAACGATTGAGCTTAGATAGAGAAGAGGGATCTAAAGAAAGAAACTCTGCAGAGAAGAACTAAAAATATTCTCGCGAAGCAAGTTCTTCATTTGGATCTTCTTGAAAGCGCTAGAGTGTTTCGAAAGCATGAGCGTGTAATCCCTTTGATATCCCGTGCGTGGAGCTCGGAAGTGCTTCTCTATTTATAGTTGTGACCCGGGCATTTGCACGTTGGAGAGGACGATGCCACGTGTCACAAGCGTCCAAGGAAAACGGTCATATGTTCGAATTGTTGCGGCAGAGTTGTTGATTACGTGCGTGAGAGCAGCTTTAGTAGGTCGGAAGCGGTAGAGCTTAGACGGCTTCTCATTGGTCGAGGTTTGTGGTAGGTGAGATCTGTCAAACATCGGTCTTCATCGGAGTTGACTCTCACTTATCCTCGTATGATCTTCTGCTGACTTTCGAATGATGTTAAAAGCTGGGTCGTTTCCTGTCGGATACAGTAGACCTGATAAGATCTCTGTCTTCTTCGTCTCAGTCTGCTGATAGTGTATATTCTGCGAGTGTAGTCGGTGATAACTACGAAGGTCTGAGCTTTGAATACTATGTTCTTCTACTGATGTCGGTCAGCTGATGAGATGTCTCCTACCGAGCGATGGTCAGATGATGACTTGAGAACACAAGCTCTTACACTGGTGATGGGGGTTCTGGAAAGAGAACTTCCTACTGAAGATCAATCCAACATTTACCCCGTACAGAACTTAGACAAACGATACTAAAAAATGTAATCTGTCTAGCCTATTACATCATCTAGTCATATCGACATTACACAAAGGATACAAGCCGGGTTTTGGGATCTTCAATTCCATAGCATTAAACACTATGATTTCCCCCATTATCGATAAACAGATAAGTCCTATTACAAGAACTACTGATAAAGTAATACTAAGTATCCTCTAAGTGCTTGTTAAGACAAGCCACTGACTCATAACCCAACAATTTCCCCCTAATTGATGAAGCCAAAACCTCTATAAATTCTAAGAATATTAAGTCCCAAACTACTGACACAATAAGAACTTCAGTCAAGACTGAGCATAAGGCAAGACAGGTCGGCGGTGAAAGATAGGCATATCGAGAAACGGTTATGTGTGTGTGTCGAGATCATTTCAGTGATCAGTCGTGATAAAGTAAATAAACAAAGCAGTAAGACAATGAGTGATTGTCTGGCCAGAAGAAAGGAACTGATATATATGAGAAAAAGATTACAGAGTCCTATCTTCTATACAGAGATAAAGAACTACTGCTATCGCCTGAACTTCTTAGTCTTCCTCTTGAAATCAGCAGACTTGGCAGCAGGAGGACCCAAACCATATGATTTGTAGATTCTAGCACGGAGGGTCTGGATATCCTCAAGATCGCTCGGCTGCTGAGGATCAAGATCATTGTGACGTGTAGCCGCGTCGACCTCTTCTTCAATCTCTTTTGTACAAAGGACTCCTCGAGAGGTCATGGGGGGGAGTTAGCTTCCTGTGTGCAGGGGAAACGAGTGGCATCTTCTCCTTTGATAGAATCAGTTGAACTTGAGCTCTGAGGTTGGCGTTGGATTGATGAAGGAACTCATCAAAGAGTTGAGCCACCGGTACCTTAGTAGGATAGCATTGCCATACGTAGTATCCCTTTATGAATTCTATCTTTAGCTCCTCCCATTCCTCATTCAGGTTCCAGGGTATCTACTTGTCTACATGGCGGTGTGGAGTTTTCTTCAGATAAGTAGCTCTTGGTGCGCCTCGCCTGTAGAACTTGGAAGTCCTGGGTACCTGTTTCCTCCAGTCGAGAACTGGTTCCTTGGCCATTTTGTCAGTAAACTCTATGATCTTGGCCAAGTCTTCCAGACTCTTCTTCTCTCTGAGGGCCGCAGCTCTAGTATCTCCTCTACGGAGGTTCAGCCCTTGTTGTGTAGCCTCCCAGGTGGCTCTGTCCTCTGCCTCCTGCTCAGGAGTAAGTTTAGGAAGATTCTTCATCTTCTAAGCGAGGGGCAAATTATCAGTATCAGAGGTAGCCTGCTCTTCCTGAGCCTTCTTCTTCTTCTTCTCTTCCAGGAGCTTCTTAGCTTAGCTCCTAGCCATCTTGGCCACAGGATTTCTCTGCTTTTTGGCTTTCTGAGCCTCTTCCTCGAGCTGTCGCTCATAGTCAAGTTCATCTTTGAGCTTCTGAGCGACCTGCTTATCAAATTCCTCCTGCTCCGCTTTGGTTTTGAATTTAGGCGTCGGGGAACGTGGTGGGGTGGATTCAGTTGCTTTCTCCTTCCCAGGCCTTTGCAGTGGCAGAGGTTCGTCCTCTTGGTCCACGAAGCGTGCGACCTCTTTGATGTGCTGAGCCGAGGATCCTTCTCCTGATCCTGCGGCCGGCTCATGCACCTGAGTAGTTGTTTGGAAAATAGGGATTTGGACTGTGAGAGGGGGTACTGAGCTGGTTCCAGCTTGAGCAGCTGAATCTTCCCCCTTGGAAATTTCTCTTGCCTCTGCCTCTTCGCTCACCTGAGCTGTCTCCGTCTCTCCCTTATCTTCCCCCTTTTTGGCATCATCAGCCAGGGTCAGACGAGTACGGATAGCGACCACTTCCTTTTCTAAGTTGAAAAGGATGTTCTTGATGGAAGTGGTGGTGGTGTCGAAGTCTCTGACCGCATCGCAATAGTGCTCCCAGTCAGTTTCTCGGTCCGTGCGGATCAGCTGAATCTGGGCTGCTGTCTCTTGTCTTCGCTTCAGTAGCGATGCGTCGAGAGAGGCAGTCATCTCTGCCTGGATGAGCTTGAGGGCCGCCACCTGATTTTCTAAGGCTTTTTGAACGCTGAAGGTGGCCATCTTGTTGCGCTCATCCATGGCTTTCTGGACAGTGGCGAGGCTCTTAGTCAGCTGCTCAGAAAACATTTTCTGCTGAGCATCGAGGAGCTGCTGAATTTGAGCAGCCAAGTCCGCCTTCTGAGCGGCAAGCGCGGTCTGGACTATCTCCTGAATGTTAGGAGTCAGAGCTTCCGAGACCTTTTTCACTTCGCTAGCCAGTCTGTCAACCGTCTCCGTCTGAGACTTAGTGTACTTTGCCCACTTCAGGTGGACATCTTTAGCGAGGAGACGATTTTTGTCTCCTTGCTTCTTTATAGCCCTGTTGACAGACTTAGAGGACACGGAACCGATAGGTTTTATCTGATATGAGCTGATTCTGAGCCTCTGCTCAGATGCTGCGAGTTGTTGCTCTCGGCTGGGCTTCGAGGAAACCGGGGCGTCACCTGATGTGGAAGGTGGAGGTGGTGACTTGCCCTTCTCGGCTGGGGGAGTTTTACCCTCGCGCAGATTCTCCCTAGTCCGCTTCCTTGGGTGGTGCCTGATCCTCATTATTATCGTCATTATCATCGTTATCGTCGTCATGATGGGAAGGCTACGATGGGCTGCTGGCGTTCTGCTCAGAGGACCTCAGGCTCAGAAGATAGAGCATAGCAGACCTTAGGTCCTCGAACGAAGCTAAGTCAGCGGGTTCCCCAAACCCAATGGCTGACTGCGAACTTTGTTCTTACGCGCACGATAATGACAATCTTGGCTAGCGTTTGATCGAATACTCGAGGATGTCCCAGTTTAGGAACCTCAACAGCATTTGTGTCCTTGCCCTGATCGCTACGTCGACCAGATCCTGATGATCGGATATTTCAGGGATCTGTGCAGAGACTTCTCCTGTGGCTCGGAGACGAGTCTTCTGCAACGTCGACCATTCAATGGAGACTTCATCAGCCGATTCCTCAACTTCCTCCGGCTGAGTCTCCTCTGAGCTGATACGCTGTACCTTGTCCTTGAAGGTCGCACCCTCGATTTCGGTATCAGCGTCCAGAATGCTTTCCTCCTGAGGTGGTGGAGGAGAAGCAGGCTTTGCAGGAACCTCAGACGTTCCAGTTTTTGCAAGCCTTTTTCGCTTCGGTGGGTCGGCCCGTGGAGGCAAATCAGTAGTAGACCTCTTAAGCTCAGCGGCCACGGCCGACTGACTTCTCAGCAGCGGCTCTTGTCTTAAATTTGATGAGCTTGCTATCGAAGTATCTGGAATCAGCAAACGATGCATGATTCGATACGGAGTCCTCTATCAATATGGACATCTTCGTCCCATACAGCAGCTTGCCATCACTAATTAGTCTCCTCTCTCCAGACTGTGTGGCGACAAACTTTTGTGTCTGAGCCTTCAGCTCAGTCACATAGAACTCCATCCAGTTAACCTGGACTCCATCAACAATTGCCATCATCAGCTGAACTATGGGCTTGGATAGCTGATCGAAGGAGCCGGTGGCGTTCGTCAGGATATGAGTGACGATGTAAGCGAGCCCGCGGTACTCTGGCAAGAGTTGGTTCTTGGGTAAAGCGGACTTGAAGGAGATGTCATCTCTGCCATAGAAGCGATGAACATAAGCATTGAGCTCCTTCTCCTTGTAGCCCACTGGAGAGATCCCATAGGCAAAAAGATCAAACGATGCCTTCAGCGCTGCCCGAATATTATTATCGATGTGGCTCGATTCCTATTTCTGAGGAGCTACTTCCCTCATATATGCAAACTGGGACATCTCCCCATCTTTATCTTCGATGGAACGCCACTTAAAATATACTTCTGCCACCTGGCGAGGAAGATACGATCTCGGATGCTTCATCACGAGAAGCTCAAGGCCAGACTCTTCAAGAGCAGAGAATATCGGCTCTAAGTACGGAAGGTCTGCCTGATGGAGCATCATCATCAGTTCGAACTGAACCCTGGATTTGATGATCTCCTCGAAGTGGGGTGGGGTCAAAACAATCGCCGTGATATCCGCAAAAAGCTCATTAGCACTTGAAAATAGAGTAAGTTAGATTCGAGTTTAAGCAGAAGATTAGGAAATTACCGTAGACAAAGAGCACGAGTGTAAATAGAAAAATGCTCTAAGTGTGATAATGGCAAAAAAGATAGATTAGAGAGGAAGACGAGTGATTTTATAAGAAATGAAGATCAACCGGTTTTAATTGGAAAGTTGGGATAAAAACTCGCTTTTTAATGACGGCTGTGATCTGATGTTATAAACGGAATGATTATATTAGCCGCCTCTAACCTAGGCCCACGTAAGATATGCGCAGATAAAGTAAGGTGAGAAGACATGCATTAAATGCATTGCAGGCAGCATTAAATTCTAAGCTTTTTAAATGAAACGGTTTCCTACTGACTTAAACCTTAAAAATTAATGGCGGGAAATAAATGCTCATTAACCTACTGAGTGCAAACGACTGATATAATAAATGCGAGCATGCTTCTGAGAATATTAAATATTTTAACCACGCAAACCTCTTCATCTGAACTTTTACGATCACCGGTTACTCAGTTAAGACTTCGGGAGGATCTTTGTTGGGCCGATAACTATGTTCCCCACTACTTTGTGTACTATCTCGATTCACCCGATCGAATCAACGTCTGCGAGTCTTCGACTTGTCGATCTTTGTTTCCTCCCTTCCGACTAGACTCGGTAGGGGATACGGTGAACCTAGCTCAACTGATAGTTCTCTGAATCTGTTCTCAGCTAGTGGTTTGGTCAGTATGTCTGCCCTTTGTTTGTCAATATGGATCTTTTCCATCCTAATATCCTTCTTCTTGACATGGTCTCCGATGAAGTGGTGTCGGATATCCACGTGCTTGCATCTCGTATGAAGAACCGGGTTACGAGTTATAGCAATCGCACCTTGGTGGAGTCGCAGTAGATGGGCACTTCATCCCGAGAAATTCCGTAATCTCGCAATTGTTGTCGAAGCCAAAGGATGCAGGCACGACAACTTCCAAAGCAGCCCGTATACTCGGCTTACACGTAGTGGACGTCGCCACCGAATCTTGTTTCTTTGAAAACCATGATATAGCTTGCTTGCTTAGGAACCGACATGTTCCGGGAGTTGATTTCCGATCTATCCCGCACCTGCATAATCGGCATCGAGATAACATGTTAGTATAAGATTATCATCGGCAGGATACCATAACCCCTGCGTCGGTGTGTTCCCTTCGGATATCGCGAGAATCTTCTTTGCTGAGTCCAAATGACTTCGCTTGGGATTCGCCTGAAATCTTGCACATACACCTACAGCATAAGTTATATCAGGTCTGCTTGTTGTTAAATATAATAAGGAACCAATAATAGCTCTATAGTCGGTAGAGTTAACGAAGCTCCTTCTTTGTCTAGATCGATTTTAAAATTTGTATTCATTGGGATCTTGGCCGGCTTGCTTGAGTCGCGTACGAAAATTTTCGGGAGGTCTCGAGTGTATTTGGCTTGATTGATGAATATTCCTTCGGTGATTGCTTCACTTGAAAACCAAGGAAATAGTTCATCTCTCCCATCATGGACATCTCGAACTTCTCCTTCATCATTTTCTCAAATTGTTGACATATAGTCATGTTTTACGCAACCGAAAATGATGTCGTCCACGTAGATTTGCACCAATAGGATGTCATCTCCTGACTTGATGTTGAACAGGGTGCGATCTATCGTCCCCTTCGAAAACCTTTCTAAAGCGAAAGTCGATAGAGTATCGTACCAAGCGCCCTGGGTGCTTATTTTAACCCATATAGAGCTTTCAAGTCTCGTACACTCGATGTCCTGCTTGAAAGCCGGGCGATTGTTCCACATAAACTTCTTCCTTCAGTACGCCGTTGAGAAACGCTGACTTTACATCCATTTGATAGAGTTTAAATCTTTGATGTGTTGCATAGGCTAGGAACAGACGAATAGCTTCCAATCTGGCGACTGGAGCGAAAGTTTCATCAAAGTCTATTTCTTCTGCTTGACAGTATCCCTTGGCAACAAATCGAGCTTTGTTTCTGATAATGACGTTGTTTTCATCTCGCTTGTTTTTGAAGACCCACTTAGTGCCCATCACGTGCTGATGTCTAGGTCTGTCAACAAGCTCCCAAACTTCGTTTCGAACGAATTGGTTCAGCTCTTCTTGCATGGCAATGATCCAGTCAGCATCGTTAAGAGCATCCTCTATCGTCTGAGGTTCTTCAGTGGACAAGAAGCAGGAGTAGAGAAAACTTTCTCCTTGGCTTAATCTGGATCTCGTCCTTATAGTTGCTGATAGATCTCCTATGATAAGATCAGAAGAGTGAGCGTCAAGCCATGAACGTCTAAGTTTGGTTTCTTCTTCTGAGATTACTTCTGCACAATCAACAGGAGTGTTAGGCATTTCAGTAGCTCTGTTCTGTGACTGAAGCAATTCAGTAAGAAGGTTAGGATCTACTGAGTTTCCAGGTTCATGGGCATTTAGCTCAGGAACATTTGTCGTTCCCCTTGAGTTTATATTCTCAGTAGAGGTCTTAGTAACCACTGGGGCTTCCTCATCGACCGTTGTTACCTGATGTTGATTCTGTTCAGTAGAATCAACCAGGTCAGCTACAATGCTTGAGGGACGGGTCTGGATTTCCTCATCGTCTGACTCATCATCCCAACAATGATGGATCTTTTCAGCTTTATCTTTCAGTGCGAGATCTTGTAGCTTGCTGCTAACATTTTCAGTATTTATCTTTTTTGATTTCCTGTCCTCAGTAACAAACTCATCAAAAACAACATGAGGGCTTTCCTCCACGCAAAGAGTCCGATAGTTAAAGACTCTGAAGGCTTTACTGACTCGAGAGTATCCTAAGAATACTCCTTGATCAGATTTGCTATCAAAGACCTTCAACTGATCTTTCCCATTATTATGAATAAAGCAAGGACAACCAAAAATATGGAAATGAGAAATAGAAGGAATTCTTCCTTTCCACAGTTCGTAAGGTGTCTTCATGTGTTGCTGTATAAGCAGTGAGCGATTCTGAGTGTAACAGGCGGTGTCAGTAGCATCAGCCCAAAACTTTGAGGGTAGTCCAGAGTCTGCGAGGAGCGTTCTTGCTGCTTCTTTGAGTGTTCTGTTCTTATGTTCAGCAAGTCCGTTCTGCTGAGGGGTGCGAGCTGCTGATGGCTCATGCTTGATTCCCTCTTTATCGCAGTACTCTTTTACTACTGAGTTGAGAAATTTTGTTCCTCTGTCTGAGCGAATTCTCTGTATCTTGATGTCCTTTTCCACACTGAGTTTCTTCAACAGCTTCGGTAACTCAGTCATGACATCAGATTTGTTGGCTATGAAGATGACCCATATATATCGAGAATAATCATCAACAACGATGAGGGCATACTTCTTGCCTCTTATAGTTACTGGAGATCCTGGCCCAAACAAGTCCATGTGTAGCAGTTGAAGGATTCCATCAGTGGAAGGTGACGGAATTGGTGGATTGTTATTCTTTGTCTGCTTTCCCTTCAAGCATGCTTCACAATTTCTGTCTTTGATAAACGCTTTATTGGGCAGTCCTCTGACTTTAGAGTTCTTGGCTAGCTTGTTCATAGTCTTGAAGTTCAGGTGACTCAGTCTCTTGTGCCACAGCCATCCTGTTTTATCACTGGATTTTGTCTGAGCAAGTAAGCAAGCCTCAGGTTCTGCGGTTTTCCAATTTGCAACGTATATATTCTTCCTCCATCGAACTCGATAACACTTTGTTTTCCACTGTAGATTTGTCAACAACATCAAAGAAACCGGCGTCAAAGATAACTCTATTCGATTATCACGGGGATTGATCGACGAGAAAGGAGATTATGTTGAAGTCCTTCAACATACGTTACTCTTGGAACTGAAGCAGTCCCAATGTTTAGTGTTCCGTATCCCCTTGTATAGCCTTTAGAGTTATCACCAAACTCAATTCTGGGACCATCTTCTTGTACGTAATTGGTCAGCAGGCTCTTTTGATATGTCATGTGTCTCGAGCAGCCGTTGTCCACAATCCAAGGGTCCTTATGCACTGCAAAAACGAAAACAATTTTAGGTACCCTTTGGTTCAGTTTGGGTCCTTAAGTGTTAGTGGGTGATTTCGGGACCCAGATCTGTCTCGGGACCTTAGGAGTCTGAGACTTCTTCTTCTGAACCTTGTCATCCTTGTTTTCCACAAGACTTGGAGATACTGACTTTCTGGTAGTTTTGGGTTCAGAAGCTTTCTTCTTCTGAGGCTTTGTGCTTCTCCTGACCCTGGGCTCATAATAGTACGAACCATACTGTGCTGGATGCTCATATAGTGGTTCACTGTACTTTTCTGCCTACCTGACCTTTTTGGTTCCCCTTGAATTTGATCGTGGTGTCCTGGGGCTAGAACCTTTGGTCAGTTGTGTCTTGTTGCTCGGCTGAGGTGCAATTATCTTCCTGTTTGTTCTTCGCACGAGGTGTTGATTCGATGACACGAACTTTTCCTCCGACGAACCTATCGGCCAAAGATTTATGAGCTTTTCGATGTTGAAGTGGAAGCTTCATGAGTGTAGCCAAGTCCTTATTTCATGGCTATTGGCCTTTGAGCTCTGAGCATGCTTTCCAACTTCTCTTTAGCTCCTAGGTACTGTTCAGTCAACAGTCCACGCCAGACCTCATCACTTCTTCGAAGTGATCCATAATCTTTTTCGACTTCTGCGAGCTTCTGACTGAGTCGGGCTATTTCAGTATCTTTCTTAGAATTGTCCTTGGTCAGAATTGATAGCTGAGTTTCTTGAAGCTGAGACTTAGTCATAAGAGATTTGATCTCTTCCTTGAGTCTCACAACTAGATTCTCCGAATCAGTAGAGACATGACAATCAGAAGAAAGTCTCGGATTTTCAGCCTTTACCTGTTCCAATTCCTAAATAGTTCTGCTGAACTCTCTGCTCAGCTGAATCTGCTTCTCTAGTAGATCATCATATGCTTGTACCACGTCTAGAGGTTCATCTGTGACCGAGCATGTGTCGTGTGTGCTATGTGAAGAAGAGGTTATATTAAGTTTCGAGTTTACCTCAACCTCTTCTCCGGCCATCAGACAATATTCAGCTATTGATTCAGGATTTGTTTCTCCGACCTCAAAGGCGACAAATACAGCTTTGTCTTCAGAAGAATACATGAACGTATCTTCCTCGATTGAGTCATCGGATATCTCTCCGGCGATGTAGGCCTGCCTTCTTCGGGCAAATTTCTCGCGTCTGGCCTGTCGATCTGCTCGTTGAGCAGCTGAGAGTTCGGGACAATCGTACTGATAGTGTCCCTCCTTCTTGCAGTTATAGCATACAGAGGTTCTGTCGCCTTTTCCAGCTGAGTCGTTGGACGGACTAGCAGCAGGTTCTGCGTTCCTGCAATCAGTAGATGGTTTGGATTCTTCCCTTTTTCGATAATCCTTTTTACCTGAGGGAGAATCTTTGTGATATTTCTTCAGCTTCCTAACTCTTTCTTTTTCTCTTTGATATTTGAGAGCCATGAGTGCAAGCTGGTCAGTGACGGGAGTCTCTGAGGACTTAGCATCTGATGCAACTGCTGTTTTGCTAGAAGAAATAGGATTGGCTCCAGTTTTGCTGATTATTGCTTTGAAAGCGTGATCTATCTGTGTGTCAGTTGGAGCACTGGAACATCGTTGGGGTAGGCTGTGCTCAAATTCCTCCGTCTTTAATTCTGAAAATATAACATCAGGAGTTACATAATTAAGATCTGAGTGGCGTAAATAAGTAGCAAAAGGAAGCCACTTCAGTCGAGGCAATGCTCTCAAGATCTTTGTGTTCATCTCTTTGTTGGTGAACGTCCTCCCCATCCCGTTGATCACATTGATTTGGTTAGTAAATCTGGCGCTTAGCTCGTCAATGGTTTCATTGGGCTCCATGGTAAAAGTGTCGAACTTTTGTAGCTCTAGCTCGAGCTTGTTTTCTTTGATCTGCGGGGTTCCTTGGCTCAGTACAGCCAGGGCATCCCAAAGTTCTTTTGCCATTTTGTAGTCTTGCACCCTCCCGAGGTGTGAATCGTTAAGCGTAGTCAGGATTGTATTCCGCGCAACTCGGTCGAGGTTGTGCAGCTTTTTCTCTTCTAGCGTGAAGGCTGATTTATCTTTGGCTACTTTAGCACCGGTCTGTGCTCCTACACCTCCCACGTACGTAAATTATAAGGCGTCGATCGTGGGAATGATAGGTCCTGTCTCTCAGGACGTCGGTCATACTTGTCATGCGGCGATGTAAGGTGCGTCTCCATTCTCACGCGCCCATACCGTATAGTTCTCCACGAGAGAACATCGGCACCGTCCGAATACCGACATATCGGACTTTATGGGTGAGAGTATAAGGATGTATGAAGAGATGCTTGTGCGGTGAAAAATGTTTTTAGGATGCGTTCGAGAAGACCCGGTAGTTTCGGAACCGATGATCGAGAAGAACACCGTGTGCTCTTATACCAATTGTTGGTCCGGAGACGAGAGTCAGGTGTAGAGGGGGGGGGGGGGGGGAATACACCCGAGTACTAGTTTCTTTTTCTCAAACGTGAAGGACAGCTTAGGCGCAGGTTGCAACCGCGATGAACGGTGCCAGATAGTAACCTTCGATTGCGGGTCAGAGTGAGTCAGCTACTGAGTCTCTCTTACTGACTTTTGTCAGTACTTGATTCTCAGTCAGAGACTTTTGTGCGGATAAGTGTGTAGGGCCCAGTAGATTTCTTCTCAGTTGAAAACGTGTTTTTCGTAAACCAAATTGTTTTGGCTAGTGCACTTTTCAAATACGTTTTATGCAAAGTATGAGTTTGTAAGAGATTTGTATGCAGTACAATAAAACAGTAAACGACACAAGCGATTTTTAATGTGGTTCGGATATGCAAGATCCTACGTCCACGGTCTGCCGAACAGGAGGTCTTGTTGATTAATCCGAGCAAGCCTCGGCCAAGGTATCTCGTCACTGGACAGACCCTTCTAAGTTATAGTCCTTAGCGACTTTACAATTCAAACCTAAGTTTGAAGGGGAGGGAATTTTCTCCAACTATGAAGGAGTTCTTACAATAAGAACAGTCACAAAATGTGAACTCCTTCGAAGGTTCTAAGCTATAGATATGAACGATTGAGCTTAGATAGAGAAGAGGGATCTAAAGAAAGAAACGCTAGAGTGTTTCGAAAGCTTGAGCGTGTAATCTCTTTGATATCCCGTGCGTGGAGCTCGGAAATGCTTCTCTATTTATAGTTGTGACCCAGGCATTTGCCCGTTGGAGAGGACGATGCCACGTGTCACAAGCGTCCAAGGAAAACGACCATATGTTCGAATTGTTGCGGCGAGTTGTTGATTACGTGCGTATGAGAGCAGCTTTAGTAGGTCAGAGCAGGTAGAGCTTAGACGGCTTCTCATTGGTCGAGCATTGTGGTAGGTGAGATCTGTCAGACATTGGTCTTCATCGGAGTTGACTCTCACTTATCCTCGTATGATCTTCTGCTGACTTTTGAATGATGTTAAAAGTTGGGTCGTTTCTGTCGGATACGATGGGCACTGATAAGATCTATGTCTTCTTCGTGCGAGTCTGGCGATAGTGTATATTCTACGAGTGTAGTCGGTGATGACTGCGAAGGTGCCGAGCTTTGAATACTTTGTGTTCTTCTACCGATGTCGGTCGGTCCGATGAGATGTCTTCTGCGAGCGATGGTCGCCGATGACTTGAGAACACAAGCTCTTACACGATGACGTGGGGTTGCGGGAAGTAAACTTCCCTGCCGAAGATCAATCCAACATTTACCCCGTACGGGACTTAGACAAAGATATCGAAAAATATAATCTGTCTAGCCTATTACATCATCTAGTCCTATCGACATTACATAAATGATACAAGCCGGGTTTTGGGATCTTCAATTCCATAGCATGAAACACTATGATTTCCCCCATTACCGATAAACAGATAAGTCTTATTACAAGAACTACTGATAAAGTAATACTAAGTATCCTCTAAGTGCTTGTTAAGACAAGCCATTGACTCATAACCCAACAAATACTAATGAATTACTTAATAATTTGGAATTAAATGGAACAAATAATACCATTTACCATTTCATTAGTAATATAAATAATAATAAAAAAACAAATTGTACATACGGTAGATATCATTCCCAAATTTCATTGCACCTACCGCCTATAAATTGCAAGCTTAAATTTCCCATCTATTTCTTCCGAATAACTAGTATAGTAGCTATAAAGTTTGGGAGTAGGAATCGGTACGGTTTCGATTTTGCCGATATTGAAAACAACCTCAAAGTCGGAACTATTATTGCTACCATTCGGTACTTCGGTTAACTGCCTACCAACGTCAGCCTCACCAGCAGTTCATCGGTTAACCAAAATACCATCTACTCCTTATGAATTCAGTTCTCGATTGGCAGCAGCAAGGATAAATTTTCAACCAGTACCATAAACTAGTAGAAGACTACACTAATTTTCTTAATGATCAGTCTAATTCATACTATACAAATTCTGTCTATTTTGACGTCCACCTGGACAGTTAGATCGTATTTTCTGAGCTGTCTTGCAGATTTTCGGGCTGATGTGGCGAATATGAGATGCTGAGGTGGCAGACGCGATTTGGGGGTTTAAAGATTGATTTTTAGACGAAAATATATAGAAGGAAGGTGGAGGATAAGGAAAG
This sequence comes from Lavandula angustifolia, assembly GCA_028984105.1. Taxonomy (NCBI): domain Eukaryota; kingdom Viridiplantae; phylum Streptophyta; class Magnoliopsida; order Lamiales; family Lamiaceae; genus Lavandula; species Lavandula angustifolia. Next base: position 17,301,186 of record CM054816.1, on the reverse strand, counting down.
AGATGATATGGAAAGAATTAGATATAATATATCTAATTAATATCTTTCCATATTGGATAAGAAAAACCTACTTCTACAAGGAAATGAGACGCATCCATATATAAGGGAGAAAGACGGACAAAAATCACATCTTTTGCACCCCTTATGATACGCGATCACGATTGAAAGGAGACGAAGAGAAGAAGAACAACAGACGAAAGAGAGAGACAGCCGACATTGGAGAATTTACCGTTTATCTTAGTTCAGATTTGAAAAACAAACATGAATTTCAATTTTGTTTCTTAGTTTAGTTTGGAGATTTCGAACTTGCTTTATCGTTTGGATGATTTGGATTCTTCGTACTGGTACTCTTTAATTATTAAGTTTTAATTTAAGTTGCATTTGTGTTTTAATTCAGTTCGTTAAGTTGTCATAATTTCCGTGCATGGTATTTTTGAAATTCAGCATGTTTTACATTCTGCCCAGTTTTGTCGTCTTGCACAGTCGGACCTGTATGCGTAGCTAAATCTTAAGGGGCCGGCGTGATGTAAAGCACACACTTTAATGAATTCGTGAGACTTAGGCTTTAATAATTAATCACTTAGGTTTCAAATTAATTTTGGTTAATTAATTGGATTAGTTAATTTAGGCTTGATCATCCTAGGTTAGTTTAATCCAAAGCTAATTTAGTACTTCCATCGTTTCTCCTGGGATTAGGCTAAATAAGTAGCACAATTGTTTTAAGAACAATATGATTAAGTCGGTAGGAGACTATTAGATGCCCCATACGAGTAGGCTCCTAAATCGGGTTCCCTTAGTTCTTAAAGCTGATTAGGTGTTAAATATATTGATTGTCCACCAACGTAGGTTGCATCTAATTTAGAGAAGTAGTCGTTTCAATGCCTACCATGACGACTATCGAATAATTAAGGGGGAATAGCGGATGTGTCAGTTTAATTACGCCGTCCTACAACTGATTGATTTATAAGGATTAATTTATCTTTAATGTCGATGATCGATTGTGTGTGTGTGAATCATCTTGCTGGACCCATTTCTTTACATACGTTTATATTCCGAATTTATTTTAGTTATTTACTTTCTTGCATTAGTTTAGAAAATTCTCAAAAATTGCGTGGTCGCTAACCATATCCATAGATTAATAGGAATTTAATGTTAAAATTTTCGTTCCCTGTGTTCGATACATGTTTGCTATACTAATCTAAGTTCTAGCATATTTGCGGGATTTATTTGGTGAAGACAATGATCACCACTTAACCAATAAACTGTGCAGAAACTAAAGTTACTAATTAGGGTTTAGAGCATCAGCAAGAAAGATTAAGTGCAGGATTACAGAAATTTGGTCTTACCGAGGAGTAGTCTCAGTCTCAGAAATGAAAATTCGCTCTTAGCGACGGAGAGGGAAATTCGCTCGATAAATAGACACATCAATAATAAAAGATATTATCTCATTTCCTAAGGCACTTACTTCTCAATTTTCAAATGGCACTCATCAGCACTTCATAGGCGCTCGAGTTTTTTTTTCCTTAGACACTCAATTCCCAATTCTCAGAGGGCACTCAACAGTTGACATTCATCGACACTCTGCAAGCACATAGACACTCGAGTTTTTATACCTTAGGCACTCAATTCCACTCCATATGCAATTGAGTTTTTATCGAAAAAATTCTCAACGGACACTCAACAATAAAGTTCATGTCTATGGAGTGGGGTGCCTACGGCTTGTCGAGGAGGGCCTACTGTTGAGTGTCCTTTGAGAATTGAGAATTGAGTGCCTAAGGAAATGAGATAATATCTTTTTTTATTGATGTGCTTGTGTGCCGAGGGTGTGCCTAAGTGTGCCAAGGGCCATCGGTATTGAAAGTCAATTTTCTATAAAAAGCGAGGGTATTTCAGTTAAATTGACTATTTTGTGGATATAAGTTTAGTGGAGCACTACTTTTCTGTTTAAGACTTTTGGCTAGATTCATGTATTAATACATGTGTAATTAATGTAAAATAATTGTGTAACAATAAGTGAATATAAATTATATATATACTCCCTCCGTCCCACTATTCTTGTTCTCTTTTTTGAACGCCGTATTTTAGAAGAGTTGTAGAAATGTGAAACGGAGGTAGAATGTTTTGAATATACTAATAAAATAAATTAAAAAAAGGCAGACGGTATAATTGTTACGAGTCCGGATCTTCTGTCCCATTTTTCGTGGACCACTCAGTGTGCCACCAATCACGCGGTGCCACACGTGCATTGGTGGGCCATGTTACCAATAAAATATTATTTATTTACTTCGTAATACGCATGGCCCAACGTGCACGCGCGGCGCCGCGTGATGAGCCAGTGAATGGTTCACCAAAAGATGGGTCAGATGATCCCCTGCCAATTGTTACTAAGCACTGCCTACGCCTACTGCTAATCGGCAGTTTGATGTGCCAGAACTACCCGTTAACGCTACGGTCATGGCAAAAACCGTCTTCAATCGATTTTCTTCCCACCCCTAATAAAGTTCAAGAAAACAATATATTTGCGTACTATAAGAAAAATAGAGTGAAAACAACAAGCAATTATATAGAATTGGAATTCAACATAAAAAAAATCGAGATTTTAAAATATGAAAGAAATTCTGAACTATACAAAGATTACGGACAGATGGCCCCTTTAGATCCACCTCTATCCAACGGTTGTAAAGTTTATAACTTCTAATCTTGAAGACAGCTTCAACTTGAAGTCGATCGTTATATTTTAGTTTATACACTCAAACCTAATATAAAATCGGAATTTTCTCAAAGTAATCAAATATAGTAAAAATACTACTCCTTTCATTCATCATTATTATCCTATTACAATTCGACATAGAAATTAAAAAAGGTGGATAAAGATTTATTAAAGTGGTAAGATCAACTTATTTAAATTGAGAATAGACCCCAAGTTAATATTTTTTTTCAAAAGATGACAATAATAATAGAACGTTAAAATAAAAAAACCAAAGTAAGAATAACATGTTCTCCAAAAATATAAAAGAAATGGTACACCATTTCAGAATGGTGGTCTTTATCTACAAACCGTAATGTTCCTAAACGATCTTTATACAACTTTTAATCTTGAGTGCTGTTTCGATTTGAAGTCGTTCGTTCCTGAAAATTGATTATCCACTCAACCCAATAAAAATTCGGAAACAAGTATTGTAAAAATATTAGTTCATACTTGACTTGATTATAGTCATCAAATAAGTTAAGCATCAATATCCAATTCAAACAAATATAGTCACATATATAAGTCCCAACCAAATTCAAACATTAACATTTAATTCATCAAATGTAATTAGGTTTGATAGGTTTAGATTAGATTGGATAGTGTGCAGGGAAGAAAAAGAGCAAACAGAAAGTCAAAGTTGGGATAAATACATGTAAACTTGTAAGACTGTTTTTACTTTTTAGTGGGTCGGATACAGACGTTGTCTTCAGGCAAAATTCCATGTGCCCACATGCCGCTGCTCTCACAAAAACTCGCCTCTATATATATGTATATATACGTCCCAATCTCTCTCTCTCTCTCTCTCTCATTCAATTCGCTTGCTCAAATTCGAGCCCAAGTACATAAATTCAAGAAAAGTACAACTTTTGCATAGCCTGTGTGTTTGTATAGCTATTTGTGTATGAAGTGATTTTTTTTCCGAAGAGAAGTAGAGAGAGAGAGAGAGATAGAGAGAGAGAGAGGAAAATGGAGAAAGGCAGTGATGGGTTTGTAAGGGCGGATCAGATCGATTTGAAAAGCTTGGATGAGCAGCTCGAGAGGCATTTGAACCGGGCGTGGACAATGGAGAAGAACAAGAAGAAGGATCAAGAAGATGTTTTCGCCGCCACCACCGTCGTCGCTCCCACTGCGGCGCCCACAGCCACGTACAAAAGGCAGAGGCAGAGGCAGAGGCAGGAGTGGGAGATTGACCCGGCAAAGTTGATCATCAAGAGTGTGATTGCACGTGGCACCTTTGGGACCGTCCACCGTGGCGTTTATGACGGCCAGGATGTTGCCGGTCAGTCACCGCCGTGTCCCTCTAGCCACCTTTTTTTCCTTCAACTTTTATTTTACTTTATACATTTGTGTTTTGTTAATTTTCTTGTCCCTATTTTGACTGATCTTCTTTGTGATTTTGTGGGTGTTTGTTTTTCCCCTACTTTGGTCCATCCATCAATGCATGTCTATTCACTTTTGGCCCTCCCATTAGTTTTCAACTCTTGATGAATCTGCAACTCCTATAGAATAATGCCTCAAAAAGAATTCTTTTGTGGTTATGGTTGAAAGAGTAGCACCTTCATAATCTAATTGAATTTAGATATATGTATTTATTACTAGTTAGTAGTGAAGAGTGCTTCTTGAGGGCCATCACACTTTTGTCATCCAATATCAATTTTAGGCCTTTGTGATAAGCCTACTATCAATGCTTCATGCTTGTTTATGAGGTGGTTGTAGACTAGAATAATCAATGCATTCTTATGGAGTCCGTGACTTACACCACGGGTTTGAATTGGAGTTTGAAGGTGACTGCAATAACTTAGGCTGGTATTCTTCAACTTTCTTGTGATTCAGTCATTTTATAAAGTTCCAACTTGCGTTGACAACTGAGATGCAGAACTTTTAGCTATGAGCTAAGATGGCTTTTTGTAATTATGGTGATGAGTTGATGAAATCTAACCTTACATGGCTTGTAGATTTTCTACTTGGATGTTATTCTGTAGGATTAAGAGATTTACTTCGAAAGTTGGACACCACGAAACCTAGGATAAGATTAACATCACTTTTTTTGCGGTCCCCATTGGAGTCTTCAAGAATGTGCGACTTTACTTCATACTTTATGGAATTGTTGATCTATTCCGAGCAAAAATGGATTCATCTGCCGTCCTCAGGTGAACACTAAAATTAAGTGGAGGTACCAACTCCTGATAAGGATAGGTGCTCAATATAGTTGGGAAAATATTAATGCGACCAAATGGAAAAAAGTAGCTTTAGCTTAGTGATTATCCTCAAGGTTGAAGACTATAAGCTTCTAGGCCGGCACTTGTAAAATAGACTTTCTGCTCTTCCATTCATGTGGTCTATGTTATCAGGAGAATTGCATTGATGTACTATGGAGAGAGAACTATAGAAAAAGAAGGAAACTCGGAACAGAATAAAAGATTAATACTCCCTCCGTCCCATTGATCTTTGTCTGTTTTCATTTTCGAGTTGTCCCACTCATCTTGTTTCCAACCCAAAAACGAAAATTTTAATATTTTTAATACTCCTTTAATCATTTATGTAAATTGTAGTAAATCAATTCATCTAAATTGTAGGACTCACACCTTTACTACTAAAACTCACCTCACCTTAATAACTGCTCCTCGGAAGTTTGAAGCCAAGCTAAATGGGAGGAAGGGAGTGTGACATTGTCAAATTTAATGCATTCAACAAGAAAATCTGTTCAGAATTACGTAATGGGACTTCAAGTAAGAAATCTAACCTGTTCGAGATACAACAGTTGAAGTAAGAAATCTATTGGATCTGTGGAGATGATGATTGACCATATAGTCCTCGTTCCCTTAACAATGAATATCTTAGTTTGTCATCGTTTGTTGTTGATTCTATGTTGCTATAACTAAATGCCTCTTTAAACTATACACCACTTCATTAAATTCCTAATACAACATACAATGTTGGTGGGATTCTCTTCCCACAATTTTAGTTGAAAAAGTCTTTGTTATCCTACTCTTAAAGAATAATCCACAAATAAGTCAACTGAGAGTGAGAATTATATTTATAACCTTGGGCAGATTATCCAGTCTAGTGGAATTTTCTTGATTGCTATCTGTAGAAGAATTTGGAGTTCTTTATGCAGTCCATATTTGTGAGTTAAATTCCTACGAATTAGAAGTTGTGCCACTGTTAACTGTTGCCCTATGTAATAGTTAACGTATTTCCAAACGTGTTTTTTCATATTATTAACATTTTGGTAGCTTCTTTTGATCCCAGTAAAACTGTTAGACTGGGGAGAAGAGGGCCACAGGACAGAAGCTGAAATACAAGCTCTAAGGGCAGCCTTTACTCAAGAAGTCGCCGTGTGGCACAAACTTGAACATCCTAACGTTACAAAGGTTAGTATATATATTTTTTTCTTTTGACCTTATTTTATAATGGGCTGAACAACGTTCGATTATGTATTGATGGTGTTGATACGTGTTAAGTGAATTGGAATTCCATCTAGTTCAACATTTTGAGTAAATAGCCATAGCATTATCCTGACTTTTATTTAAATTCTTTTGCAGTTTATTGGGGCAACAATGGGTTCTGCAGATCTAAACATTCAAACCGAAAATGGTCATATAGGAATGCCGAGTAATATATGTTGTGTCATCGTGGAGTATCTTCCGGGAGGAGCCTTGAAATCTTACCTCATAAAGAACAGGAGAAAGAAGCTTGCTTTTAAAGTAGTCGTGCAGATGGCACTTGATATTGCTCGAGGGTACGTGCCTTTTGATTTGTAGGCATCCCCTAATTATCATCTTACTTGACGTGTGTTTCAACCTAAACTAAGGTTCGTGCTTTCCGGGCTTTGTAGGTTAAGCTACCTTCACTCTCAGAAGATTGTTCATAGAGATGTAAAGACAGAAAATATGCTTTTAGACAAGACACGTACGGTTAAAATTGCAGACTTTGGAGTTGCTCGTGTTGAAGCCTCTAATCCTAACGACATGACAGGAGAGACCGGGACCCTCGGTTATATGGCTCCTGAGGTATAGTTCTCCTCTATTCAACTTTCTTTCTGTTTCAATGTTAAAATCAAGAAAACACCCTTAGCCTAGGAAAAAAAAACCGGGCTGCCCTCTTCTCGATAGAGCTAGGAAGACCGAGCTAAAGACATTCAATAGATCAACCATTGTTGTACTAATGTTGGTTGCATCTCTAAATAATCGGCAGGTTCTAAATGGAAACCCTTACAATAGGAAATGCGACGTGTACAGTTTTGGCATATGTTTATGGGAGATATATTGCTGTGACATGCCATATCCCGATCTTAGTTTCTCCGAGGTGACTTCTGCAGTTGTTCGCCAGGTAAGTCTTGTCTCCTCCCCTAAATGATAACGACATAGGCCATGTCTCTAAAATGACGTTTTCCATACAGAACTTGAGGCCGGAGATACCTAGGTGTTGCCCGAGCTCACTTGCCAACGTGATGAAGCGATGCTGGGATGCCAACCCGGACAAGAGACCGGAGATGGACGAAGTGGTGAGCTTGTTAGAGGCCATTGATACTTCTAAAGGGGGAGGGATGATTCCTAATGATCAACAGCAAGGCTGTCTCTGTTTTCGGAAGCATCGTGGCCCTTGATAAAACGATCTTACTTGACATTCTCATCTTCATTATGCATAGAGAGAACAGGAAATTCCTAATCCAGAATTGGTTTGATTAAGGCTGATAGAGAATTGGAGTTGCTCTGGCATGATGGTGTAAAGTTTCCGAAATATCATTACTAATCGATTTGATTCTCCTCTTCTGGGAGTTTTCTGTATGTGACGAGCATCAGATAAGTTAGTCTAAAACTATGAACAGTTTGAATATAATATCTGAAAGATTGGATTATAGAAATAATATACTTCATCTTTTTTTTTTTTTCCCTTTTGTGACATCTCCTAGAGGGGTGGATCTAATAATTAAATTTCGAGCGGGCAACATTCATTACAAACATCACTAGTTTCTAATTTTTAAAAAAATTAAAAATTTCGACAAAGACCTAGAATTCTACACAATTTTGGGAGCTATCACAAGTTTTCATATCTCAGAAATGTGAACAGCTCGATTCCTATTTCATACAGACATTAAAACCTTAATCGCATAACTGGAAGGGCAACAGGTAAAACTTCATGACCAAGAAGTAATCATAATTAAAACCCAAATCATTGAGAATATGTAGATATTTTGGCAGCAACAAGATAGCATGTGATAAAACTAAAGTTTGATATCAGAGACCCAGTGTTATAATTCCAAAGCTTACAGCAAATAACTCAAATCTTGCCCTATTTTTTCTCAGCATTGCTGTCCAGTTCCCTCCTGAGCTGCAGGGAGAAATCATCATTGACATCGTCATCATCCCAGTCATCTTCCCATTGCTGAGTTACTTCTTTACCTTCCTCTTTGTTATCCCACTCTAATAAAATGTATGAGAGAACTAATTAGAGAAATTTCATAAAGATGGATTTCGATAAACCTTTTTCCAAAACATGCTCAGTTTTAATTTAAAAACCATTAGAAAATAAATAAAATTGAAGGATTCAGAATCTCAGATAGAACACTCCGTCACAGGAAAGGAATAAAACGAATTTGCTCCACAATAATATGGAACATCAAGCAATGAAGCATAACTTCTCCTGAAGTTCAGATAAGGATGCCAAAAGAAGGATTTCACTTACAATTTCTAAATTCACAATTGCTTGAGAGTAACGCAATCCAGCTGAAGAGGCAATTCAAAATATAGAATTACATAATTAATTACTATTATGAAATCAAAAATAAACTAAGGAACTATCAATTATTACTTAGTTCCCAATTCCCCGCCCTTGCTGAAGGTAAGATGGAATAGGAAATAAGGAATTTTTCCCCTCTAGGAAAAAGGCTGTATGGGCAATTTGTAAGAAGTTAAGTACATTAGAACTTCAGAAACTAGGAAACCAACTCAAGTCTATTATGTCAATGGAAGTCAATCTACGCGTAAAGACAATGTGGTCACAAATCAAGTAGTTTGGCATGTGCCATATATTCTTATAGAACTTTACAACGAAAGGTCCCTAACCTTCTTAGATAAAAAGATATTTAGTAAAAGATTAACTCAAGATGTGTTGGGGCGCAGCGGGATTAGAATAAAAGATGACGGATTGAATTATTAAACCACACTAAGTAAATAGTCGAGTAAGTGTGGATGAGTCGCACCGACCACGCTTAAAATCACTATGGGATCGTGGCCTTAGTGAACACACAAAACCACCACAATAAGGATCGCAACGATCACCTTTAAGCCCACCTTTCTCAGACAAAATTTACTATAGTAACTTAATAATGCAATATATCACAACTAATATTCTCCAAAGAATAAGGCATAAAGTAATAAATAAATGACACCGGGAATTTATGTGGTTCACCCTTTTAAGGCTACGTCCACGAGAACAATAGCTCCGGGTATTTCTTCACTATAAAAGGTAGGTACAGAGAGAAAGGTTACAACAAAATAGACATATCCGATGTTACTAACAACCTCACTATTGTGCACTCACAAGAACCCCTTCTTTAGAGTATAACTTTTACCCTAACATTCCAACACTCTCCTACTACCACAAGTAAAGAGAACTTCCCTTTACTAACCCATAAGAAGAAAACAACGAAAGAAGAGAGAGAGAGAATGAGATAGACGAGAGAGTTACATCAAAATGTAGAATGCATGCTTGGCTTTTATAGCCAAATTGTACTGCCACCATTGCCCACAATCTTTGAAATGTGCTGCTACCCACATTAATTGCAGCCACCCCTACTTCCTTAGTGGGCAGCTAGTGCCTCAAATGGAGGCTAGACTCTAACAAGATGTTCCAAACATGTTTTGCGCAATAATGATTCCAATACAAAAAGTAGCGAGATTCAAAATGGCAGCTTAATGAGTTAGGGAATCTAAATGTTCTGTCATGGTTAATAAAGTGGCCACAAGGCCACTTTATTGTGCAAAAGTTTCTTGTTAGAAGAGTCAGAAATTTACTTCCATACACTTATACCCCAGCAGCTCTAGATATCATATGAAACTTACGTCCAGTTCATAACATATGCAAGAAACAAAAATTAATAAATCAGTACTCAGTAGCATCCTCGTGATTATAATCTGAGGCAAGAATCAGAAACAACGGATTATAATCAGGAAAGAAAAAAAAAGGACACAAATGGCATAAATTCATTTTCTTCTCGCGAAGTTAATCAATAGCCCATCTAGCAACACGATTATCCAACGCAAAACAGTTTACAAAAACCCAGGCTTACAAATACCAACCTGTACCGATCTCAAACTCCTCAAATTCATCATCATCTTCAAACAGATCCATCTTTACTTCCTCGGTAGCTGGCTTTGCTTGTTCGGTCGCCATTTCAACTGTCACACAATAATGCGTAATTTAAACCAACACATTCAAAACTTGAATCATTCTAACAAAATTAAACAACATAAAATTCCACAAAACCTAGAAACCCTACGTCCCGTACAAAATGCACCACTCTTCAGAAATTAAGCATGATTAAGCGAAAATCGAAATGTAAGAAGAGAATCAACTTACATAGATTATCTTCGAGGTCGAAAGTTGAATTATCCGTCTATCGCTCTCGCAAAATTAGGGGGAAAGATGATTGATTGGGAAACAAGTATAGTATTTGTATAACAGCGAAAAACGCAGTTTAACGACGTCGTGTGGATACTGCAGGGTGTTTTGCCCTAAATTTCATAACACCCCCTTAACAGTCTGAAAATATCAATTTATACCCTAAAAGTAGACATGCCCATTTTTAAACCCGAACCGGTGCAAATCGAAACCGTCTTGAACCGTAAATCATCGGTTTACGATTCGATTTCAGTTTACTCTTTTTCAAACCGTGAAACCGCCGGTTTCAAACCGTCGGTTCTAAACCGGGTGAAATCGACGATTTCACCTATTAAAATTGTCAAAGATCAGATATCTAATGAATTAGATAAATGAGTTTTAAATTAAAAATATTATTGAAGATCTAAATCTTCTAATTTTTACTTATATTTAAAACAAACTATTCATTTAAAATACAAAAATCCTACCAATTTTGATATTTTAAAGTAGTATACGAAATGATAAAACATTATTCTGTATTTAGTATAATTGCAAATGGATACTAACGTTTCAAGAAAATATATATCGGATAAAAGTTGTTCAAATTTTATCACTGAAAAACATAGAATATCAAATATTATTTAATAATTACTACATGAAGAAGAATCGAAAACAATAAGATAAATTTTATTTCTAAAATGATGAAGATAATGAAGAATCAACAATAAGATTGTATTAATATCGTTAATTGTTCAATTCTTTCATGAGATTGTACAATTTTATTTATAATTTATTACTGACTTGATTCGAAATCGAAAAATGTATTTTTTTTTAAAATTGATAAAAAAATAATTCAGTAAATAATAAAAATAAAATTTATGAAAACCGTGAAACAGGTAAACTGGGACCGGAACCGGCGATTTCAAACCGGAACCATCAACCGTCTATATGCAGTTCAGTTTCGGTTTTAATTTTTTACAAACTGTAACCGACGATTCAAACCGTAACCGAAACCGGAATCGAAAATGGGCATGTCTACCGAAAAGGCCCTAACATTACAAGGTGGACCAGGTGCTAAGTAACTACCAGGAACGTACCGGTAGATGGACATCATACACCATAGCATATGAACTTTTTTTTTGTTTTTTAGAGCTTATTTTTTAAAGTTTTTTCAGAAAATAATTTGGAATTAATAAAAACAATATAACAACCAAAAACATAGAAACGACTTTGTTCACTGAGAATTAGGCATTTAGCATGTCCCATTTGGACAGATATTAATTTATCTTTAGTGTCGATCATGTCCCATTAGCATGTCCCACCTGATTGATTGATAGATATTAATTTATCTTTAGTGTCGATCATCGATTGTGTGTGTGTGAATCATCTTGCTAGACCCATTTCTTTGCATACGTTTATTCCGTATTTATTTTTAGTTGTTTACTTTCTTGCTTTAGTTTAGAAAACCCCAAAAATTGCGTGATCGCTAACCAACCCCATAGATTAATAGAAATTTAATGTTAAAATTTCCATTCCCTGTGTTCGATGCATGTTTGCTATACTAATCTAAGTTCTAGCATTTTTCAAGATTTATTTGGTGAAAACAACGATCACCAAATTGGCGCCGTTGCCGGGGAACGGTGTATTTTTAGCTTATTTTTCTATTGATCTTTTATGCTTTTTAAGTGTTGCATGAGCAGGTCTTCCCGTCCTTTTCTACACTGTGATCCGGAAAATTGAAAAGACCGCAAAAAGGAATAGGAAGGTGATAAAGCTGCAAAAGCAACAAGTTCTGTCGCAGGCAACAACTTCTTCAACCGCCAAGACGGAGGACAGAACAGAGGCTGGTGACGAAACCAGCGAAACAAAAGCCGAAACTGCTCTGACTAGCCAAGTAGAGCACTTTCTGATGAAAATAGTTCAGAATCTGAAAATGAAATCATGGACAATTCACATAACCACTACTGAGCAGATCGACGTGAAACTAAATTTGGTCGCGGCATGTCCAAAATTCTATGGGAAACTGATCGAGAATCCTTTCTCGGAGGGATTCAATTAGGTTTGCGACTTGCATAGACAGACCATTTGGATGCTTTCAAACTTAAAGCATTTCCCTTCACTCTTCAAGACGGAGCTCGTGCATGATTTTCTGGTATTCGACCTAGGTCGATTACTACATGGGCTCAGATGCGTCAGACTTTCTTAGATAAGTATTTCCCTCAATCAAAGACCAATGCTCTCAAAAAGAAGATTTCGAGAATTGCTCAAGAACATGATGAATCCTTCGGAGCTTATTGAGAGCTGCCCAAACCATAGATATTCTGAGGTGGATTTGTTGCAGTTCTTCTATCAAGGGATGACAGACGAGTCAAAAACCATGGTGAACGTCGATTTGAAAGGTAACTTTGCTAATAGTTACTATAATGATGCCAATACTATCATTGAAGGTCTTGCTGAGTCGACATCATAGTATAAAGGTCCAAGAATGCAAAGAAGATATGTCAACCTTTCAAGTGGACACTTTCTAGACGATCTCGACATGAAAGTTGGACTCAAAATGGAGGAGAAGTTCTGTTGGTCCGGAGACGAAAAGTCAGGTGTAGAGGGGGGGGGGGGTGAATACACCTGAGCTCTGTTTCTTTTTCTCAGTGAAGGCCAGCTGAAGCTGATGTTTGCAACTGATGAACAGTGCCAAGTAAGCCTTCGATCACTGGGGTCAAAGTGAGTCGGCTTACGAGCTCTTCTGCGGCGATGTCGGTATTACGAAACTCGGTCGGAGACTGTAGTGCGGATAAGTGTTAGGCCCGGAGTCGTCTCTTTTGAAAACGCGTTTTTGCAAGTTAAATCTTTTGGCTGTGCACTTTATAAAATACGTTTTATGCAAGCTTTATGATTTTCAAGTCAGTTGAATGCTATGCACATAAAACGATAAATGAACACAAGCGATTTAACGTGGTTCGGATACGCAAGATCCTACGTCCACGGTCCCGAACAAGGCGGGAGAACTTGTTGATTATTCCGAGCAAGCCTCGGCGGGGATACTGTCGTTTGGACCGGGTTCCCTCTAAGTTATAGTCCTTAGCGACTTTACAATCCAAACCTAAGTTTAGAAGGGAGGGAATATTCTCCAACTGAGAAGGAGTTCTTACAACAAGAACAATTCACTAAATGTGAACTCCTTCGGATCTAAGCTATGAATCTAGCAATGAGCTTAGTCTAGAGAAGAAAGGGATCAAAGTGCTCTAGAGAGATGAACTACAAGAAGTGTTCTATGAAAACTAGTTCGTCTCTGGATAAGCTTGAAGGTTCTAGAGCGTTGTGAGCTTGAATGATTTCCCTTGATTTCGCGTATATTCCTCTTTTTTGAAATCTTCAAATCCTTCTCTATTTATAGTTGTGAGTTGTGGCATATGTCCGTTGGAGACGACGATGCCACGTGTCACAAGCGTCCAAAGAAAACGGCCACTATTCAACTTTGTTGCAGCAGGGCAGTTAATGCACTGTTCATGAGAGCAGCTTTACTGTGTAGAGTAGGTAAGCGTTGTCGGCTTCTCATTGGTCGAGGTTTGTAGTTGGTGAGTGTCAGAGTTGACCGTTCAAACTACCTCGTATGTCTTCTGCTGAACATTTGAAGGGACTTTAAGTCTTTGGGTCGCTTTTACGTCGGATACGATGCTCGAAAGTCTGTCTTCTTCGGTCGAGTCGTCGGACCGATAAAGTGAGCTTCGATAGTCGGTTGGTCGATGCGAAGGTATACTGCTTGCACTAGTTCTTCTACCGATGACCATCGGCTTGTAGAGAATGCTTCTGCGAGGTCCGGTCGGTGATGCGGGATCTTCAACCGAGTTTGATATCAGCGGCGACGAAGAATGCAAGCGATTACACCGATGACGTGGGGTTACGAAAAGTATCTTCGGCGAAGATCGGTTCACAACTACCCCGTACAGGACTTAGACAAAATAATAAGCATTACATCAAGTCTAACCTATACATCAGCTAATCCTATCGACACACTAATCTACTGATATCAGCTCGGTTTTGGGATCTTCAATTCCATAGTACTACTATGATTTCCCCCATTTCTTTTAACCCTAGAAACAGTGAGTATCAATCTACTGACTCATATCCAACAATTTCCCCCTAATTGATGATGCCAAAACCTCTATACTCTAACATCTATCAAAGATACTTGTCCCTATCGACAACAATTTCCCCCTTCAAACGTCCGAGGAAAAGCGATAATCATAAACGAACTTCGGCGGGCGAGAGAATGGCAAGATCGAGAAACCGATGTGAGTGTGTGTCGATCACTTAGTGATCAGGTTATGTAAACACAAAGTAAAAGGCCGAAAGACAATGAGTAATTGTCTAGCAAGCGAGGAACCGATATATATATCAAGAATTACAGAGTTCCTAATGCTTATTACAAAAGATGAGAGGGAGAAAATCACTGCTGCTTTGCTTCTTGAACTTGCGTCTTCTTCTTGAAGTCAGTGGATTTCTCCTCGGGAGGATCCAGGTAATAGTATTTATACACTCTAGCTCGAATCTCCTGGATCTCCAAGTTATCATCTGGCCTTTCAGGGAGCGAGGCTCGGGCGTAGGCGGCTTCCTCCACTTCTCTTTCTATGTCCTTAGTGCTCGGCGAGTCCATTAGCAAGTCTCGGCGGTGGAATACGTCGGAAAGGCTGGGGCACGGAAGGTTATATTCTATGATTCCATGACTTGCTTCAGCCGTTCACTGAATTCAACATCAAATCTCGTAATCAACTCCTCAAAGAGCTGATCGGCTGAGCAGTCGAGTGGGTAAATGCACCTTTGATAAAAACTTCTTTCAATCTCTCCCAATGTTCATTCATATCAGCCGGCACCCACTTATCCACATGCTGAATCGGTTGTTGCTTGATGTGGGGGCCCCGATGAACTTAGATCCTCTCGGGATCCGCCTTCTCGGATCATTCTTGGTTTAAAGGATAATCTTCGCACTTTCTCCAGATCAGCCATCCTTTTCTTTTCTCGGAGCGCGGCTGCTCTCTTGTCTCCATGTCGCTAGATAGTCCAGCGAGCACCGCCTCCCACATTGTTTGATCTTACGCTATCTGCGCGCAGCGTATGAGTCGTAGAGGGTTGACTGCGCGATGGGCCGGGGTATCGATTGAAGAAGCCTTGGCGTATTCTTCTTGAGCTTTCTTCTTCTCGCTCTTCAACTGTCCCGATTGCCTTCTTCTTACCTCTCGCCTCTTACGGCCTTGCCCTTAGGCTTTTTGGGCGCCTCATTGCTTCTTCTAATCTTCGCTCATGATCAAGTTTGTCCTGCACTTGTTGGGCGACTACGAGGTCGAAGGCCTCTCGCTCCGCTTTGATTTAAATTTTCGGACCGGGGAGGAAGGAGGGAGATTCGGTAGCGGTCTCCTTCCCCGGCCTCTGCGGCGGCTGTTGTGACTCTTCTTCTTCTGCGGCTCGTCTCGCGAACCGAGCAATCTCTTGTATATGTGCGGCGAGAAGAGGAGATGGGGGTGGCTTGCAATGGAAATTCAAGGAGAAGTACCTCGTCGGTATTGTCTTTTGCTCGAGCGGCTGAGACTTCTTCGGTTCGAGTAGAGGGTCCTTCCTCCTGTGCCTTTTCCCTTTGAGTGCGTGAGGGTCCTTCGGTTGTGGAGGGTCCTTCCTCCCGTACCTTTCTCGCTAAGAAGCGGTACATCACCGTCCCCATCACTCTCTCACTTCCTTCTCCCTTACTACCTTCCCCACTTACTACCTTCCCCCTTTTTGGCATCGGCAATAAGTCCAAAGGGAGGTACGGAGTGCTTTCACTTCTTCAACCACTTTGGCAATAGAAACTTTGACTTCATCGACGGTCGTATCAAAGTCGACACCATACTCGGTGTAGCCATGCCGATCCAATTCTTGTTCTTGCACGAATTTCGAGGGCGAGCGGGCGATTCTTTGCGAAGGTGCAGCAGAGCCGCATCATGGGATTCGCTCATCTCTTTACGAATCGTCTTGAGAGCCTCAACTTGTTGTTTAATGGCCTGTTTGGAGAGAGGTGGTAGCCGGCTTATTACGCTCATCCATCCGAGCTTGAATGCTTGCGAGGGCCGAGTCGGCTCTTGTGAGAAAGATAGGCGGCGAGCTTCAAGAAGCTGCGACTCGAGCTTGCAAATCAATCTTACGGGGCGGCTAGAGCACGCTCGATCATCTTCTTCGGATCGGGCCGAGAAGGAGCCTCTTGTGGTTTGAAGACGTCGGCGAGAAAGTTTGTTCGGGCGTTCGATGCATGCGCTTTGCATACTTCTCCCATTTAATGTATACATCTTTGGCGAGAAGGCGATTTTTCTCTCCTTGGCGTCTGATCGCCTTGTTGACTGCCTTTGAGGACACGTAACCTATTGGTTGTATCTGATAGGAACTTGTTCCGAGCCTCTTTTCGGAGAACGTGAGAAGCTTGCTCCCTTGAGTACTTAGGGGCATTAGGAGCCTCACCGGATTTAGCGGTGGTGGTGATGGGCTCTTTTCACGGGAGTTTGTCCCTCGGCGAGAATCTCCCATTTCTGCATCCTTGGGTGCCTCGTCCTTCTCCCGATCATCATCATCTCCCTTATCGGCGGGGAGGAGAAGGGGGGCGGGGGAGTGTTGCTCTGGAGCCGATTCCCTCGGCTTAGCAAGTAGAGCATAGCGGCTCGTAAATCTTCAAAACAACCCCGGATCGGCGGGCTCGCCAAAGCCTATGGCATTCTGCGGTTCTTGCTCCTCGGCCAACAACTCGGTTCTCGGATCGATTCTTTGAAAAGTCTATGAGAATGTCCCGGTGCGGGAATCTCGGTAGCATATGAGCGCGTGCCCTGATGGAAATCTCTATCAAGTCCGCGTGCCTAGCGATTTTGGGTATCAGCTCGTGAATTTCAGCTGTAGCACGGGCACGAGTGGAATCAGTGGTGTTCCACTCAGCGGATGGCTCCTCAGTCGGCATTCTGCTGTCTGACTGGGTTTCCTCGGAGCTGATTATCTGAACCTTATCCTTCAGAGTAGCTCCTTCTATTCCAGTATCTGAATCCTGGATCTGCTCAGGAGGAGGTGAAGCAGGAGTTGACGCTAGTATGGCCGGCGGGCGAGCAACGAATGACCTCGGCGGGTCGAGTCTTGGCCAATCTCCTCTTCTTTGGCACTTGTACTTGATGGGGGCAGAGCTGACGCTGCTCTCTTAGGCTCAGGCGGCCCCTTGCCTATGGATTTCTCAGCTCCAGCCTTCGTCTGGAATTTGATAGATTTCTTGTCAAAGTACTTGGAGTCCTCAAAGGCTGAGTTCTCAAAAGCTGAGTTCCTCTGAACCATGCATTCTATCAGAACAGACATCTTTGTTCCGAATAGAAGTTTACCCACAATGGCTATCCTCCTCTCGCCAGTGGGTAATGTGGTGAACTTTTGAGCCTGTGCCTTCATCTGAGTAGTATAATACTCGGCCCAGTTCACTTCAACCCCATCGTTTATTGCCATCATCAGCTGAATCCTTGGTTTGGACAGTTGATCATATGATCCAGCTGAACTTGTCAGAATGTGCGATACCACGTAAGCTAGACCTCTGTATGCGAGGTAGCAACATATTCCTCGGTAGAGCTGTTTTGAACGCCACATCCTTGCGTCCACAGAATTTCTGCACATATGCGTTGATCTCCTTCTCCTTGTATCCAATCGGAGAAATGCCAGAGTTGGGAAGATCGAATGAAAGAGCTAGAGCATCTTGAATATCGAAGGTAAGAACAGCTGACTCCCACTCATCTTGATCGACTTCCTTCTGATAAGAGAAGGACGATTCCTTTCCTCCCGACGCCAGAGATTTCCGGTTGAAATAAACTTCGGCGACATTGCCGAGGGAGATAAGCACGGGGGTGCTTCGAAACCAGCATCTCCAACCCTGAACGCTCCAAAGCGTCAAACACGGGTTCAAGGAAAGGGATCTCCACTTGGCGGAAGGCCAAAGTAGGTTCAAACAGAATCTTGGAGGCCACAATCTCCTCAATGTTGTCTGGTGTTTGAACGTTCGCCATTGAAATCTACAAAACAACATATTAGCACTTGAAAATAGAGTAAGTTAGTAGTTGCTAGCAGATATCTGATACATTACCGTGTATAAGAGCTTTAAGAGATGCGAAAGCAAAGTTGTTTAAGAGATTTGGATAAGAAAACAAAGTTGCGAGATAAGCTCTTGAGAATATGAAAAATGGCGAAAAGTGAGGAGTTGATAGAAGATGAAAGATTTTGTATATTAAGTTTGATCTTCAGTTTGAATCGCACGGTTCAAATTTAATCTTTCAAAATCAAGGGGCGGCTAAGATTAAATGTTATAAAGGAATGATTACAATAGCCGCCAAAATTATAGATATACGTAATAAAGCTAATGGAGAAGACATGCATTAAATGCATGACAGAGAGCATTAATTACGCAGGCGAGGAGTCCTGCTGACCTTTCCTCAAACCTTAAACATAATAAATGGCATGGAATAAATGCTCCTTAGCAACTGAATGTGAGCGACTGATGCATTAAATGCGGCATGCTTCTGAACAAATTAAGTAACGATACTACGCAAACCTCTTCAGCTGAACTTATCAGCTGGTTACCATCATTTATCAGGAGGATGGTTGTGCTGATGACCATGTTCCCCCTTGCTGTGTACAGTGTGCATCTCCCAACTGAGTCACTATACTAAGTTTTCTGACCTGTCGTGCTGATTCCATACTGATACCAATTGTTGCTAAGTATATCATTATCAGTAGTCGGCTTCTACTGACTTGTCTCATTAGGATCTAGCAGACCTAGCTCAACTGATAGATCTCTGAACCTGTTCTCAGCTAGTGGTTTGGTCAAGATATCGCGCCTTTGCTTGTCGGTATGGATTTTCTCCATCCCGATGTCCTTTTTTCGACATGGTCTCCGATGAAGTGGTGTCGGATATCCACGTGCTTGCATCTCGGTATGTAGAACCGGGTTCGAGTTATAGCTATTGCCCGTGGTGGAGTCACGGTAGATGGGCACTTCATCCCGAGTTATACCATAATCTCTCGGTTGTTGTCGAAGCCAAAGGATGCGGGCACAACAACTTCCTGCAGCCCATGTACTCGGCTTCGGTAGTGGACGTAGCTGCCGAGTGTTGTTTCTTTGAAAACCACGATATCGGCTTCTTTGCCTAGGAACCGACATGTTCCGGAAGTTGATTTTCGATCTATCCCGCATCCTACATAATCGGCATCGAATAACTCGTCGGTATTAGATTATCATCGGCGGGATACCATAACCCAAAGATCGGGTGTTCCTCTTAGATATCGCGAGAATCTTCTTCGTCGAGTCTAGATGACTTCGCTTGGGATTCGCCTCGAAATCTTGCGCATACACCTACAAGCATAAGTTATGTCGGGTCGGCTAGTGTTAAATAAAGTAAAGAACCAATAAAAGCTCTATAATCGGTAGAGTTAACGAAGCTCCCTCTTTGTCTAGATCGATTTTAAAGTTCGTGTTCATGGGGATCTTAACTGGTTTGCTGGAATCACAGCCGAATCTTTTGAGAAGATCTCGAGTGTATTTGGCTTGATTGATGAAGATTCCTTTAGCTGATTGTTTTACTTGAAATCCAAGGAAATAATTCATCTCTCCCATCATGGACATCTCGAATTTCTCCTTCATCATCTTCTCGAACTGGCGACATATGACTTCGTTTCTCGCAGCCCAAAAATGATGTCGTCCACGTAGATTTGCACCGGTAGAATGTCATCTTCCGACTTTATGCTTGAATAGGGTGCGATCTACTTGTCCCCTTTTGAAAACCTTTTACGAAGTAGAAAGTCCGATAGGGTATCATACCAAGCCCTGGATGCTTGTTTTAACCCATACGAGCTTTCCTAAGTCTCGTACACACTGATGTCCCTCGCGAAAGCCGGGCGGTTGTTCCACGTAGACTTCTTCCTTCGATGCGCCCGTTCGAAAAAGCCGACTTCACATCCATCTCGATATACCTTAAATCCCCGATGTGTTGCATAAGCTAGGAAAAGACGAATGGCTTCCAATCGCGACCGGAGCAAATGTTTCATCAAAGTCAATTCCTCTCGCTTTGATTGTATCCTTTAGCAACTAGTCGAGCTTTATTTCGACAATGACGTTGTTTTCATCTCGCTTGTTCTTGAAGACCCACTTAGTTCCAATCACATGCCGATGTCTAGGTGCGTCGACAAGCTCCCAAACTTCATTTCGACGAACCGGTTCAGCTCTTCTTGCATAGCAATGACCCGGTCGAGCATCTTTTAGTGCGTCCTCTATCGATCGAGGTTCTTACGTAGACGAGAAAACAAGAGTAAAGTGAGCTTTCTCCTTGACTTAATCTTGATCTCGTCCTTATAGTTGCTGATGGATCTCCAATGATAAGATCTCGAAGAATGAGCATCGAGCCACGAACGCTCGAGTCGGGCTTCTTCTTCGATACTACTTCCGCACGGTCGGTAGGTGTATTAGGCATTTCGGTAGTACTGTTGTCGTGACCGTAGTAATTCGGTAAGAAGGTTAGGATCTACCGAGTTTCCGTGTTCGGGGCATTTAGCTCGGGAACATTAATCGTTCCCCACGAGTTTATATTCTCGGTAGAGGTCTCAGTTACCACAGGGGCTTCCTCATCGACCGAAGTTACCTGTTGTTGATTCTGTTTTATAGAATCAACTAGGTTAGCTACATTGCTTGTTGGCTGAGTTTGAATTTCTTCATCTTCTGACTCATCATCCCAACAATGCTGGATCTTTTCAGCTTTGCTTTCAGGAAAGTGAGGCATATTTTTATGTGAAAGTTATCCCATCGGTGTCCGCTCTGATCGTCCTAAACTCTGACGCTAAAGCCCTTCCTATTCTAGATGGGATACGTACGGCTACACTCCTCTTCTTCTTTTGATTCTTTTTACCTGAGCAAATTATTTTATCTATTGTAGCCGAATCTCCAACAAAAAGAGAAAACTGCTCATTTAGTTCAAGATCCTGTAGCTTGCTGCTGACATCCTCAGTGTTTGACTTTGTATCTTTCCTGTTCTCAGTAACAAATTCATCAAAAACAACATGAGGGCTTTCCTCCACGCAAAGAGTTCGATAGTTAAAAATTCTGAAGGCTTTACTGACTCGGGAGTATCCTAAGAATACTCCTTGATTAGATTTGCTATCAAAGACCTTCAACTGATCTTTTCCATTGTTGTGGATAAAGCAAGGACAGCCGAAAACATGAAAATGAGAAATAGAAGGAATTCTCCCTTTCCACAGTTCGTAAGGCGTCTTCATGTGTTGCTGTGTCAGTAGTGAGCGATTACCGAGTGTAACAGGGCGGTGTCGGTAGCATCAGCCCAAAACTTTGAGGGTAGTCCAGAATCTGCGAGGAGCGTTCTTGCTACTTCTTTGAGTGTTCTGTTCTTACGTTCAGCAAGTCCGTTCTGCTGAGGGGTGCGCGCAGCTGATGTCTCGTGCTGAATTCCCTCTTTATCGCAGTATGTCTTAACTACTGAGTTTAGAAACTATGTTCCTCTGTCTGAGCGTATCTTCTTAATCTTGATGTTCTTTTCCACACTGAGTTTCTTCGATAGATTAGGTAACTCGGTCCGAACATCGATTTGTTGGCGATGAAGATGACCCAAGTATATCTCGAGTAGTCGTCTATGACGACGAGGGCATACTTCTTGCCTCTTATAGTCACTGGAGAGACTGGCCCGAATAAGTCCATGTGAAGCAGCTGAAGGATTCCATCAGTGGAAGGTGACGGAATAGGTGGATTGCTACTCTTTGTTTGCTTTCCCTTCAGGCACGCTTCATAATTTATGTCTTTGGTAAACGATTCATTGGGCAGTCCTCTGACTTTAGAGTTCTTGACAAGCTTGTTCATGGTCTTGAAGTTCAGGTGGCTGAGTCTCTTGTGCCATAGCCAGCCTAACTTGTCACCTTATTTAGTCTGTGCGAGCAAGCAAGCCTCAGGTTCTGCGGTATTCCAGTTTGCAACATAGATGTTCTTCCTCCGCGAACCTGATAACACTATTTTCCCTGTAGATTTGTCAACAATATCACAGAAACCAGCGTCAAAGATTACTCGTTAAGATTATCACGAAATTGATCGATCAAGGAGATTATGTTGAAGTCCTTCAACATATGTTACTCTTGAACCGTGGCGGTCCCCAATGTTCGGCGTTCCGTGTCCCCTTGTGTAGCCTTTGGAGTTGTCACCGAATTCAATTCTAGGACCATCTTCTTTTACGTAGTTGGTCGGCGAGCTCTTACGGTAAGTCATGTGTCTCGAGCGGCCGCTGTCCACTATCCACGGGTCCTTATGCACTCGCAAAACGAGGCATTTTTAGGTACCCTTTGGTTCGGTTGGGTCCTTACGGGTTAGTGGGTGATTTCGGAACCCGGATCTGTCTCGGGACCTTAGAAGTTCCAAACTTCTTCTTCGAACCTTATCGGCTTTCTTCTCCACAGGACTTGGAGATACCGACTTTCTGCGATAATTTTGGGTTCGGGCGCTTTCTTCTTCCGAGTCTTAGCGCTTCTCCCGACCCCGGGCTCATAGTAGTACGAGCCGTACGAGCCGGGTGCTCATACTAGTGGCTCCTTGTATTCTCGCCCATCCGACCTTCTTGGTTCCCCCCCGAATTTGATCGCGGTGTCCCGGGGCTGGAACCTTTGGTCACCGCTTGTTGCTACTCGGCCGAGGTGTAATCATTTTCTCGTTTGTTTTTCGCCCGAGGTGTGGTGTCGGCAGCTTGCACCTTTCCTCCGACGAACCTATCGGCCCGGGGTTGCTTGAGCTTTTGGAGGTAGAAGCTTCGTGGGTATAACCAAGGCCTTCTTTCACGAGAAGTTGACCGTTGTGCTCTAAGCATCTTTCAAGCTTCTCCTTCGCTCCCGGTATTGTTCGGTCATCAAACCTCTCCGGACCTCGTCACTCCTTCCGAGTGAGTCATAGTCATTCCCGCACGTCTCGCGAGCTTCGACCGAGCTTGGCTATTTCGGTCTCTTTCTCGAATTGTCCTTGGTCGAACCGAGATCTCGAGTCTCTTGAAGCCGAGACTTAGTCATAAGAGATTCAATCTCTTCCTTGAGTCTCGCAACTAGATCCACCGACTCGGTAGAGACCCGACAATCGAAGAAAGTCTCGATTCTCGGTCTTTACTGTTCAAGTTCCTCGGATGGTTCTGCTTTGAACTCTCTGCTCACCTGAATCCGTTCCTCTAGCGATCGTCGTAGGCTTGTACCACATCTAGAGGATCATCGCGTGACCGAGCACGTGTCTTGTGTGCTATGTGAAGAAGAGGTAATAATGCGTTTAGAATTTACCTCGGCCTCTTCTCCGCCATCGAGACGGTATTCGGCCGACTCATCGGAAGCTGTCTTTGCGACCTCAACTGCGACGAACGCGGCTTCGTCTTCGAAGAATACATGAATGTATCCTCCTCAATTGAGTTGTCGGATATCTCTCCCGGCTATATAGGTCTGCCGTCTCTCGGCGAATTTCTTTCTCCTCGGCTCGTCGTTACGCTCTTTGAGCACCCGAGAGTTCGGGACAATCGTACCGATAGTGTCCCTCCTTCTTGCGGTTGTAGCGGGTAGATGTTACTTTGCTCTTACCACCGAGTCTTTAGACGGACCGGCGTAGACTCCGATTTCCCGCATTCGGTAGAAGGATTAGATTCTTCTTTCTTATGATAGTCTTTCTTACCCGAGGAAGAATCTCGGTTGTATTTCCTCGGCTTTCGACTCTCTCCTTTTCCCTCGATATTTGAGAGCCATCGGTGCTAGGCCGGTCGGGGCCTCGAAGTCTCGGAAGACTTTGCTGCGATGTGGCCACATCTTTGCTTGAGGAAATAGGCTTGGCTCCGTATTGCTGATTGTTGCCTTGAAGGCGTGGTCGAACGTGTGTGTCGGTGGAGCGCTTAAGCACTTTTGGGGTAGGCTATGCTCGAATTCCTCCGATTTTAATTACGAAAATATAACATCGGGAGTTAGAGCATTTAGATCGGAGCGACGTAAATAAGTAGCAAATGGAAGCCACTTACGTCGGGGCAATGCTCTCAAGATCTTGGTGTTCATCTCCTTGTTGGTGAACGACCTCCCGGCCCATTGATAACATTGACTTGATTGGTGAATCCGACACTCGGCTCGTCAATGGTTTCGATGAGGCTCCATTGCAAAGGCGTCGAACTTCCGAAGCTCTAGCTCGAGCTTGTTTTCTTTGATCCGAGGGGTTCCATGGCTCGACAGCCAAGGCGTCCCATAGCTCTTTCGCCGCTTTGCAATCTTGTACCCTTCCGAGATGTGAGTCACCGAGCGTAGTCGGTATGGCATTACGTGCAACTCGGTCAAGGTTGTGCAACTTCTTTTCTTCGGGCGTGAAGGCGATTTGTCTTTGGGAACCTTAGCACCGGTTTGTGCTCCCACGCCTCCTCCGGCGGCAAATACTACGCCGTCGATCATGGGAATGATCGGTCCCGACTCTAGGACATCCGACATGCGTTGTCGTGGAGTGACGTTAGGTGTGCCTCCATACGTACGGGCCATACCGTGTAGTTCTCTATTGAGAACATCGGTACCATCCTAATACCTGACATATCGAGACATTGTAAGAGTAAGAGTATAAGGATGCTGAAAAGATGCTTATGCGGTGAAAACGATTTTCGTGGATCGGTTCGAGAGGACCAAGATTTTGTAACCGGCGATCGGTTGAACACCGTGCGCTCGATACCAATTGTTGGTCCGGAGACGAAAAGTCGGTGTATAGGGGGGGGGTGAATACACTCGAGCTCTGTTTCTTTTTCTCGGTGAAGGCCACCAAGGCCGATGTTTGCAATCGATGAACGATGCCAAGTAAGCCTTCGATCACTGGGGTCAAAGTGAGTCGGCTTCGAGCTCTTCTACCGACCGATGTCGGTATTACGAAACTCCGGTCGGAGACCGTAGTGCGGATAAGTGTTAGGCCCGGAGTCGTCTCTTTTGAAAACGCGTTTTTGCAAGTTAAATCTTTTGGTGTGCACTTTATAAAAATACGTTTTATGCAAGCTTTATGATTTTCAAGTCGGTTGAATGCTATGCAATAAAACAAGAAATGAACACAAGCGATTTAACGTGGTTCGGATACGCAAGATCCTACGTCCACGGTCCCGAACAAGGCGGGAGAACTTGTTGATTATTCTCGAGCAAGCCTCGAGCGGGGATACTGTGCACCGGACGGTTCCCTCTAAGTTATAGTCCTTAGCGACTTTACAATCCAAACCTAAGTTTAGAAGGGAGGGAATATTCTCCAACTGAGAAGGAGTTCTTACAACAAGAACAATTCACTAAATGTGAACTCCTTCGGATCTAAGCTATGAATCTAGCAATGAGCTTAGTCTAGAGAAGAAAGGGATCAAAGTGCTCTAGAGAGATGAACTACAAGAAGTGTTCTATGAAAACTAGTTCGTCTCTCGGATAAGCTTGAAGGTTCTAGAGCGTTGTGAGCTTGAATGATTTCCCTTGATTTCGCGTATATTCCTCTTTTTTGAAATCTTCAAATCCTTCTCTATTTATAGTTGTGAGTTGTGGCATATGTCCGTTGGAGACGACGATGCCACGTGTCACAAGCGTCCAAAGAAAACGGCCACTATTCAACTTTGTTGCGACAGAGGCGGTTAATGCGGCCGTTCATGAGAGCAACTTTACTGTGTAGAGTAGGTAAGCGTTGTCGGCTTCTCATTGGTCGAGGTTTGTAGTTGGTGAGTGTCGAGTTGACCGTTCAAACTACCTCGTATGTCTTCTCGCCGAACATTTGAAGGGACTTTAAGTGCTTTGGGTCGCTTTTACGTCGGATACGGATGCTCGAAAGTCTGTCTTCTTCGGTGAGTCGTCGGACCGATAAAGTGAGCTTCGATAGTCGGTTGGTCGATCGCGAAGGTATACTGCTTGCACTAGTTCTTCTACTGATGACCATCAGCTTGTAGAGAATGCTTCTGCGAGGTCCGGTCCACCGATGCGGGATCTTCAAGCCGAGTTTGATATCACCGCGAAGAAGAATGCAAGCGATTACACTGATGACGTGGGGTTCTGAAAAGTATCTTCAGCAGAAGATCAGTTACAACTACCCCGTACAGGACTTAGACAAAATAATAAGCATTACATCAAGTCTAACCTATACATCAGCTAATCCTATCGACACACTAATCTACTGATATCAGCTCGGTTTTGGGATCTTCAATTCCATAGTACTACTATGATTTCCCTCAATTTCTTTTAACCCTAGAACAGCTAAGTATCAATCTACTGACTCATATCCAACAGTTCAGCTAGCTTGAAGATAAGTTAGATCAGTTGTTCAAAGAGAAGAATCCTTCTTCTTCTTCGTCATCGCAACTGATGGCAAACCACACATGTGGAGCATGCGGACAAAAGGGACACACTTCATTGCAATGTCA
Organism: Lavandula angustifolia; assembly: GCA_028984105.1. Lineage (NCBI taxonomy): Eukaryota > Viridiplantae > Streptophyta > Magnoliopsida > Lamiales > Lamiaceae > Lavandula > Lavandula angustifolia. The sequence continues at coordinate 17,274,384 of CM054816.1, read as the reverse complement.
TGGAGAGGATGCTAATGCAGCTGGTAATTGGAACAGACAACACAAGGTTCATCCGAACCTAAGGTGGAGACAAGAGGATCAAGTGCCGCAACCAACATGAAACCCTCCACCACAATCATACCATCAGCCGACATATCAGCACTAACAATTTCAGCCACCACCGCAGCAAGGGTATCAACAACCCTACCTCCGCATTAAAGATAATTTTAGCAGCAGAGTCAGCCGTCTGGCCAGGCCGACCAGAGCAGTTCATTGGAGAAAATGATGGCGGATATGATTTCTTCTCAGAAGGATGCCATTTCTTATCAACAACAGATGCAAGAGGAGATAAATCAGTCCAAGAGGGATGATCAAAGAACTTTCGAGAACTTTTCAAAGCAAATCTCTAAATTGAATTCTTCGATCCACGAACTGCAGTCAAGTCAAGGGAAATTACCGTCACAAGTCTAGCCCAATTCGAATGCTATGGCTAATGTAAGTCAAATTAGCATGTATGGTAAAAAGGAGAATGAGTTCAAGAAGGAAAGTGATGGAGAGCAAGGTGCCCATACACGCAAGCACGTGGAATTTCCACAAAGTCAAGTACAACAACTCATCCACCGCTATGACAATTTATACCGGACACCTACCTTTGGTACAGAGCAACCCTACAGAGCCTCACATAAAATGAGCTTCAAGCCAAAAATGTCAGTCGTGCCTCTGCTGGCCAAGCCGACCAGGGATCCTCTTCGCTTGAAGAATTGATGGGCGAGATGATTGCTTCTCAAAATGATGTCATTGCATATCAGAAGCAGATGCATAAGGAAATAACTTCAAATCATGATGAGATCCAAGCCATGAAGAGAGAAATGTAACAATAGAAGTGGGAGCACCAAAATATATGGGAAAACCTTTCCAAGCAATTGTCCAAGTTAAATGCCTCACTTCTTGATATGAAGAATAGCCAAGGGCAATGACCTTCACAAACCCATCCTAATCTAAACTCCTACAATTGCAGCCACATCATGTTGAGGAGTGGCAAAGAATTGCATGAACCGGCACCAAAGGCGAATCCTCAAAAGATTCAGATTGAAGCAGAACAGACCAACGGACTGGCCAAGTCGAGCACTCCGAAAGATCTGTAGCAAGGCTGAATGCTGAAGTAGAAGAGCAAACTGACAGGGAGGGGCGAACTGCCCAGATAGAGCCTGAGTTTGTACTTCCGCCACCGTTTCCTAAGGCATTGGAGAGGAAACGGACACCGAGCAAGGACTACATGGATCATGTGAAGCTGTTCGGAAAGCTGGAAATCAACATACCTTTCTTAGAGGCCGTTAAAATTCCCCAATTTTAACGGGTAAATTTCTCAAAGACTTCATAGCGGGTAAGATCCAACAGTTCGGGAAGGTGTTGATGGATACTTCGGTATCAGCTATCATCCAAAAGATGTTTCCCGCCAAGTGCGTGAACCCAGGTATGTTTACTTTACCTTGTTTTATGGGTAATGTGATGGTTAAGCAAGCTATGTGTGATTTGGGTGCATCTATCAATGTTATGCCACTTTCTGTGTATAATCAATTAACTGGAGTGGAGTTAGTGGCTACTAGGGTGATTATACAACTTGCTGATAGGTCATGCATTGCTCCAATATGTTTACTAGAAAATATCCTAGTCAGAATTAACAATTTTTTCTATCCTGTTGATTTTCTATGTTATAAATACCAATGATAGGCAAGTTGAGGGTACTGTGGGTGTTCTATTAGGTAGGCCACTTTTGAAGACTATTAGGCAGTGATTGATGTTGACGAAGTTTCCTTAAGTGTTAAGTACCATAATGAGATTTATGTTCATTACATTGCGGATGCACTTAAGAAACCTAATGATCATGAGAATGAAGTTGCACTTTCTACTGACGCAATTGAGAGCTTTGTCCATGAATATCTTAAGACGCGTTTGTTGTAGGATAAGATGGAACTCACTCTCACGTATGGATTTGCTGATTTGGATGGCAAAAACAAGAGGGATGAAGAGATTCAGGAGAGCATCATGGAACTCTATGACTCACCCGAAACTGGTACTATCGGCAGTATTGCTCACTTGCCCAAGCAGGTAGATTCTGACAGAATTTTACTATTTAAAGGGAAACCACCAGATAAAGCTTATTATTCTTCCCCTGTACAAAATGTGCTTCAGTTGCCCAGGCAAAGCGTTTACATCAGACTGTTATCTTCTGATGATCAGCCACGCATTTCAAAGCTGAAGCCCCAACCTGAAAGAGACAAGCAAAGGGCAGCTCCTCGACTGCCTTCTAGACACGACCTGTTGCAGCAGCCATTTCTTCAGTGAACATCTTGGCTTGCGACTATAATATGGTTTGGAATTGAGCACTTAGGTCGGTCTTCTATGCCTCAAGTGCTTTGTTGAGGATCTGTTCAGCATTGATAGACTTGGGAGTGCTGATCCTCTGCACTTCATTTGAAAGGTTTATCAACGTCTTTGTCTGAGCCTCAGGTGTCGGGGGGGGGGGGGGGGTGATCATCCATGGGAGTGTTACCCTCATCAGATCCTCCTAGATCTGCATCCTTGGGTGAGTCAGTTGGAGGAGGAGGAGGCGGAGGCTGAGTCTGAGAAGAAGACTCGCCTTGAGTTCTGATACGAAGGAGCATCAGCATGGCGGCCCTACGATCCTCGAGAGAGGCAATGTCGGCCGGCTTGCCATAACCAATTTCCTCCTGAAGTTGTTGTTCCCCGTGAACTAGCTCAGCTACCGTCTTCAGGCGGATCGTCTCTTCAAGCAGATCCCACTGAACGAATCTTAGACGCATATGCACCCGAGCCCGGATAGCTATATCTACGAGATCCTGATGGTCGTGGATCTCTGGAATCTCTCAACAACTTCTTCAGTGGCTCTGCTCCTAGCCTCAAGAATATAGGTTAGGATGGAAGAGGAGACCTCAGTAAGTTGGGTCGGTTTAGCTGTAGTCTTTGGCTGAATCTCCTCTGAATTAACTATTTTCACCTGCTCTTTTAGGGTCACATTCTCCTTACCTGACCTTGAATCCTCAATGGTCATGGGTGTTGGAGCGACTGAAGACTCTGACTTCTGTAGTGTCTTTCGCTTCTTTTGCTGAGTTGACTGAGTAGGGCGGGGATCTTGAGTGATCTCCAGAGGACGTTTATAAGCAAGTCCTCGCCCTATGGACTTCTCAGCAGATGCTGTATTTAGAAACTTGACCAGCTTCTGATCAAATAGTAAGCATCAGCAAACGATACTCTCTATGGGCAGTGATCATCGATCAAGATACTGACTTTATTGTCGTAGAGGAGTTTTCCCTTAGGAATGAGCTGCATGCCTTCATTAGAGTCTATGAACTTAAGGGATTGAGCTTTGAACTCAGCTCGAAAGAAGGTGTTCCAGTTTACGGGGCTCCGTCCATTATTGCCATCGTAATCTGGACACGAATGCGGGAAAGTTGATCAGATGAGCCCGCTGAACTCGTCAAGATGTGGTTGACTATGTAAGCCAGACCACGGAACTGAGGAAGCAGCTAACTTTTAGGAAAGGCAGCTTTGAAGACGACATGATCCTGACCGCTGAATCGGCAGAGATACTCATCAATAGAGGATTTTTAGTATCTGGCAAGGGAAATCCCTTCGTCTTCAAGATCAAAACTGTGATGAAGACAAGTCGCAATATCCAACTGAGTGGTTTGGTCCTCCCAATAATTCGGTTAGACCTCGTGCCTGGAGAGGATGGATGAGATATGCATTGATCGTCATCCTCTCGAAAGTTCAAAAGAACTCAACAACCAGGCGGGGCAGGCTCTAACGCGAAGCTCTAGAGAGAATCAGCAGAAGACCCGAGCTCTCAAGCGCGTCGAAGATAGGAACCATACACTCCACGCCACATGTCCTAAACGACAGGACAGGTTCGAAGAGAACGCTCTTCCCCGAAACGATCTCCTGAATGTCCTCAGGAATCAGCACATCGCTGGTGGGAATAGTTGCCATCTTATATAACTGAAATCTACAAAAACAGCGTTGGCACTTAAAAATAGAGTTAGTTAGCAAAGCAGATTTAGTTTAAGAATAATTACCGAATGATATGTGCTTAAGATGCAATAGGAGTCTAAGCAAGAGAAACAGTTTGCAGAGAGCACAAATCGTTCGAAAATGGTGGAAAGATGATAAGTGAGAGATAACATGCATATATATTCATATTTGAATATGAACAGTTTATAGGCATGCGGTCGAGATTAATAAGTTTTTAAGAGGTGGACGACTCAGATTATATGTTATAATAAGATATGATTACCGTGCCACATATAATCTTGACCTACTTATCTCTATCGCCTAAATGGTAAGGTGAAATGACATGCATTTAATGCGCCACAGTCAATTTTATGGAATGTCGTGAGTTTATGAGAACGACATACTCAATGCAGTGCGATGAACATTAAAGGCGGGAAATAAATGCTATGACATGCTGAATCACCAAATGCTGAATTAAATACTCATAACTTGTCAGCTGAACATCGTAGTTAGTTGATACCACATTGACGATACTGAGTATTTCAGCTGTACTGAGAGTAAGTTCCCCCTTACTCAGTACTTCCTGGATCGTTTTACTGAATCATGTCAGTAGGATCCAAAAGACCTAGTTCTACTGAGAGTTCATTGAATCTGGTCTCAGCTAGAGGTTTGATCAGGATATCAACTCTTTGTTTATCAGTGTGGATCTTCTCCATTCTGATATCCTTCTTCTCGACATGGTGTCAGATGAAGTCCGCGTGCTTGCACCGTGTATGTAGAACTGGGTTCTAAGTGATTGCAATGGCCCTTGTACTATCACAGTAGATCGACACTTCATCTTGATGAATGTCGTAGTCTCTCAGCTGTTGTCGAAGCCACAATATCTATGCGCAACAGCTTCCGGCAGCCATATATTCAGCTTCAGTAGTTGACTTTGCTACTGAATGTTGTTTCTTTGAAAACCACGATACGAGCTTACTGCCGAGGAACCGACAGGTTCCTAAGGTAGACTTTATGTCGATTCGGCAACCTACATAATCATCATCAGAATAACCAGTTAGTTCAAGGTTTTCATCAGTAGGATACCACAATCCAACATCAGGTGTTCCCTTTAGATAACGAAGAATTTTCTTCGCTGAATATACATGGCTCTTCTTGGTATTCGCCTGAAATCTTGCGCATGCACCTAAGTTATGTCAGGTCTGCTAGATGTAAGATATAATAAAGAACCGATAGTAGCGCGATAGTCAGTTGAGTTAACAGATACTCCCTCTTTATCAAGATCAATCTTGAGATTTGTGTTGAGATTGGTGTTTATAGGTATCTTTACTGACTTGCTGGATTCGCAGCCGAATTTCTTGATGAGATCTCTTGTATATTTAGCTTGATTAATGAATATTCTCTTCTTAAATTGTTTGACTTGAAGTCCAAGGAAATAGTTCATCTCTCCCATCATCGACATTTCAAACTTCTCTTTCATCATCTACTTGAATTTCTGACACATAGCCAGATTCCTTGATCCAAAGATAATGTCGTTCATGTACCAGTATGAAGTCTTCTCCTGACTTGATACTGAATAGGGTGCGATCCATTGTTCCTTTCTGAAGTAGAAAGTCTGAGATGGTATCATACCAAGCCCTGGGTGCTTCTTTTAACCCGTACAAAGCTTTCTTAACTCTGTAAACCTGATGTCTCTGCTGAAAGCCAGGCGGCTGTTCAACATAGACTTCTTCCTTCAGCACGCCGTTTAGGAAAGCTGACCTCACTTCCATCTGATAGACTGTGAACTGCTGATGTGTTGCATAGGCTAGGAATAGACGAATGGCTTCCAATCTTGTGATAGGGGCGAATGTTTCGTCGAAATATATTCCTTCAGATCGACAATATCCTTTGGCAACAAGTCGAGCTTTATTCCTGATAATGACGTTGTTTTCATCACGCTTGTTTTTGAAGACCCACTTCGTTCCTATCACGTGTTGATGTCTAGGTCTGTTAACAAGCTCCCATACGTCGTTTTGAGTGAACTGATTCAGCTCTTCTTGCATGGCAGTGATCCAGTCAGCATCATTCAGTGCATCCTCAATTGTCTGAGGTTCTTCAGTCGACAAGAAACAGGAGTATAAAGCGCTCTCTCCTTGACAGAATCTGGATCTTGTCTTGACACTAGCTAAGGGATCTCCAATTATAAGATTGGATGAGTGAGCATCTAGCCACGAACGACGATGTCTTGTTACTTCATCTGGAATTGATTCTACACAGATAGTAGGAGTATTAGGAATTTCAGTTGTATTATTCTGAGATTGAAGCAATTCAGTAACAAGGGTTGGGTTTACTGAGTCACCAGGTTCAGGGGCATTAAGCTCAGGAACATCAATAGTTCCCCCGGAGTTGTTATTCTCAGTAGAGGTCTCAGTTAGCACATGGGTTTCCTCATCGATCCGAGTTACCTCAGATTGATTCTGTTCAGTAGAATCAATCTGTTCAGCTACATTGCATGTTGGTTGATTTTGAATCTCATCATCTGAATCATCATCCCAACAATGCTGGATCTTTTCAATATTATCTTTTAAGCTTAGATCCTGTAGCTTGCTCCTGACCTCTTCAGCTTCTGGCTGAGAGTTTGACTTCCTGGTCTCGGAAATAAGTTCATCAAATACAACATGAGGACTTTCCTCCACGCAAAGGGTTCGGTAGTTAAAGACCCTAAAGCTTTGCTGACCCTGGAGTATCCTAAGAAAAATCATTGGTCTGACTTGCTGTCAAAGACCTTTAACTGGTCCTTTCCGTTACTGTGGATAAAGCACGGACAACCAAAAATATGGAAATGCGAAATAGAAAGTGTTTTCCCTTTCCATAATTAGTATGGCGTCTTCATGTGCATCTGCGTTAGTAGAGATCGATTCTGAGTATAGCAGGCAGTGTCAGTTGCTTCTGCCCAGAACTTCAATGGTAGACCTGAGTCTGCGAGTAGCGTCCTTGCTGCTTCTTTGAGCGTTATGTTCTTCCTTTTAGCAAGTCCGTTCTGCTGAGGCATACGTGCCGCTGAGGTCTCGTGTTCAATACCTTCAGCTTCACAGAAGTCTTTCACCATCAAGTTCAGAAACTCAGTTCCACGATCTGAGTGTATCGTTTGGATCTTGATATCTTTCTCGACACTCAGCCGCTTTAGTAGTTTCGGCAGCTCAGATTTGATGTCAGATTTGTTGGCGATAAATATCACCCAAGTCTATCTTGAATAGTCATCAATGATTACAAGAGCATATTTCTTTCCTCTGATCGTCACTGGATTGACTAGCCCAAATAAGTCCATGTGCAGCAGCTGAAGGATTCCATGCCTCACAGTTCTTATGCCTTTTGAATACTTCATTGTACAATCCTCTGTCTTTAGCGTCCCGTGCTAGCTTGTTCATTGTCTTGAAGTTCAGATGGTTCAATCGTCTATGCCACAATCATGTTGTTTTGTCACCTGACCTTATATGTGCTAGCAGGCAAGCTTCAGGTTCGGCGGTATTCCATTCAGCATAGTATATGTTCCTTCACCGCGATCCTGATAACACAGTTTTTCATGTAGATTTATCAAGAACATCACAAAAACCTACATCAAAAGTCACTTTATTGGAGTTATCACAAAATTGACTGACATAAAGGAGATTATGTTGAAGTCCTTCAACATAAGATACTCTAGGAACTGTCGTAGTCCCTATTTTCAATGTGCCGTATCCCCTTGTGTAGCCTTTGGAGTTGTCACCAAACTCAATTCTGGCTCCATCTTGCTGAACGTAGTCGGTCAGCAGGCTCTTTTTATGTGTCATATGTCTTGAGCCTGCACTGTCGACAATCCAAGGGTCCTTTAGCACATGCAAAACAAAAATAGATTCAGGTACCCTTTAGGTTTAGCTTGGGTCCTTAATTGTTAGATTTGAGGATCCAAACTTGTCTGACAGCCCTGACGGCTTCAGACTTCTTCTTGCCCTTGTTGTTTGTAACCTTTTCCACTAAGCTTGGAGGAGCTGACTTCTTAGTCTTTTGAGGTTCAGCTTTCTTCTTCTTGTGAACCTTAGGGCTTTTGACTCTTGGCTCATAGTAGTACGAACCGTACTGAGCAGGATGAGTCAATTGTTGATGGCCATACTGCTCGGTCCACCTAACCTTCTTGGTCACCCATGAGTTTGCTCTTGGTGTTCTGGGGCTAGAACCATGGGTCATCTTCTTGTTGCGAGGATGGGGTGCTAGAATTTTCTACTTGTTCTTTGCTTGAGGGGATGTATAGTTTGCATGTTGAGTTACCCCTTGGACAAACCTATCAGCCAGCTTTGTGGAGCTATTCTGTCATGAAGTGGAGGCTTCAAAAGTGTAACCAAGTCCTTCCTTAGTGGACCAAGTCCTTCCTTAGTGGAGTCTTTGAGATCGTAGAAGCTTCTCCAACTTCTCCTTGGCTCCAATGTACTGTTCTGTCATCAAGGTTCTCCACACTTCATCACTCTTCCTCAGAGATTCATATTCTGCTCTAGCTTGTGCGAGTTTTTCCTTGAGACTAGCGATTTCAGTCTCTTTCACAGAGACGTCTTTGGTCAACACTGAAATCTATGCTTCTTGGTCTTGAGACTTAGTCATTAGAGAGTTAATATCTTCCTTCAGTCTTAGAACAAGTTCTTCAGACTCAGTAGAGTCCTGACTTCTCTTTGAAAGTCTCTGATTTTCCGCTTTCAAGATTTCCATCTCCTGAATCGTCTTGCTGAACTGCTGGTTCATCTGAATTTGCTCTTCAAGCAAATCTTCATATACAAGAACCACATCCAGCGGTTCTCCTGCAACAGAGCTTGTGTCGTGTGTGCAAGGTGAAGAGGGGCATATAATGGGTTCAGAATTTACCTCAGCCTCTTCTCCGGCCATTAGACACGGTTCATCATCTTCTGTCTCGATTGCCATGAATGCGGCATCGTCATCAGACGATTCCATGAACAGTTCCTCATCACTTGAGCAATCGAACAACTCTCCAGCTATGTAGGCTTGCCTCTTCTTGATGAACTTGTCGCGTCGGGCTTGCCTTTCAACTCTTTCAACTGCTGAGAGTTCAGGACATTCGTACTGGAAGTGTCCTGGCTTTTTGCAGTTGTAACATACTGAACTTCTGCCATCCCTTATAGATGTGTCTTTTTGTTCAACGGGAGCAGCTTCAGTATTCCTGCAATCAGATAGAGGTTTAGTTTCACTTTTGAGGGTCATCAGTATTGCGTTTCGCGCAAATCAGTCGAGGTTATGTAGTTTCTTCTCTTCAGGAGTGAAGAGGCTCTTGTCCTTGGCAACCTTTGGGCCGGTTCTAGCACATGCTGTTCCGTCCAATGCAAGTTCGACTGAGTCGATCATCGAAACAATAGGTCCTTTCTCCAGGACATCGGTCATGCTGTCATGCAGCGAAGTTAAATGTGCATCCATTCTCACTCGCCATACCGTGTAGTTCTCTGTCAAGAACATGGGTACCGTCCTTATCCCTGAAATGTCAGCCATTGAAAAAGATAGGATATAGGATACAATGAAGAGATGCAAGATGCTGTGAAAATGGGTTTTCCTATGATCTTGTTCGAGATAGACCAGTATTCAGAAAAATGATGATCAGTAAGAACATCGCTCTGATACAAATTGTTGGTCCTGAGACGTGCTTCAGGTGTAGAGGGGGGGGGGGGGCGGGGAATACACCTGAATACAAACACGAAAGTCAACTCTAGCTGAGTGTGCTCTGAACTGAGTCAGATAGCTATATATGCTTTCAGATCGCGTGGGCAAAGATTTCTTGTACTAAGTTCAGCTCTACTGACTTATGTCAGTCGAACAGTCGTTCAGTATCAGAGTGTGTGCGGAAGTGTAGGCCTTATGAGATGTCTCAGTTGGAAAATCGGTTTTATGCTGAGTTTGATGAAATACAGTTTTATGCAATATGATCAGTTAAGAAAAGCAGCAGTAAATCAACACAACATATTTTTAAAGTGGTTCGGACACACTGGGTCCTACGTCCACTGTCCTGACCAAAGCAGGATACTTGTATTATTTATACAGAGCAAGTCTAAGTGATCTGTTCACAGGACAAATACAAACTTGATGTTTATACTGAGCAAGTCTTAATGATCTATTCACAGGACATATTCTCTACTTATAGTCGTAGTAACTTTTACAGGGTTTTCAAACTTAAGAGTTTGAGGCGTCTCCAACTATGAGGAAATTCTTACAATAAGAACGATTCACAAAAAGTGAACTCCCTCAGGGTTTCTAAGCTATGAATATTACAATGTAGGTCGCTTAGATAAGAGAAGGGGAACAAATATTCTCTAGATAGAAAAACTAAAAAGATTCTAATCCAAGTCCAAGTTCTTCGCTGGATATGCAGTGAGATTACTAGAGATCATTTGAGCGTTGAAAGATTTTGGTTCCCGGTATCTTTCTGCATGAAGACTCTCCTTTATATATAGCGTTCGATTTGTGAATAGATCCGTTGGAGAGGGTCTAGCCACGTGTCGAAACGACATGGACCTTAAAATTTGAACGTTGATGAGTAGGTGCACTGTAGATATACACCTCTTTTTCAATCTCGGAGTAGCTTTTGTCAGAACAGGTAAAGTGCTATCGGCTCCTTATTGGTCGATGTAGATTGTAAGGTGAAAACGGGTCGAATACGGATGGATAGTGCTCTCCCCATATTTTTTTCTCGAATTCGGAGTCGAATACGGGAAGGCCGGATATGAATGCGGATTCGGAATATTTGAGATACGAATACAGGGTGGATATACGACGAATTCGAATAGAATTCGAATAACAATAATCGGATAATATGATTCATAAATAACCATCTATTTGTGATTGCAACACATGAAAAAATCACGTATACAATATTTAATAGAAGTTTTAATGCAAACTATAATTAATATATTATACATTATGAATAGCATAATTTTTAGGATCAAGAAAGTACGAAAAAATTCCAAAATTCAACATAAAATACCTAACAATAACCATAGATGCACTTAATATATATATTTTTAATATCTTTTATTAATCTTAATTTATTATTATATTAAAAAATTAATTATTAAATAATTCGAATATCCGAATCCATAATCCGGGAAATATCCGATTAAATACGAGAAGATCGGATACTAGTGAATAATGTGAAATCCGAATCCGAATCCGTATCCGATTTAGGCTAACTGGATTCGAACCCGTATTCGACCGGATACTAGATTTGCTCCCCGAATTTGATCTCGATCGAATTCGGCTCCGGATCGGGCGGATAATATCCGATCCGTTTTCACCCCTAGTAGATTGGTAGGTGAGGCTTGTCAAACATCAAGATTGACTCCCTCTAAATCCTCGGACCTTCAACTGAAGTGACTTCCAACTGACGTTCTTCTGAGCATTCAGTGCATGGGCACGAATTCCTATACAGATTCAGTTGGTGGTCGGTTGGCCGCCGCCAACCATGCCATTATCAACCTCAAAGTCCAAACATGCCTCTTTCGTCCATCGACGCAAAATATACCTTTCCGGAATTCCATCAATCTGCATATTCTTAAACACAAATATTATGTGCTTACACAACAACCCAATCCTCATGAAAAAATTGCACCGGCATGTAATAGTTGTATATGTCTTGTTAAATGCTACAGAAAACTTACCATCCACGGTGTCGTCCACCTCATAATAATTCGAATCTATGGCAATACTCATACTCACCATGCAACAATTGTTCAATGCATCAATAATTTCCTTTTGAGCTTCTTTGAAAATAGAGGCAGTGTATACTTTAGCAGCATGATGCTCTATCGATAACTTTATCGCCAAAATAGGGAAGCTAGAATCATCAGTGCTCGACAAATGATTGTGTGCATGTCTTTGAGAACCCAAAGCACTCCAAAAGTGCATGAAAAATTCGATTACATTCGAGTCTTTATTAAGAAACTTCCCATAGGTGATGTTCTTAGACTCATAATTTAACGTAGTACGAAACCTTCCAGCCAAGGAATATCCCTGAAAAAGGCTGGAATCCAAAATCCCCGCAGGGCAAACATTCCATTGAACTATTTATGGTTAGACATTAAACTCCTCCATCACTACTTGCACCTCTCATTGAATTGCAGTGGATCTACAAATTAAGACAACACTAGATCGTTGAATTTTTTCATAAAACACGCATCACCTCTCAAATTTTGACTAATCTTATCTGCAACCTTAGTCATTATATATCACATACAATATCAATGTCATGTCAACGATTTCAGCAAAACATGTTCAACAACTTGAATGACTGCCGGGCCTTAATCTGTAATGAACAATTTAGGTCTTTGATTGTCCATACAATTCGGGAATTTCTCGAGCAGCCAAACATATGATCCCTCATTGCATATTAATTCGGCACCAAATGTTACGCACTTCCCATGATTGTCATTTCCAGTAAAAGGTGTAAAAACCATTTTGTACTTATAATATACAAAAATTGTGAATTAGAAACGTGAATAAAGTGCAACTAAAACTTTCATGCATTAATGCTTCCTCAAACAAAGGTGCAATAGTTTTCCATTAAAAGTGAAACTAATTTAAACAAACATTGAAGTAAATGAAAATATTAAACATACTTTTTGTTGGGAGATGATTCAGTAACTCCACAAATTGTTGGAAGCTGACTCAGTAGCCTAGTGCTCAGTAGATTTGAAGATCCCAAAGCCCTACTTTGATTGATGAACCATTTAGTTGTAATTGTTGTTCTGTGTCTGAGAGTTTCAGACTCAGTAGACACTCTTCGACTTAGTTCAGGCGCTCAGTTCTGTCCGCCGGTTCTTCAGCAGACTCTTAGCCTCAGTACCATAAGAAGAAGACTCAGTAATATTGAACTCAGCAGGAGCAGTATACTGAAAGGAGTCAGTGGAACTGAACTCAGCAGAAGTGGTTCACTAAACTCAGAGTTGATCTTCAGTAGAGCTGAACTTAACAGGAGTATGCTACTGAACATAGATCAGACTCAGCAACGGCTATACAGTCTTCTGACTGTCAGGATATCTCATAAGTCAAATCAGCAGAGTCATACGAGGTATAGAGAAGTCAGCTTCAGATCCACCTTGAAGTCTGTTTGTCTCACCTACTTTCTTCAGCCTCGATCAATGACAAGCGGCTAGCTGTCTACTTTCTGATTAAAGCTGCAAGTCAACAACTTTCCTTAAATGGAGGGAAAGGACTCTGTCACCATACTTTGAAAGAGCCGTTAGCTACCCGAAAGAGAGACACACATGGATCGTCATCTCCAACGAATCTATCCATATCTCTGCTCTATAAATAGAGGAAAGATTTCAAATTGAAGCTCACCTAGAAAACGAAGAACACAAGAGCATTCACGAGGAACTCAGAATCGACTTAAGCTTTCCGCAAGAACTTCATAGAGTAATGTCCAGCGAAAGGCGACATACTTGCTCAAAGGGAACCAAGCTGAATCAGATCATAAAGCCTCTAGTATCCAAGCGACTGAATACGAACCCAAAGTCTATACTTAACCGCTCGTCGCTCTAGAAGCCACTTTCTCGTTCCCTTCCCTCTAACCTAAGCTCATCAAAATATATCTATAGCTTAGAACAAAAGAGTTCATCTTTGAACTGATCCTTATTGTAAAGGACTCCTTCATAGTTGGGGAGTTTGTCAAACACTTAAGTTTGATATCTTGTAAACTGAGACTTGCTCAGTATAAATCTCAAGACCAGTGTTTGTTCAGTGCACAAACCGATTGAGACTAATTCAGTATAATAAAATAGCCTCCTGATCTTTTTGGGACAGTGGACGTAGGATTGTTGGATCCGAACCACTTTAAAATTGCTTTTGTTATGTGTTTTTACTGTTGCATTGATTACTGTTCATACTGAAAATATCTTTCAAAATCATTCAACTGAGTTTCAGCAAAGCTTAACAGATTGCACTAATATACTGAAACAATTTTCTTAAAAACGTTTTCTAACTCAACTGAACTTGGGCCTACACATTTCCGCACTATACTGAGCTTCAGCTGAAGGGTACTGAATTCTGACCTAAGTCAGCTAGCAGATTTCAGTGAAGTCAGCCACTCTGCCACGCGATTCAGAACAGCTTATTTGGTCTACTGAACCTGTTCAGTACGACATCTTCCTAAAAAGGACTGTTCGCGTTTTAAGTTGAGAAAAAGTGTTTTCAGTTGTATTCACCCCCCCCCCTCTACACCTGAACGTTTAATCTCAGGACCAAAACTTTTTCGTGTTGTATGTTGCATCATACGAGACAACTTCTCCAAAGAATTTGTAGCTCTGCTTACAAATACTATCGCCCCAAAACAAGCGTGTTAATCTATTATCCTCATCGGAGCATAAATCAAAAGTAAAATCTGGATTTGCCTTTTACGATTCCTCAAGCCATCCAGAACAAATTGACAATCCGTACCTTCAATGGACGCCCTTAAATCACAAACAAAATTCTTAAAATCAACTCTAGTACATCCAATGTTTTCATAACTTCACACCAACTCTTTGAACAATTTGAAAGACCTCATTGGTCTAATATTTGCCTTCACACAATTCAATATAAAACCTTGATGGCCAAAGTCGATTATTCATCTTCATAAAATGTTTATGCCTATCATGAACCATCTTATGAGAATGCTCCTCAATAAAGGAAGAGATCACATACCCTCTGGGACCATTGAATTTGAATACTGCTTTAGCCAAACATGAAGACCTAGAGGACATAGTACGCTTCCTTTTATTCATATCTAAGTTGCCGACAACTGCACCATATTCGTTATGCCCCTCACGATTACACGAAACATATTTTAGTAAAAAGGTTCCATCGCTATGCTTACGACTAGTAGCAAGTCGAACGTCAAATATATAAAAACAACCATAATCACGATAAAATTGTATTCCTTCGTCCAACGTCGTAAATTTCATCCCAATGAAAGGTTTGTGTTTGTTGGTCCGGAGACGATAAGTCAGGTGTAGAGGGGGGGGGGTGAATACACCTGTGCTCAGTTTCTTTTTCTCAATGAAGGTCAGCTGAGCTGTTGATTGCAACTGATGAACAGTGCCAAATAAGCCTTCGATCGCGGGAAAGAGTGAGTCAGCTGCTGAGCTCTCTCCTACTGACTGTTGTCAGTACTTTGAGAATCAGTCGGAGACTGTTGTGCGGAAAGTGTGGGGCCCGGAATTCGTCTCTTTTGAAAACACGTTTTAGCAAATTAAATCTTTTGGCTGTGCGCTTTATAAAATACGTTTTATGCAAGCTTATGATTTTCAAGTCAGTTGAATGCTATGCAATAAAACAGTAAAAGAACACAAGCGATATAACGTGGTTCGGATACGCAAGATCCTACGTCCACGGTCCTGAACAAAGTAGGAGAACTTGTTGATTATTTTGAGCAAGCCTCAGCAGGGATACTGTGCACTGGACAGTTCCCTCTAAGTTATAGTCCTTAGCGACTTTACAATCCAAACCTAAGTCTGAAAGGGAAGGGAATATTCTCCAACTGAGAAGGAGTTCTTACAATAAGAACAATTCACTAAATGTGAACTCCTTCGAATCTAAGCTATAAATATGACAATGAGCTTAGTCTAGAGAAGAAAGGGATCTAAGAACTCTAGAGAGAAAAACTAAGAAATCTTCTAAGTACGCAAGTTTTCCTCTAGATGATCTTTGAGTGTTCTAGAGCGTTTGTGAACTTGAGCTTGTCCCTTCGAAATTCCGTCACTCGGAGCTTCAAAAACTTCTCTATTTATAGTTGTGAGTTATGGCATATGTCCGTTGGAGACGACGATGCCACGTGTCACAAGCTTCCAAGGAAAACGGCCATAATTCGAACTTGTTGCAGCAGGGCAGTTAATGCACTGTTCATGACAGCAGCTTTACTGTGTAGAGTAGGTAAGCGTTGTCGGCTTCTCATTGGTCGAGGTTTGTAGTTGGTGAGAATATCAGAGTTGACCGTTCAACAACCTCGTATGTCTTCTGCTGAACTTTTCGAAAAGACTTGAATAGCTGGGTCGCTTTCCGTAGGATACGATGGCGAAAAGTCTCTGTCTTCTTCGATTGAGTCGGGCGACGGGGCATCTACCGAGTAGGTCAGTGGCGGCTGCGAAGGTACCGGGCTTGCATGAGTTCTTCTGGCGATGGCTTATCATCGTCTTTGGGTTGGCTTCTACCGAGGTTTACTCGGTGATGATCGAAGAACGCAAGCGATTACACCGATGACGTGGGGTTACGAAAAGTATCTTCGACGGAAGATCGGTTCAACAATTACCCCGTACGGGACTTAGACAAGAATATAAAAACGATTACAACAAGTCTAACCTATACATCAGCTAATCCTAACGACACACGAATCTACTGATATCAGCTAGGTTTTGGGATCTTCAATTCCATAGTACTACTATGATTTCCCCCAATTTTCTTTTAACCGAACAACAGCTGAGTATCATCTACTGACTCATATCCAACAATTTCCCCCTAATTGATGATGCCAAAACCTCTACCTCTACCTCTTAAACTTCTTAAGTCTATAAAAGATGCTATCCTACTGACAACAATTTCCCCCTTACAACATTCTAAGGGAAAGAAAAAAATAAAGGAATTTCAATACTTCAGTAGGTGGGAGATAAGCAAAATCAGAGAAACTGACTGTGAGTGTGTGTCAGATCACTTAGTGATCAGTCGTGAAAACACAATGCAAAGAGCTGAAAGACAATGAGTAATTGTCTGACAAGCAATAGGAACTGATATATATAATCAATGAAGTACAGGTTCCTATCACTATTACAAAAGATAGAAAAGAGAAAGACTACAGAAGCCTGAAGGCTTGAGTGCGTTCCCTGAATCCTGCAGATCTCTCCATGGGAGGTTCCAGACGATAGTATAAATAGATTCTCTTCCTCAGAGTCTGAATATCCTCGTCGTCTTCAGCAAGGTGGACACTCAGGTTGAAGCGGAATGCTGCAGCACTAACCTCATCTTCTATGTCCTTCGTACATAGAACTCCGCGCGCAGTTCTAGGAGGTGGGATGCGCCTGAAAGCTGGAGCTCTAAACGGAATATTCTGTCTCTTCATGATCTCCTTGAGCTGTTCCCTCAGCTCTGGATTGTCTGAGAAACATGAACTCATCAAAGGCTTGATCGATAGGTTGCTCTCGAGGATAGAATCCCCAAACATAGTAGCCTTTGATAAATTGCTCTTTAAGTTCTTCCCATTGATCATTAACCTCAGCCGGAACTCATCGATCGACATGAACAACTGAGTCCTTCTTGGCGAGAGGTGTTCTCTTCCTTGATCCTCTTGGGATTTGTCTTCTGGGATCAGCTGCTGGCTTCTTGGATAGGCTTATCATCTTAGCCATATCAGCCATTCTTTTCTTTTCTCGGAGAGCCGCTGCCCTACAGTCTCCTCGTCTGATATTTAGGCCTTGCAGCGTTGCCTCCCAGGTCGCTTGATCTTCCGCTATCTGCTCAGGTGTTAGAGTAGGAGTGGGAATGCTCTGAGTAGTAGCTGGGATCTCAGTCGGAAGAGCCTTAGCAAAATCTGCTTGGGTTTTCTTCTTCTGCTCTTCGACTGATTCGACCTTTTTCTTGCCTTTGCCCCTAACAGCTTTGCCCTTGGGCTTCTTTGCTGCTTCTGCTGCTTCTTCAAGCTGACGCTCTCGGTCCAGCTTATCTTGCAGCTGTTGGGCAATATAGAGGTCATAAGCCTCTTGCTCCGCTTTAGATTTGAATTTTCGGACCGGGGAGGAAGGAGGAGTAATAGCAGTAGCAATCTCCTTCCCCGGCCTCTGCGGAGGAGTCTGTTCTCCTTCAGACTCTTGCTCAACGAAGTGAGCAACATCTTCTATGTGAGCGGCAGAAGATGAGATGGGTGGAGGTTCTAGAGGAAATTCTAGCAGCAGAACCCCTGAAGTATCTTCAGCCTGAGCGGCTGAGGATTGAGCACGAGCAGTTGAGGGTTGTTCCACCTGAATATCTTCTCCCTGAGTCTGAGCATTAGAGGGTCCTCCCTCCTGACCACCCTCTACTATTTGGACATCAGCCATATCCGTATCAGGTTCATCCTTCATAATACCTTCCTCCTTTTTAGCATCATCTGCCTTGGAGAGTTGGGCGCGGATGGCTTGAATGTCTCTTTCCACATTGTGGACTGAATCCTTAATCTGAGTTGCTGTGGATTCGAAGTCCTTGACTAGATCGCAATATAATTCCCAGTCTTTTTCTTGATCAGCTCTAGATGTTTTAAGTTGTGCAGCTGACTCCAGACGGAGTTTCAGCAGAGCCTGATCCTGCGATTCTGTCATTTCTTGCTGAATAAGTTTTAGAGCCTCTGCCTGTTGAGTAATAGATTTCTGAAAGCTAGAGGTGGCAATCTTATTCCGTTCATCGATTTCGAGCTTAACAGTTGTGAGAGCTTGAGTCAGCTGCTCTGAAAATATCTTCTGCTGATTCTGGAGCAACTGCTGACTCTGAGCTTCTAGATCGACTTTCTAAGCTGCTAAGGCCGCCTCAATAATCTCCCGAAAGTTGGGTTGAGGAGTAGGTACTTGGAGTCTTTGAGATGTCGGCGGCCTATTGCGTCTAAGCTACGTGTGCCGAGCCTTGGTATACTTTGTCCACTTCAGATGGACGTCCTTAGCCAAAAGTCTGTTTTTCTCTCCTTGGCGTCGAATGGCTTTATTTACGGACTTTGAGGACACGGAACCGTGGTATGAGCTGGTTCCGAGCCTCTGCTCAGAAAATGTGAGGAGCTGCTCCCTACTGTACTTCGGAGCACCTTGAGCATCACCTGATGTATCAGGATGTGGTGAATTGCTCTTCTCACGACACTACTACAAAAAAGCAAATAGACAACGGTTTTTACCCCTTGTCTATGGCAAAATATACCGTTGTTGTAGGTCCCGTTGTCGTAGGGTCTCGCTCATAGACAACGGTTCTTAACCGTTGTCTTTAACATTTTCGACAACGCATTATAACCGTTGTTTTTGAGTTATTTTCTCTGTTGTCGTAAATACATTCGACAATGGTTAGGAACCGTTGTCATATATGTTCCGAGAACGTTGTCGTAGAGAGTTTCGATAACGGTTTATAACCGTTGTCGTAAATATTTCGAAGCGTTGTTTTAAATGTCTTTGACAACTGTTTAAGACTGTTGTCGTCAATTTTTCTGACCGTTGTGGTATTTATTTTTTATAACAGTTGAAACCGTTGTCGTAATATTTTCTACCGTTGTTGAAATTTGCGTTATCGTATAAATAGACGATAAGACAATGGTTTTTATCTGTCGAGAAGCAAAATATAATATTTCTCATTGAATCCTTGTCGAGAAGCTCCATACATACAAAATAAAAACTAAAATCTAGAGTGCACTCAAAGTTATATGAAAATCACTAGGAAATTCAAAAGACGAGCACAAACGCTGCTAAAAGACGAGCACAATACATCAATTTGGTGTCTGCTCATTGCATCCCTCATTTGCTGACTACTTGAAGGCTCTTCAACAATCTAAGTTACCCCACATCCAAATACCTTTATCTGCAACATATTGAAATGCATATATTTTTTCATTCAATGCAACAGAAGAGAGGAAGACTATAATATAGCTCATGATTTCATCAACATATATAGTTTACCACCACAAGATTACATAATAACACTAAGAACAACTAAAATATAACTCAATAATAATTCACTACCAAAGCATTAGAAGGCATATCTCACAATCACCAATCACGAGCAAAACATAAGATGACAATCACCAATCACTTCAAAAGCACAAACTGGGAGCAGTAACTGATACAGTTGATTGACCAAATTCTAAGCTATTAATCAAAGTACGTGTTTTCCACGGACTAATGTGTATTCCCAATTTATGAATCGTGTTTATATAATTTACCTTCCAAGTATCCTTGGTGAGTTAACTGGAGTTTCTGTTTTCACTTGCCCTAAACCTGAAATGCATCCAATTGAAATCTCTTATAAAGTTAACAAAGATTTCACAACAAAAGAAATTGCAGCTTTATGCGTCGATTTTCCTAGTGTCTTTGAAAAGGTTACAT
Source organism: Lavandula angustifolia (assembly GCA_028984105.1). Classification (NCBI taxonomy): domain Eukaryota; kingdom Viridiplantae; phylum Streptophyta; class Magnoliopsida; order Lamiales; family Lamiaceae; genus Lavandula; species Lavandula angustifolia. The sequence continues at coordinate 17,254,291 of CM054816.1, read as the reverse complement.
CACTAGAGTATAATAACTACCTATCCTATTATAGTAGGTTTTTCTCACAACTTTTATATAACTTCTATTTTCATATTCAAATTAATGTTCATTAACTCAAGCTGTAGATTTCCTTGTGCTATTGCTGGATCAGTCAAGTACTTAAGGATACTATCTTGAAAGATATTCCTACAATGGCATATATTTGTACTGCATCTCTAGTTCAGGAAACATAATTTATTGGAAATGAGTAAGAATACTTAGAAAAACAAGAAAAACAAACCTTCCACCGAGAATGCAACATGGGCTTCCTGCTCATGTAATGAATTTTCTTCTGCATTAGTGTTTGCTCCACTATCACCAAGTAAATCAATGACAGATATCTCTATAGTAATAGAAAACAAAAGGTGTTATAACTTCTAATTAGATCTACAATCATAAACGCTGCTAAAAAAAAGGTAGCAACTAATAAGGAAAGGGAGAAACACAATTCCTAATAAAGGGATTCGACGCAGATAAAGGTAACATGTGAATCCCACAATTCTTTTTTTTCACAACAATAGAGCAGCGTATGAAGAGACAAAGGGATTCGTCGCAGATAAAGGTAACATGTGAGTGATTTTTATGTGAAAATTAAGCCAGTTTAGTGGTGTTTCTTTCTCTCTTTATATGCTAAGAGATTTATAACAGAATGATATAAAATTAAGACTTTAAAGGGTTTTTAAGTTGGGGAAGGGTTTTGAAGTGCAGAAGGCGACAATGGTAGTAGAAAGTTAAGGAAAAACACTCAGCAACGCCCAAATTCACGAAATGCCGACACGACACACTAAACAAATATACGAAAACGACTAGAAGCAAAAAGCAAATCTGAGCATGTATCCGCGAACGAACTCAATCTCTGATGAAGGAATATCTCTCCCCCAGCTAGAGAGAGAGAGAGAGAGAAACCTGGTGGCTGCTGGTGTACGCCGAACGTCGGCCTTGGCAGCGGCGGTGCTTCTCGGTGCCGAAAGGGGTGAAGGGTTTTGAATTTGGGGAAGAAAGCGAGTAAGAATAATGAGAGAGAGAGAGAGATAGACAAACCTGGTGGTTGCTGGTGTTCGCCGGACGTTGGCCTTGGCAGCGGCTATTCAGTGGCGGCGGTTCTTCTCGCTGCCGGACGGGGTGAAGGTTTCTAAATTCGCAGTCCATTTCTTCTGATAGAGACGATAATGTCGACCTAACACTTAATTCTTCTTACTATGTTAATTTTTTTTAATTATATTATATATATATATAATATTATTGTATTATATAAGTGTTAAGTGTTACTAAAAGAAATTATAATAAATATAAAGTTTTATATAAATATATATAGTATTAATTATATTTAAATTATAATAAATTATTTAAACTTAAGTATTAGTAATATAATAAAGATTATTTATTTAAGTAATGATAATTTTTTATCATAAAGTATTTTTAAATTATATGTTAAAATGTGTATTTATAGATTTTTATATCAAAGAATTTAATTTAATTTTTATTATGAGTTTTAAAATATAAAAAATTATAATTAATATATATATAGATAAAGGACAACGTTAAACAACAACGCTTATAAATATCGTTGTCTATCGTACATAAGACAACATATAAATGATAACGGTTATCAGAATCGTTGTCTATGAGCGCTTGTTTGCACATACGACAACGGGTCAGCGACAACGGTTGTTAAAAACCGTTGTCAATGAGCGCATCCATATACTACGACAACGGTTAAAAGACAACGGTACACACTACCGTTGTCTATGAGCGCCTTTTTTGAGATACGACAACGGGTCAATGACAACGGTAGTAAAAAACCGTTGTCTATGAGCGCACTTTTGATATAAAAGACAACGGTTTTAGCTACGACAACGGTTTTTCCAGCTACGACAACGGTTTTACACGAAAAACGTTGTCTTTCAAGTGTTGTCGTAGGCCAAATTTGTAGTAGTGCGGGGAGTTGAACCCTCAGCAGAGCCTCCCAACTCTGTATCCTTGGGTGTCTGATCCTTCCTCTGATTGTTATCATCATCTTTCTTATCATCAGCAGGAGGAGATGGGGGTGGAGAAGTGTTACCTGGGACTGACTCTCGCAAGCTTAGAAGGTAAAGCATTGCGGCTCTGAGATCTTCAAGAGTAGCTAAGTCAGCTGGTTCTCCGTACCCTATGACTTCTTGTAGCTTCTGCTCCTCATCGTGCAGGTAGAGAACTGAGTGGGTTTTGATTATGTCTTCTAGAATATCCCAACTCAGAAATCTTAGAAGCATTTGAACCCTAGCCCTGATGGCTATGTCGACTAAGTCTGAGTGCCCAGCGATCTCAGGAATATGATCGTGTACTTCAGCTACGGCACGGAGACGAGTGGTGTAAATAGCTGTCCACTCAGTCGGATTCTCCTCAGTCGGTTCCCTAACGTCCGACTGTGTGTCATCGGAGCTGATGACTTGAGCTTTCTCCTTGAGGGTTGCTCCTTCAATCCCTGTATCGGAGTCTAAGATATGCTCATCTTGTTGTGGAGGAGGAGCCTGTGCTAAGATGGTTATCGGCTGAGCCATAGTGACCTCAGCTGGTCGTGGCTTATTAAGCCTCCTCCTCTTGGGCACGTCGGCGGGGGATGGCAAGACGAGGAGGTTCTCTTTTGCTCGGGTGGCCCTTTGCCAATCGACTTCTCCGTCGCTTCTTTAGTACGAAACTTTATCGGCTTAGTGTTGTACGGCTTTGAGTCTTCAAAAGCCGAGTTCCTCTGTACAACACTCTCTATTAGGGACCGACATCTTGGTCCCGAATAGAAGCTTACCCACACCGGCCAACCTCCTCTCGCCGGTGGGTAGCGTAGTGAACTTCCGAGCTTGGGCTTTCATCCGAGTTGTATAATAGTCGGCCCGAGTTCACTTCTACTCCATCATCTATAGCCATCATCAGCGAATCCTTGGCTTGGACGGTTGATCGTACGATCCAGTGAGCTTGTCGGTATGTGCGAGACCACATACGCTAAACCTTTGTCTCGAGGTAGCAAGAGATTCCTCGGGAGAGGCTGTCTTGAACGTCGGATCACTGCGTCCACAGAACTTTTGCACATAAGCGTTGATCTCCCTCTCCTTATATCCGATAGGGGAGATTCCAGAATTAGGAAGCTGAAACGCGAGGAACAGAGCCTCTCGGATGTTGAAGGTCTTCTGAGACGCCTTCCACTTGTTCGGATTAGTCTCCTCCATGTAAGAAAACGAGGCTTCTTCTCCTTCGGCAGCCACTGAATTCCAGTTGAAATATGCCTCCGCCACTTGCCTCGGCAGACTGGCACGGGGATGCTTGGTCACGAGGGTCTCCAACCCAGACCTCTCCAGAGCATCGAACATCGGTTCCAAATATCCACCTGGCGGAAAGCCATTGTGGGTTCGAACTGAATCCGGATGGTCATGATCTCCACTATAGGTTCAGGAGTCTGTACGATCGCCATAGAAATCTGCAAAACAACTTGTTAGCACTTGAAAATAGAGTAAGTTAGTAGTTATCAGCAGATTTTAATACATTACCGAGTATTAGAGCTTGAAAGATGCACATGCAAGGCAGTTATAAGAAGTAGAAACTGATTGCGAGAAAAGCTCGTAAGATATGAAAATGGCGAAAAGTAAGGAATGATAGAAGATGAAAGATTTTATATATACTGGCTTGATTGCACGTTTTAATCTAACGGCTGAGTTTTAATCTTTCATAACTATGGACGGCTAAGATTTAATGTTAAAAAAGGATGATTACCAAAGCCGCCTAAAACATAGATCTACGTAATAAAGGTAAGTGAGAAGACATGCATTAAATGCGCGACAGACAACATTAATTACTCAGGTTAAGGTTTCCTACTGATCTTTCCTTAAACTATTAATGGCGGGAAATGAATGCACATTAACTACTGAGTGTGAGCGACTGATGCAATAAATGCGAGCATGCTTCAAAAAAAAATAAGTACACAAAATTACGCAAACCTCTTGAACTTGAACTTATCAGCGGTTACCGTTATGTATAAGGAGAATGGTTGTCATGCTGATGACTATGTTCCCCCTTGCTGTGTACAGTGTGACTTTCCCAACTGAGTCACTGTACTTAGTTATCTGACCTGTCGTACTGATTCCTTATGCTGATACCAATTGTTACCAATTGTTGGGCAATGATGTTCTCAGTAGTCGGCATCTACTGACGCATCTCAATAGAATCTAGTAGACCTAGCTCAGCTGATAGTTCTCTGAACCTGTTCTCAGCTAGTGGTTTGGTCAGTATATCTGCCCTTTGCTTGTCAGTATGGATCTTCTCCATCCTGATATCCTTCTTCTCGACATGGCCTCTGATGAAGTGGTGTCGGATATCCACGTGCTTGCATCTGGTATGTAGAACTGGGTTCTGAGTTATGGCAATTGCACTTGTGGAGTCGCAGTAGATGGGCACTTCATCCTGAGTTATACCATAATCTCTAAGTTGTTGTCGAAGCCAAAGGATTTGGGCACTGCAACTTCCTGCAGCCATATACTCAGCTTCAGTAGTGGACGTTGCTACCGAATGCTGCTTCTTTGAAAACCAAGAAATCAGCTTGTTGCCTAGGAACTGACAAGTTCCGGAAGTTGACTTTCGATCTATCCTGCATCCTGCATAATCGGCATAAGAATAACTTCGTCGGTATTAAGTTATCATTAGCAGGATACCATAACCCAGCATCAGGTGTTCCTCTTAAATAGCGCAGAATCTTCTTCGCTGAGTCTAAATGACTTCGCTTGGGATCTGCTTGGAATCTTGCGCATACACCTACAGCATAAGTTATGTCAGGATGGCTAGCTGTTAAATAAAGTAAAGAGCCTATAATAGCTCTATGTCTAGATCGATTTTAAAGTTCGTGTTCATGGGGATTTTGACTGGCTTGCTGGAGTCGCAGCCGAATCTTTTGAGAAGGTCTCGAGTGTATTTGGCTTGATTGATGAAGATTCCTTCAGGTGATTGCTTCACTTGAAATCCAAGGAAACAATTCATCTCTCCCATCATGGACATCTCGAATTTCTCTTTCATCATCTTCTCGAACTGCTGGCATATGGTCTCATTTCTGCAGCCGAAAATGATGTCGTCCACGTAGATTTGCACCAGTAGGATGTCATCTCCTGATTTTATGTTGAATAGGGTGCGATCTACTGTCCCCTTCTGAAAACCTTTCTGAAGTAGAAAGTCTGATAGGGTATCATACCAAGCTCTGGTGCTTGTTTTAACCCATACAGAGCTTTCCTAAGTCTGTACACTTGATGTCCCTGCTGAAATCTGGGCGGTTGTTCCACGTAGACTTCTTCCTTCAGTACGCCGTTCAGAAAAGCCGACTTTACATCCATCTGATAGACTTTGAAGCCTTGATGTGTTGCATAAGCTAGGAATAGACGAATGGCTTCCAATCTAGCGGCCCGGAGCAAATGTTTCATCAAAGTCAATTCCTTCCCTTTGATCGTATCCCTTTAGCAACTAGTCTTGCTTTATTTCGACAATGATGTTGTTTTCATCTCGCTTGTTTTTGAAGACCCACTTAGTACCAATCACGTGCTGATGTCTCAGGTCCGTCAACAAGCTCCCATACTTCATTTCCGATGAACCGGTTCAGCTCTTCTTGCATAGCAATGACCCGGTCGAGCATCTTTAAGTGTGTCCTCTATCGATCGAGGTTCTTACGTAGACGAGAAAACAAGAGTAAAGTGAGCTTTCTCCTTGACTTAATCTTGATCTCGTCCTTATAGTTGTTGATGGATCTACAATGATAAGATCTCGAAGAATGAGCATCGAGCCACGAACGCTCGAGTCGGGCTTCTTCTTCCGATACTACTTACGCACGGTCGGTAGGAGTGTTAGGCATTTCGATAGTGCTTGTTCTATGATCGTAGCAATTCGGTAAGAAGGTTAGGATCTACCGAGTTTCCGGGTGTTCGGGGGCATTTAGCTCGGGAACATTAATCGTTCCCCCTGAGTTTATATTCTCAGTAGAGGTCTCAGTTACCACTGGGGCTTCCTCATCGACCGATGTTACCTGTTGTTGATTTTGTTCGATAGAATCAACTAGGTCAGCTACATCGACTGTTGGTTGAGTCTGAGTTTGTTCATCGTCTGACTCATCATCCCAACAATGCTGGATCATTTCAGCTTTATCAGTAAGTCCGAGATCCTGTAGCTTGCTGTTGACATCATCAGTATTTGACTCTGTTTCTTTCCCGTTCTCAGCAACAAATTCATCAAAAACAACATGAGGGCTTTCCTCCACACAAAGAGTCCGATAGTTAAAGACTCTAAAGGCTTTACTGACTCGAGAGTAACCTAAGAAAACTCCTTGATCAGATTTTCCATCAAAGACCTTCAGCTGATCTTTCCCATTATTGTGGATAAAGCAAGGACAGCCGAAAATATGAAAAATGAGAAATAGAAGGAATTCTCCCTTTCCATAATTCATATGGTGTCTTCATGTGTTGCTGAGTGAGTAGTGAGCGATTCTGAGTATAGTAGGCGGTATTAGTATCATCAGTCCTCTCCAAACCTCATCACTTCTCCTGAGAGAATCATAGTCCTTCTGTACGTCTGAGAGTTTCTGACTGAGTTGGGCTATTTCAGTCTCTTTCTCAGAATTGTCCTTAGTCAGGACTTTTCTCTTGAAGCTGAGACTTAGTCATAAGAGATTCAACCTCTTTCTTGAGTCTCGCAACTAGATTCTCTGACTCAGTAGAGACCTGACAATCAGAAGAAAGTCTCTGATTCTCAGCCTTTACCTGTTCTAGTTCCTGGATGGTTCTGCTTGAACTCTCTGCTCGGTGAATCTGTTCCTCTAGTAGATCGTCGTAGGCTTGTACCACATCTAGAGGATCATCTGAGACCGAGCACGTGTCGTGTGTGCTTTGTGTGAAGAAGAGGTAATATTAAGTTTAGAATTTACCTCAGCCACTTCTCCGACCATCGACACTATTCGGTGATTCCTCGGGAACCTTCTCTCCGACTTCAACGGCTACGAATGCGGCTTCATCTTCGAGAGAATACATGAATGTATCCTCTTCAATTGAGTTATCGGATATCTCTCCCGGCTATGTAGGCTCGCCTTCACTTGGCAAATTTTTCTCTTCGGCCTACCGTTGCGCTCTTTGAGCGGTGAGAGTTCGGGACAATCATACCGATAGTGTCCCTCCTTCTTGCGATTATAGCGGTGGATGTTCTGCTTTGCTCCTTACCGATGAGTCTTTAGACGGACCGGCGGCAGACTCCGATTTCCCGCATTCGATAGAAGGATTAGATTCTTCTTTCTTATGATAGTCTTTCTTACCCGAAGAAGAATCTCGGTTGTATTTCCTCGGCTTTACGACTTTCTCCTTTTCCCTCGATATTTGAGAGCCATCGGTGCTAGGCGATCGGGGCCTGGAGTTTCGGAAGACTTTGCTACGATGTGGCCACGCTTTGCTTGAGGAAATAGGCTTGGCTCTCGTGTTGCTTGTTGCCTTGAAGGCATGGTCGAACTGTGTGTCAGCTGGAGCGCTTAAGCACTTTTGGGGTAGGCTATGCTCGAATTCCTCCGATTTTAATTATGAAAATATAACATCAGGAGTTAGAGCATTTAGATCAGAGCGACGTAAATAAGTAGCAAAAGGAAGCCACTTCTGTCGGGGCAACGCTCTCAAGATCTTGGTGTTCATCTCCTTGTTGGTGAACGACCTCCCCAGCCCATTGATGACATTGACTTGATTGGTGAATCTGACACTCAGCTCGTCAATGGTTTCAGTAGGCTCCATTGCAAAGGCGTCGAACTTCTGAAGCTCTAGCTCGAGCTTGTTTTCTTTGATCTGAGGGGTTCCATGGCTCGGTACGGCCCAAGGCGTCCCATAGCTCTTTCGCCGTTTTGCAATCCTGTACCCTTCCGAGGTGTGAGTCACTGAGCGTAGTCAGTATGGCATTACGTGCAACTCGGTCAAGGTTGTGCAACTTCTTTTCTTCAGGCGTGAAGGCAGATTTATCTTTGGGAACCTTAGCACCAGTTTGTGCTCCCACGCCTCCTCCAGCAGCAAATACTACGCTATCGATCATGGGAATGATCGGTCCTGACTCTAGGACATCTGACATGCTGTCGTGGAGTGACGTTAGGTGTGCCTCCATACGTACGCGCCATACCGTGTAGTTCTCTATTGATAACATCGGTACCATCCTAATACCTGACATATCAGACATCGTAAGAGTAAGAGTATAAGGATGCTGAAAAGATGCTTATGCAGTGAAAACGGTTTTCAGGATCAGTTCGAGAGGACCAGTATTTCAGAACCGGCGATCACTTGAACACCGTTGCTCTGATACCAATTGTTGGTCCGGAGACGATAAGTCAGGTGTAGAGGGGGGGGGGGGGTGAATACACCTGAGCTCAGTTTCTTTTTCTCAATGAAGGTCAGCTGAGCTGATGATTGCAACTGATGAACAGTGCCAAATAAGCCTTCGATCGCGGGACAGAGTGAGTCAGCTACTGAGCTCTCTCCTACTGACTATTGTCAGTACTTTGAGAATCAGTTGGAGACTGTTGTGCGGAAAGTGTGGGGCCCGAAATTCGTCTCTTTTGAAAACACGTTTTAGCAAATTAAATCTTTTGGTTGTGCGCTTTATAAAATACGTTTTATGCGAGCTTATGATTTTCAAGTCAGTTGAATGCTATGCAATAAAATAGTAAAAGAACACAAGCGATATAACGTGGTTCGGATACGCAAGATCCTACGTCCACGGTCCTGAACAAAGCAGGAGAACTTGTTGATTATTCCGAGCAAGCCTCGGCGGGGATACGTGCGCTGGGACGGTTCCCTCTAAGTTATAGTCCTTAGCGACTTTACAATCCAAACCTAAGTCTGAAAGGGAAGGGAATATTCTCCAACTGAGAAGGAGTTCTTACAATAAGAACAATTCACTAAATGTGAACTCCTTCGAATCTAAGCTATAAATATGACAATGAGCTTAGTCTAGAGAAGAAAGGGATCTAAGAACTCTAGAGAGAAAAACTGAGAAATCTTCTAAGTACGCAAGTTTTCCTCTGGATGATCTTTGAGTGTTCTAGAGCGTTTGTGAACTTGAGCTTGTCCCTTCGAAATTCCGTCACTCGGAGCTTCAAAAACTTCTCTATTTATAGTTGTGAGTTATGGCATATGTCCGTTGGAGACGACGATGCCACGTGTCACAAGCTTCCAAGGAAAACGGCCATAATTCGAACTTGTTGCCGCAGGGCAGTTAATGCACTGTTCATGACAGCATCTTTACTGTGTAGAGTAGGTAAGCGTTGTTGGCTTCTCATTGGTCGAGGTTTGTAGTTGGTGAGAATGTCAGAGTTGACCGTTCAACAACCTCGTATGTCTTATGCTGAACTTTTCGAAAAGACTTGAATAGCTGGGTCGCTTTCCGTAGGATACAGTAGACTGAAAAGTCTCTATCTTCTTCAGCTGAGTCGGCTGAGAGGGCATCTAATGAGTAGGTCAGCTGGCGACTGCGAAGGTACTAAGCTTGCATGAGTTCTTCTGCTGATGGCTTATCAGCTGTTGGGTTGGCTTCTATTGAGGTTTACTCAGCTGATGACTGAAGAACGCAAGCGATTACACTGATGACGTGGGGTTCTGAAAAGTATCTTCGACAGAAGATCAGTTCAACAATTACCCCGTACAGGACTTAGACAAGAATATAAAAACGATTACAACAAGTCTAACCTATACATCAGCTAATCCTAACGACACACTAATCTACTGATATCAGCTAGGTTTTGGGATCTTCAATTCCATAGTACTACTATGATTTCCCCCAATTTTCTTTTAACCGAACAACAGCTGAGTATCATCTACTGACTCATATCCAACAGTGTTCAACGGGACAATTGGTAACAATTTTCTCGACAACCTCTATATCATCGCTATCACTTAAGAAGAAAACAAATTTGACGTAAAGTGAAGTAAAAATAAACAAGCGTGCATATAATTTTGCAAGAAAGTGAATTCGCATCATAAGTCAAAACAAATAAAAAACGAGACTCTCCTAAAACTACGACAATCTAACCAAAATAGGAACTTAAAGCAATACAAATCTATTCTGGGTTCAAAACCGATGAAACTAACATGAATAGACTGATAGTGAATGAACATCAACAAAAAATTTAGAAAATCCTACCCAACAATAATACAACCACTCAAGATCTCTACGAAGGAACATTAAGGAAGAAGGATTGAAGATACATTCGCATTTAGCAGCAATAACGCTATTAACACTCAAACACATAGTTATTGGAACTGGATTTTAGCCATTTAAGGCAAAGAATCATTCGTCAATTTTAAAAATCAGAAGAAAATACGAGTTTGTAGGTAGGAAAAACAAAAAATTGAACATCGAATGAACTAACCCATAGTAATTTGATGAAAAACGAAGGAATTCTAGCTTGAATCCGTAAAATCGAAGCTTGAGTGGGAGAGGAAAGCCGCAACGGAGACGGGAAAATGCATTGTTCTCCTTTTCCTTACAAACATAAAGCTAAGATGACGAAAATGCCCTTTGTGCAGTTAATTTTTGAAGAAAGTGCATCGAATTTTATTTAATGAAGTCGTGATCTTGGCCCTTGGATCACTGGATCAAGCAGCCATGATTTGTTCCTAATTCCTACAACGACTGGTGTTCTCATTTGAACTCCTCCCTCTCTCTCTCTCTCTCTCTCTCTCTCTCTATATATATATATATATATATATATATATATATATATATATATATATATATATATATAGAGGTTCAAATGTGAACAACATGTTATCGTGTGAACGTGTGAACACTGCACTTTAAAGACAAATGTACTGCACTTTAAAGGCAAAGATACTGCATTTTAAAGTGCAGTACTTAAAGTGTAGTACATTTATCTTTAAGTGCAGTACGTAAAGTGCAATATTAAAGTGCAGTATATTTACCTTGCAAGTGCAATACAATTGTCTTTAAAGTGCAGTGTTCACAGGTTCACACGATAAGGGTTGTTCACACGGGAACCACTCCCTATATATATATGTTTTGGTTCAAATGAGAACACCCCCATTAGTGTGAGAAGTGGGAACATTTTTGGATCATTAGATCGAAAGTTGGATGGTTGAGATTGTGCTCCTTTATTAATTTAATATATATTTTTTTAATCTCATTAAGGGTAATTTAGTAAAGATTTATTAAAACATTTGCAATATTGCTGAAACATTCTCTCTCCCAGGACGTCGTTCTTCACTTCTATGAGCACAAATCTGTTTCTCTCTATTCCAACGAAACTTCAATTATTGCAGCTTCAATTTCCGGTGAAGCTTCAATTTCGGCTCCCACTCTGGCGAAGCTTGAAGAATTTTGGCTCCATCTTTGATGGCTTCACAGTTTAGAACTGGATGGGTAATTATTTGTTGGTCCAGAGATGAGCTTCAGGTGTAGGAGAGGGGGGGGGTGAATAACCTGAATGCAAATTTCAAACTCAGAACGCGAAAGTCAGCTACGCTGAAGAATGCTACTGAATTAGTTAGTTAGCCAAATATGCTTTCTCGATCACGTAGGCAGAGATTCTTCTACTTAGTACAGTTTTACTGACTTATGTCAGTGAACAGGAGTTGTGTGCAGAACTGTAAGCCCTAATATAATCGTCTCAGTTGAAAAGCCATTTTATGCTGTTTTATTAAAACTCAGTTTTATGCAAAATGAGCAGTTATCAATGCAATAGTTAAAATCAACAAAATTTTTAAAGTGGTTCAGACACGCTGGGTCCTACGTCCACTGTCCTGAACTAAGCATGAGTTCTTCTATTAATTATACTGAGCAAGTCTCAGTCGATCTGTTCACAGGACAAATTCGTTCTTGTTTGCTCATACTGAGCAAGTCTCAGTTAATCTGTACGCAGAACAAATATCTACTTATACTCGTAGTGACTTTACAATTCTGAACCTTGAAGGTTAAAGTTTCTCCAACAATGAAGGAGTTCTTACAATAAGAACAGTACAAAAGATGAACTCATTCGAGGTTCTAAGCTATTGATATTACAATGAGCGCGCTTCGATAGAGAAGGGGAACTAAAGGATCTCTAGAGAGAAGAACTAAAATGATCTTCAAATGAGCAAGTTCTTCGCTGTGTTTGGCTTTGAGTTCGCTAGAGTATGTTCTCTTGAAAGCTTGTGTTCCCTGTGTCTTTCTACATGAAGACTCTTCTATATTTATAGTCTTCGATTGACAATAGAAGGTTAGTAGTATTAAAAGATAAAAACAAAGCCAACTGACAATAAGTAGTTGTCAAAGGCCTATAGAAAAGATATCATATACGATCAGAGATGATTACAGTTACAGGACAATCTAATTCTATCAACTAAGACTAGAAGAAAATTAGTTAGGCTTCTTCTTGAATAGCTGCATGCGCGCCTTAAGGTCAGCAGACTTCTTCTTAGGAAGCTCAAAGCTATAGGATGAATAGACTCTGTTCCTCAGTGCTTTGATATCTTCCCTGTCTTCAGCAACGTTCTTATCCAGATCTCTTCTTCTTATAGTATCATTAATTTCTTCCTCTATCTCCTTCTTACATATATTGTCTTGATGCGTGAGAGGAGGAGGCAAATATCTGTTTTCAGGTGCTCTGAGAATCTGACATGACTGATTTAAAAGGGTTTGGATTTCAGCGTCGAGAGGAGGATCAATCTTCATCAGAAATTCTTTGAACTTTCCGTCTGCATCAGTTTGATCATCAAATATCTTCCAGATGTAGAATCTCTTGATGAAATCGATCTTCAGTTGTTCCCATCTTTGATTCAATTTCCATGGAACCCATTCATCAGTCTTCTTGTGAAGGATTCTTTTCACATCAGTTCCTAGGTTCGCTTCCTCTGAAGAACTTAGAAGTAGTAGGAACACTTCTATCCTTCTCAAGAACTCTCTTTGGCTTCTCTCTCCGTCTTCGTTCTCTGTCTGAGAGCTTCTAGATCAGCTTTATGAAGTCTTTCTCTAGCCTCTCAGATTTGTCTGGCTTTAGCAGTTATGTCCTTGCCTCTCTCACAGCTATCCCATAACTCTTTCAGTTCAGCTTCTTGTCTCTTAGAGAGCTCAGTGGATGGAATATGCTGTTGAGTTTCTGAGTCACTCGGTCTTGCTGATTTGGACTTAGTTGCTCCAGGCTTCTCATATTCTTTGGACTTAGGCGGAGTTTGAGCAGCTGACCTGGATTGCCTAGGCAGTACAGATCTTGTTCTGGGAGGAACTGAAGATCAGATCTGTATGCCTTTCTTGGCCTTGGTCTGCTTCCTCTCATCTTGGTTTTGAAGTTCTCGCACCAGTTTTTCATCGTATGCAATATGTTCCTCTGGCGTTCTGAACTTCAACTTTTTAGGTTTCGAAGGACTTGGGGGAGCAAGGGCTTTTCCTTTGGCTGCTGACCTGAGTGGTGGCTCTTCTTCAGTTAAACCTACAAAGTATTTGGTCACTTCAGTTATAGCTTCGTCAGCTAGCTCTCCTGAGCCTTCACCCTTTTCAGTAACTTCTCTCCCCTTACTTTCAGCTATCTTTTCAGCTGCCTTACTAGGTCCTACCTCTTCAGCCTTTAAAAGAGTCAGTAGTCATTCACTCCTACTTCCTTCCCCCTTTTTGGCATCATCAATGATCGTAGCCAGGGAAGTGACCATCCTTGTAAGGTCTTCTACTATCATGCTGATGGATTCAAGATTAGCTGCAACATCTCCAGCTGCGTTAGTGTATGCGACCATCGCTTGTCATGTTCAGCGTTGAGGGCTGCGAGTACTTCAAAAGAAGAAGCCTCGATCCGTCGAAGGTATGCGTCAATTAAGTTTGTAGCATCCTTCTCAATGACCTTGCAGGCATTATGTTGTTCCACTAGTGCTTTGGTTACACTTTCAGTGGCGAGCTTGTTACGCTCTTCAACTGCCTTGAGGACTGGATCCATTGCAGTAGCTATATCTTCATAAAATCGTTTGGCCTGAGACTGCAGTATAGTCTAAAATTGAGCATTCAAATCGGTCCTTTGCTCTTGAAGCGATTTGCTGTGGATCTCTTCAACAGTAAGATTCGAAGGAGTGCTGACCCTCTGCACTTCAGCAGATAAGTGGCTAAGCGTTTGAGTATGAGCCTTAGTGAATTGACTGAATTTAGTATTCACGTCTATGGCTAGGAGACGGTTCTTATGAGCTTGATGCTTAATGCACTTATTAATGGACGTCGTGCTGATGTTTGTAATCTCAGCAGCTTGATATCTAGACTGCTTCTTCGGTTGAGATTTAGACGGCGTGGGGATGATTGCGCCTGAGGATGGAGGAGGTGGAGGTGGCGAGTCATCCCTGGGAGATTTTCCCTCAGCAAAGTCTCCCTAGTCAGCATCCTTGGGTGGAGAGTCGGGGTAAGAGTCAGACTGAGTAGACTGACCAGGTTGCCCCTTCTGACTCAGGAGCATGAGCATGGCAGCTCGAAGATCATCCATCAAAGCTATATCAGCAGGCTCGCCATAGCCTATCTCCTCTCGCAGTGTCTGCTAGTCTTGGATCAGTTCAGGGACTGTCCTAAGGTTGATCGTCTCAGCTAAGAGATCCCATTCCAGGAATCTGAGACGGATCTGAACCCTCGCCCTGACTGCGATGTCCACAAGATCCGCATGATCGAGGATCTCGGGAATCTCATCCGCTATCTCTTTTGTAGCTCGACTCTGAGCTATCAGAACTGAAGTAGGGATGGATGTGGAGACCTTAGTCTGAGGTAAGTCAGCATGAAGATCTGACTGGGTCTCCTCTGAGTGAATCCTCTTAACCTTGTCTTTCCGAGTCACGTCCTCCTGTCCGGACTTTGAATCTTGAATGGAGATGGTCTCTGGGATCACAACTAATGGTTCGACTTTCTTCAATATTTTTCGCTTCTTCTACTGAGTCGGGCGGGGATCCTGAGAGATCGTAAGAGGACGCTTGTCGTGTTATCCTCACCCTAAGGATTTCTTAGCAGCTGCTGCAGTAGAGAACTTGATGTTCTTTCTATCGAACAGTAGTGCATCAAGAAAAACCACTCTTCCCTGGCAGTAATCTTGGATTAGAATTTAAACCTTGCTGCCATATAACAGTTTGCCTTTAGGAATCAGTTGCATGGCGGTGTCGTCTTCATTGGCAATAAATTTATGGAGTTGTGCCTTGAATTCAGATCGGAAGAAGGCATTCCAGTTGACCTGAACACCGTCCATGAGGGCTATCATAATCTGAATCCTAACCCGGGAGAGTTGATCGAAGGATCTCGCTGAGCTAGTCAGTATATGATTCACGGTATAAGCAAGACCTCTGTATTCAGCGAGCAGCTGACTCTTCGGAAAAGCCAATTTGAATACTATATCCTCTTGCCCACTGAACTGGCAGAGGTACTGATTAACGGAAGACTCTTTATAGCCGATAGAAGAAATCCCTTCGTCTTGAAGACCAAAACTCTATAGAAGACACTCGGTAATATCGAGGTCTGCAATCTTCGAGGTCCAACGGTTGGTACCCGTTTCTTACTAATATTTAATGCACGAAATGTCCCTGAGACCGTCGTCTTGACAGAGGTTCAAGAAGAACTCGACGACCTGCCTTAGAAGACAGTGGGACGGAGCCCTAGATAATAACATCTGAAGCCCTGAAGCCTCAAGGGCATCAAAGATGCGGTCCAAGCATTCCACACTACAGGATCTGAATGCGAGTACTAGTTTGAACCAGACTCTCCTGCTGTCAATGATCTCCTGCATGTCGGATGGAATCAGGACTTCATTACTTGGGGTAGTCGTCATTGTTGAAGAAGAAACTGAATCTGCAAAATAAACATTAGAACTCGAAAATAGAGTAAGTCAGTGATTAGCATAAGCAGTTTATGAGATTTACCGAATGATTAGTGCTAGAAGTTGATAGATTTCTTAAGCAAGATATATGTTGAGCACTTGATCATTCGAAAATGGCGAAAATATATTTAGATGAGAGATACAGTTGGATATATATGCCATTTGAATATGGACGGTTTATTAAGCATGCGGTTGAGATTAAACTTATTTTGAAATGTGGACGGCTCATATTGATTGTTATAAGAGGTTATAATTACTTGCCGCCATTAATCGCGACCTACTTATCTCCATCATCTAAAAGGTAAGGTGAAATGACATGCATTTAATGCGCCGCAGTCAGTATTATGGAATGTTGTGCATTTAATGAAAACGATATAATTAATGAAATACGATGAACATTAATGGCGGGAAATAAATGCTATGACATGTTGAACACCAAATGCTATATAAATACTCATAACCTGTCAGTTGAACATAGTAGTCAGCTGATACCACTGTGAAGACGCTGAGTATTTCAGCAGTACTGAGAGTAAGTTCCCCCTTACTCAGTACCCTCTGGATCGTCTTACTAAATTGAGTCAGTAAGATCCAGTAGACCTAGGTCTACTGAGAGTTCGTTAAATCTGGTCTCAACTAGAGGTTTGGTCAGTATGTCAGCCATTTGTTTATCAGTGTGAATTTTCTCCTTCTTGATATCTTTCTTCTCGCATGATCTCTGATGAAGTGATGTCTTAAGTCTACGTGCTTGCATCGTGTATGCAAAACTGGATTTTGTGCGATTGCAATTGCACTGGTACTGTCTCAGTAAATCGGCACTTCATCTTGATGTATGTCGTAATCTCTGAGCTGTTGTCGAAGCCATAGTATCTGGGCGCAACAGCTTCCGGCAGCCATATATTCAACTTCAGTAGTGGACGTAGCTACTAAGTGTTGTTTCTTTGAGAACCACGATATGAGCTTATTGCTGAGAACTGACATGTTCCTGAGGTTGACTTTCTGCGGATTCAACATCCTGCATAATCAGCATCAGAATAACCCAACATCAGTAGGATACCATAACCCAACATCAGGTGTTCCTTTCAGCTAACAAAGAATCTTCTTCGCTGAGTTTACATCACTCCGCTTGTGATTTGCCTGAAATCTCGCGCACACACCTACATCATAAGTTATATCAGGTCGGCTAGCTGTTAGGTATAGTAAGGAACCAATAATAGCACGATAATCAGTTGAGTTAATAGATACTCCCTCTTTATCAAGATCAATCTTGAGATTGGTATTCATGAGTATCTTCACTGATTTGTTGGATTCACAACCGAACTTTTTGATGAGATCTCTTGTGTATTTAGCTTGATTAATGAATATTCCCTTCTTGGGTTGTTTTACTTGAAGTCCGAGGAAATAGTTTATTTCTCCCATCATCGACATTTCAAACTTCTCTTTCATCATTTGCTCAAATTTCTAACACATGGTTAGATTCCTAGATCCAAAAATGAAGTTGTCCACATAGATCTGCACCAGTAGAATGTCATCTTCTGGCTTGATATTGAATAGGGTGCGATCTACTGTTCCTTTTTAATACCTTTCTGAAGTAGAAAGTCTGATACGGTATCGTACCAAGCTCTGGGTGCTTGTTTTAATCCGTATAGTGCTTTCTTAAGGCTGTACATTTGATGTCTCTGCTGAAAGCCGGGCGGTTGTTCAACGTAGACTTCTTCCTTCAGAACGCCGTTCAGGAAAGCTGACTTCACATCCATCTGATAGACTATGAACTGCTGATGTGTTGCATATGCTAGAAATAGACGAATGACTTCCAATCTTGCAACTAGAGCGAACGTTTCATCGAAGTCTATTCCTTCTGCTTGACAGTATCCTTTGTCAACAAGTCGAGCTTTGTTCCTGACTATTACGTTGTTTTCTTCTCTCTTATTTTTGAAGACCTACTTCGTTCCTATCACGTACTGATGTCTAGGTCTGTCTACAAGCTCCCATACGTCCTTTCTGGTAAACTGGTTGAGCTTTGCTTGCATAGCAGTGATCCAGTCAGCATCATTCAGTGCGTCCTCAATCGACTGAGGTTCTTCAGTAGACAAGAAGCAGGAATATAGAGCGCTTTCTCCCTGACAGAATTTGGATCTTGTCTTGACACTTGCTGAATGATCTCCAATTATAAGATCTGAACTATGAACATCTAACCATGAATAACGATATCTGGAATTGATTCTACACAAATAGTAGGAGTATGAGGAATTTCAGTAGTACTATTATGTAATTGTAGCAATTCTAATAAGAGTAGGATCTACTGAGTCACCAGGTTTAGGGGCATTCAGCTTAGGAACATTGATAGTTCCCCTTGAGTTGTTATTCTCAGTAGAGGTCTCAGTTACCACTGGGGCTTCCTCATCGACCTGAATTACCTAGGATTGATTATGTTCAGTAGAATAAATATATTCAGTTACATTGCGTGTTGGTTGATTATGAATTTCATCGTCTGAATCATCATCCCAACAACACTAGATCTTTTCGATGTTATCTTTTAGGCTTAAATCATGTAGCTTGCTTCTGACCTCTTCAGCATCTTGCTGAGAGTTTGACTTCCTGTTCTCAGAAGTAAATTCGTCAAATACAATAGGAGGGCTTTTCTTCATGCAAAGGGTCCGGTAGTTAAAGACTCTGAAAGTGTTGCTGGCCCTGGAGTATCCTAAGAACACTCATTGGTCTGACTTGCTAACAAATACCTTAAACTAGTCCTTTCCTTTATTGTGGATAGAGCACGAACAACCAAAAATATGAAAATATGAGATAGAAGGAGTTCTCCCTTTCCATAATTCATATGTTGTCTTCATGAGCATCTGAGTCAATAGAGACCGATTCTGAGTATAACAGACAGTGTCAGCAGCTTCTGCTCAGAACTTCAATGGTAGACCTGAGTCTGCGAGTAATATTTTTGCTGCTTCTTTGAGTGTTCTGTTTTTCCTTTCAACAAGACTATTCTTCTAAGGTGTATGTGCCGCTGAGGTCTCGTGTTGAATTCCTTCAGTTTCGTAGTAGTCCTTCATCATTGAGTTCAGAAACTCTGTTCCATGGTCTGACGTTCAGATTTGACGTCAGATTTGTTGGCGATGAAAATCACCCATGTATATCTTGAATAGTCATCAATGACTACAAGAGCATATTTCTTTTCTCTGATCGTCACTGGTGTAACTGGCTTAAATGAATCCATGTGGAGCAGCTGAAGGATCCCATCAGTAGAGGGTGACATAATAGGTGGATTGCTTGATTTTCTTTGCATCCCCTTCATGTATGCTTCACAGTTCTTGTGTCTCTTGAAAACTTCGTTGGGCAGTCCTCTGGCTTTAGCATCCCTTGCTAGCTTGTTCATTGTCTTGAAGTTCAGATGGCTTAATCTTCTGTGCCACAACCATGTTGTTTTGTCATCTGACTTCGTGTGTGCCAGCAAGCATGCTTTAGGTTCAGCGGTATTCCACTCTGCATAGTAGATATTTCATCTCCGCGATCCTGATAACACAGTTTTTCCAGTAGATTTGTCAAGAACATCACAAAAACCTGCCTCAAAAGTCACACTATTGTAGTTATCACAGAATTGACTGACTCAAAGGAGATCATGTTGAAGTCCTTCAACATATGATACTCTAGGAATTGTTGTAGTTCAAATCTTTAGTGTTCCGTATCCTTTTGTATATCCTTTGGAGTTGTCACCAAATTCAATTCTGGCTCCTTCTTGCTAAACATAGTTGGTCAGCAGATTCTTTTGATGTGTCATGTGTCTTGAGCATCCGTTGTCTACGATCCGAGGGCCCTTTAGCACCTCAGCCTCTTCTCCGACCATAAGACACAGTTCAGTGTCCTCTGCTTCAATTGCAACGAATGCAGCATCATCATCCGATGATTCGATGAATAATTCCGCATCGCTTGAGCAGTCGGATAACTCTCCGGCTATGTAGGCTTGCCTCTTTCTAATAAATTTGTCTCGCCTAGCTTGCCGTTCAGCTCTTTCTGCTGCCGAGAGTTCTGGACATTCGTATTAGTAATGTCCTGGCTTCTTGCAGTTATAACATACTGAGCTCTTGTCTTCCCTTTTAGGTGTCTCGTTATGTCCAACGAAGGCAGCCACAAAATTCCTGCATTCAGGTAGAGATTTAGATTCATTTTTTAATGAGCATTCTCTCCTTACCTTGATATCTTTTGGAAGCCTTTTTCATCTTCATCCTTCTGAATTTGTCCTTCTCCTTCTGGTATTTCACTGCAAGGAGAGCGTACTTCTCAGCCAAGTTGTCAGCGGTTGGTATTGTTACTGAGCTTCCGGCTGACTGACTTGTGGTGAAGGGACTTGCTCCTGCTGTGCTGAATGATGCCTTGTAAGCATGATCCATTGGCACTTCAGTCTCAGCACTTGGGGTGTGTGGGAGATTAAACTCAAACTCCTCTGCCTTTAGTTATAAAAATATGTAATCAGGAGTAACAGAGTTTAAGTCAGTTCTTCTTAAACATGTAGCAAAAGAGTACCACTTGGGCCTACTAAGAGCCCTTAATATCTTTGTGTTGGTCTCCTTGTTGCTGAATGTTCTCCCCAGTCCGTTGATGATATTGATTTGATTTGTAAATCTGACGCTGAAATCATCAATAGACTCCCTTGGAAGCATGGTAAATGCTTTGAGTTTCTGCAGCTCTAACTCCAGTTTGTTCTCTTTGATTTGTGGAGTTCCTTGGCTTAGTACAACGAGAGCATCCCATAGCTCCTTAGCTGTCTTGCAGTCGTGCACCCTTCCGAGATATGAATCATTGGGAGTCAATAGTATCGTATTACGTGCGACTCGGTCAAGGTTGTGCACTTTCTCTCTTCAGGTGTGAAGATGCTCTTGTCCTTTGGAACCTTTGGGCCGGTTCTGGCACCTGCTGCTCCCTCTACTACAAGCTCGACGTTGTCGACCATGGTAATAATAAGTTCTTTCTCCAGGACGTCTGTCATGCTGTCATGCAACGATGTTAAGTGTGCCTCCATCCTCACCCACCATACCGCATAGTTTTCCGCTGAAAACATTGGTACTGTCCTTATACCTGAAAAATCAGACATGTTGAAATATGGTATAGGATGCTATGAAGAGATGTAAGTGCAAAGAAAATGAATTTTCAGGATCTGTTCAAGTTAGATTAGTATTCAGATATCGATGATAAAAAATAACACCGCTCTAATACCAATTGTTAGTCTAGAGACGAGCTTCAGGTGTAGAGGGAGGGGGGGGGTGAATACACCAGAATGCAAATTTTAAACTCAGAATGCGAAAGCTGCCCTGAAGAATGCTATTGAACTAGTCAGTTAGTCAAATATGCTTTCTCGATCACGTGGTCAGAGATTCTTCTACTAAGTACAGTTTTACTGACTTATGTCAGTGAACAGTAGTTCAGTAACAAAAGTTGTGTGCTGAAGAGTAGGCCCTAATATAATCGTCTCAGTTGAAAAGTCATTTTATTCTATTTGATTAAAACTCAGTTTTATGCAAAATGAACAGTTATCAATGCAACAGTTAAAATCAACACAGTTTTTAATGTGGTTCAGACAAGCTGGGTCCTACGTCCACTGTCCTGAACTAAGTCGGAGTTCTTGTATTAATTATACTGAGCAATCTCAGTCGATCTGTTCACATGACAGATTCGTTCTTGTTTGCTCATGCTGAGCAAGTCTCAGTTAATCTATACGCAGGATACACATCTACTTATAGTCGTAATGACTTTACAATTCTCAACCTTGTAGGTTAGAGTTTCTCCAATAATGAAGGAGTTCTCACAATAAGAACAATTCAAAAGATGAACTCCTTCGAGGTTCTAAGCTATTGATATTACAATGAGCACACTTAGATAGAGAAGCGGAACTAAAGGATCTCTAGAGAGAAGAACTAAAATGATCTTCAAATGAGCAAGTTCTTCGCTTTGTTTGGCTTTGAGTTCGCTAGAGTATGTTCTCTTGAAAGCTTGTGTTTCATGTGTCTTTCTGCATGAAGGCTCTTCTTTATTTATAGTCTTCAATTTGTGAATAGATCCGTTGGAGAGAGTCTAGACACGTGTCGAATAAGACAAGGAAAATGGCCATATTAATTTGAAAGTTGTTGTAGAGGTACTGTAGAGATTTCTCTTTTTCAGTCTCGGAGCAGCTTTATGGCAGAATAGGTAAGACGTTGTCGGCTCCTTATTGGTCGAGTTTATGAGAGTATGTGAGGCTTGTTCAAACTCCAAGGTATGATGAGTTGACTTTTTCTGAATCCTCGAACCTTCAACTGATGTATCCTCTATTGACTTTCATCTTATCAATTCAGTCTGCAGGCTTTAATTCCTTTGTAGATTCAGATGGTCGATAGTTGTCCAACTGACTTCATCGATACTGACTTCTTCGGCTGAGTGCATAATCTTTTATTGAATGCACAACTACTGAACTCTAGCCTACTGAGTTCCTAACAAGCTGAACTCTACTAAGCTATTACAATATCGAAGGTTCATCATTCAGCTAGGGGTTTTGGGATCTTCAAATTTTATCATACTGAATCTCATCCCAACATTAGCGTTGTGAATTGATTTTCCTGTTGTTTGATTAGTTTCATTTTGTCCGACATCTATGTCCAAAAAAACTCATTTGCTTTGTATGAAGAATCTATGCTATATGATATTCTTCTATTCATCTATATGGATATTTTGTTTTGGTTCCAACCACATTCTTGTTATAGCTTATTTGGTTTACTTTGACTGTCCAAATCCATGAGGGCGACCTAATTTGTGATGGGTTTTCATGAGAAACATCCAATGTATCGATTTTGGGTTATGTAAATCAGAAGAAGCTGTGATACACTTTCTTTGCATTTACATTACACTTGATGGTTTTTTTTATACACTTTTCAGACTGAGTTATGATTTTAATAAGGAGAATTATTTTTTTGCTGCTTGTAGTAGTAATAGTTTTTTTTAAGATTGGAGCATCGAAAGTACAAGTGTATCATATAAGCCTACATGGCCGGATGAAATACAACCTTCAATTGGCCTTCGATTTTCATGTCTGAATGAGGGAATCCACTTTTATAAGGTATGTGCAGGGTATTGAAACTTTGATGTTCGTTTAGGCACCCGTCGTACGGGCATTCTGTCATTCTGTCCAAGTGTATTAGTTTTCTTCTAAAAGTGTATGAATTTATGTTGTCGAGTGTAATATCCGCTGAGATCAGACCCATTTAATAGGTTTTTTCCGCATCTGCGTATATTACATTAATTTTGAAAAGTGTATCATTTTCCTTCTAAAGTGCATGAATTTATTGAATCGAGTGTATTATCCGTTGATGTCAGAGTGACTCATAATATCAATTAAACTATGTAAAAAGTTCTTTCCACGTCTGCTTGTATTACATTTGAACTGAAAGTTTATTAGTAAATTATTCAGTTTTTAAAAAGGATCGAAATAAGAATGTATCAAATTTTCTTTGTAAGTGTATTATAATTGTATATTTGAGTATATCATAGAAAAATGCCATTTACGGAGCAGGGCTAACAATATCCATCCGAAACAAAATGTGACTCCATAATGACATCATTCAAAAAATCCAAGTTACCCCATACTATAGAAATAAAAACAGTTTTTTTTAACATTCATCATCACAATAGTGATAAAATATTTTAAAATCAAAACAAAGTTCTTCATAATAGATCAATCTCCAAGCAGCATTGACTCTACATTTAACAGGTCTGTTGATGCGATTCCATTATGGAATGCTTTGGCCTTTGTGATGACCTCCCGCTGCAACTCATTTACCTCCCAAGTTAGTAGTGTCATGCAATACCTGACCTGCAGGACATTCATCTGCTTCTTCTAGAACTCTCAGAAAAAATAACAATTCAACCATGTAATCACTTAATCAAAAAAATAAAAGAAAAATGCCTTTCAAACGAAGTAACAGAACACAATACAGGATATTGTTTGGCCACAGCTTGAGTGTATTGTTTACTTCTGTAAAATGTACATTTTTTTACTGCAAAGTGTATTACCACTAAAAGTGTATGACTATCCTATATTAAGTATAATAATTCTATTATATAAGTGTATTACGCGATTCAGTGGCATTTGCATTCCATTCTTGTACAATAATTTCAAATGCATCGACCCTAGTTTCTCTTTGTCCTGAAACTCCCAAAGTGTATGACTTTCCTAAAATAAGTGTATTAATTCTATAATGTAAGTGTATTACGCGAATCATAAGCATTTTCATTCTATTCAAGGTATAATAAATCCAAATGCATCAACCCTAATTTATATATGTTCTGAAACTCCAAAAAACAATCATATAGCATCCCATCCCAACCAACAGTCTCAACAACAGGAGAAAACAATTCAACAAGCAATTGCTGTTCTTCAAACAACATAATACACCGTACTTTTTTGGAATCAATAAGAAAATCGACATACCCAAGCTAAATTAAATAAATAACAAAGCAACATCTCGATTTTATAGTCGACCAGAAAGAAGAAACAACTTACCTAGAGCTCGACCTTCATCGGCGGTTTCATCAAAGAAAACGTCCTTTGAATTCGTCGCGGCGGCGCTGGCAATTGTTCCACTATGAGAATCATCTCCTTGGTTGACCATTGTTCGTCATTTCGTCGTGTGCGAAGAAGCGATAATCATCGTCTATGGTTTCTGGATGAATAGGAGGTATCGGGTGGGTGTTTAGGCGAAAATAAGCCCTAGTTGTCCCCCCCTCTCTATTTCATCTAATTATAATACATAAAAAGACCTATTTACTTACCCCTGAGTGTATTGGATTTGAACTATAAGTGTATTTTTGAGAATTCGTGTTTTTAAGTCCCAACTTAAACTCATAATCATTAGATCGACCCAATTGGATCAATCTAACGAATATAGATTGTTCTCATTTCTCAATATAATACTATGTTGTCACCTGAACATAACCATGCAAATATATATATTTTAATATATTGTTATCTCTTTAATATATATTATCTCTATAATAAAGATATCCACATAACCTTTATTCTTATCCAATAATGACAGAGATATTGATTTTTTACTAGACATAAAATTAATCAAATTTATTTGCGACTCATTAAATTAATCTCAATTAATTAATTGGATTCAACCATTGAACCAATGACACGTGCTAGTATTTGTGTGTGACCTTTTTAGGTTCACGACTAATACTAACAGTATGCTTATAACAAATTATAACTTATAATTAATTTATCCAATAAATTAATACACTTGAAATTAACTCCTTAATTTCAAGAACCTACAAACCATGGGAATACCTAGCAAGTAACATGGCTATCTAGTATTAGGTGAGATAGCGAGTAAACCTATTTTGATTACGAATCGTTATACATGTATGATCCTTCTATTATATAATCTTCAAATTGAATATCGAGTATGGAATTCAATCGAAAACTCAATAATTCAATATATACATTTCATTCAATTTAATAACTCATTTATTGAATCATATTCATCATGCCCCTGTCCAATCTTCGAGTTATAAATACAAAAAACTGTAGAAGATTCTCTCAATCAAATTGAGTAATAGATTCTTTATTGACCATTCATTAATCTCCATATTTACTCAAGTCTTATCCAACATAAACCTTTTATGATTGTCCGGCAATCAGAGAATATATCAAAACAAAATCGAACAAATACAAGATTACTATGGTGTCTCAAGTTAGGACTAATCATGTACTATCGTATTATAGAAATTATTATTTCGATAAATTTCATAATATAATTTCTATCGGGTCAGTTCAGTGTAATTGTTTTCTAACAAGCACCCACATATATACACTTATGTCACTCACGCTAATGTTGATGAAACACAACATTCTTATCATATAAGCATGGATTATACGTGCAAGTCTTACTCGACAATCCAATGTCCTATCTTGAATAGTTATCAACTCGGAACTAATTTAAAACTAAAGTTTTTTCAAGATATATTTCATAATCATCATGTCTTATAACTTTTCGTGGTTTAAGGACTTTATCTTAAGTATATATTGTTTAATATATATTCCATTAAGAATAAATTCAGAAATTTTATTAAAAGAGTAAAAATAACCAATCTAATTGGTGCGCTGGGTATAACTCTTTCAGTGAGACCATGAAGTACAATCCGACGAGGCTCCATACCCACAAATAGTGGAATGTCTAGCACGCTCATTACGTGTAGGAACTTCTCTTTCTCAGCCTCTCCTCAAGCATACTTCTCTCAAGAGATCATGGATGTAGCAAAATTTATCTGTTTCGTTCCATCACCAACTTGAGACTAAAATGAGATTTCTATCAAAAAGAACTTTTAAGCAATATTGCGCAATCTCTTCTAAGCTTTGAGTTTTGTTGTGTTTCAGAAACCCCTCAGCAATAAATAGTTTGATGACTTGGGAGACTAGAATGTGTTGGTCCTCTTGTAACGTTCCTATGTAAAGAAAACACGGTTTTAAATGGGCGGCCAAGTGGCTATAACTCAAAGAGAGTAAATTCAAGCAAAACTCATCCTCATCGATCTGACTTCAAAATCGAATTTATGCCTCTCACAACATTTTCCCAGTACTCTTTTCTCCTACTCGATTTACCAAGGAATCCAACAATATTCACTACAACTGAAAGAGGAAGTCCTCTAAATTTCCCAACAATCTCCCTCCCAATCTCTTCTAACTCAAGAGGGCAAACTACTTCACGAAATGCCATTCTACAGAAGAGTTTCAACTTTTCTCCTCATCTAGAAAATTTATCTTAAAGATTGATGAGCAAAACTATGCGGCTACATTAGACAACCTAGTAGTCACAATAACTCGACTTCAATTGTTATTATCAGGAAAGAAAAACTGTAATTTACACCAACATTCAACACTCCATATATTATCCAATACGATTGAGTATCTTCTACTACACAAACTTTGGTTTAATTTGATCCCTAATTCATCTTCACTTCTTTGATCCATTTCTTTGTCATATCCTTCTACATTTTCTTTCATCTTTAACCAAGAAAGAAGATGTTAAGAATTTGTCTCACACTATAGTTCCGAGAGATGGTAACCCAACCACGAGTGTCAAAGTGTTCCTTAACCAGAGGATGTTCAAAAGCATTTCTAGGAAGAGTAGTCTTACCGAGATATGTGGTGGCTGGATTTTTGTCGGGTGAGCAGATCCAAAAGGTGAATCAACTCCTCCTCAAGTCCCAGCATAGTCGTCTTTGCAGGTTTTTCGAAGCAGGAGTTGTTGAGATGGAATCATGTTGGAGCTGCACGTTCTGCGATCGCCTTTCCTCTTTGGCCTTGGTAACTTTTTCTATGAAACAATGCATCTCTTCCACACTTTCTGCAGATTAAGCAGTGAATCGAACTGAATCCATCACGAATTTGATCGATAACATGAGATTCACTCACATCTTCAGCTGCGCAAGCTGCTGATGCAATTTGGCTCTCCAAATCTCGCGTCTCTTTGCTGCTTCCACGATCGAGAAGTGTAATTCTCTATGAAATCAAGTAAGAAATCAGTTTTTTCACGAAGAGATTGAATCTGATTCTTATGAAACGATGTCGAAAGCCGAGGGTGATTGTTGATATCCTCCATGGTATTCAAAATAGAAACCAAAGCTGCGTATACTGTCTAGCCTTGTATCTCTCTCTAAATTTTCAGAAAAATAGCATGAACTGATGCGTGTTTTCTGAAGGAAAGGTTGGCAGTGAGTGCTTGCTAGCTCGCCAAGATTGCATTTTTTTAATTGTCAGGGAGCCAATGCTGAGCTCGAACTCAATGATGGTTGATTAAAATATTTTGAATTGATTTAATTTATAGTAACCATTGTTCTTTGTCGAATCATGATTAAATATTTAACTCAACTATGGTTAACAGAGTAACCAGCTACGGGTCCCAATTTAACCGGTTTCACAGTTTTTATAATTTTGTTATTTAAATAATTTTTTTATTTTATTTTAAAAAATAAATCAATTTTAAAATAAAATTACAGAATTTATAACATGAAAAAATTGAACCATTAAACAT
Source organism: Lavandula angustifolia (assembly GCA_028984105.1). Classification (NCBI taxonomy): domain Eukaryota; kingdom Viridiplantae; phylum Streptophyta; class Magnoliopsida; order Lamiales; family Lamiaceae; genus Lavandula; species Lavandula angustifolia. The sequence goes on along the minus strand of CM054816.1, from coordinate 17,226,370 downwards.
CTTTAATCGCTCTCGTAATTGATTCTTTATTATCATTACCGATTTAGAAAGAAAATTTATATTTTTATTTTCGGTTATCCGTGTAGCAATTGTTAAATAATACCCCATTTGCGATTTAAATGTCTTTCATCTCACGTAGTATCCATTTGAATTTATTTTAACTACAAAATAATGTTTTCTCATTTTTTACATTACTTTAAATATCAAAATTACCATGATTTTTTTAATTTAAGTGAAAACATATGTTAAATATAAGTGAAAATTAGATAATTTAGATTCTCAAGAATGTTTTTAATTTAACAATCATATATCTAATTCATTGAAGATGTGATCGTTGATGAATTCAATAGGTAAAATCGTCGGTTTTACATGGTTTGGAATCGTCGGTTTCACGGTTTGAAAAATAACAAATCGAAAACGAACCATAAACCGACAGTTTATAATTCAAGACGATTCTGATTTGTATTGGTTTAGGTTCCGATTTAAAATTCGATTTGAGTCGATTTCGGTTTGGAAATGAGCATATCTAAAGCCGCGCAGTCAAGATTTTTTTTTTATTGGTGGCAGAACTAGAAACCAACTTATAATTAATTAGCACTGGTTAAGATTAATACGTTGTAATAAAAAGAAATTGATGGTGGCGGTGGGACCCACCCGTAACCGCCTAGCTCGGCATGTGATTGCAGGATGAACGTAACTGTGAAGTGTGGTTGTGAATGAATGGCCCAAACCATTATTATTTTCCAAAAGATATTAATGTATTAATTGGTTGTGACACAGATATCGGTACACATCAAATTAATGTATTTTCCTGATTTTTTCAACCATTCAAATTAATGCCATCAAGTTAATGTGAACCACAACTGATTCATCTTCTATCATTTCGTACAGTTGACTTGCTTTTGCATCGTTGACAATGGCTTCTTCACAATTTCACTACCATAATGTTTATGCTTCATGAGTTGCTAGAGAGAGAGAAAGAGAGAGAGATGGCCTATGCTGCTGCAGTTTCTCTTAAGAACACAATTGAGCGCCTTCGATATTCTTCTCATATTTTGCTACTTCCTCCATCTCTAGAGATCATAGAATCGGCGTACAATGCCGTGGAGCTATTAGGAAAAGCTCTAGAAAGATTGGACAGCAATCGCAGAAGCAGCATTAGGAAAATACTGGATGATCAAATAAGAGAGGCTATATTTAAATTCGAAGATGTTCTTGAATCTCGTCTCTCGAATCAGTTTCAAGAAAGCATGGGAGAAGGTACTCAAATTTGCATAGATCTGCTGGATATCAAACAAGAAATGCAATCCTTTGCCAGAATGGCGGAGAAGTTGGAGGAGGAGTACATAAAAGAATTGAACAGCCCAACGCCAGATGAGGAGGACGGCATCGTTTCATCTCTTACTCACAGCGGTGGAAAAAAGTCAAAGATGGTGGGATTATCTGATTCATGCAAATCAGTGAAGTATAATCTCTTAGGTGATTGGCCAACCACAACCCAAATAGTCTCTTTGGTCGGGATGGCTGGTATCGGTAAGACTACTCTTGCTAAACGACTTTTCGACGATTCTCAAATTTTAAGTCATTTTGACTGTCGTTTATGGTTAAGAGTAGGCAGAAAGCGTACGTTAAACCAAATTGTATTGGCCCTTTTAGCTCAGATGGATCCTAATTATGATAAAATGCTTATGGAGGAAGATGAGAAAATATATGATTCATTGAAAAAAGCTTTGAGGGGTAAAAGATTCCTCATTGCGCTTGATGATGTTTGGGACTCACAAATCTCCCAAAATGAGATGAGAGAATTTCTTCCACATAGCGAAAACGGGAGTCGAGTCTTGCTCACAACACGCCTACAAAAAGTAGCTCGTTTGGGCTTTTTGACCGTTGTTCTAGATATGCCTCTATTAAAAAAGGAAGAAAGTTGGGATCTTCTCCGCCATAAGATATTTGGTGAAGAACCTTGCCCTCGTGAGCTAGAGAAAGTTGGAAAGAAGATTGCGGAGAAATGTGATGGTCTTCCTCTTACAATCGTCACGGTTGCTGACCTACTCTCAAAGACCGAGAAAAACTTAGAGAATTGGAACCATGTGGCAATAGGGAGATATGGTTCAATTTTCAAGGATGCTTTCGAGGATATGTCAGAGGTACTTTATCCAAGCTACGATAATTTATCCAAGCTTTTAAAAATATGTTTTCTTTATACGGGAATTTTCCCGCCAAATCATGAGATCCCCCATTTGAAACTCATTAGCATGTGGATTGCTGAGGGGTTTTTTGAGCCAAATACACCCCAAATTCAAGGTGGTTTAGCTGGGAATTGTTTGGAGGATCTTGTCTCCAATTCTGTTGTTATGGTCCATCAAAGGAGTTCCATTACACTTATAGGTGAAAGAAGTCCATTCGATCCGGTAAAGACTTGTAGCATCCATTCTTCCTTGTGGCATTTGTGTAGAAGAGAGGCTGAAAAAGACACCTTTTTTCATATCTTGAGTAGTCGTAAAGAGGGTTTAGACGCGAGTATAAAAAGCCAGCGTAGATTGTGCATCCATAATAACATTTTATTTGGCATCAAAGATGTGCATGACTCAATAGAGGATAGGTGTGCATCAACTGCTCGTTCTATTCTATGTACGGGCCCGTATCATCAGTATCAAGTACCAATGTGTTTCGGTTTAGGGTTACTAAGGGTTCTTGATACTCTAACAATCCGCTTCTATGAGTTCCCAATTGAAGTACTAAAACTAGTACTATTAAGATACCTTGCACTCACTTGCAATGGTAATATCCCTACTTCCATATCTAAACTTCGCGGCCTTCAATTCTTGATTGTCCGTGGACATCTTAGTATCAAATCTTGTGAAGATCCTTATTTGCCGAAAGAGATATGGGATATGAAAGAACTGAAGCATCTTGAGATCATGGGAAGCCACCTATCTCATCCTAGTAGTGCTTCCTTGGAAAAACTTCTAACTTTTTTAGATGTGAGTGTTGGTAGTTGTACAAAGGATGTTCTTGAAAGAATCCCGAACCTTAAAAAGTTGGGAGTTCAAATTAGGTTAGTAGAAGATGATGCAAAACCCTTGGGGTGCTTAGAACACCTTTCCCTCCTTGGTGAACTCGAATCACTTAAAGTTGTGGTTGCAAATCCCGAGTTCGTTACACCACTTGCTCCTCTTCAAGATTTCCCAAGAAATTTGAGGAAGCTAACTTTGAGTGGAATGGGCTATCCTTGGGAAGAGATGAGGAAGATTGCTTCTTTGCCGTGTCTTAAAGTGCTTAAATTACGACATTATGCCTTTCGAGGCCCGAAGTGGGAAGTAGAAGATGGCTTCTCCAAACTTGATTTTCTTCTCATTGAAGATAATGATCTAGTGCAATGGAATGTGGGAAGTGGAAGGTTCCCGTATCTTATGCGCTTATGCATGAAACATTGTTACGAACTACAGGATTTCAAACTTGAATTTTGTGAGTTTCTTACAAAGATTGAAGTAGTGGATTGCAACCCTTTAGTCGCAACTTGCTTGAAGCAAGTAGAAGAGGCTGCATTGAAGAAATATATGGTAATAAAAGTTGATATACATTCTTCATGGGATGATGAGAAACGCAAGAGATGATTCACAACTTGGTAATATTCTATTTTATTTAAATTTTCTGTAGTTCACTTTTTGTTGCCCGAGTGGTGATTTTTGTGTGTTCTATATTGATGTATGTTACTTGACATTAGGCTTGCAGTGATTTGCTAATTATTTGCTAATTACTAATCAATCATTGGCGGATCTACAAGGACAGGACAGATAGGGTTGTCTATTAATTGATGAGATTAATAGATGAGATTATTGATTTCGCTCCTCTCTATTTTAAAATTGCAAATTTTGTTTCTTAATTGATCTTGAAATTGATGTCGTGTTTTGGTTAAAGAGGTTCTAAGCGCTCATAAATTATTATCCACAACTCCTTCCTCTCTAGTGTTATCTTAGTAGTACTTCTAAGGGTATATAAAAATTTGTACATATACATATTTTCTTGTTAAAAAAAGAAAAAAATACTCATCACTTTTATCTGGGACTCAAAAAAACTTAATCTTCAATTAACTTGAGCCTTTGCTAGAATGTTTGATTTTTTTTTCTGCTTTCTTTAGTAAAACATTTTCCGTCTACTAATAATTGATTATATAATAGTATTTGATTTATATTGAGATTAGCTAGTGACACATCGATCAAATCTTCTTCTTTATTTAGAAATGTCTTTCTTTATTCAAATTAAATGTGTACATATACCATTGTTTAGACTTTAGAGAAAAGGATGTTGGAGAAGCCCAGGTTAGTGGAAAGTGATCCATTCATGTTGAATATGTTTTGTTATGAGGAGGAATTCGAAATCACTATTGATGTATAGTAAATCTTCCATCTAATAATATTTAAATGGCTCAAACAAATTGCACTAAGTTTAATTATATGTGGTACGTAAATTACATGACTTGCAGCCACAAAGTCAATCAATTGACAGCTAGTTAAGTCTAAAGTAACTTTATGGTTTAATTAAATTTATGAAGAGATGAGGTGTATCATAGAGGAAAGCCCAATGGCCATCTGGAAGCCATATACGGTCCATCACATGTAATAATAAATATTTCGAAAATGATTTAGTGGTAGTATAAATTGTACAACACTTCGTAAAACTCCATTCCAAATTGCCAATCATAATTGAGCCATTATTCAAATATCTTATTGAAGAAATTATTAATTTAAAATCACATCCTTCAATTATCATTTTAGTGAATGTGTCGAGAATTAATAATAATCTTCTAAATCAAATTAAAAATTTCCTTTTGCTTTTTTACTACTATTATTTATGTCTCAACACAACCTTGGCTTCCGCAAACAGTAGGGGGTCACACGTTTATTACTCCATCCTCCAAATTCATCATTTGTCCATCAACTGTCCGAATAAAGCTCGTAAAACTAAAGTACGAGCTTAGAGGGCTGCGCCGCCGCGGAATGGAGAACATAGTGGTGGTGGTGGAGGAGGTGGAGGTGGCGAGAACAGCCCTCCAATGGGCTCTCCACAACATCCTCCGCTGCGGCGATGTCATCACGCTCCTCCACGTGTACCCATCTCAAAGATCGAAAAGCAAGAAAAAGCTCCGCCGCCTCCGCCTCAAAGGCTTCCAGTTAGCTCTCTCCTTCCGAGACATGTGCAACGCCTTCCCAAATGTATCTCTCTCTCTCTCTCTCTCTCTCTCTCTCTCTCTCTCTCTCTCTGTCTCTCTGTTTTGAAGTCTTGATTAATTGATTGAATTGGGAAAATCAATTGCAGACAAAGACTGAGATTGTGGTGACGGAAGGCGACGAGGATGGGCGGAGGATCGCCGCCGTGGTGAGGGAAGTCGGCGCCGCCACGCTCGTGGTGGGGCTTCATGATCGGAGTTTTCTATATAGGTATGTAATTTGTTAAAGTACTTATTTATCAATTATTTTTGGAGCGCGTAATTATTGTCAAAGTATGGTAATAATCTAATAATTTAGGTTAAATTCGTAATGTCAAAATTAAGAAAATAGAAAAAGTTGGGTTTGAAATAAATATGGAGGGTGGGTAATGGGCGTAACGTCATGTAAAGTTTGGTTAGCAGCCCAGCTTTCTTAGAAGAACAAGTTTATTTAAAGAAGGGGCCCCACCGGAGGCCGGCCTTTTCCTGCCTGTCGTTTACTGTTGCTGTATTTATCCCTTCTTTTCTTTATTAATTTTTATTTCAATTATCTGGGTTCATTATTTGATGTAGTATTTAAAATAATTTATATTTTAATAATTTTTTTTTTTTGACAACATAGGGAATAATAAAATCTTACTTAAGACTTAATAATAAGATAGGATGTAAGGATGACAGCGTGACAATAAATATGGGTAGGCGTGAAATGCATTTAGTTTTGGAGGGATTATACTGTTTTAAGCGCAATTTGGATTTCTTTTTATTCATATTTTTGGCATAATTATTCTTATGTATTAGTATTGCAATGCTTTTCGTTTTATTTTTGAAGTAAATAGAATATTGGGTCTCGTGTCTCCAGCAATGCATTGCTTTAGATAGCATGTTGGCATAAATGAATCTTCCATCGTAATAGAGAAACAGCCTTTTTTATTAGTATTTCAAAAGCTAAAAATGCCCCAAAAAAAAAAATCCCTAATTTAAGAGGGTTAGTGGAAGTTGACATAATCAGACACTCCTCTCTCTGTCTTGTAGCCAAAAGTTGAAAATCTCTTTCTCTAAAAGTATTCCACAACTACTCTCTTAAGTTACTAATTAAAATAAAACTAAATTCAATTTCGCCCAAAAAAATATATTCAAAAGAAAATATATTAAACTATATGGGGCTTCTCAAAAAACACAAAAGACCATCCCCTTTTCTCAATTAGCCCCACATGTTTTGATATTATTTTGCTCAAAGTTATGATTTGGGGAGTAACATAGTGGTAGATTGAGCTTATATAAGTCGAAATTATAGAACATGGTTTTACTTTTATGTCAAGTCCGCACCTTAAATAGAAGCTACAGTTTAAACTCGTTTGAGGGACACAGCATAAGAGTACAATTGGTTATTAATCATTTTTGACAGTTTTGTAAATTCTGATTTGATCAGCTAATTTTGTTTGGTTTCTGTATCTTCATATTATTTATTCATCTAGGTATTTAACACTCCAAAGCAATAGCATAAGGAATTTGAATTGCAAAGTCCTTGCCATCAAGGATCCAGCTGCAACAAATCTCACATCCACAACTATTTCAATACAAGGGCGTTCAACAACTATGGACTTCTCACAGATCCAAATATCTGTACTAAGGTGAATCTACTAATCTTTTCTTGGGGATTTCATATCATATTTATGTTTTATTTTGGTATATAAATTAGGCTAAGAACAGAGATTTTATATTGGTTTGGTCGTTGAATTTTAATCTAACTCTTGAATTGTAATGCAGTGTACCTCAAGTTCCTGCCCAGAAAATACCATACCAAATTTGTCCAGACCCAAATGCTATAATGTGGAGATCAAGGCCAGCAAGAAAATGTTGATGTTGAAGCCAACTGATTGTGACTTGATTAGATATTTTAATCATACAAGATTCACACACAAAATAAAAATTACATTGTATAATACCATAAGATAAAACATTTTAGAGTATTTTTGGCTATACTTGAATGAGCTGCAGAACTGATATCAAACAGAATGGCATCGGCAGTGTTGGTGGGCGAGTAGCTAGTTCCCCAGACACCTTTTCATTGTTGGATGTGGCTTGGGGTCATGGCTTATGCATTTCAATGCTAATTTCCCTACACGAATAGGTCCCACCGGTTCTGGTCCGGTTCGAAAATTTGGAACCTGAACCGGCCTGCCGACCGACGGTTCCCGATGCCGGTTCCGGTTTAGAACCAACAGTTTTTCATTTATTTTTTTCGAACGAAATTAAAAACCACAATTTTGTTTGCAGCCAGAAAAAAAAAATTACAAGTTGTAAATTATAACAAGTATTAGAAAATAGAAGTTGATTTGGTTGAGATAATTGAAATTTAAAATTTTATTCGAACTTCACTAAATAAAGGAAATGACAATTAGGTAATTAAAGTCCCTACGTATCCTCAAAAGGAATCAAAGCCCTTACATAGTTCTAATATTTCTATTTTCTAGACATTGATAATTAAAAAAATTGAAACATAAATTTAATCACTAAATTTCTATATTACAATTTGCAAATTTAATTGTAGTAGAGATCGTCAGCGCCATCGGCATCACTATTTTCGGCCGTCGGAGAAGTTGTGATTGCATCGCTCTCTTTGTAGTCATCCAAAAGACTCCGCCAATGGTTTTCTTATAGACGGCCTTCGGCCTTGACCGCATCTTTCAACATCATTATTGCTTCAAGGTTCAAAGCATCAAGACATGATCTTTTTGCCTTTAAGACGTTATCGGACTCACTAAATGCTTGCTCGCATGGGACTGTTGATGCTGGAATGACTAAGATCTCCCAAGCCGCCAAGGAAAGTACCGGATACACCTCCGCTCGTCGTGCCCACCATCTGAATAGATCGATCTCTACACCTGCAAGGTCAGTTTCTGGCACATATGTTTCGCTATAATATCTATATAAGTCACTAGTTGTCGCTCTAGACCCAACCCTACTTTGTGGAAAATTATGTAGTTGTTGCATGCAAGAATTATCACTACTACTAGAGGCACTACTTTTAGATGTTCGTGAATGTACACCACGTTTTATCTTAAGAGTCGTAGACTTCAAAAAAATGTTCAAAAGATTGTTTGAGGTTTGATTTGATGTGGGCGGGATCGGGGAGGTCTAATACATCTCCATCTGGTGAAGTTAACAAAAAATTATAATAATAATCAAGTAAACCACAAACACCTTCAAGTTTTAAATTAGGCGTTAAAATAGAAGCAAATAGAAAAATATCCGGATAATTCTAAAATATTTAAGCCATTTTTCAAGCATATCTCGAGTCGCATCTATAAGTATTGGATTCTTACTACATTTATTAAATGAACATGCTACGTAACAATGCGTCAAAACTAGGTTGGAAGTAGGATAATAAACACCGGATAATTCTTTAGTCGCCTTTTCAAAAACTTGTAAAAGCTCATGCAAACTCTTGCATCATCCCAATAAGAAGGAACTATAGTTACGGGAACGTTGTCTCACAATTAAAAAATACAACAATCTCGTCTTTATATCTATATGTAAGCTCTATCATTTCATAAGTAGAGTTCCATCTATGTGGCACGTCGGTTTGAAAGCTTCTAGGTTTACGGCCTTTTCTTTTTAAATATCGTCTCCATTTTTTTAAGAATTTGAGGGTGGGTATTGAAGAAATTAACGACTTCTCTAATTTGTTTAATCAAGTAAGTCATACATGTTAGTCCGAGCATTTTGTATACATAAATTAATAATATGACATATACATCTAGAATGAAATAATTTACCATTTACGATAGGTTTACATGCATGAATTAAAGCCGAAACGGAAGTGATATTAGCACTAGCAATATCAAAATCTATAGTAAATACTATATCCATAAGCTTAAACCATTGAAAAGTTGAGAATAACTTACTAGCTATGTTAACGGCACTATGTGAGTTATCCATGGGCTTAAAAGCTAATAAACGTTTGTGAAATTCCAAGTTGCATCTACCCAATGTAAATTCCAAGTTGCATCTACCCAATGTACGTTAACACCCATATAACTATTTATTTTGTATTTATCCATCCAAATATCCAAACAAACACTAACTCTAATATCTAAATTCCTAAACATAGTTCGCAAACTTTCTTTATATTCATTCACATGCTCTATTACTCCCCTTGTATTACTTGTTCTAGGATACCTATTAATTGCCGGATTTATATCGGCTCTCATTCTATTTTCCGCCCATCTTAGTGCTAATTCTTCTTGCACCGTCATTTTAGATATCTCACGCCTCATAAGTTTTTCATTAATTGAGGGTTCAAACCTTCCAGATTAGAACCGGGTGCACTGCCACGGAAGTTGAGTTGTGTTTGACCACGTGATTGCCCAAGCTCCGCCGCATGATTTGAAGTGATGTGTCTCCTCAAAGTGTCGTATCCATTCCCCGTCTTGAATGGATAATTCTTGTCGCAATAGTTGCAAAACACTCGATAGTGCATAACTTTGTTGACCTTTCCCAACTCCACCTTTTTCATGTGGATGGAACAAAATGTCGGAGGTCCGACGACTTGGGGTAGGACCTTCTTCGTCCGCCTCTTCCTCGGCCTCCACTTTAGGTGGTGGTTGCTCTCGCTGCATTGGTAAACTTCGACTGCCTTCGGAAGGCGGGGTTGATGTTTCCCAATCGCGCATCTTATCGCACACCATCTTATCTATTGCTTCACCGGCCTTTTGGACTTCGGAGGGACGGTAAGGAGTATGCAAGAAGTCGGTGTACGTTGAAAAAACTTCACTATCGGGAAAGTTGATATTTCGGACGACATCATCTTCCTCGTCAATAGAGTCGGATTGCCTTCTTCGAATTCGAAGTGGGGGTGGGTTTAAAATTGGGGACATGAGCCTTATCCCTACGAACATCATTGTTACGGCCGGAGTTCAAAGAAGGCATTATTTGTAGTAGCAAAATAGAGATGATGAATTAAAGAGAGAGAGTTTGATGAATTAGAGAGAGAGTGATGAATTGTTGGTGATCAAATGGGGTATATTTATAGATGTAATAAATGTTGGAAAAAAAAAACATAATCGTTGGAACCACTGGTTCTGGTTCGGAACCTTTGAACCGGCAGTTCCGGTTCGGAACTGATGACCCGACGGTTCAACCTTTTTTTTTAAACATGAAAATTAAAAAAAATAAAAATTATTCCGAACCGCCGGTTTTTACGGTTCAAAATTTAGGAACCGGAACCGGCCTCCAGGTGACGGTTCAAGGGCCCAATTCCGGTTCTGAACTGGAATCGGCCTGCCGGTTCTTGTTTTTTTGGTCAGCTCTATACATGAATCACCTCCCTCAACGCCCTTACATCTTCCTCCAATGATGGTAGCCTTTTGTGTAGCAGGTCATAGAGCATTATGTTCTGATCAAATAGTTTGAATACTATCCACGAGGGGAAATCTCCAGGGTGGGATCCGAACATGATTTCTAAAGCCACCACACCGAAACTGTAAACATCACATTTTTCTGTAACTACCATTGTGTAGGCCGATTCTGCTTAATAATTAATGAATGAAGAGTCCAACATTAGAAAAGAACATAATATTGAATAATAATAGTGGGATATGTACCGGGTGCGATATAGCCACGAGTTCCAACTAGCAGAGTCCAATTGGAAGAATCAGGGTCCAGGAATCTTGCAGTTTCAAAATCAGACATACGAGCTTCAAGATTTGAGTCCAAAAGTATGTTGCTACTCGAAATGTCTCTGTATAGAATAGGCTGACTGCAATCATGATGCATGTAACTCAGTGCACTGCCAATGCCTTTACATTTACCCTCTTTGTCCAACTCAGTTCCAAAGCTTCCTTTGCATTACGCAACACGTAAAACAAGCTTCCCCTTTCCATGTAATCATATATGAGAAACATGCATCGGTTGTGCAGACAAAAACCAAAAAGCTTCACGATGTTTTAATTTGGTGGCGTATTTTGGATATAACCTCAGCCTCATTCCTAAAACAAATGTCGAAGTTCGGAGTCTCTTGTTCGAATCTATGAAGCTTTTTAACAACTATTCCACATGGCAATTTTGCAATGTAGACGATGCCATAGCCTCCAGTCCCTATGCAGAATCTGAGGTCGAAGTCCGATGTTGCTTTGATGATATCTTGGAATGCGATATTTCCGTCGTAGTTCCATATCTTGAATACATTTCCATGCCTAGGATCAGGTTTTTCAGAGGCTTCTTTCCTTCTATTTTTGCCGGATTTGTATAATATTACAATGAAAAGTGAACAGCCAAAGCCCACCATTACTAGACAAAAAACAACTCTTGGATTGAATCTTAGCTTTCCTCTCTCTCCATCAATATGTAATTTGGGGTTGCCGATAAATTATTCATCTTTGAACTTATGGTATACTCTGGATGGAATCTTACCTTCCAAATCATTGTAGGACAAATCAATTCCATTCAAATACGAAAGAGATTCCGGGACTCCACCATAGAGTTTGTTTATGAAAATACTAATTTTGAGATTCTGCAGTAGCAGCATATCCGAACTTGGAAGGTATCATTTCCGAGATTGAATTACTACTGAGGTCTATCACTTGGATTGTGGGAAGCTTTTCAATCCCTGCTTCAAAAACACCTTCCAACAAATTGGAGCCCAATCTTAAGACTTGTAATATTGCCAAATGACTCATATTTGAGGAGAGAGAGAGAGAGAGCCAGTGATGGCATTTCCGCTCAAATCAAGATATAGCAAATTAGTGAGGTTTGTCAAGGAATGAGGCAAGGTGCCAAATAGATTATTATCAGACAGATTGAGATGAGTTAGTTTGGATAAGCTTCCTACATGAGGCGGAATGACATCGCGGATTTTAGTGAGAGAAATATGAAGGTGTAGCAAATTGGTGAGATTTGTAAGCGAATGAGGGAAATGGCCTAAGAGATTATTACGGGCCAAAACGAGATGATTTAGTTTGGATAAGCATCCTATCTCGAGCGGAATAATACCGTGGATTTCAGTAAAAGAGATATTAAGGACTAGCAAATTGGTGAGATTTGACAAGGAAAGAGGCAACTCACCTGAGAGCGTATTGCCAGACAAAACGAGATGAGTTAGTTTGGACAGACTACCAATTTCTGTTGGGAGACATCCGACACATTGTCTCAGTTGAATCCTTTCTAAGTATGAAAAAGCAAGAAGATCCAACCCTTCAAGCCATATCACCGGCTTGTCTTTGTCGGCGAGATTCAAGGAATTGCGGAGATATATTTCGGCGAAAGATTGGGTCCACTCTTCCAAATATATCTTAGGCTATTATATTTGTAATATATGTATGTAATAATTGCTTTTCTTTCCTAAGGATTAGGACTTCTCATGTTGTATTTATATGGGTTGTTTTCTCAATGAAATTTACTTCCGCACAAACTTTGCGCCGCTCATCTTAACATGGTATCAGAGCGGGTTAGATTCTGTTCTTCTTTACCCTAAGAGTTGCAGTTTTTTTTCCACAAAACCTATTTTCATTCGATCGCCCCACCACATGACGACTGCAAAAGAAAACGTTGTTGACAGCATGTCCGCTTGTTATCTGCATCCTTTTGACAATCTGGGTCAGACATTCATTACGAATGCTTTGCATGATGGTAATTTTGTCGATAAGATTGACGAGATGGAGAATGCTTTACGAGCCAAGAAGAAGCTTGGTTTTGTAGATGGTTCAATTAAAGAACCTGCCAAGACTGACAAAATGTATGAGCACTGGACTCGATGTGATGCCATGGTGCACGGTTGGCTCGTTAGCTCGATGACGAAGGAGGTTCGAGTTAGCGTTAAAAGGATCAAGTCAGCTAGTGGAAAATGGAGTGATCTTCGTGAACTATATGGCAAGGATAATGCCCCACGTGCGTTCGATCTCTGACGCCAAATCATGGTAACTTGCCAAGAAGGCGGTACTATCGCTTCATACTATAACAAATTACGTGCCTTATGGGATGAATTAGATATGCTTGATGCTATACCTTTATGTGATTGTTGCAGCGACAACGATTATACGAATTTCTCGCTGGTTTGGACGATATTTATTCAGTAATCCAGTCAAGGGTCTTGTGTTCGGATCCTATCCTAGGCGTGGGAACAGTTTATCACATGGTTTTGGAGGAGTAGAGCCATCGACAAATTACACATAATCTCCGATCACAAGCAGACATATCGGCTTTCAAAACGAGTGTTCCCAAGGCTACCTTCCACAATCGTTGCTACCCGTACGTGATTCTATAGAAGGAGGACTTTCGAAGGACAGTTGCAGTGCTCCTATTGTCAACGCATAGGGCACACGAGGGACAGATGCTACAAACTTATTGGTTATCCCAATGATTTTGACAAACGTATAGGGCATGATGGAGGATAAGGTCGAGGCCGACGTAGCAGTGGCAGTTCACGGAGATCACGGACTCCAGCTAAGGCCGTTGTAGTTCACGATACTTCAAGTCCCATAGCTGGTCTTTCAGGAGAGCAATATGCAAAGTTGTTGGAGTTCTTTGGTTTTTCATGTTAGGGGGAGTTCACGTCAACCAAAACTGAAAATAATAAGGGCTCTTCCCATGCAAATCTTGCTTTATCCACTCGGATGGAGGGTAAGGATATTTATGCCCGCCCTTGGGTCGTAGACTCCGGGGCTACTGAATTTATTGCTAGTGATATTAATCTGTTGTAGGATGTATATTCAGCAAATGGTGGCGAGGCTGTGAAAATACCTAATGGTGATGGGGTAACTATTGAAGGAATCGGGACCGCGATGTTTTACATATTCCTAAATTCAAGTGCAATTTGTTATCTGTGAGTCGTTTAGCAAAGGACATCCAATGTGCATTCACGTTTTTCACGGATTTCTGTGCATTGCGGGACTTGGCCTCGAGAACTCTGATTGGAGCGGGTAAAGAGTGCGATGGTCTCTATTGCATGGAGCCTATTCAAGTACGTGGTACTACTCTAGTAGTATAAAAGGATTCCAAGACTTGGCGTCAACGGCTTGGCCATCTTCCGCTTTACATGATGAAGTGTATTAGTTCAATTTATGGCACTTCAGATAATTTTATTTGTGATTCTTGCCTCCGAGCAAAGCAGATTCGAAAAACTTTTCCTTAAAGTTTTATTAAAACCACTGAATGTTTTGAATTGTTACATTGTGATATTTGAGGTGGTAACAAAATTGAATCCTTCTCTGGTGCACGTTATTTCCTAACAATTGTTGATGATTACAGTACGGTTGTATGGGTATTCTTGCTGAAGTCAAAAGTTGAGGTGAGAAAGTTTTTTATTGCCTTTTACAACTTAATCAAGACACAATTTAGTAAGGTTGTTAAAAGGATTAGAACTGATAATGAGAAGGAGTTTCAAAGTGGTGAGATCCTGAAATTTTACGCTGCTAATGGTATTGTTTTTGAGACATCATATACTGATACTCCACAACAAAACGGGGTCTTTGAGCGTAAACATAGATACCTTCTTGAGGTCGCAAGAGCTTTAAAATTTCATAGTGGGTTACCTATTGAGTTTTAGGGGGAGTGTGTGATGACGACCACTTAACTAATTAATCGTCTACCCTCTAAACTCCTTAATTATAACTCCCCTTATGAAATAATATATAGTAAGCGACCCTCTTACGATTGGCTTCGAGTTTTTGGGTGCCTCGTCTATGTGCATGACAATCATAAAGGAATTGACAAATTTGCGCCTCGTTCTCGCCATTGTGTTTTTGTTGGATATCCAAGTTCACAAAGAGCATATCGTGTCTACGATCTGTATACCCGTGATGGATACTCGTTCTCGAGAGCTTGTTGAGTCCAAGAAGTTGATCACTTTACCAATATCTTCACGGCTGCAACTTGCAGATATTTTCACAAAAGCTTTGGGAAGTGATCGCTTTGCATTTCTGATTAGCAAGATGAGTGTTCGAGACTTACATACGCCATCTTAAGGGGGAGTGTTGGCGAGATTCAAGGAATTGCAGAGATATATTTGGCGAAAGATTGGGTCCACTCTTCCAAATATATCTTAGGCTATTATATTTGTAAGAGTAAACTGTCAAATTAGTCCTCCAGTTTTACTATAACATTCAGATTGGTCCTCCACTTTTTATTAGATGCATATAAGCCTAAAAATCTCAATTCCATCCGTCAAATCCGTCCCACAATCATCCTTCCCTTCTCTCTCTGCTTACATGGCACCCTCGTGGCATTAACTCCGTTATAACTTTTTTTCCAGTCGTCATTTCATTGAGTTCTTCTTTATCAAGTAAATAAACCCTAAAAACACCTAAAGTTCATTAATATAGCGTCAATCTTCATAAGGTCTGGTCTGCGCTTGCTTGTCAATTCTTTGGCTGAAGACTGAGCGTTTTCTTGGGCCAAAGGAAGAAATAGTGAAAGAAAGTAAGTAGCTCATGGAAAATAGGGCAGGGATTCTCTACAATGAAACTGTAGACCAATTAAAAGGGTTATCTCCTCAACTGAAAGCAGTGTAGGGAATTCTCCTGCAAGTATTGAAGGGCAAATTCATCAACAACAGAGAGTCCAAGTGAAGGTAAGATTCCTTAATTTATTCGCATAAACATCCACTCCTGTCTTAAAACTCCTCTGTATTTGCAATTGGTTGAAGAAAGTAATAAATTATGGACGGTGATTTATAGTATGTTGCTTATGGTTTTGTATCATTCAATATTTTAATTTAATTTTTGTAAAGATTGGCCACTTAATTGTGTTCAAAGAATTATAGATTTCGTGCTTTACTGATCGCATTTATAGGTGGTCCAAGTTTTCCTTTCCGTTATTCTTTTGTACCGGAAAAGTTGGTTAAATGATTTTCGTTTACAGCATAATGATCATATAAAGCGTTTGATATTGCTACACTATACTATAGTCCGATCCTTGTTCTTATTTATTAAGAAAGAGATGAAAAGGTGTCTTTAACGTGTGGAATCAATCTTGACTTATGATCAATCTCTAGTTACATAAGTTCTAAATTAAATTATTCTTGAATTTGAAGAAATTAAAGCTTGCAGGCTTTGAGATTATTGCACTATATTTGTGCATAAATGCTCATTCTTAATATTTATGTCAGTGGAGAAAACTTTCGTTGTTGAAGAAAAATTAATTAGTGCAATCACAAAATAATAGTTCCTACGCCATTTTCCTCTCGCGTGTGTTGTGTGTGCTTTCCATCCAATTTTGTTAGTTTCAGTTATATTTACAATGGTAAATATTATCGGCTCAATTTTTTTATTCCTACACATATCCTCCATCCTAAACTTATTGCAGTATGTTGGTTTCAATATTTATGAAATCTAAGTTGTTATGTTACCTATTGGTTTTTGTGTTTGTTTATTATTATTTTTTAGAAGGAAACTTTCAAAAAGGGACCAACTTGTACAAGGAGTAGAAATAAAAATTCATGAGGATGACTAGCAAGGATATATGACTGATGAGATGGGAGAATTACGCTACAGCTCTGATGAAGAGCCTGATAGATATAAGAGGCCGCCACAGTTCAACTCAACCTCACAATATGGAAATGTCAGTTTGGAGTTGTATATGACATTCCCTACTTTGAAGGTGTTCAAGGATGCCGTAAAAGATTACATAATTGCAGCAGGTAGACCGCTGAAAGTCTTGAATGATTCAAACAGATGCAGCATGAAGTGTGAGAATGAGCAGTGCAATTCTGTTCTTGGTCTGAACTGTATGGCTGCTATCAAATCAAACGCTTTAGAGATGATCACAATTATGGTAGAAGTCTAAAAAATAAAATGGTTGATCAAAAGTGGGTTGCAGAGAAATTGGTATAAAGATTGAGAGTGACACCTAAAATGACTGTACGTGATGCACTCACCCTCATGGCAGAGTCTTACCAAGTTCAGCTTGATGACTCTAAGCTCAATAGAGCTCTTCACATTGCAAGAGACTTGGTTGAAGGATATGAGAAAGAGCAGTATTCAAAACTTAGAGATTATTGTGCTAAAATTCTAAGAGGTAACCCAGGCTCCACGGCTATTTTAAGGGTTGACAGAGCACATGACGCCTCACCTCCTATTTTCTCTAAGCTTTATATATGTTTTGATGCTTGTAAAGGGGGAGCATTAGCTGGTTGTAGGCGGCTTATAGGTTTAGATGGTTGTTTTTTAAAAGGTTACTATGGAAGGACCCTCCTTACAGCGGCAACTCAGGATGGCAATCGAGCATTTTATGTGATTGCATATGCATTGGTGGAGCAAGAGAAGGACACTTGGACTTTTTTCCTTACAAAATTGTTTGAAGACATTGGACATCCAAATATTGAAGGATGGGAATTCATATCAGATGTGCAAAAGGTTTGTAATTTATAATCATTTTCAATTGGAACCACTTAGTTAATTCTTTATGGAAATTCTTACGCATTCCTTTTATTTTTAAAATTTTCACAGGGTCTTCTTCCGGCCATGCAAGAGTTATGCCCTGAAGTCAATCACAGATTTTGTGTGAAGCATCTAGAGGCTAACTTGTGGAAGTAATGGAGAATCACAGAATTGAGAATACAACTATGGAGGTGTGCAAAGTTGAAAACCATGGTCGAGTTTGAGAGAAAATATAATCAACTGAGAAGCATAAATGCAAATGCTTGGACATATTTGAATAGATTTCCACCGGAAACTTGGTGTAGAGCAACCTTCAAGAATTCCTCCAAGAATTGCGCACTAGTTAATAACAACTCAGAGCAGTTTAATGCTAGCATTGTCAAGTTCAGAGGGAAGCCTATCCTTACCATGTTGGAGGATATAAGGACATACTTGATTACGAAAATGAACAAGAGCAGGAAGCAGATGTCAAGATACAATGGTCCTCTAACCCCCGCAACACAAGCAAAGTTGGAAATTTCCAAGAAAGATAGCAACAATTGGACTGTATTTTGGGCCTCAGACCATGATGGCATTAAGTTTCAGGTAATACACATTATATAGAAGTCATGGAAGTTTGTAGTGGAAATAAGAGACTTCACATGTTCTTGTGGAGAATGGGACTTGTGTGGAATTCCATGTCAACATGTTGTGGCCTGTTTTAGATACAATAATATGCTTCCAGAGGACTTTTTGAGCTCTCAATATGCAAAAGAAACTTGGAAAAACATTTACCAGCCTTTCATTCAGCCTTTAAGAGGCCCTGATCAGTAGGAGAAGACACCAGAGAAGTCCATTATGCATCCACAATACACTAGAGGTGGATGGAGACATAAGAAGAAGAGGTCAAAACTCAATGATATTCCTCATGACCCTTACAAAGGAAGGAAAGAGTTCATGCCTTTTGAATGTCAAAAGTGTGGAGTGGCAGGGCATAAAAGCAGAACCTGCAAAGGAACAACTACCAAGCAGCAACATGACAAAAAAACAAAAGTTCCGAGTGACAATGTAAGTCATATATCCATCTAAGTCAATTTTTAATAGACCAAAGCACTAACTTCCAACTTTTTTATTTGTAGGCTCTTTTCAAAGAATCACACAGTCGGCAAGAAAATGCATATGCTATCCAATCACAAGTGTGTGTTATTACATGACAAAGTATACAATGTTTCTTATTTTGTTGATGTGAATTGAAAATTACATATTCCAACATATTTATATACTCTAGGTAGAACTAGAGGCAGCTCCAACATCATCATCTACCTTTATTCCCACTCTTGGGTACCAACCACCTTTTAGTTCTCCGGTTGCATTCAGACCCCCACAAATTAGGGCTCAAGGACCACCAACAGTTCAGCCTCTTCCAGGCATATTCCTGCTTCATTTCAATAGAGGGGACAAATGTGTGTGACTAGAGAGGCTTTACTTGCAGCAAGGACACTAAGGATGGCAAACCCCATTCCTCCATCTACAAGTTCTAGTGGAGAAAAATCAGTAAATGAAGTCAAGAAGAATTGATAAAGTAGTTCTTTTGTGGGTAGCATTTAAATGTTGTGGGTTTTTACTTTTTGATTTAGTAGCAGATTTCAATTCCTTTATTTTGTTATGTGGAGAACTTGGCAAAACCATCTAGAATCCTTTCCTTTTTATGTCTTGGAATAGTATCTCTAGATCAAACTTTCTATTGCAAAATGTGATAATATATAGTATTTCTCCCAAGCAATTCATCAAACACCATGTTCGCATTATCCATCAGCCACACATTTCCTCAAACACCATCTTCAAATTGATGAAGTCTCAAAATGAGTCATTGCACAAGATCCGAAATTGAATTAAAAAACCGCTCCGATTGGTCATGAAATAGGTGACAAGCCATACATAGATAGAAAGAGAATCGAGTCTAGTTTCCATAAAAAAAAAAATTCTAGAAAATATTATTTGTGGAGAAAGTCATGGCCATTTAATTGAAGGCTGTCAAGCTGCCTGCGAGAAATTAAGGTTAGTGCAATGAGGGAAGAATTTCGCAATGAAACGAATGTCAATGTCACGAAGGAGCAATGTTAATAGAGAATGAAGGGGAGACTAATGGAGGGGCGAATTTATTGGACGAAATTGATATGTTTAGCCATACATTTTATCAAGCATTTCATTAAACACCAATTTAAATTTGATGAAATCTCAAAATCAGTGGCTACACAAGGTCTGACATTAAATTAAAAAATTGTTCCGATTTATTATGAACTAGACAGAAGTCATGCATGGATATAAATATTATTGAGTCTAGTTTCCAGCAAAAAAAGAATTTCGAGAAAAAATTATCTGTGGAGAAAGTTATTGCCATTTAACTCAAGGTTGCCAGATTGCCCGCGAAAAACGAATGTTATGTTTTGAGGGAAGAATTTTGGGATGAAACAAATATTAATGTCACGAAAGCGCCACGTAAGCAGAGAGAGAAGGGAAGGATAAGTGTGGGACGAATTTGGTGGATGGAATTGAGATTTTTAGGTTTATATGCATCTAACGAAAAGTGGAGGACCAATCTGAATGTTATAGTAAAGATGGAGGATAAATTTGACTGTTTACTCTTTGTAATATATGTACATAATTATTGCTTTTCTTTCCTTAGGATTAGTGTTGGATATGAGTCAGTAGATGATACTCAGCTGTTCGTGGTTAAAAGAAAATTGGGGGAAATCATAGTAGTACTATGGAATTGAAGATCCCAAAACCGAGCTGATATCAGTTGTTCAGTGTGTCGTTAGGATTAGCTGATGTATAGGTTAGACTTGTTGTAATCATTTTTATATTCTTGTCTAAGTCCTGTACGGGGTAATTGTTGAACTGATCTTCTGTCGAAGATACTTTTCAGAACCCCATGTCATCAGTGTAATCGCTTGCGTTCTTCAGTCATCAGCTGAGTAGACCTCAGTAGAAGCCAATCCAGAAGCTGATAAGTCATCGCGGAAGAACTCATGCAAGCCCAAGTACCTTCAGCCGCCCCGTGACTTACTCGAAGTTATATTCCTTGTCGGCCGACTCGGTCGAAGAAGACAGAGACCTTGCGGTCTCATCGTATCCGACGTAAAGCGACCCAGCTACTTAAGTCTTTTCGAAAGTTCAGCAGAAGATCATACGAGGTTGTTTGAACGGTCAACTCTGACATTCTCACCAACCACAAACCTCGACCAATGAGAAGCCGACAACGCCTTACCTGCTCCAAACAGTAAAGCTGCTCTCATGTACAGTAATTAACTGCCCTGCTGCAACAAGTTCGAATTAATGGCCGTTTTCTTTGGAAGCTTGTGACACGTGGCATCGTCGTCTCCAACGGACATATGCCATAGCTCACAGCTATAAATAGAGAAGATTTCGAAGCTCCACTAGCGCGAAGCACGAAATTAAAAAAGGGAAATTGCTCAAGCTCTCAAACACTCTAGCAACTCAATCAGAACATCCAACGAAGAATCTGCATTTACTAGAATATTTTTGTGGTTCTTCTCTCTAGAGTCTTTAGATCCCTTTCTTCTCTACCTAAGCTCATTGTCAGATTTATAGCTTAGATTCGAAGGAGTTCATTTTTAGTGAACTGTTCTTATTGTAAGAACTCCTTCATTAGTTGGAGAACTGTTTTCGCTCCCTTTCGAACTTAGGTTTGAATTGTAAAGTAGCTAAGGACTATAACTTAGAAGGATCTGTCATGTGCACAGTTTCCTTGCTGAGACTTGCTCAGACTAATCAACAAGTTATCCTGCTCTGTTCAGGACCGTGGATGTAGGATCTTGCGTATCCGAACCACGTTAAACTGCTTGTGTTCTTTACTGTTTTATTGCATACAAACCTTTGAAAATCATAAGTTTGCATAAAACGTATTTCTAAAATCGCTCTGCCAAAAGAATTTAATCTGCAAAAACACATTTTCAAAAAGAGACAAACTCCGGGCCCCACACTTATCCACACACTTAAGTCTCCAACTGAGTTTCGAAGTACTGACAAAAGTCAGTAGGAGAGCTCAGTAGTTGACTCACTCTGTCCCGTGATCGAAGGTTTATTTGGCAGTGTTCATCAGTTGCAACCAACGGCTTGGTCGACCTTCACCGAGAAAAAGAAACGCGATCGGTGTATTCACCCTCCCTCTACACCTGATATTTGTCTCCGGACCAACAATTGGTATCAGAGCGCACGGTGTTCAACTGACCACCTGTTCTGAAATACTGGTCTTCTCGAACTGATCCTTGAAAACGTTTTCTCTGCACAAGCATCTCTTCATTCATCCTTATACTCGTACACATAATGTCTGACATGTCAGGTATCAGGATGGTGCCGATGTTCTCAATAGAGAACTTCACGGTATGGCGTGTAAGAATGGAGGCACACCTTACGTCGCTGCACGACAGCATGACTGACGTACTGGAGACCGAACCCATCATTCCAATGATAGACAACGTTCAGTTCGCTGAAGTGGAAGGTGAAGGTGCTCGTATCGGTCCGAAGGTTCCCAAGGACAAATCTGCCTTCACGCCTGAAGAGAAAAAGCTGCATAACCTCGACCGAGTCACATAAAATGTTATACTAACAACGCTCAGTGACTCACACCTCGGGAGGGTGCAGGACTGCAAAACGGCGAAAGAACTTTGGGACGCCCTGGCTGTACTGAGCCAAGGAACTCCTCAGATTAAAGAAAACAAGCTCGAATTAGAGCTTCAAAAGTTCGAAGCCTTTGCGATGGAGCCCAGTGAAAACCATTGACGAGCGGAGCGTCGATTTACGAATCAAGTCAATGTGATAAACGGGCTGGGAAAGGTGTTCTCAAACAAAGAGATGAACACAAAGATCATAAGAGCGCTACCCCGACAGAAGTGGCTTCCTTTTGCTACTTATTTACGTCGCTCTGATCTTAATGCTCTAACTCCTAATGTTATATTTTTAGAATTAAAGACGGAGGAATTTGAGCATTGTCTACCGCAGAAGTGTTCCAGTGCTCCAGCTGACACTCAAATCGATCATGCCTTCAAGGCAACACTCAGCAAAACTGGAGGCAAAAAGATTTCTTCCAGCAAGGCAGTAGCTGCTGCAGATACAAATACATCTGAAATGTCTGGTACTGACCAGCTCGCATTGATGGCTCTCAAATACCAAAGAGAAAATGAGAGTCAGAAAGCTGAAGAAATATCACAGAGATTCTCCCCCTGGTAAGAAAGAATATTCAAAAAGGGAAGAATCTAACACTTCTACTGAATGCAGGAACACGGAGCCTGTTGCTAGTCCACCAAAAGCTTCAGCTGGAAAAAGCAGCAGAACATCCACGTGTTACAACTGCAAGAAGGAGGGACACTATCAGTACGACTGTCCCGAACTCTCAACTGCTCAAAGAGCAGAACGGCAGGCCAGAAGAGATAAATTTGCCCAGAAGAGGCAGGCCTACATTGCTGGAGAGATATTCGACAACTCAATTGAAGAGGATACATTCATGTACTCATCTGAGGATGAAGCTGCATTCGTAGCTGTTGAAGTCGGAGAGAAGGTTCCTGAGGAATCAGCTGAACAGTGTCTAATGGCCGGAGAAGAGGCTGAGGTAAATTCTAAACTTAATATAACCTCCTCTTCACACAACACACACGACACTTGCTCGGTCTCGGATGACCCTATGGACATAGTATAAGCATATGACGACCTGCTAGAGGAACAAATTCAGCTGAGCAGAGAGTTCAGCAGAACCATCCAAGATCTAGAACAGGTAAAGGCTGAGAATCAGAGACTTTATTCTGATTGTTAGGTCTCTACTGAGTCAGTGGATCTAGTTGCGAGACTCAAGGAAGAGATCGAATCTCTTATGATTAAGTCTCAGCTTCAAGAGACTCAGATCTCAGTCCTGACCAAGGACAATTTGGAGAAAGAGACTTCAATAGCCCAACTCAGTCAGAAACTCTCAGACGTACAGAAGGACTATGATTCTCTCAGGAGAAGTGATGAGGTCTGGAGAGAACTGATGACTGAACAATACCTGAGAGCAAAGGAGAAACTAGAAAGCATGCTCAGAGCACAACGGCCAACTGCTGTGAAAGAAGGCCTTGGCTACACCCATGAAGCATCTACCTCCAAAAGCTCAGAAGCACTGGCTGATAGGTTCATCAGAGGAAAGGTGCAAGCTGCTGACACCACACCTCAGGCGAAGAACAAACAGAAAGTAATCGCACCTCGGCCCGAGCAAAGAACAAACAAGCTGACCAAAGGTTCCAGCCCCAGGACACCGAGATCGAACTGAGGGGGAACCAAGAAGGTCAGATGGGCAGAACAGTACAAGAAGCCACTGTTTGAGCATCCGGCTCAGTACGGTTCGTACTACTATGAGCCCAGGGTCAGGAGAAGCACTAAGACTCAGAAGAAGAAAGCGCCTG
This sequence comes from Lavandula angustifolia, assembly GCA_028984105.1. Lineage (NCBI taxonomy): Eukaryota > Viridiplantae > Streptophyta > Magnoliopsida > Lamiales > Lamiaceae > Lavandula > Lavandula angustifolia. The sequence goes on along the minus strand of CM054816.1, from coordinate 17,202,353 downwards.
AACCCAAAATCATCGGCGAAAAAGTCGGTATATCCAAGTCCCTGTGGAGAAGAAAGCTGACAAGGTTCAGAAGAAGAAGTCTCAGACTTCTAAGGTCCCGAGACAGATTTGGGTTCCGAAATCACCCACTAACCAGTAAGGACCCAACTGAACCAAAGGGTACCTAAAGATGCTTCTGTTTTGCAGGTGCATAAGGACCCATGGATAGTGGACAGCGGCTGCTCAAGACACATGACATATCAGAAGAGCCTGCTAACCAACTATGTACAAGTAGATGGTCCCAGAATTGAGTTTGGAGACAATTCTAAAGGCTACACAAGGGGATACGGAACGCTGAACATTGGGACTGCTTCAGTTCCAAGAGTAACATATGTTGAAGGACTTCAACATAACCTCCTTTCGTCGATCCAATTACGTGATAATCTTAACGAGTTATCTTTGACGCTGGTTTCTGTGATGTTGTTGATAAATCTACAGGGAAAACAGTATTATCAGGATCGCGGAGGAAAAACATCTATGTTGCACACTGGAAAATCGCAGAACCTGAGGCTTGCTTACTAGCACAGACAAAATCTGGTGACAAGTCAGGATGGCTATGGCACAAGAGACTCAAAGAACCTTGAACTTCAAGACCATGAACAAGCTAGCCAAGAACTCCAAAGTCAGAGGACTGCCCAACGAATCGTTCGTTCAAGACAGAAATTGTGAAGCATGTCTGAAGGGAAAGCAAACAAAGAGTAGCAATCCACCTATTCCGTAACCTTCCACTGCTTCAGCTGCTGCACATGGACCTATTCGGGCCAGTCTCTCCAGTGACTATAAGAGGCAACAAGTATGCCCTCGTCGTTATTGACGACTACTCGAGATATACTTGGGTCATCTTCATCGCCAATAAATCTGATGTTCAAACTGAGTTGCCCAATCTGCAGAAGAAGCTCAGTGTGGAAAAGGACATCAAGATTCAAAGAATTCGCTCGGACAGAGGAACAGAGTTTCTAAACTCAGTAGTTAAGACATACTGCGATAAAGAGGGAATTAAACACGAGACATTAGCTGCTCGCACCCCTCAGCAGAATGGACTTGCTGAACGAAAGAACAAAACAATCAAAGAAGCAGCAAGAACGCTCCTCGCAGATTCTGGACTACCCTCGAAGTTCTGGGCTGATGCTACTGACACCGCCTGCTACACTCAGAATCGCTCACTACTCACTCAGCAACACATGAAGACACCATATGAACTATGGAAAGGGAGAATTCCTTCTATTTCTCATTTTCATATTTTTGGCTGTCCTTGCTTTATCCACAATAATGGGAAAGATCTGCTGAAGGTCTTTGATATCAAATCTGATCAAGGAGTTTTCTTAGGATACTCTCGAGTCAGTAAAGCCTTCAGAGTCTTTAACTATCGGACTCTTTGTGTGGAGGAAAGCCCTCATGTTGTTTTTGATGAATTTGTTATCGAGAACAGGGGAAGATACACGGTTAAATACGATGATGTCGGCGGCAAGCTACGGGATCTCGGACTTGCCGATAAAGGCGAAAAGATCCGAAGCATTGTTGGGATGATGAGTCGACAATGAACAAACTCGACCTCAACCAACATTCAACGAGTTGACCCTAGTTGATTCTCCCGAACAGAATCAACAACAGGTAACATCGGTCGATGAGGAAGCCCCAGTGGTAACTGAGACCTCTACTGAGAATATAAACTTAGGGGGAACGATTAATGTTCCTGAGCTAAATGCCCCTAAACCTGGAAACTCAGTGGATCCTAAGCTTCTTACTGAAATATTGCAATCTCAAAACAGTACTACTGAAATGCCTAACACTCCTACTGATTCTGCAGAAGTTGTATCAGAAGAAGAAGCCAGACTCAGACGATCATGGCTAGATGCTCATTCTTCAGATCTTATCATTGGAGATCCATCAGCAACGATAAGAACAAGATCTAGATTTAATCAAGGCGAAAGCTCACTATATTCTTGTTTCTTGTCTACAGAAGAACCTCAGTCGATAGAGGACGCACTTAATGATGCTGACTAGATCATCGCCATGCAAGAAGAGCTGAACCAGTTCGTTCGAAATGAAGTTTGGGAGCTTGTAGACAGACCTAGACATCAGCATGTCATTGGTACCAAGTGGGTCTTCAAAAACAAGCGAGATGAAAACAACGTCATTGTCAGAAATAAAGCACGACTAGTTGCAAGGATCAAGGAATTGACTTTGATGAAACATTCGCTCTAGTTGCTAGATTGGAAGCCATTCGTCTATTCCTAGCTTATGCAACACATCAAGGCTTCAAAGTCTATCAGATGGATGTAAAGTCAGCTTTTCTGAATGGCGTACTGAAGGAAGAAGTCTACGTGGAACAACCGCCCGACTTTCAGCAGGGACATCAGGTGTACAGACTTAGGAAAGCTCTGTATGGGTTAAAACAAGCACTCAGGGCTTGGTATGATACCCTATCAGACTTTCTACTTCATAAAGGTTTTCAGAAGGGGACAGTAGATCGCACCCTATTCAACATAAAGTCAGGAGATGACATCCTACTGGTGCAAATCTATGTGGACGACATCATTTTCGGCTGCAGAAATGAGATCATATGTCAGCAGTTCGAGAAGATGATGAAAGAGAAATTCGAGATGGCCATGATGGGAGAGATGAATTATTTCCTTGGATTTCAATTGAAGCAATCACCTGAAGGAATCTTCATCAATCAAGCCAAATACACTCGAGACCTTCTCAAGAGATTCGGCTGCGACTCCAGCAAGCCAGTCAAAATCCCCATGAATACGAATTTTAAAATCGATCTAGACAAAGAGGGAGCTTCTGTTAACTCTACTGATTATAGAGCTATTATTGGTTCTTTATTATATTTAACAGCTAGCCGACCTGACATAACTTATGCTGTAGGTGTATGCGCAAGATTTCAAGTGGATCCCAAGCGAAGTCATCTCGACTCAGCTAAAAAGATTCTGCGCTATCTGAGAGGAACACCTGATGCTGGGTTATGGTATCCTGCTGATGATAATCTAATACTGACAGGTTATTCTGATGCTGATTATGCGGGATGCGGGATAGATCGTAAGTCAACTTCCGAACGTGTCGGTTCTGGCGGCAAGCAAGCGATATCTTGGTTCTCAAAGAAACAGCACTCAGTAGCAACGTCCACTACTGAAGCTGAGTACATGGCGGCTGGAAGTTGCTGTGCCCAGATCCTTTGGCTTCGACAACAACTGAGAGATTATGGTATCATTCAGAATGAAGTGCCCATCTACTGTGACTCCACCAGTGCTATTGCCATAACTCAGAACCCAGTTCTACATACGAGATGCAAGCACGTGGATATCCGACACCACTTCATCAGAGACCATGTCGAGAAGCAGAATATCAGAATGGAAAAGATCCATACTGACAAACAAAGGGCAGATATAGTGACCAAACCACTAGCTGAAAACAGATTCAAAGAATTATCAGTTGAGCTAGGTCTACTAGATCCTACTGAAATGCATCAGTAGAAGACAACTACTGATAGCAGACCATGGAGACAATTGGAAATATTTGGTATAAGTAGATGGAACCAGTACGACAAGTCAGTAGACTCCGTACAGTGATTCAGTGGGAAGAATCACACTGTACACAGCAAGGGGGAACATGCTTATCAGTACATCAATCATCCTCCTGCGATATAACGGTAACCATCTGATCGAAAGTTTAGCTGAAGAGGTTTGCGTAGTATCATATACTTAATTTCTTTTCAGAAGCATGTCTGCATTTATTATATCAGTCGCACGCAGTCAGTAGTTAATGTGCATTTATTTCCCGCCATTAATAAGTTTAAGGAAAGGTCAGTAGGAAACCTTTTCATTCGCATAAACTGAGTAATTAATGCTGTCTGTCGCGCATTTAATGCATGTCTTCTCACTTACCTTTATTACGTAAGTCTATGTTTGAGGCGGCTTTTGTAATCATTACTTTTATAACATTTAATCTCAGCCGTCTATAGATTTGAAAGATTAAAATAGGATCGTTGGATCTAAGCTTATAATCAGTCAAGATATATAAATCTTTCATCTTCTATCTTCCTCCTCACTTTTCGCCATTTTCAACTTAAGAGCTATTTTCAAGCGTTCAGTTTCTTTCTCAAAAATCATCTTAACTTTCTCGCTTTTGCATCTCTAATGTATTGAAACCTGCTGAATACTTACTAACTTACTCTATTTTCAAGTGCTAACAAGTTATTTTGCAGATTTCAATGGCGACATCTCAAGTTCCTGAGAATATAGAGGAGATAATGGCATCCAGGATTCAGTTTGAACCAACTATGGCCTTCCGACAAGTTGATATCTCTTTCTTGGAACCCGTGTTTGATGCTCTGGAGCGTTCTGGTCTTCAGGAGCTGGTGACGAAGCACCCGAGATCTTATCTACCTATGCAAGTGGTAGAAGTTTATTACAACTGGAGGTCACTCGCATCTGGAGGCGAGGAATCTTCCTTCGTCTATATGAAGGAAGTAGATCAGAACTATTGGGATACTACTCAGAGAATCTTCAACGTCAGAGACGCGCTGATGCTGACGTTTGATCTTCCAAACTCTGGTATTTCTCCTATCGGATACAAGGAGAAGGAGATAAACTCATATGTTCATAAGTTCTGCGGACGCTCTGACATATCATTCAAGTCAGCTCTGAAGAAGAACCTTCTGCTCCCCCAATACAGAGGACTAGCCTACATAGTCTCTCATATCCTAACGAGCTCAGCTGGATCATATGATCAATTATCCAAGCCAAGGATTCAGCTGATGATGGCGATAGATGATGGAGTTGAAGTGAACTGGGCCGACTATTATGTCTCGGAGATGAAGGCCCAAGCCCGAGAGTTCACTACCCTACCCACCTGGAGAGCGGAAGTTAGCCGAGTGTAGGGAAGTTACTCTATGGGACTAAGATGTCAGTCCTCATAGAAAACTACGTTCGCAGGCACTCGTCGTTTGCGATTCTAAGTTCTTCGATGTAAAACCGATTAAGTTCAAGACTAAAGCGAGACCGAGAAGTCTATCGGTGAAGGGGCCACCCGAGCCGAAGAGAGCAAAGATCCGCTCGCCCCCGCATACCGAAGTGCATAAGAAGAGGCGGCTGACTAAGACCAGACCAGCTGAGGTCTCAGCTGCTCAGCCCCTCTCTGTTATTGAACCCACTCCTCCTCCTACTCAAGAAGAGCAGATTTTAGATTCTGATACTGGCATTGAGGGTGCGACCCTCAAAGATAAAGTCCAGGTAATTAGCTGTGAGGAGACACAGTCGGACGTCAGGGAACCGACTGAGGAGACTGCGACTGAGTGGACAACTATTCTCACCACTCGTCTCCGTGCCGCAGCTGACGTACACGATCATATTCCTGAGATCGCTGGGCACTCAGACTTAGTCGAAATAGCCATCAGGGCTAGAGTTCAAATGCTTCTTAGATTTCTGAGTTGGGATATTCTAGAAGACATAATCAAAACCCACTCAGTCATCTACCTGCTCGATGAGGAGCAGAAGCTACAAGAAGTAATAGGGTACGGAGAACCAGCTGACTTCGCTACTCTTGAAGATCTCAGAGCCGCAATGCTTTACCTTCTAAGCTTGCGAGAGTCAGTCCCTCGTAACACTCCTCCACCCCCATCTCCTCCTGCTGATGATAAGAAAGATGATGATGATAACAATCAGAGGAAGGATCGGACACCCAAGGATACAGAGTTGGGAGGCTCTGCTGAGGGTTCAACTCCCCGTGAGAAGAGCAAATCACCACTTCCTGATACATCAGGTGATGCTCAAGGTGCTCCGAAGTACAGTAGGGAGTAGCTCCTCACGTTTTCTGAGCAGAGGCTCGGAACCAGCTCGTACCGGATACAACCTATCGGTTTCATGTCCTCAAAGTCTGTAAATAAAGCCATTCGACACAAAGGAGAGAAATACAAACTTTTGGCTAAGGACGTCCATCTGAAGTGGACAAAGTATACTAAGGCTCAGACACAGAGCTTAGACAGAATAGCTGCTGGCATCTCAAAGACTCCAGTACCTACTCCTCAACCCAACTTTCAGGAGATTATTGAGGCAGCCTTAGCAGCTTAGAAAATCGATCTAGAAGCTCAGAGTCAGCAGTTGCTCCAAAATCAACAGAAGATATTTTCAGAGCAGCTGACTCAAGCTCTTGCAACTGTTAAGCTCGAAATCGATGAAAGGAATAAGATTGCCACCTCTAGCCTTCAGAAATCTATTACCCAACAGGCAGAGGCTCTGAAACTTATTCAGAAAGAAATGACAGAATCGCAAGATCAGGCTCTGCTGAAACTCCGTCTGGAATCAGCTGCACAGCTTAAAACATCAAGAGCTGATTAGGAAAAAGAATGGGAATTATATTGCGATCTCGTCAAGGACTTCGAATCCACAGCAACTCAGATTAAGGATTCAGTCCACACTGTGGAAAGAGACATTCAAGCCATCCGCACCCAACTCTCTAAGGCAAATGATGCCAAAAAGGGGGAAGGTATTATGAAGGATGAACCTGATACGGATATGGCTGATGTCCAAATAGTAGAGGGTGGTCAGGAGGAAGGACCCTCTAATGCTCAGACTCAGGGGGAAGGTATTCAGGCAGAACAACCCTCAACTGCTAATGCTCAAGATACTTCAGGGGTTCTGCTACTTGAATTTCCTCTAGAACCTACCCCCATCTCATCTTCTGCTGCCCACATAGAAGATGTTGCTCACTTCATTGAGCAAGAGTCTGAAGAAGAACAGGCTCCTCCGCAGAGGCCGGGGAAGGAGACTGCTACTGGTACTACTCCTCCTTCCTCCCCGGTCCAAAAATTCAAATCTAAAGCGGAACAAGAGGCCTTCGACCTCCGCGTAGCCCAACAACTACAAGACAAGCTGGACCATGAGCGACAGCTGGAAGAAGCTCAACTTGCTAAAAAGCCTAAGGGCAAAGTTGTTAAGGGCAGAGGAAAGAAGAAGCAAGAGTCTATGGACGAAGAAAAGAAAAAGGCTCAGGAGGAGTTCGCAAAAACTCTTTCTACTACAGGTCAAGCTACTGCTCAAAGTCACTATCAGACTCATCTTACACCTGAGCAAGAAGCTGAAGATAGAGCCACGTGGGAAGCCACGCTGCGAGGCCTTAACGTGAGGAAAGGAGATTGTAGGGCAGCGGCTCTTCGAGAGAAGAAGAGAATGGCTGATATGGCTAAGATGATGAGCCTATCTCAAAAGCCAGCAGCTGATCCCAGAAGACAAATCCCACGAGGATCAAGGAAAAGAGCGCCTTATGTCAAAAAGGACCCTGTGCTTCATGTTGATAAATGGGTTCCTGCTCTGGTTAATGATCAATGGGAAGAACTCAAAGAGGAATTTATCAAAGGCTACTACGTATGGAAATTCTATCCAAGAGAGCAAACTACGAACAAGCCTTTGACGAGTTTTTGTTCAATTATAACTCTGAGCCGAGGGAACAACTTTTGGAGATTATGAAGAGAGAGAACATTCCTTTCAGAGCTCCGGCTTTCAGGCGCATCCCACCTCCTAGAACTGCGCACGGAGTTCTGTGTACAAAGGAAATAGAGGATGAGGTCAGAGCTGCAGCTTATCGCTTCGACCTGAGTGTCGACTTAGCTGAAGACGACGAGGATGTCCAGACACTGAGGAAGAGAATCTACCTATACTATGGTTTGCAACCTCCTGTCGACAGATCTGCTGATTTCAAGAAGCGCACTCAAGGCTTCAGGCGTCAGTAGTGTTTTCTCTTCTCTACTCTTTTGTAATAGTGATAGGAACCTGTAATTTCTTGATCATATATGCTATCGTTCCTATTGCTTGATAGACAATTACTCATTGTCTTACATCATTTTGCTTTGTGTTTTCACAACTGATCACTAAGTGATCTGACACACACTCACAATCAGTTTCTCTGATTTTGCCTATCTCTCACCTGCTGATGTTTTGAAGTCATCGTATCAGTTTGTTTTCCTCAGATAGATTAAGGGGGAAATTGCTGTCAGTAGGTTAGCATTTCTTATAAGATGTTTAGAGTTTAGAAGTAGAGGTTTTTGCATCATCAATTAGGGGGAAATTGTTGGATATGAGTCAGTAGATGATACTCAGCTGTTCATGGTTAAAAGAAAATTGGGGGAAATCATAGTAGTACTATGGAATTGAAGATCCCAAAACCGAGCTGATATCAGTAGTTCAGTGTATCGTTAGGATTAGCTGATGTATAGGTTAGACTTGTTGTAATCATTTTTATATTCTTGTCTAAGTCCTGTACGGGGTAATTGTTGAACTGATCTTCTGTCGAAGATACTTTTCAGAACCCCACGTCATCAGTGTAATCGCTTGTGTTCTTCAGTCATCATCACCGAGTAGACCTCGGTAGAAGCCAATCCAAAGCGGTGATAAGTCATCAGCAGAAGAACTCATGCAAGCCCAGTACCTTCGCAGTCGCCAGCTAACTTACTCAGAAGCTACATTCCTTATCAGCTGACTCAGTCGAAGAAGACAGAGACCTTGCAGTCTACTGTATCCGACAGAAAGCGACCCAGCTACTTAAGTCTTTTCGAAAGTTCAGCAGAAGATCATACGAGGTTGTTTGAACGGTCAACTCTGACATTCTCACCAACCACAAACCTCGACCAATGAGAAGCCAACAACGCCTTACCTGCTCCAAACAGTAAAGCTTCTCTCATGTACAGTAATTAACTGCCCTGCTGCAACAAGTTCGAATTAATGGCCGTTTTCTTTGGAAGCTTGTGACACGTGGCATCGTCGTCTCCAACGGAAATATGCCATAGCTCACAGCTATAAATAGAGAAGATTTCGAAGCTCCACTAGAGCGAAGCACGAAATTAAAAAAGGGAAATTGCTCAAGCTCTCAAACACTCTAGCAACTCAATCAAAACATCCAGCGAAGAATCTGCATTTACTAGAATATTTTTGTGGTTCTTTTCTCTAGAATCTTTAGATCCCTTTCTTCTCTACCTAAGCTCATTGTCAGATTTATAGCTTAGATTCGAAGGAGTTCATTTTTAGTGAACTGTTCTTATTGTAAGAACTCCTTCATTAGTTGGAGAACTGTTTTTGCTCCCTTTCGAACTTAGGTTTGAATTGTAAAGTCGCTAAGGACTATAACTTAGAAGGATCTGTCCTGTGCACAGTTTCCTTGCTGAGACTTGCTCAGACTAATCAACAAGTTATCTCGCTCGTTCGGGACCGTGGATGTAGGATCTTGCGTATCCGAACCACGTTAAACTGCTTGTGTTCTTTACTGTTTTATTGCATACAAACCTTTGAAAATCATAAGTTTGCATAAAACGTATTTCTAAAATCGCTCTGCCAAAAGAATTTAATCTGCGAAAACACGTTTTCAAAAAGAGACAAACTCCGGGCCCCACACTTATCCGCACACTTAAGTCTCCAACTGAGTTTCGAAGTACTGACAAAAGTCAGTAGGAGAGCTCAGTAGCTGACTCACTCTGTCCCTTGATCGAAGGTTTATTTGGCACTGTTCATCAGTTGCAACCAACAGCTTCAACTGACCTTCACCGAGAAAAAGAAACGGTACTCAGGTGTATTCACCCCCCCCTCTACACCTGATATTTGTCTCCGGACCAACAATTAGGCTTCTCATGTTGTATATATACGGGTTGTTTTCTCAATGAAATTTACTTTTCACAAACTTTGCGACGCTCATCTTAGTGGGTGTTTGGAACAACTTTTTGCAAGCTGCTTCAGCTTTAAGCTGGTGTGGGGGTGTTTGGGACTCCCAGCTTAAAGCTGAGATTCTCTAAAATTGGGTTGAAAATAGATAATCAGCTGAAGCTGTTCCACCCCAGCTTCTAGCTTTTAGCTTATAGCTTATGCTTTTTTCAAACCAAACTACCCCTAATAATTTTATTTAATTCCAAAATTATCCCTAACCCTAATACTTTGTGAGAATGCATTTTTATCACATCCGCCCCGTCTCTTCTCTTCTCTCTCTCAATTCTTCATAAAATTTATGAAGGATTTTTTGTGTATTTTGTTTGTATGATGAATTTATACAAATAAATAGTATTTAACATATAATTTTATACTATATTTATTATAATATAATTTTATAATGTACTCCCTCCGTCCCACCAATCTTGCAACATTGGGTCTCGGCACGGATTTTAAGATAGTGTGTGTAAAGTAAAAGTAGTGGGTGTAAATGTATAAAGTAGTGGTGTAAAGTTAAAAAATTGTGGGGTCCACTTGTTTAAGTGAATGTGGTCCACTCATTTTCTTTCTATTTTAGATAATGTTGCAAGATTGGTGGGACAGTCCGAAAAGAAAATGTTGCAAGATTGGTGGGACGGAGGGAGTATATAATATTTAGATTAATTTAGTATTTTATAGTATTAGATTGAAATTGTAAGCAAAAAATAAATATTGAATAACAATTATTTCTGAATTTTATTATTTATTATAAATAATAATTAGTAATACTAAGGGCAAAACAGACATTTCTTTTAAAAAGTAACAATAAGCTACTTCTATCAGCAGTATTCCCAAACACTATTTTCCCTACTTTCAGCAGCTTTCAACATTTATTTTCAAACACTAACTGATTTTCAAATAAACTGTTTTCATCAGCTTTCAGCACTTATCAATAAGCTTCAGCTACTCCAAACACCCCCTTAACGTGGAGCAGGCTTATCTCCGCAACACGGCCACCATCGTCACAAGTAATTCCATACCAGTTGCAATGATCCGTTGATGAGTTGATATAAGGCCACTCAAAATCCATTAGTGCCTTCAATTCTCTATCTCTGCTCAGAGCTCGTAGCGTTGTTTGCTGCGCCGGCCGCTATAACCAAGAGCATGCTGCACCAGATCAAAATCATTGCAAAGCTACTCTCTGTTGCAACCTGATATGTTCTTTAATTCATACTGTCGTCTTTCTTTTAGCATTCTTTTCTCCACTGAAGATATATATATGATGATTCCCGCAAACGGCCCATCACATATAGACTCTCCAAAGTTGTCCAAGATCCCTTCTGCTCGGCTGATGCTGCATAACATGACCACCTCTATTCCCATAATTATAGGTATGATGGCTTTTACACTATATGTTAAATTTTGAACCTCCTTTACTGGGACTGATTAATTGGATAGAATTCAAACAAATAGTTGTTTTATCATGAAGTAAATGAAGGAGTGTAAATGAAATAGGCCATCGGTTAATTAAAGATTGTAGAAGTTGATATTGGTATCACACCTTTTACATAAAGGATAGTGGTACGGTTAATAGATCAATGCTTACTAATTGAAGAATAGATTATTACTTCATATAGATTTGTGATAATGTTGTATACGCAATTTTGATTTGTTATTTATTAGCCTATGCTTTGTTCAACTTATGCATTTGGAGGGTTCATCTTTGGTCTTATACATGCCATTTGTGTTGGGTTCCTTTATTCCTTCTAATTATCTACATTTAGTAAAAGATATGGATTGTTGCTCATTAATGGCTTTCTGCAGCATCTAAAATAGTATGCTGATGAAAGTGATTTTTGGGTTTCCTCTATTTTTTGTTTCCCTAAAATTCGGCTGCTCGAAGTTGGAAGGATGTATACGAATATGTATTTAATATTAAAATGATATTTAATGATGTATGCCTATTCTTCTATTGAGAGAAAAGGTAAACATTGTATAATGTTTTGAGAGATGGAATTATGAAAACCATTAAATTAATTTAAATCGGAAAGATGATGAGTTCAAAATTTTATAGATAAATTATTATAGAGGTTAATTTGGCTATATTATGTAAGTACATGCTACACGGGACAAATGCAAATGTAATCAAATTCATCTACCGATTCAAATTAGTGTAAATGTAAAATAATAAAAGTAGACTATATATCTCTATTATAGATGTCGCAGACATCACACCATACCCTCGAAATCATAATTAATATCCAGGTATTTTTAACAAAATGCTAAAAATATATCCATGTTATAAACTAAATAGAATGAAGAGAATAATAGAGAGAAGGAATTGAGGTGTTTATTATTATGAGGGTGGAGACCTCTATTTATAGAGTACAAGATGGGCTTTTGGGCCGACATAAGATGGGCTAATGGGTTGCTAGGGTTTACATGTGGTCAATCTATATACGGTAAATATTATTTACAACACTCCCCCTTAATTGACCATCTTTAAACAGAAATTGTTGTCTCGTTAAAACCTTGCCAGAAAAACCCAATGGGATAAAAACTGGTCGAAGGAAAAAGAGTACAGCTGCTCCACCTCAATATAGTCATTCTTGATCCTTGAGTCAGCGCATATCGATCTTGTGTACCAACTTCTTGAATGTTGACGTTGGTAATGCCTTTGTAAAAGAATCCGCTAGGTTGTCACTTGAGCAAATTTGCTGGATGTTGATATCGCCACTCCTTTGGAGATCATGTGTTCCATTGTCTCTTTTATGAATCAATCTCAATGACTCATTTACTCGTGTGTTGCATTGCATGTCTCGTTAAAAACCTTAACTAAGAAAAACCTTTGGGAAAAAACTTAGAAAGGAAAAAAGAGTGCAACCATTTGACCTTCAGGGTCTTTGACCTTTAGGAGTCAGTCTAATCTTCAGGATTATTTACAATTTCTTACTCCCCCTTAAGATAACAATCTTCAAGGTTATCTTTAAGGTCTATAGTAATATGTACAACACAAGTTTAATTATTCTCATAGAGAATAACATGTCTGTCTCGAAGATAATAAACGATGGTCAATACCATTTCAAATCCTCATATTGCACATAAGTAAGGAACTTCTGGTCCTAAAATATCTTTATTATCTTCTATAAGTCTAAATGAGTCTACATCCACTTCAAGTGATAGAAACAACTATTAGGTAGCTATATGGATGAAATACAAAAATCTCTTTAAAGACCGTTTAGGTAGGTCGACTAGCATTACTCCATCAGGGAGATGCTCGATCTACAGGTCGAGACCATTATTAGTTCAACCCAAGTCTTTTGATTCTAACTCCGTATTTGGGCATGGGTTGATTTCATCAAGTACTTTTGTATATAATGATTCACCTATTCTCTCTAGGAGTAATGTGGAGTGATGTGTTATAAATTTCTATTCCGCAGACTTTTTATCTCTTTGCACCAATAAATCTCTCACGCGTCTGGCGCTAATAAGAATCAATTGATTTATTTTTCTATGAAGAATTTCAGTTCGTTCATGGTGCATATACAACAAGTATATGAGATTTTAATCACTCATTTTGCACTATATAATTTGATGAACTTCAAGTTCATAGTGCGTGAATCTAAATAATTAATCCAACGAGATATTTGCGGCATTCAATCTTTATATTTATGTTTCATATCTCCCCCTAATGCCGACAATGATGTGAGTTGGTTATAAAATCAACAAATCAATGAATAAGATAATACATAATGATTTGCTCTATGTAAGTCATTTGGACGGAGTATATATAAAAGTATTATGCTTTTCAGGAGTTTCAATCAAACTCTAGTTATCATTTATGTACCCTTCTGTCAAGGAATACTCATCGTTCTTATTATATCATACACGACTGTACTATTTCAGCCCTGAGAATGACTTTTGAAAGCATCTTTTGACTTACATGCTTTGAGCAAGTTAAATCCTTCAGGGATTTTCATATATATTTCACTATCTAGTGAATCATATAGATAGACATTTACTACATCCATAAGGCGCATTCAAGTCTTTGTGACATAAGTAGATTAATCATACTCAAAAATATAATAACGTCTATTATGGGAGAGTACATAATTAATTCCCGGTCTTTGAGAGAAACCTTGTGTTACGAGTATTACCTTATATCTCATAATTTTTATTTCTCTTTCTAACAAAGACACATTTATATCCTTCGGGGATATATTTTTTTTTCGGATTTGAACTACAGGTCCAAAAGTTTCCAGTTTTTTAGGAAATATTAATTCACCTTGTATGACTTTTTTCCTCTTTGGCCAATTATTTATAACTTGACAATCTCTTATAGATCATCGTTGAGGATCCTCTTTTATCATTTCAAGAGTCATATTAAAGGTGAATATATCGTCATGCGTCCACGATGATATTTGATCTCTCCAATATATTGAGATCTCATTAATTTCAGACGCTAGCAGTTCTTGAGGAACTTTCATTTGATTGATTAATCATATTCGTCATGGTTTGGTTCATATCTTGTACCCCTTTATCTTAGGCACAAAATTTCTTTTAGAACCAATTGGTCGACCAATTTTTTTTTTTTTTTGACGAATTTTTAATTCATTTGCTACCATTTGCACTTGTCCTTCAGGGACATTTATTCTTTCGGGGGTATTTGCAGCAAATGTATGACATTGTCACTTCTTATATATACAAAACTTAAAAGCATCAAGAAGTTGGTTTGCAATCTTTTGCAAGTGAACATATCGACTTCTTGTTCACATTGATTACTTCTGGAATACAAATGTGGCTATTTTGTTCTTGTACTTTTTGTTGGATGTAGATTTCACATTGATTACTTTAGGAATCCAAATGTGACATATGTTCCACCTAATGTTGGGAACGTTATTTTATGATAATAACAATCTTAATGTGAGACTCGTTTTTATACGTACGAAACCATTTTGATTATGGACATGAGCAACTAGGTGTTGAATCTCAATCCCAAAGCAATACAATATTAAATCCTCTTCAGGAGGAACTTGGAGTTTAATAAACTCACTCGCTTTATCAAGACAAATCTTCTTGATGGAATTGAGCTCTTTATTTTTGAAATTGTAGTTTTACCAAGTGCTAAATTTCTTATAGAAATCAAGCATTCATGGAAATTAAGAGATTCTTCAAGATATCTCTGCAACGCCCATATGAATTTTCAATTATGTTGCACATGATAGTTGCTTGCAAATGTCCAAACTTATCATGTGAAAGCATAAAGCTCTTTTGAACTTCCGGTTCATGACATGTTTTGTCTCACTTATTTTTATGAATGTGTAATACATTCAAGGTGGTAGTGTGATAACTTTTCTTTTGTTAGCTTCTGGCTAAATACAAAAGAATCACTACCTTCATATAATTTCAATATGCTATCCATTGGATATTCTTAAAACTTAGTAAGTGTCTTCTAGACTTACTAGAATAAAAGCCATGTTCAATAGTTAATTTAGTATCATTTGATAGAATGACACATGCTCTTCTGGAGCCTTCAATAATTTCGATGCACTAGATTTGAAAATCTTTAGGATGCATATACTCGTATCGAGCTTTAGAGATGACAATCAATTATATATTTAAGCAATCCTACTGGGATGCTTCATTTCCGTTGTCTCTCTCATGCCCTCTTATTGACAGATGAACATCGATATCAAGAGTGCATTAATGTCAACAAGACATTAATAATGTATTTTGTTCGAGAATAACATATATCATCAAGGAATGAGTTGCTCGTTAAGAGCATTTAATATTCTTCTAGAATATAAATGATGCTACTTTAGGAGCAAAAATTTAATAGTAAATAAATCTATTATATTGCAGGCATTTCCACAAACATGCGTTAGTAATGCTACTATTACATTATGGTCATTCTTCGGGGAATGTAATTGTGCTACTTCCAGAGCAGCAAGTTACTTCTATTCAAGATAAATGAAATCAATAAGTTATAAATTTTGAGATATACCGGGTCTCAACTATTCTTGAAAAGAAAGTAAATAACAAGAGGCATTGAAAATGCAGGTGTCAAACATAAAGGAGCTCTTGCTACCACTCCATGTAATTAGGTAATACATTAAAGTACAACATACCTTTATATATTCATTGTTCTTTAGGAACATGTAATCTTATTCAAGATTATTAATTGTGCTACTTCAGGAGCAACAATTAAAATTATGAACATATAACATTTGCCAAAATAAAAAAAAAACTTGAATCATTTCTTCAAGAACATGTAGTATTCTTCAGGAATACAAATTTTGCTACTTCAGGAGCACTAATTTTAGTTTTATATTAAACCACTTTAGGCGAAAGGTTAATACGTTCTAGAAACCCAATTGTTCTTCAAGAACATAGTATTGTTTGGGAACATCAATTGTGCTACTTTGGGAGCAACAATAATAAAAATTCAAGAACCAAGATTCGTCTATCAATAAGATATGTTGTATGAATTGCTCAGTACGTAATATTCTTCAAGAATATTAGTTGTCTGCTACTTCAGGAGCAACAAATTAAGATTACATTTATATATATAAATATAAATATTATACAGTATGCAGAAGAAGAGAAAAAAAACTGAGGTATATAGTAATTACATAGATAATATTAGTAACTCTTCAAGAGTGAAATATTCTTCAAGAATATTAAATTGTGCTACTTCTGGAGCAACAATTAAGTTATTTCAATAAATTTGAATTGCTCTTTAAGAGCATATGATATTCTTCAGGAATATGGATTGTGCTACTTCAGGAGCAACAATCTAGATTCAACATTAAATAAATAAATAATAAACAAATAAATAAATAAAAGCTTAAATAAATGCTCTTCAAGAGCATGTAATATTCTACGGGAATATTGATTGTGCTACTTCTGGAGCAACAATTGAATTGCTCTTTAAGAGCATGTGATATTCTTCAGGAATATCAATTGTGCTACTTCAGGAACAACAATTATGATCAAATGATTAATCAAATAAGTAAAAATGTGAAAATGCTCTTCAAGAGCTTGTAATATTCTTCAGGAATATTAATTGTGCTACTTCTGGAGCAATAATAAGTTAAATAATATTCTTCAGGAATATTAGGATATTGTGCTACTACAGGAGCATCAATTGATTAATAGATGAACACGTCGCTTAAAGAAATTGAATAAGCGATAATACAAAAATAATATAATAATTCTAAGAAGAGACAAAAAAAAAAAAAAAACGTAGAACACATCTTTTAAATAAGATGATGAGTAATATAAGATCGCATCTAAGCATTTCTTTTAATTACCAAATGCGTTTAATTAACTAATCTATTAATTAACAAATGGCGTTTAGTTAAAAAATTCTTTTAATTACCGAAGGCATCCAAAACATATCATATATTTATAAAAAAAATTGAATGATTCGACGTATGGGAGAATCGAAAACAGAAAAGAAAATTCGATCAATGATCGCTACTTTAAAACGAGATTCGTCGTTACCTTCCGTGGGTATCGTCTCGTCTTTTGAAAAGAGTCTCTCGTGCTGATAACGTGTTATAAACTAAATAGAATGAAGAGAATAATAGAGAGAAGGAATTGAGGTGTATATTATTATGAGGGTGGAGACCTCTATTTATAGAGTACAAGATGGACTTTTGGGCCGACATAAGATGGGCTAATGGGTTGCTAGGGTTTACATGTGGTCAATCTATATACGGTAAATATTATTTACAACAATCCATATGTCAAAAAAAATTAATTGGGATACAATTACAAACAACTCAAATGTTGATTCAAGAGATACACTATAAACAAATAATTATAACATACTCTTTCATTCAAAATCTTCCATTACAAAATATATAAACATAGTAATTTAACCTTTTCCATACTTAAACTGTTCCATAAATCATGTGATTTTGGTACAAGACTTTCTTTTGGATAAAGTAAATTTCTTAATTTTCTAATTATTTCCTTAATTAACATATTAATGCGGACAAAATGCAACAGAAATTGATTCGCAATCTTATACTATCTCTCTATCCCACTTTACCCAGAGCGGCTTGTATGTACCACTTTCGTATACCACTTTCGTATACCTTTGTATGTATCACATCACAAGGGTATTGACATGTGACATTTTTCATTAAAAAATATGGATCATATTTAACACATATCAATACATTTGTGGTGTGGTATACACAAGAGTATACAAAAATGGTACACACGAACTATTGTGCATTTTACCACTTCTCCCTAACTATCCTTCTTTACCACTCCTTTCGAGCTATTAATTCGCATGATAATATTTTGAAATTTCAGCTTCTTTTTTTTTTAATTATAAATAGCAACTTGAACCGCAAAGAGCAATCAGCTAAAGAGCAAATCACAGAATGATCATGAATCTTAATAAAAACGATGTAGTCCTCAAAAATGAATATATAACTGCAACCTTACCCAATTCAAAACTACTAATTCCAAGTGAAAAGTAAAGACTTAAAATACCAATAAAACCAAAACACTTAATATCTGATTCAAAATACTAAAAATAGCACAACAACAGTGAAAATACCAATACAACCAAAACACTTAATATCTAATTCAAAATGCCAAAAACAGCATCGGACTCGGGCGTAGGTCGAATTTTTTCGATTTCACATGACTTTAAAAACTGCATCTTCAAAAGTACTCATCTGGTTGTTGATGCTCTCATTGAACTCCCTCAGCCTAACCTGCAAACTGGCAATCTCTTCATCCTCCTTTACTTTGGTCGAGTCGGTGAGAGAGAGTCGTGCCTGCAACCTCGTTATATGAATTATGATCTCATCTCTCTGCTATGATGTGGCTCAAATCCTAATCCTTTAAGGAAATTGATTCTTATCCCACATCGGATAATTAATGAAGTTTATCATTAATTTTTCCCTATAAATAGATAGGTTCCCTCATTATTTTAGACACACACATCTGATAATTAGTTTTTGGGTCTAGGAACATATTCCGGAGACCCGAATTTGTATTCTCTTTTATAATGAATTTTCTTCCCTCCGCCCGTGGACGTAGGTCTATCGACCGAACCACGTAAATTTTTGTGTTCTTATTTTATTTATTTTATCGTATTTCGTTTACTCGTATTTTATAACAAGTGGTATCAGATCCTAGGTTATGACCTTGGATTTAGGATGACGAGTATGAAGTACGATATTCCGTTGCGAGATCGGAACACCAGATTTTCGTTGTGGCAAGTGAAGATGCGCGCAGTTCTCGCTCATATGGATTTGGACGAGACTTTGTTGGGATTTGAAAAAATGCCCAATTCGTGGACAGATGAGGAGAAGAAAAAGAAGGATCGTAAGACTCTCTCCCACATACACCTTCATCTATCAAATCAAATTATGCAGAAGTGACAACCGCTGCTGGACTATGGCTGAAGCTGGAATGATTGTGCATGACCAAGAGTCTCACAAGTAAGGTACATCTAAAGCAATGTCTTTATTCTCATCATATGGTAGAAGGTACCTCTCTACAAGAGCATATTTCAGCATTTAAGAAACTGTTGCTGATTTAGAAGCTTTGGAAGTTAAGTATGATGATGAAGATTTGGCTTTGATGTTATTGTGTTCGCTACCTTCATCCTATAGTACGTTTCATGATACTATTTTGTATAGTCGTGATACTCTGACACTTGATGAAGTTTTTGATGTCTTATTCTCGAAAGAGAATATGAAGCAACTTGTTAGTAATTCTGAGGATCATGAGAGGGTCTTATTGCTCGAGGAATACCACAAGAAAGAAGTTCTGGTGGTGAAAGAAAAGGGAGATCGAAATCAAGGAACCCTCGCATTAAGTGTAATTATTGCCACAACCCCGATCACATCAAATCTGAATGTTGGAAATTAGAGAGAAAGAACCAGAAGAATCCAAATGACAATGCTGGTGGTGATACATTTGGAAAACACAAACAAAAAGAAAAAGAACAAGAAATTGGTGAGGCTGAAGTAGCTGATGAAGATTGTTGGTCCGGAGACGATAAGTCAGGTGTAGAGGGGGGGGGGTGAATACACCTGAGCTCAGTTTCTTTTTCTCAATGAAGGTCAGCTGAGCTGATGATTGCAACTGATGAACAGTGCCAAATAAGCATTCGATCGCGGGACAGAGTGAGTCAGCTACTGAGCTCTCTCCTACTAACTGTTGTCAGTATTTTGAGAATCAGTCGGAGACTGTTGTGCGGAAAGTGTGGGGCCCGGAATTCGTCTCTTTTGAAAACACGTTTTAGTAAATTAAATCTTTTGGCTGTGCGCTTTATAAAATACATTTTATGCAAGCTTATGATTTTCAAGTCAGTTGAATGCTATGCAATAAAACAGTAAAAGAACACAAGCGATTTAACGTGGTTCGGATACGCAAGATCCTACGTCCACGGTCCTGAACAAGGCAGGAGAACTTGTTGATTATTCTGAGCAAGCCTCGGCGGGGATACTGTGCACCTGGGACGGGTTCCCTCTAAGTTATAGTCCTTAGCGACTTTACAATCCAAACCTAAGTCTGAAAGGGAAGGGAATTTTCTCCAACTGAGA
Organism: Lavandula angustifolia; assembly: GCA_028984105.1. NCBI lineage: Eukaryota > Viridiplantae > Streptophyta > Magnoliopsida > Lamiales > Lamiaceae > Lavandula > Lavandula angustifolia. The sequence continues at coordinate 17,182,063 of CM054816.1, read as the reverse complement.
AGGAGTTCTTACAATAAAAACAATTCACTAAATGTGAACTCCTTCGAATCTAAGCTATAAATATGACAATGAGCTTAGTCTAGAGAAGAAAGGGATGTAAGAACTCTAGAGAGAAAAAGCGAGAAATCTTCTAAGTATGCAAGTTTTCCTCTCGGAAGATCTTTGAGTGTTCTAGAGCGTTTATGAACTTGAGCTTGTCCCTTCGAAATTCCGTCTTTTCGAAGCTTCAAAAACTTCTCTATTTATAGTTGTGAGTTATGGCATATGTCCGTTGGAGACGACGATGCCACGTGTCACAAGCTTCCAAGAAAAACGGCCATTAATTCGAACTTGTTGCAGGCGGGCGCGTTAATGCACCGTTCATGAGAGCAAACGCTTTACTGTGTAGAGTAGGTAAGCGTTGTCGGCTTCTCATTGGTCGAGGTTTGTAGTTGGTGAAAATGTCAGAGTTGACCGTTCAACAACCTCGTATGTCTTCTGCTGAACTTTTCAAAAAGACTTGAATAGGCTGGGTCACTTTCCGTCGGATACGCAGGACTAAAAGTCTCTGTCTTCTTCAGTGAGTCGGCCGACACGGCATCTACCGAGTAGGTCACCGGTGACGGCTGAAGGTACCGTGCTTGTTTCTATTCTTCTGCTGATGACTATCAGCTGGGAGTAGTCTTCTACTGATGATTTGTCAGCTGATGCGCTGCTTCAACTGAGTGGAAGATCAGCTGCTGACTGAAGAACACAAGCGATTACACTGATGACGTGGGGTTCTGAAAAGTATCTTCGACAGAAGATCAGTTCAACAATTACCCCGTACAGGACTTAGACAAAAATAATAATCAATACATCAAGTCTAACCTATACATCAGCTAATCCTAACGACACATTAATCTACTGATATCAGCTAGGTTTTGGGATCTTCAATTCCATAGTACTACTATGATTTCCCCCAATTTTCTTTTAACCGAACAATAGCTGAGTATCATCTACTGACTCATATCCAATAATTTCCCCCTAATTGATGATGCCAAAACCTCTACCTCTACCTCTTAAACTTCTTATGTCTATAAAAGATGCTATCCTACTGACAACAATTTCCCCCTTACAACATTCCGAGGAAAAAAATAAAGGAATTTCAATACTTCAGTAGGTAGGAGATAGGCAAAATCAGAGAAACTGACTGTGAGTGTGTGTCAGATCACTTAGTGATAAGTCGTGAAAACACGATGCAAAGAGCTGAAAGACAATGAGCAATTGTCTAACAAGCAATAGGAACTGATATATATATAATCAATGATGTACAAGCTCCTACAGCTATTACAACAGAAATAAAAAAGAAGGAGAAATCACTGCTGACGCTTGAAGCATTGAGTTCTTTTCTTGAAATCGGCAGACTTCTCAGCAAGAGGATCCAGGTAATAATACTTGTAAACCCTGATCCTGATCTCCTGGATTTCTTCGTTGTCAAGAGGATTGTCAGGCAGTAAACCCAGATGGAAAGCAGCTTCCTCTATCTCTCTCTCAATGTCCTTCGTGCACAGCAGTCCACTAGCAGTTCTTGGCGGTGGGATACGTCGGAAAGCTGGGGCACGGAAGGGAATATTCTGTTCTTCCATAATCTGTCTCAGCCGATCTCTGAATGAGATATCAAATCTCGAGATTAGCTCGTCGAATAACTGATCAGCTGGACAGTCGAGAGGATAAATGCGCCACACAAAATAGCCTTTAATAAAATCCTCTTTCAGCCTTTCCCAATGGACGTTCATATCAGCCGGCACCCATTTATCCACATGCGGGATATGAATATTCTTAACATATGGGCCCCTGATGAACTTGGATCCTCTTGGGATCTGCCTCCTCGGATCAGCTGCTGGCTTGAGAGATAAGCTACGCATTTTCTCCAAGTCAGCTATCCTTTTCTTTTCGCGGAGTGCGGCTGCTCTATTGTCTCCTCGTCTGAGACTCAGACCTTGCAGCGTCGCCTCCCAGGTCGCTTGATCTTCCGCTATCTGCTCAGGTGTTAGAGTAGAAGTGGGAATACTCTGAGCCATAGCTTGGATCTCAGTCGGAAGAGCCTTAGCAAAATCTGTTTGGGCTTTCTTCTTCTGCTCTTCGACCGACCCGACCTTTTTCTTGCCTTTGCCCTTAACAGCTTTGCCCTTGGGTTTCTTTGCTGCTTCTGCTGCCTCATCAAGCTGACGCTCATGGTCGAGCTTATCCTGCAGCTGTTGGGCAATTTTGAGGTCATAAGCCTCTTGCTCCGCTTTTGATTTGAACTTATGGACCGGGGAGGAAGGAGGAGTAGATACAGTTGCAATCTCCTTCCCGAGCCTCTGCGGTGGCAATTGTTCGAGCTCGAGCTCTTCTTCTTCTCGTCTCTCGCTAAATAAAATTTGCTACTTCTTCAATGTGAGCAAGCAGAAGAGGAGATGGGGGTTGGTGAAGTGGAAATTCTAGGAGGACCTCAGAAGAGTTCTTATCCTGAGTAGTAGAGGGTCCTTCCTCCTGAGCCCTTTCCCCCCCGAGTCCGTGCGGGTTCTTTAGGCGTGGAGGGTCTCTCCTCCCGAACCCTTTCCCCGATAATGCGTACATCACCGTATCCATTTCAGGTTCATCTTTTATTATACCTTCCCCCTTTTTGGCATCGCGGCACTTTATCGAGGTTGGTACGGATAGCTGTGACTTCTTTCTCAAGCTTGTATACTGAGTCCTTGATCTGAATAACTGTAGAGTCGAAGTCCTTGACCAAGTTACAGTATTTCTCCCAGTCCTTCTCTTGATCTGCCCTAGATCGATTGAGATGAGCAACTGACTCCTGGCGGAGTTTCAGCAGGGCTAGATCATTGGATTCCTTCATTTCCTTCTGAATCTCGTTCAAGGCCGCAGCCTGTTGCTTAATAGCAGTCTGAAGGCTGCTTGTAGCCAACTTGTTCCGCTCATCCATTTGAGCTTGGACTGTTGTGAGAGCATGAGTCAGCTGCTCAGTAAATGTTTTGTGTTGAGCTTGGAGCAGCAACTGACTCTGTGCAGATAGATCTGCTTTCTGTGCTATCAAAGCCTGCTCGATCATCTCCTCAAAATCAGGCTGCGAAGGAGCCTCTTGAGGAGTGGAGATGCCAGCGGCTAGCTTATCCAGGCTATCAGTCTGCGCCTTCGTATACTTCTCCCATTTGATATGGACGTCTTTGGCGAGAAGTCTGTTTTTAGCGCCTTGGCGTCTGATTGCCTTATTCACTGATTTGGAGGACACGGAACCAATGGGTTGAATTTGGTAAGAGCTTGTTCCGAGCCTTTGATCAGAAAACACGAGGAGCTGCTCCCGACTGTACTTCAGAGCGCCCTGAGCCTCACCTGATGTACCAGGGGGTGGTGATTGGCTCTTCTCATGGGGAGTTGGTCCCCAGCAGAGCCTCCCAACTCTGCATCCTTGGGGTTGCCTTCCATCTCCTGATCTTGTTCTTGGTCATCACCCTCATCAGCAGGAGGAGATGGAGGCGGAGCATTAGCAGCAGGAGTTGTGGTACGCAGGCTAAGAAGATAGAGCATAGCAGCTCGAAGATCCTCGAAGGACGCCAAATCAGCTGGATCCCCGAATCTGATCTCTGCCTGTAAATCTTGCTCCTCTGTTAGTAGATCGATGGCTGACTGAGTTTTTGCAAAATCTATCAGAATATCCCAGTTTAAAAATCTCAGTAGCATCTGAACTCTTGCCCTGATGGCAATGTCAACCAAGTCTTCATGCTCCAGCTATCTCTGGAATCTGATCGTGAATCTCGGTACCGTAGCACGTAGACGAGTGGTATGAGTTGTTGTCCATTCAGTCTCTTCAGTTGGCTCTCGAATGTCCGACTGAGTGTCATCGGAGCTGATGACTTGAGCTTTATCCTTGAGGGTGGCTCCTTCCATCCTTGTGTCGGAGTCCAAGGTTTGCTCATCTTGAGGTGGAGGAGGAGCCTGTTCTACGATAGTTAACGGCTGAGCCACGATGACCTCGGTGGTCGTGGCTTGATAAGCCTCCTCCTCTTGGGCACATCGGCGGGAGATGGCGGGGCGGGGAGCAGTGTCTCTTCGCTCGAGGTGGCCCTTTGCCAATAGACTTCTCCGTCGCTTCTTTAGTCTTAAACTTTATCGGCTTAGTGTTGTACGGCTTTGAGTCTTCAAAAGCCGACTTCCTCTCGTACAACACTCTCTATTAGGACCGACATCTTGGTCCCGAATAGAAGCTTACCCACACCGGCCAACCTCCTCTTGCCGGTGGGTAGAGTAGTGAATTTACGGGCACGGGCTTTCATCCGAGTCGTGTAATAGTCGGCCCGGTTCACTTCACGCTCCGTCATCAATAGCCATCATCAGCTGAATCCTAGGTTTGGACGGGTTGATCGTACGATCCAGCTGAGCTTGTCAGTATGTACGAGACCACATACGCTAAACCTCTGTACTGAGGTAGCAGGAGATTCCTCGGGAGAGCTGTCTTGAACGTTAGATCACTGCGTCCATAGAACTTTTGCACATAAGCGTTGATCTCCCTCTCCTTATATCCGATAGGGGAGATTCCAAAAGCAGGAAGCTGAAACGCGAGGACTAGAGCCTCTCGGATGTTGAAGGTGTGTTGAGTCGGCTTCCACTTGTTCGGAGTTGTTTCTCTCATGTATGAGAATGAAGCTTCTTCTTCTCCGGCAGCCACTGAGTTCAAGTTGAAATACGCTTCTGCCACTTGCCTTGGCAGATGGGCACGCGGATGCTTGGTCACGAGGGTCTCCAACCCTGACCTCTCCAGAGCATCGAACAAGGGCTCTAGATACGGGATATCCACCTTGCGGAAAGCCATTGTGGGTTCAAACTGAATTCGGATGGCCATGATCTCCACTATGGGTTCAGGAGTCTGTATGATCGTCATAGAAATCTGCAAAACACATGTTAGCACTTGAAAATAGAGTAAGTAAGTAGTTGTCAGCAGATTTAAATACATTACCGAGTATGAGAGCTTGAGAGATGCACAGGCAAAGTAGTTATAAGAGGTTTGAGATGGAAACTGATTTGCGATAAAAGCTCTTAGGATTTGATAATGGCGAAAAGTGAGGAAAAAGATAGAAGATGAAAGATTTTGTATATATTGGCTTGATTGCAAGTTTCAATCCAACGACTGAGTTTTAATCTTCAAAAAACTATGAACGGCTAAGATTTAATGTTATAAAAGGAATGATTACAAAAGCCGCCTAAAACATAGATCTACGTAATAAAGGTAAGTGAGAAGACATGCATTAAATGCGAGACAGACAGCATTAATTACTCAGTTTATGCGAATGGAGAGGTTTCCTACTGACCTTTCCTTAAACTATTAATGGCTGGAAATGAATGCACATTAACTACTGAGTGTGAGCGACTGATGCAATAAATGCGAGCATGCTTCAAAAGAATTTAAGTACACAAAATTACGCAAACCTCTTCAGCTGAACTTATCAGCTGGTTACTGTTCTGTATTAGGAGAATGGTTGTCATGCTGATGACTATGTTCCCCCTTGCTGTGTACAGTATGACTTTCCTAACCGAGTCACTGTAATTAGTTATCTGACCTGTCGTACTGATTCCTTATGCTGATACCAATTGTTACCAATTGTTGGGCAATGATGTTCTCAGTAGTCGGCATCTACTGACACATCTCAGTAGGATCCAGTAGACCTAGCTCAAGTGATAGTTCTCTGAACCAGTTCTTAGCTAGTGGTTTGGTCAGTATATCTGCCCTTTGCTTGTCAGTATGGATCTTCTCCATCCTGATATCCTTCTTCTCGACATGGTCTCTGATGAAGTGGTGTCGGATATCCACGTGCTTGCATCTGGTATGTAGAACTGGGTTCTGAGTTATGGCAATTGCACTTGTGGAGTCGCAGTAGATGGGCACTTCATCCTGAGTTATACCATAATCTCTAAGTTGTTGTCGAAGCCAAAGGATTTGGGCACAGCAACTTCCTGCAGGCCATATACTCAGCTTCAGTAGTGGACATTGCTACTGAATGCTGCTTCTTTGAAAACCAAGAAATCAGCTTGCTGCCTAGGAACTGACAAGTTCCAGACGTTGACTTTCGATCTATCCTGCATCCTGCATAATCAGCATCAGAATAACCTGTTAGTATTAAGTTATCATCGGCAGGATACCATAACCCAAAGATCGTGTGTTCCTCTTAAATAGCGCAGAATCTTCTTCGCCGAGTCTAAATGACTTCGCTTGGGATCTCGCTTGGAATCTTGCGCATACACCTACAAAGATAAGTTATGTCGGGACGGCTAGCTGTTAAATAAAGTAAAGAGCCTATAATAGCTCTATAGTCGGTAGAGTTAACGAAGCTCCCTCTTTGTCTAGATCGATTTTAAAGTTCGTGTTCATGGGGATTTTGACCGGCTTGCTTTGGAGTCGCAGCCCGAATCTCTTGAGAAGATCTCGAGTGTATTTGGCTTGATTGATGAAAATTCCTTCGAGTGATTGCTTCACTTGAAATCCAAGGAAATAATTCATCTCTCCCATCATGGACATCTCGAATTTCTCCTTCATCATTTTCTCGAACCGCCGGCATATGGTCTCATTTCTACAGACCGAAAATGATGTCGTCCACGTAGATTTGCACCGGTAGGATGTCATCTCCTCGACTTTATGTTGAATAGGGTGCGATCTACCGTCCCCTTCGAAAACCTTTATGAAGTAGAAAGTCGACGGGGTATCATACCAAGCCCCGGGTGCTTGTTTTAACCCATACTGAGCTTTCCTAAGTCTCGTACACTCGATGTCCCCGCTGAAAGCCGGGCGGTTGTTCCACGTAGACTTCTTCCTTCGCACGCCGTTCGTAAAAGCCGACTTCACATCCATCTCGATATACCTTAAATCCCCGATGTGTTGCATAAGCTAGGAAAAAGACGAATGGCTTCCAATCTAGCGACCTGGAGCAAATGTTTCATCAAAGTCAATTCCCTCTCGCCCGATCGTATCCTTTAGCAACTAGTCGAGCTTTATTTCGACAATGACGTTGTTTTCATCTCGCTTGTTCTTGAAGACCCACTTAGTTCCAATCACGTGCCGATGTCTAGGTCCGTCGACAAGCTCCCAAACTTCATTTCGATGAACCGGTTCAGCTCTTCTTGCATAGCAATGACCCGGGCCAAGCATCTTTAAGTGCATCCTCTATCGATCGAGGTTCTTACGTAGACGTAAAACAAGAGTAAAGTGAGCTTTCTCCTTGACTTAATCTTGATCTCGTCCTTATAGTTGCTGATGGATCTCCAATGATAAGATCCGAAGACCGAACATCGAGCCACGAACACTCGAGTCGGGCTTCTTCTTCGATACTACTTCGCACGGTCGGTAGGTGTATTAGGCATTTTAGTAGTACTGTTCGCGATCGTAGCAATTCGGTAAGAAGGTTAGGATCTACCGAGTTTCCGTGTTCGGGGGCATTTAGCTCGGGAACATTAATCGTTCCCCCGAGTTTACATTCTCGAGAGAGGTCTCGGTTACCACGAGGGCTTCCTCATCGACCGATGTTACCCGTTGTTGATTACGTTCGATAGAATCAACTAGGTCAGCTACATCGATTGTTGGTTGAGTCTGAGTTTGTTCATCGTCTGACTCATCATCCCAACAATGCTGGATCTTTTCAGCTTTATCATTCAGTCCGAGATCCTGTAGCTTGCTGCCGACATCTTCGATATTTGACTTTGTATCTTTCCCCGTTCTCGCAAACAAATTCATTAAAAACAACATGAGGGCTTTCCTCCACGCAAAGAGTCCGATAGTTAAAGACTCGAATGCTTTCTTGACTCGAGAGTATCCTAAGAATACTCCTTGATCGATTTGCTATCAAAGACCTTCAACCGATCTTTCCCATTATTGTGGATAAAGCAAGGACAAACCGAAAATATGAAAATGAGAAATAGAAGGAATTCTCCCTTTCCACAGTTCGTAAGGCGTCTTCATGTGTTGCTGTGTCAGTAGTGAGCGATTCTGAGTGTAACAGGCGGTGTCAGTAGCATCAACCCAAAACTTTGAGGGTAGTCCGAGAATCTGCGAGGAGCGTTCTTGCTTGCTTCTTTGAGTGTTCTCGTTCTTACGTTCGAGCAAGTCCGTTCTGCCGGGGGGTTGCGCCGCACCGATGTCTCGTGCTTAATTCCCTCTTTATCGCAAGTATGTCTTAACTACCGAGTTTAGAAACTCGTTCCTCTACGAGCGTATCTTCTTAATCTTGATGTTCTTTTCCACACCGAGCTTCTTCGTAGATTAGGTAACTCGGTCCGAACATCGATTTGTTGGCGATGAAGATGACCCAAGTATATCTTGAGTAGTCGTCTATGACGACGAGGGCATACTTCTTGCCTCTTATAGTCACTGGAGAGACTGGCCCGAATAAGTCCATGTGAAGCAGCTGAAGGATTCCATCAGTGGAAGGTGACGGAATAGGTGGATTGCTCCTCTTTGTTTGCTTTCCCTTTAGGCACGCTTCACAATTTCTGTCTTTGATAAACGATTCGTTGGGCAGTCCTCTGACTGTAGAGTTCTTGACAAGCTTGTTCATGGTCTTGAAGTTCAGGTGGGTGAGTCTCTTGTGCCATAGCCGCTCGACTTGTCACCTGATTTAGTCTGTGCGAGCAAGCAAGCCTCAGGTTCTGCGGTATTCCAGTTTGAACATAGATGTTCTTCCTCCGCGAACCTGATAACATTGTTTTCCCTGTAGATTTGTCAACAATATCACAGAAACCAGCGTCAAAGATTACTCTGTTAAGATAATCACGAACGGATCGATTGAAAGGAGATTATGTTGAAGTCCTTCAACATATATTACTCTTGAACCGTGGCGGTCCCAATGTTCGGCGTTCCGTATCCCCTTGTGTAGCCTTTTGAGTTGTCACCGAATTCACTCCGGGACCATCTTCTTGTACGTAGTTGGTCAGCAGGCTCTTCTGGTAAGTCATGTGTCTCGAGCAGCCGCAGTCCACTATCCACGGGTCCTTATGCACTCGCAAAATAGAGGCATTTTTAGGTACCCTTTGGTTCGATTGGGTCCTTACTGGTTAGTGGGTGATTTTGGAACCCAGATCTGTCTCGGGACCTTAGAAGTCCTAGACTTCTTCTTCTGAACCTTGTCAGCTTTCTTCTCCACAGGACTTGGAGATGCTGACTTTCTGCTGATGATTTTGGGTTCAGGCGCTTTCTTCTTCTGAGTCTTAGCGCTTCTCCTGACCCTGGGCTCATAGTAGTACGAGCCGTACTGAGCCGGGTGCTCATACAGTGGCTCCTTGTACTGTTCTGCCCATCTGACCTTCTTGGTTCCCCCTGAATTTGATCGCGGTGTCCTGGGGCTGGAACCTTTGGTCAGCTGCTTGTTGCTACTCGGCTGAGGTGCAATCATTTTCTGTTTGTTCTTCGCCTGAGGTGTGGTGTCAGCAGCTTGCACCTTTCCTCTGACGAACCTATCAGCTAGAGTTGCTGAGCTTTTGGAGGTGGAAGCTTCGTGGGTATAGCCAAGGCCTTCTTTCACAGCAGTTGGCCGTTGTGCTCTAAGCATGCTTTCAAGCTTCTCCTTCGCTCCCAGGTATTGTTCAGTCATCAAACCTCTCCAGACCTCGTCACTCCTTCTGAGTGAGTCATAGTCATTCTGCACGTCTGTGAGCTTCTGACTGAGCTTGGCTATTTCAGTCTCTTTCTCAGAATTGTCCTTGGTCAGAACTGATATCTGAGTCTCTTGAAGCTGAGACTTACTCATAAGAGATTCAATCTCTTCCTTGAGTCTCGCAACTAGATCCACTGACTCAGTAGAGACCTGACAATCAGAAGAAAGTCTCTGATTCTCAACCTTTACCTGTTCAAGTTCCTGGATGGTTCTGCTGAACTTTCTGCTCAGCTGAATCTGTTCCTCTAGCAGATCGTCGTAGGATTGTACCACATCTAGAGGATCATCTGTGACCAAGCACGTGACTTGTGTGCTGTGTGAAGAAGAGGTAATAATGCGTTTAGAATTTACCTCAGCCTCTTCTCCGGCCATCAGACAGTATTCGGCTGACTCATCAGGAACTGTCTTTGCGACCTCAACTGCGACGAACGCAGCTTCGTCTTCAGAAGAATACATGAATGTATCCTCCTCAATTGAGTTATCGAATATCTCTCCGGCTATATAGGCATGCCGTCTCTCGGCGAATTTCTTTCTCCTGGCCTGCCGTTCTGCTCTTTGAGCAGCTGAGAGTTCGGGACAATCGTATTGATAGTGTCCCTCCTTCTTGCGGTTGTAGCGGTGTAGATGTTCTCAGCGCTCTTACCAGTGAAGTCTTTAGACGGACCGACGCCAGACTCCGATTTCCCGCATTCAGTAGAAGGATTAGATTCTTCTTTCTTATGATAGTCTTTCTTACCCGAGGAAGAATCTCGGTTGTATTTCCTCGGCTTTCGACTCTCTCCTTTTCCCTCGATATTTGAGAGCCATCGGTGCTAGCCGGTCGGGGCCTGAAGTCTCGGAAGACTTTGCTACTAATGTGGCCACGGCTTTGCTTGAGGAAATAGGCTTGGCTCCGATAATGCTGACTGTTGCCTTGAAGGCGTGGTCGAACTGTGTGTCAGCTGGAGTGCTTAAGCACTTTTGGGGTAGGCTATGCTCGAATTCCTCCGATTTTAATTCTGAAAATATAACATCGGGAGTTATAGCATTTAGATCGGAGCGACGTAAATAAGTAGCAAATGGAAACCACTTACGTCTGGGGCAACGCTCTCAAGATCTTGGTGTTCATCTCCTTGTTGGTGAACGACCTCCCCGACCCATTGATGACATTGACTTGATTGGTGAATCCGACACTCGGCTCGTCAATGGTTTCAAGAAGCTCCATTGCAAAGGCGTCGAACTTCCGAAGCTCTAGCTCGAGCTTGTTTTCTTTGATCCGAGGGGTTCCATGGCTCAAGATCAGCCCAAGGCGTCCCATAGCTCTTTCGCCGTTTTGCAATCCTGTACCCTTCCGAGGTGTGAATCACTGAGCGTAGTCAGTATGGCATTACGTGCAACTCGGTCAAGGTTGTGCAGCTTCTTCTCTTCAGGCGTGAAGGCAGATTTGTCTTTGGGAACCTTAGCACCAGTTTGTGCTCCCACGCCTCGTCCAGCAGCAAATACTACGCTGTCGATCATGGGAATGATTGGTCCTGACTCTAGGACATCTAACATGCTGTCGTGGAGTGACGTTAGGTGTGCCTCCATACGTACGCGCCATACCGTGTAGTTCTCTATTGAGAACATCGGTACCATCCTAATACCTGACATATCAGACATTGTAAGAGTAAGAGTATAAGGATGCTGAAAAGATGCCTATGCAGTGAAAACGGTTTTCAGGATCAGTTCGAGAGGACCAGTATTTCAAAACCGGCGATCAGTTGAACACCGTGTGCTCTGATTCCAATTGTTGGTCCGGAGACGATAAGTCAGGTGTAGAGGGGGGGGTGAATACACCTGAGCTCAGTTTCTTTTTCTCAATGAAGGTCAGCTGAGCTGATGATTACAACTGATGAATAGTACCAAATAAGCCTTCGATCGCGGGACAGAGTGAGTCAGCTACTGAGCTCTCTCCTACTGACTGTTGTCAGTATTTTGAGAATCAGTCGGAGACTGTTGTGCGGAAAGTGTGGGGCCCGTAATTCGTCTCTTTTGAAAACACGTTTTAGTAAATTAAATCTTTTGGCTGTGCGCTTTATAAAATACGTTTTATGCAAGCTTATGATTTTCAAGTCAGTTGAATGCTATGCAATAATACAGTAAAAGAACACAAGCGATTTAACGTGGTTCGGATACGCAAGATCCTACGTCCACGGTCCTGAACAAGGCAGGAGAACTTGTTGATTATTCTGAGCAAGCCTCAGCAGGGATACTCTTGCGCCTGGACGGTTCCCTCTAAGTTATAGTCCTTAGCAACTTTACAATCCAAACCTAAGTCTGAAAGGGAAGGGAATTTTCTCCAACTGAGAAGGAGTTCTTACAATAAGAACAATTCACTAAATGTGAACTCCTTCGAATCTAAGCTATAAATATGACAATGAGCTTAGTCTAGAGAAGAAAGGGATGTAAGAACTCTATAGAGAAAAACTGAGAAATCTTCTAAGTATGCAAGTTTTCCTCTGGATGATCTTTGAGTGTTCTAGAGCGTTTATGAACTTGAGCTTGTCCCTTCAAAATTCCGTCTTTTCGGAGCTTCAAAAACTTCTCTATTTATAGTTGTGAGTTATGGCATACGTCCGTTGGAGACGACGATGCCACGTGTCACAAGCTTCCAAGAAAAACGGCCATTAATTCGAACTTGTTGCAGGCAGAGGCGGTTAATGCACTGTTCATGAGAGCAGCTTTACTGTGTAGAGTAGGTAAGCGTTGTCGGCATCTCATTGGTCGAGGTTTGTAGTTGGTGAAAATGTCAGAGTTGACCGTTCAACAACCTCGTATGTCTTCTACCGAACTTTTCGAAAAGACTTGAATAGCCGGGTCGCTTTCCGTAGGATACGATGTAGACGAAAAGTCTCTCGTCTTCTTCACTGAGTCGGTCGACATGGCATCTACCGAGTAGGTCACCGGCGACTGCGAAGGTACTGTGCTTGTTTCTGTTCTTCTGCTGATGACTATCAGCTGGGAGTAGTCTTCTACTGATGATTTATCAGCTGATGCGCTGTCTTCAACTGAGTGGAAGATCAGCTGCTGACTGAAGAACACAAGCGATTACACTAATGATGTGGAGTTCTGAAAAGTATCTTCGACAGAAGATCAGTTCAACAATTACCCCGTACAGGACTTAGATAAAAATAATAATCAATACATCAAGTCTAACCTATACATCAGCTAATCCTAACGACACACTAATCTACTGATATCAGCTAGGTTTTGGGATCTTCAATTCCATAGTACTACTATGATTTCCCCCAATTTTCTTTTAACCGAACAATAGCTGAGTATCATCTACTGACTCATATCCAACAAAGATTCGAGTGACGGTGATCTTCTTGTTGATGCCAACTTCATTCGTGAGCATCGTGATGAAGGGATTCTAGATTCTGGTTGAACATATCATATGAGTTCCAATCGGGACTGGTTTTCAACATATGAGTTAGTTACAAAAGGAGTTGTGCTTATGGGAAACGATGCACCTTGCAAGGTTACAGGGATTGGAACCATCAAAGTTAAGATGTTCGATGGAGTAGTTCGAACACTTGGAGATGTCAGACACGTACCTGACTTAAAGAGGAATCTCATCTCACTCAATACCCTTGAGGCTAAAGGGTACAAGTATGTTGGTGAAAATGGAGTTCTGAAAGTTAGCAAAGGCTCTCTTGTAGTGATGAGGGGAAATAGAAATACTGGAAATTTGCATGTCTTGCAAGGCTCCACAGTCACGGGAGATGCTGCAGTTGCTACCACGTCACTGGCTGATAGCGAGGTTACTAGATTGTGGCACTTACGTCTTGGACACATGAGTGAGAATGGGATTATTGAACTAAGCAAACGAGGACTTCTTGATGGACAGGGCATCAGCAAATTGAAGTTTTGTGAACATTGTGTTTTGGGTAAGCAGAAAAGAGTTAAGTTCTCTAAAGGAACACACAATACAACAGGTATTTTGGATTACATCCACTCTGACGTTTGGGGTCCGTCTAGAGTGCCCTTCAATAGAGGTGCACGTTATATGCTGAGTATTATCGACGATTATTCAAGAAAAGTTTGGGCTTTCTTCCTGAAGCAGAAGAGTGAAGTGTCTTCCACTTTCAAGGAGTGGAAAGTTATGATAGAAAAGTAGACGGGGAGGTCTGTGAAACGTCTTCGTACAGACAATAGTCTAGAGTTCTGTTCCGACGAACTTAATTCTCTATGCAAGGATGAAGGGATTGTGAGACATTACACCGTTCGTCATACTCCGCAGCAGAATGGTGTAGCCGAACGGATGAACAGAACGTTGATGGAGAAGGTGCGTTGCATGCTTCTCAATTCTGGTCTACCAAAGAGTTTTTGGGCTAAAGCAGCAAATTTGGCTTGTCATCTTGTCAATCTCTCTCCTTCTACTGTACTTGACAAGAAGACTGCACAAGAGGTATGGTCTGGTACTCCACCAAACTATTCTGATTTGAGGATTTTTGGTCGTCCCGCGTATGTGCATGATGTGCAGGGAAAATTGGATCCTCGTTCGAAAAAGTGTATTTTTCTAGGTTAAAAGCATGGCGTGAAGTTTCACGTTTCGAGGTACCGTTTTACCAACGAAGATTCCAGTTCTGAAGATTTAAATAATGGATGATTCTTGTTCGAGAGACGTTGTGAGTTTGGTTGTATTCTGATTTGGATTAAGCCCATTGAGGCTTTTGCGGAGGCAGTGGAGCAAGATCTTTCTTTGTTCACGATTGGAGTTTTGGTCGATGTGAAGATTTGTTATGTTGGATTGAATATTGGAGTTTTCGCCACGGTGGAGATTGTTGTGATGTGGCTCAAATCCTAATCCTCTAAGGAAATTGAGTCTTATCCCACATCGGATAATTAATGAAGTTTATCATTAATTTTTCCCTATAAATAGATAGGTTCCCTCATTATTTTAGACACACACATATGAGAATTAGTCTTTGGGTCTAGGTACATATTCCAGAGACCCGAATTTGTATTCTCCTCTTTTATAGTGAATTTTCTTCCCTCCGCCCGTGGACGTAGGTCTATTGACCGAACCACGTAAATTCTTGTGTTCTTGTTTTGTTTATTTTATCGTATTTCGTTTACTCGTATTTTACAACACTCTCTTTTTCAATACTGCTTCTCTCGCGCCAGTGCTCTCTCAATTGGTTGTCAACTGATCCTACGTCATCCAAAACCTTTTCTTCTCTTTCCTTCATAACAAGCAGCTCGTTTATTGTCTTCTTGACAGTCCCAACATCGAACCCGTATTTCTCTAATTCAGCTAGTGGCGCCTTCAAATCGTTCATGATGCTAATGGGATCACTTATCTGCAATTTGGAGGTTCTCTCGACCAGATCGGAAAAAGTTACCATCAAACCTATAGCCAGGCCTTGACGGGAAGTTTCACTCACACTTTCTAAAAGCTAAAAATGTGGCGTCTTTGGCATTCTCCGAAAGACTTCTGTGGATTCAATAGCCTTCCAAAAGGTACAGTTTTGCACAAAAGGTAGATTTTCTGGATCACTTGATACTATGGCAACATTATCTACCGAAGGAGGAGCCTCATCAAGCACAACTTCAACAGCCTTTTACACACAGTTTTGTGCTTCATTTTCACTTGGTATTGTGGCAGGTTTATGTACGGCGTTTTCTGGCCGATTCTCATTATCCTCATTGAGCACAATATCAACAATGGAGTTTTGTGGTTGGCTTTTATCAACAATGGCAGTAGCTAGTGTTTCATGAGGTTCAGTTGCAGCAATAGAAGCTTTTTTCTACCAATGACTCCGTTTTAGTTGATTGCTTTTGAGTGCCTTCATCAAGCACGACACCACGGTGCGGTTTGCATTAGGCATGTTTTGTGGCTCAGCCTGATCGGTTTCTTGTCTTTCACTTTCCAGATGCCTTTCAGTAGCTGCTGCCTCTTCAAGCACAACACCGTCACATTTGTTGTCATCAGCCACGGTGCATTTCAGAAATCCAGGCACCAATCCGTTAAAAAGAGTCTTTGTTGGGATACCACTCTTTCTTTTCTCACTAACTCCTCCAGCTCCTGATTGATTGCATTTCTAAAAATGAAATGGCACATAATAGACAAAATGAATAAATATTACGGAGTGTTGTTGTTCAACTTTGAACTTACGCCATACGTTGTATGGAATCCAACCTTCTAAGTCATTGTCAGACAAATCAATTCCGTTCAAATATGAAAGAGATTCTGGGACTCCTCCACGGAGTTTATTTCTGGAAAGATCAATTATGAGATTTTCTGCATTAGCAGCATATCCAAACTTGGAAGGTATCTGACCAGAGATGGAATTACGACTGAGGTTTATCATTCGGATTGAGAGAAGTTTTTATATCCCTAAATCAAAAACACCTTCCAACAAATTTGAGTCCAATTTCAAGACTTGTAATCTTGCTAATTGACTCATATTTGAGGGGAAAGAGCCATTGATTCGATTCCCGCTCAAATCAAGATAAAGCAAATTAGTGAGATTTGCCAAGGAATGAGGCAATGGACAAAAGAGAATATTAGCAGCCAGATTGGGATGAGTTAGTTTGGATAAGATTCCGATATGAGGCAGAATGATATCATCGATCCACTAGAGGTCGTGTTCGAAGTAATTCAGTTACATGGGAGCAATTTCTGCGCATCGAGATATTTAATGAAACAATAGATCGTGTATTGACGGAGATGGCTTATCGGTTCAATCAGCATGCCTTGGAGTTGATGAAGTTAAGTTCCTCTTTTGATCCTAAAGGTGATTATAAGATGTTAATTTGTTGTCGATGACATATGCAAATTAGCTGAAAAGTACTGCACATCTGATTTCAATACAAGTCAAGAGAAAATGCATCTTAGATTTCAATTTGAACTTTTTGAAGTTGGTATTAAGACAGATGCAGAACTTACGGGTATCTCCAGACTTTTCAGAATTGTGTATAGCATTTTCTAAAACGGGTAAGTCATGTGCTTAGTTTCTTATCGATAGGCTTATTCGTCTATTTTTTACTCTTCCAGTTTCTACGACAACTACTGAGCATGCATTTTCTTCTATGAAAATTGTGAAGACAAGACTGCGAAATAGAATGGATGATGATTTCTTGTCTAGTAGTTTGATAATAAACTTAGAGAAAGAAATCGTCTGAGGATTTGATACAGAAGCAATCACTGAGGAATTTAATAGGACGAAGACACATAGAGCACAACTTAAGTGATAGTGGGGTATTGAGACTTTTGAGTATTTTTGTTTAGTATGTATCTAGTATCATTCATACACTTTTAGGTTCCCATGGGAACAAAGGCTATAGTGTGAACTAGGAACAAGAGAAATAGTCATTAGATCGATCCAACGATTATAGATCATTTCCAACTTAAAAAGATCCAAATCCATGACAATACACTTTCTTTGCAAACCCTATACACTAAAGGGCAAATCTGACTTTGCACATTAATTTTGATTCAAAAAGAGAGGGGGGGGTGGAAGAATGAAATTGAATACCACATTTTCGAATCCCACCCCATCTCCACAACCTGCACCTCATGATTTTCATTCACCCACACCATCTCCACTACCTACACTTCCTCCATAACCTCCATACTTCTACTTCGTCCTTAAACCTCCGAACATATACCATCTCGGGAACGAATGACGTTGGCGTGGACTTGTGACGGTGGACAGATTTCGTACGGTGAGCAGCTTTTGTCGGATGGAAGCGTTGACTTGTTAACGGCGGCGCCGCCATTGGACAGTGACGAAAAGGAAAATGGCTGACAATGCTGAAACCCTTTCTCCTATTTAGTGTCGACTTTGGGCCTAATTGAATGTGTACTTTGTTGGGTTTAGAAGTATAGAGCCCTAATTTTGAATCTTTCCTTCTAATTTGTGTTGATTGTGGTTTTAATTGAATGCAATCGAACCATAATAGTAATTGAAGACTTGTTGAAGCATTTATTTCGAACAAGGTGGTAGAACCCTAATTTTCATTGAAGAGGTGTTGCTTGTTGAAGTGGTGTTGCTTATTGTTGAACATGAATCTATAGTGTGAATACATGTTCGGTTTTGGTTGAAACGTAATGATTCTTGATTTGTTTGCTATTCATGTATGTAATTGAATCTGTTGTTGATACACTGTTCGGTTGTCTGGTAATACACTATCTAGAAAGATACATGATACACTTTGGACATATTTGATTATACACTGTTTAACCTAGCAAATGCCTAATACACTATGTAGTTGATTAGTAATACACTTTATAGCTCTCTATTGTTACACTTTGTAGGTTTATTGTAATACACTTTGTAGATTTATTGTTGACATACCATTTCAGAACCTCCTTGTAATACACTGGGCATCTTTCTTTAAATACACTTTTTAGTTATATGATGATACAGTAAGTACTTATATTATGCTCCCTCCGTCCCATAGAAAGTGTCTTATTTTTCTTTTTGGGTTGTCCCATAGAAAGTGTCATGTTTCTAAAAAAACAAACAATATGTATACCAAAATTAACAACTCAAAAGTAAACAACACACACCACACAATACAACTTTCTTCATCTCCGTGCCCCATAGAAAGATGACACTTTCAATAGGACGGAGGGGGTAATACACTTGTTGAGCTTCGTGTAATTCGACTTTGTTTGATGTGGTTGTAATGGTTGAAATGATTTGTAGAAATGGCATCAAAGAGAAAGGCTATTGCTCAAACATCAAATCCTAGTTCCCAAGAGGTTGATAATCTACCAAGACTTTTAGAGCATTGCCGCACTCTTTAAATCAACCAAGCAAATGAAAACAACACAAAAGGATGCGATAAGAGAGTTAGGTTTTGGACATTTGTGAAATTTAAACATTTCTGAGGTACCTTTAAGGCTCAGTTATTGGCTAGTACAAAATTTTTGAGGCTAGAAAGTGTGGAGTTAAACTGCTAGATGGTGAGTATGCTAAGATTGTGGAAGAGGATGTAGTTAGGGTTTTTTTGTTTCCTAAGGGTGAAAGGGAGATTCAAAGATTAGAAAAGTGTGAAAAGAATAAGCCAGATAACAATATCATACCTAACAATTAATTACTTTTTGGACAACCAATAATTAAGATTGGTAGATTGCCGGAAATAATCTGGTATGTTATTTCAGAGATTGTATTCTGAAGTGGTAGAACACTTGATATGAATTCAGAGCTACGTAGGTCATTGATGAGTTTCTACTATGTGATTTGTTTAATGCATAATACTAAATGTTCTATCAGATTGATTCATACAACATTACTATTGCATGTAGTTTTTACACTACAGTTTATATTAGGCATGTTGTCTGTGTAATACACTCTCTGGTGATTTTCAATACACTATGCAGTTATTAATCAACGCACTCTATAGTGTTTTAACTCTACACTTGACAATGTAAAAAATAAAAGACTTGCTTAGAAAATTAGAAATATGGTATATAGAATGATTTTGCCTAATCTTTGATTTTGTTTTTGGTGCTTGCAGAAGGATATGTTCGTGACTTGGCTCCGTACAAATGAACTTAAAAAAAAAATCGAAGAAAATGGTGAATGCGGAAATTAATGTCCTCCAACTCGAATGGGGTGACAGGTTGCTCATCGAGGACACAACCATATTTGCAATGAGACACATGGAGACTTTCATGGGCTATTCTTCAGCTGCTTGGAAGAGTGGCATCATGCCACCATTGAAGAAGCGAGCAATGTCTTACGAGCTCGATGCTTGTACATCCATACTCACTTTGGAGAAGAACATGCTAGGTCCCGGACTCCTCAGTGAAGCAAAGGTAGCTTATGAGTAGCTCATGCCTTAACTGGATATGAAAGTAGAAAGTTTGCTCCTAAGCTAGCGTGGGTGTTGTCGTACGACAAATTATCGTGTTTATGTGCTAGTGGGAAGTGTCTTTGACTAAAAGATGTTTTTGTGATAAGTTAGATTTAGAACAATGCTATGTGGATTTTGAATTGTGTTTTGGAGATGTTGTTTACAAAGTTCCGACTTGCTTTTCGTGTTTAAGACTGATTCTCGTTACATCCATTTTCGATACACATAGCGGTTAATAACTACTCCCCCTGTCCCACTCTGTTGGTCCCATTTTCTTTTTTTGGTTGTCTCACTCCATTGGTGCCATTTCCTTTTTCAAATACTCCTCTAACATATTTAATGGACCCCACAACTTTCTTAATCTCTGTGCCGAAAAGAAATTGGACCAATGGAGTAGGACGAAGGGAGTAATACACTAATGGAGTGGGACAGATAAAAACTTATCAATTTTAAATTGCATAATAGATTTTGCACTAAAAAACGATACACTTAACGGTGAAAAGCGTTACACTATTAAGTTGAATGCTGATTTAGAATCATTAAGCACTATGTTCGACAACCAATCTTAATTCCAATACTGAAATAACAGATCACTACTTCAAAACATACTGAAAAAACTGAAATAACAGTACATTAGTTCAAAAAAAACTGACTCAAAAAATAACTTCATTCGTCGGTGTTGCTTCCTTGCGGGGAATTGCGAGCATCATGATTCATCATCTTTTGGCATTTACTACACTTCCTTTTAGGTCTGCTCGCCTTCCTTAGTGCAACATCTTTCCAGAACTGCAATCGACTGCCACTTCCTTTTGTCTTGACAGACATGGGTGCAAGACACAGACTTGGTCCGGAATTGAACCTCCATAGAAGTCCGACATGATTTTTTCTATATCTGATCCTCCATTAAATCAGAAACAATACTAGAAGCTGCAAATGATGTCAACCATCCAATAAAAAATCGCTCAACTCGAGTGCAACAGATATAAGCATAAAAGTAAATCGTATATCAACCAGTTAGTAATAAAAAATGGTAAGAAAGTGAATTACATCAACATAAGACAAAACAACTCCTTGAACTTGAATTAAACTCTAGAATTGATTTTGAAGAATGAAGGCCAGCTAAAGGGGGAATGAAAATACGTAAATACGAAAATCAAAATTGAACCAAAGAAACCGGAGGTTCCACTAGATTGGGTGTTAGATTAGAAATACCCATTACATATACAATACACAATCGAGCATGTAGGTAGCATAATTCCACAAACAAAATCAAAATCAACAAATTCAGCAACATAAAATTGCTGTAAAATTCAGCAACATGAAGGGGAGAAACTTACCCATTCGTTTCATACGGTGAATTGGAGATAGCAAATACAAGAACAAATACAAAATCAGAATTTCCTCATCTCGAATGCTGGAAATTGCTGAAAGATCCAGCAAAAAAGGTAATGGAGGAAGGATGGAGGAAGTTGAAGAACAAGGGCTATAGTGTGAACTAGGAACAAGCAATAGTCGTTGGATCGATCCAATTGGGTCGATCCAACGATTGTAGATCATTTCTCACTTTAAAAGATCCAAATCCGCGACAATACACTTTCTTTACAAAACTGATACACTAAAGGGAAAATCTGACTTTGCCCATCAATTTTGATTCAAAAAGGGGGGAAAGAATGAAATTGAATTCATTTCGACATTTTTGAATCCCACCCCATCTCCATAACCTCCACCTCGCGTTTTTCATTCACCCACACCATCTCCACTACCTCCACTTCCTCCATAACCTCCATACTTCTACTTTGTCCTTAAACCTCCATACCCACACCATCTTGGGATCGAACGGTGCTGGCGTGGACTTGTGACGGTGGAAAAATCTCGGATTGTGGGCAGCTTTTGTTGGACGGAGGCGTGGACTTGTTGACGGCGGCGCCGCCATTGGACAACTGTGAGAAGGAAAATGACCGACGGTGGTGCAGGTATGAAAGAACAGAAACCCTTTCTCCAATTTAATGTCGAATTTGGACATAATTGAATGTGTACTTTTTTGGGTTTGGAAGTATACAACCCTAATTTTGAATCTTTCCTTCTAATTTGTGTTGATTGTGAACCGTAATCGTAATTGAAGACGTGTTGAAGTATTGATTTCGAACAAGGTGGTAGAACCCTAATTTTCCATTGAAGAGGTGTTTCTTATTGAAGTGATGTTGCTTATTGTTGAAGATGAATATGTAATATGAAAACATGTTCGTTTTTGGTTGAAACTTAATGTTTCAGTTCTGTTCTCTGGTAATATACTATCTAGACGATAAATGATACACTTTGGACATATTTTGATTATACATTGTTTAAGCTTGCAACTGTGTAATACACTATCTAGTTGATTAGTAATACACTTTGTAGCTCTATGTTGATACACTTAGTAGGTTTATTGTAATACACTTTGTAGATGACAAGAGTATATTCTTATACCATTTCAGAACCTCTTGGTAATACACTAGGCAGCTTTCTTTCGATACACAAGGAAAACGAAAATCTTCGTGCTAGATAGTACGAATGATGATCCTTTAATGTGCCATCTTCCAAGATATAATGATATGTGATTTCAGAGATTGTATTCTGAAGTGGTAGAACACTTGATATGAATGCGTAATACTAAATGTTTTATCAGATTGATTCATACATCCCTACTATTGCATGTAGTTTGTATACTACATTTTGTATTATAGATGTTGTCTGTGTATTACACTCTGTGGTGATTTTCAATACACTATCAAGTTATTAATCAATACACTCTGTAGTGTTTTAATTATACACTTGACGGTGTAAAACACAAAAGATTTGCTTAGATAATTAGAAACATGGTATATATAATGATTTTGCCTAATATTAGATTTTTTTTTGGTGCATGCAGAAGGATGTGTTCGTAACTTGGCTCCGTACAAATGAACTTTCAAAAACGAAGGCGAAGAAGATGGCAAATGAGAAAATTAATGTCCTCCAACTCGAATGGGTGACAGGTTGCTCATCAAGGACACAACCATATTTGCAATAAGACATATGGAAACTTTCATGGGCGATTCTTCATCTGCTTGGAATAGTGGCATCACGCCACCATTGAAGAAGCAGAGCAATGTCTTACGAGCCCGGTACTGTATAGCCATACTCACTTGGGAGAGGAACGTGCTAGGCCCTAAACTCTTGGGTGAAGAAAAGGTAGATTACGAAGGGCTCATGCTTTCCCTGGATATGAATGTAGAAAATTTGCTCCTAAGCTAACGTGGGTGTTACCGTACATCAAATTATCATGTTTACGTACTAGTGGGAACTATCTTTGAGTGAAAGATGTTTTTGTGATAAGTTAGATTTAGAACAATGTTAAGTGGATTTGGAGATGTTCTTTACAAGGTTCCGACTTGTTTTCCATGTTTAAGGTTGGTTCCTTATTATATCCATTCTCAATACACTTAACATGATAATAACTTATACACTAAACAGATATAAACTAATACACTTATCAATTTTAAACTACATCATATACTTTGCTGTACAAAACAATACACTTAACCGTGAAAAACTGATACACTAATCAGTTGAATACTAATTCAGAATCATGAAGTACTATGTTCGACAACTGATATTAAATGGAATACTGAAATAACAGATCAGTGGTTCAAAACATACTGAAAAATACTTCAAACTAATGTGAGAATTGAGTTTCATAATACTAATCGTCAGTGTGCTTGACTACGGACAATTCCAAGCATCGTGGTTGGTCATCTTGTGGCATTTACTAACTTCCATTTCGGTTTGCAAGCCTTCCTTAGTGCAGCTTCTTTCCGGGACTGATATCATCTTCCAAGACTAGAAACTTTTGCCCAATATACGATTTGATTTCATCCGGGCAAGTAGGTTTGAATGATACAGTGGTATTTTCCAATATTCGATCCTCCATTAACTCAAAAACACTACTTGAGACTGCAAATGATGTCAAACACCCAAAATAAAAACAACTCACGTCAAGTGTAGCAGATATAATCATAAAAGTTAATCGTATATTTACCAGTTAGTGAATCAAAATAAGGTAAGAAAGTGAATTACGACAAGGTAAGGCAGAACAACTCCTTGAACTTCTATCAAACCCTAGACTCAATTTCGAAGAATGAAAAGCAGCTAAAGGGGGAATGAAAATACATAAAGAAATACAGAAACAAAATCGAACCAGCAAACCAAGCGGGTCAAAGCGGGTAAAAATTGGGTATAGTTAAACCTCGATAAAGTAATAACATTGGAACCGAGAAAAAATATTTATTTAACGAGGTTATTACTTTATCGAACATTATTTTAATGCATTGACCCATATCGGGACCGAAAAAAATTATTATTTTAACGAGATTATTACTTTATCGAATATTACTTTATCGAGGTTTAACTGTAACTGGACATAAGTTTTAGTGATAAAACATTTAGAGTACTTTAGATAAAATAAAAACTTTTATGGCTAATCTTCAATCTGAACACATGAGCTGAAGAATTGATCTCAAACGGAAAGGCCATGGCAGTGGTGGTGGGGGAGCAGCTAAATCCTCATAGACCTGTTTCAGGGATGGCCGTGACTTGGGATCATGGCTTATGCATCTCAATGCTATTTTCGCCACACGAACTACCTCCCTCGACGCCCTTACATCATCCACTAAAGATGGTACCCTCTTGTCTAATAGATCTTGGAGTAACATGTTTCCATCAAATGTTTTGGCTACCATAACACAGATGAAATCTCCGGGATGAAATCCAAATATGATTTCCAAAGCCACCACAACAAACTTATAAACATCGCATTTTTCGGTCACAGCCGATGTGTAGGCCAATTCTGCAAATACAAGTTCATTTTCAAAATGAGAAAAGGCAAGAAAGAAAAAAAAATTGTGGTATGCATACCTGGTTCGATATGGCCATGAGTTCCAACTAGTAGAGTCTGATTGGAGGAATCTGGATCCAAGAATCTTGCAGTTCCAAAATCAGAAACACAAGCTCCAAGATTTGAGTCCAACAATATATTGCTGCTCGAAATGTCACTGTGTAAAATAGGTTGACTGCAATCATGATGCATGTAACTCAGTGCACTAGCAATGCCTTTCGCCACATTTACCCTCTTCGTCCAACTCAGCTCCAAGGCTTCTTCCGCATCATTCAGCATGCAAAATAGGCTCCCCCTTTCCATATATTTGTAGATGAGAAACATTCTGCGTTGGTGCAAACAAAAACCACAAAGCTTCACAGTATTTCGATGGCGTATTTAGGATAGAACCTCAGCCTCATTCCTAAAACACATGTGGTACGTAGTTCGCATTCTCTCTTTCGAACTTATGAAGCTTTTTAACTGCAACAACTCTTCCACATGGAAATTTTGCAACATAGACGCTCCCATAGCCTCCAGTTCCGATGCAGTATCTATCATCAAAATCTACTGTTGCTTCGATGATGTCTTTGCATGCGAGCTTTCAGTCGTAGTTCGATATCTTGAATATGTCATCATGCCTAGAGTCAGGTGTTTTTGAGACTTCTTTCTTTCCATTTTTGCAACATATGAATATTATGGCAATGAAAACTGAACATAGAAAGAAACAGCCAAAAAGCCCCACCACACAGTAAATAATTACTTGATTGTTTCTTGGTTTTCTTCTCGCCCTGGGAGGAAGTAATTTGGGGTTGTTAAATGATTCATCTTTGAACTTACGCCATACACTGGATGGAATCTGACCTTCTAAGTCATTGTCGGATAAATTAATTTCAATTAAAATACGAAAGGGATTCTAGGATTCCACCATAGAGTTTGTTTCTGGAAAGGTTAATTCTGAGAGATTCTGCATAACCAGCATATCCGAACTTGGAAGGTATAATTTCCGAGATTGAATTACTACTGAGGTCTATCATTTGGATTGAGGGAAGCTTTCCAATCCCTGATTCAAAAACACCTTCCAACAAATTGAAGTCCAATTTCAAGACTTGCAATCTTGCTAATTGGCTCACAGTTGAGGGCAGAGTACCATTGATGTAGTTTCCGCTCAAATCAAGGACTACTAAGCACTCAAGGTTTCCTATAATGTACATATTGTGAGAAATGTCAAGGTGTTGCAAATTGGTGAGAGTTGTCAAGGAATGAGGCAATTGGCCCGAGAGACGATTACTAGCCAAACTGAGATGAGTTAGTTTGGATAAACTTGCAATATTAGGTGAAGTGCAGTCATTGCTTATTCTAGTAAAAGAAATGTTAAGGAGTAGCAAATTGGTGAGATTTGTAAGGGAAGACGACCATAACCGGACAAAACGAGATGAGTTAGCTAGGATAGACGACCTATCTACATTGACTCAGTTGAATCCTTTTGAGGTATGAAAAAGCAACCACATCCAAATCCTCAAGACTAAGAGCAGGATTATCTCTGCGACACGGCCAGTACCGTCATCACAAGCAATGCCATGCCACTTGCAATGATCATATAAGGCCAACCAAAATCCATCAATGCCTTCATTTCTCCACCTCCGCTTGAACTAGTTGCGTT
This sequence comes from Lavandula angustifolia, assembly GCA_028984105.1. NCBI lineage: Eukaryota > Viridiplantae > Streptophyta > Magnoliopsida > Lamiales > Lamiaceae > Lavandula > Lavandula angustifolia. The sequence goes on along the minus strand of CM054816.1, from coordinate 17,156,034 downwards.
CGGTGCTGCCTCTGCAGCCACTACAGCAAACAGCATGCATCTGCTGATTAAAATCATAGCAGAGCAAACATCCACCATCATTGGTGTAATTCAGAGAGTATTGTGTTGTTTGTATTTGCGAGGATGTGATTCTAATCATATACCTATACTTAGAGTCAAGGACCTCCTACTTGCTTCCTGGTGAAATTTCGAGAATGCCTCTACTTTTCTTAATACTAACAATTCAATTACAATAACAGTAAATTTTGCAAAATCTTAACCCTTTCCTACAATCGCTCGGGAAATAATTAATACCTAAACTGCCTTCCACTTCACTACAAAATACCATCGATGTCCCTATCTTCTCCCAACAAAACAGTGAAGCACCGCAATTGTTGACTCGTCTATGACTTCGCTTTTATACAAAGCCCACCATCATAAAACTGTATTCCCCAGTTTCCCCCTCAACTTCTCTGCCTCACTCCGCCCCTCCCCTTTTCTGCTAAATTTCCTTCTCGTCCCCCCTTTTATGAAAATAAACCGCAATTCTCTCACAAACCTCCTTCCCCATCGCCCAGTTTTCCTCACCGCCAAATTTTGTAAGTTCCTCCTTAATCTTTACAATTTGTTACAGCTTCAAGGTCTATACTGTGTCAATTGGCTGCTTGCTTTCTAATAAGCTAACATGCGCCTATTCACTCCTATCCCCTCTTCTCTCAACTTCCCCAAGAAACTTTCTCCGATTAAATTGCTGCACAATGCCACTAATAATCTGTAAATCAAATTTCCAAATGGAATTAGGTTGAAGCCGCCGACTGTTGGGACAGGGAATAGTCATTTCGTTTGTAGAACTGGTTCGCCAATTGCGATTCCCGCTCTTGATGCGGATGATGTTTGTTATACCCCGATCTGAGAGTAGAGAGGAGAGGGAGACGGAGGCTGGTGTAATCGGTGAAGGAGGAGAGGAGAGAAGAAGTGAGGGTTTATTGTGCTTGCTTTATGAAATTAAAGAAGAGGCGATAGATTTGATGACGGATGAAGAAGTCAAATACGAGGATGCACGTGGCGAATTCGAGATCGTCGATGAGAAAAGTGGCTAAGGGCCAGGATGAGCGGATCGGAAGGTTACGTGGACGGCTGACAATCATCCACAATTTATCTTGTTTTTAATTAAGTTGTGTAAAAGCGTGGTTATGAAAACACGCCCTTTGAACTATTTAAGTTTCGTCTGGGTATGAGAAAGAGAACGAGAAAATTATCCAACTTGCTTTTGTTCTTAGTTTATTTACAGTTGTTGTTTCCTTCCGTAAATTCTGAGAAAATATCAAAAAAATTACAATCAATCATTCGGGTTCCCAGTTCTTCAAGGCTTGGTCCCGATTAATCATTGAATATCTTCGAGATATTACAGTGGTATCAGAGCTGCAGGCCATGGCGATTCTACCTCCGAAAGAGGGTGACACGGAACTCAGTCGCCGAAGACGGTGAGCAACGAAACAAGCATCAAATGCCTAGGAATCCATGGCGGGGGGACCTAACCGCAAAACCACCGATTGGATTCAACAAGGGTTCAATAACATGACAAATCAATATCAAACTCTGGTACATGCGCTAAACACCATGGCAACTAACCTTGCCTATCCAAACTACCCTTATTCACCCTTCTCTCAAGCTTCTATAAACTATCCCAACCAAAATTTCCAAAACCCCCAATTCCCAAACCCTAACACACCAAACCCTAATTTCCAAAACCATGGTCCTTTTTCCAAAACCCTAACCCGCAACCACAACCCTACCCTTTCTCACCTGAACCGACAAGACCACCCACACCAAATTTTTCCACCCCTTTCCAACCTCAACAAAACCCTAACCCTACATTCCAACACCAAAATCCCACACCTCATATGCACTCATCCCAAGGGGAACAATGGGGGCTAGGATTGGGGCGGAGGGCAATAGCGTGGAGCTAGGGATGGGATTTAGGGAAATCAGGGAAGAGAAGATAATGGGAAGTCAGTAGTAGGGGGAAGTAACCCACCCTTTGGAATGCCATACAATTTTGGCTATGGCAGGGGATTTGCTGGGGGAAGAGGTGGGGGAAGAATCCCTTATCAGAGGGAGGGGGTGCAGATGAGAGGGGAAGTAGAGAAGGGGCTGGGCTTGGTAACAATGGACTTATGGCCTCAAGGGCCAAAATAGATTTCCCTCGATTTGATGGGAATAACCCTAGGGGTTGGTTACAGAGGTGTAGAACCTTTTGGGGTATTGTGACTAGTATTTCAGAAGATCCAATGGTTGCCTACGCTTCACTACACTTTGAGGGAAAGGCAGCGAAATGGTATGATAATTTAACTGTGAAGGGGGATCAACTCACTTGGAAGCAGTTTATGATTATGATCACTACCAAATTTGGGGATTTGAGAGAATCAGAAATTATTGGGGAATTTAACAAGTTGTGTTATGAAGGTAACTATGAAGATTATGTGGAGAAGTTTGAACATTTGAAATCCTTCCTAATACACTCTCAGTGTGGGCAATTTGTAGAAAGTTATTGGGTTGCAAGCTTCTTGAGTGGGTTGGATAAGGAAACTAAGGCTGCTTTAAGAATGTTTCCAATTCCTAATTTAGAGACTGCCATCCATCTGGCCAGGCAACAATGCTCCAATAATGATGCCTTGGTCAAGAAACTTAAGGAATCTACTAGGGTCTTGTCCAGGAAAACAGACAATGGGGGATTTTCTAAACCACAGAACATGAAACCCTCCTCTGTTCCTAAGCCCAACAGACCTGAATTCAGACTTTTGACACCCACAGAAATGGATCAGAGAAGAGGGAAAGGCGTATGTTACAACTGTGATGAACAGCTTGTTCCAGGACACAATTGTAAGAAGAGAATAAACTACATGATCATGTCAACTGAAGAGCAGACTGAATATCTTCACAGTTTAGAAGGTGTGGAGGAGGAGGAAGAATTTGGAGATGCAAGGGAAGAATTGGGTATGGCCATTATAACACTGGGTTCATTGGTTGAGGAATCTGGAGGTGAGGTGATGAAGTTGCTGGGAACAGCAGGAGGAAAATCTATAAGAATCCTGCTGGATACTGGAAGTACATTCAGTCAGTTTACAGGTGGTTGAAGAAATGGGATGGAATATGGAGAAGGTTAGGCCTTTAAAAGTTATGGTGGCCAGTGGCAGCAGGCTAGTTAGTGATACCAAGGTTATGGGATTTCAATGGCAAATGCAGGGCCTGACCTTTGGATATGACATTAGAGTACTAGCCACAAAGGGGTATGACATTATTCTTGGAAGTGATTGGCTAAGACTGGGAAGTCCCATAATGTTGGATTATGCAGAAATGTCATGTTCTATCACTCATTTGGGAAAAAGAGTAAAGCTATATGCCTCTAGGGGGAGCACCATTACAATCAATTATCATCTAGTGATCTGTTCCAGTTGCTACACAACCAAGCCTTAAAGTTTGGAGAACGGATAAGGAGTAAGGGGAGGGAAACAGAGCTTCAGGGTGAATCTGACATGGACAAATTGTTGGAAAAATATAAGAGTGTTTTTGATGAACCAAAGGGTCTGCCTCCAAGCAGAGGGATTGAACATCAAATAATCCTAAAAAATGGGAGCCGGCCAGACGGCAAAGCTCCCATAGGGTGTCTCATGCTCAAAAAAATGAGATAGAAGGAACTGTTCTTTGCCGCTCAAGAATGGTGAGATACAACCCAAAGAAAAGCCCTTTTTCATCCCCCGTACTATTAGTAAAGAAGAAAGAGGGAACTTGGAGGATGTGTGTGGACTACGATATCTTAATAGCTTGACTGTCAAGCATGACTACCCCATACCCCTGATTGATGAATTACTAGATGAGCTTCATGGGGCAAAATACTTCTCTAAGGTAGATCTCAGATCTGGATATCACAGATCCTTATGGCCCCTGAATCTAGATATCTTACAGCTTTTAAAACACACAATGGCCATTATGAATATTTGGTTATGCCTTTTGGACTGTGCAATGCCCCTGCTACATTCTAATCCCTTATGAACCAGGTATTCAGAGAAAAGCTTAGAAAGACAGTTTTGGTTTTCTTTGATGACATATTGATCTATAGTCCTACATGGCTTGATCACCTTAAGGATGTGAGGGAGGTATTAGAATTGCTCAGGGCAAACACACTATTTGCTAAACTGAGCAAGTGCAGTTTTGGGCAGACTTCAGCTGCTTATTTGGGTCACATCATAACCCAAGAAGGGTTATCAACTGACCCTGAGAAGGTGAGGTGTATGGAAGAGTGGCCTACTCCTAAACAGATTAAAGGACTGAGAGGATTTTTGGGGCTAACTGGGTACTACATGAAATTTATTAAGGATTATGGGGTAATAAGTAGGCCTCTGGCCTTACTCTTGAAGAAAGGGGAATTTCAGTGGAATGAAACTGCTTAAGATTATACAAAATGCAATCAGTATATTCAATTCAAATCATCCAATAAATAAATGAAGAGTGCATATTAATTATTAATTCTTATGCACAATACAAGTTCCTAAATGATCCATTTCTTTAAATGTATATTTAAATGTAATATAGCTTAGAGCTTGTTATTTCTAATTGATGTCCTACTCAGAGTGAATTTTTAAAATAATAATTTTTAAAAAAAATCAATATATTACTAAGGAAAATAACTTCTAAAATACTATTCAAGTAAAAGTATTTCTTGATTTATTCTAGCTGTATTTGGAACAAAACAAAATCTCAAATAATACTCTCCTAAAAGTATTTATCAATCCCTCCTAATACATTGAACACCGATATTGGCTCATCATATTACGATAGTATTAATTGCTATATTTCTGGTAAATTTTCTTGTTCAGTGTATTTGGAGGATTTCATAAATTCATTTCAAGGGGAGAAAAAATAAACAGTATATGTGTATCTACCTCCCCTTCGCACGCAACAAGTGAAAATACTTTTTTGAAGAAAAAGTTAAAAGATTGATAAGTGGCTCAGACATATTATGAGAGATATGTTCATTATTTACCCATAGAAGCCGGTATAAAACTTACAAGTTTATGCAAAATGGGTATATATTTTAAATCAAATTATATTAAATTATTGGCAAATTCGAAATCAAGAAAAGCAAAGGTTGGATAGTTTTAACATCGATTCATCCTTATCCACCAAAGTAAAGAAAATCTCATTACATTAACTATATTATGCATTGTATGAATATATCCATCCTATATATTGAGGTCTTATCTCCACTATATATGCATCAAGCATAAGTTCATCAAATAATATAGTTTTTTTTGACATAATATTGAAGATGAAAATCTCAAGAAATGTATTTGAAGCTGCCATTTCCATTGTTTTAATGGCAATTATTTTGGTCAGCTATGCAGGTGCGCAGGTTAAGGATCCGGAGGCCTGCTACAACAAGTGCATGGATCTTTGCGTGGGTCGTGAAATTGTGCTCATTTGTGATCGGGAATGTCATATCAAGTGCTGCCAAGACAACTCCACCGGCGCCGCCACCACCAACGGTGGTTGTAAAGGCTGGCCCCCTCAAAATCTTGATATCAAAAATTGAAGACTATATACTGGTTTATAAACAAATAAAGATTGATGTGTCTATATTTTGTTGTTTTATAGTCTTGAATTCTTAATTAGTATGTGTTTTAATATTCTTGTTTTAGCATCTCGAAACACCCTTAAACATATAATGCATATATTAAGATAATAGCAAAAATATTAAGATAAGATATATTAAACCATGCGGGAGGTCGAGCTATTTATTTTATCACGTTTGAGTGGACGGAGTGGATTTGCTCCTCTTTGCAAACTACAAGGGGGCTCGGCACACCTGCTTAAATCACATGGGAGAATTTGCACCTTCATGAAACCACGAGGTAAATTGCACTTCGTTATAAACCTTAAGGTGCCTCGGTGCACCTTTTGAAACCATAAAGGGACATTTGCAATTGTTTGAAACTACAATGAGACTAGTTGCGATTAACCCGTATTAAGTACTCAATTTTTAAGAAGTTGGAGAAATTCCCCTTCGACCGGATTCTAGTGTACAATTATGTTTTAATAGTCCCATATATTTTTGAGCGAGTCTGACCCATATTCATGAGAAAGCCCGTTGGGCAGTATTGGACCCGGTCCGAAGCTCTTGACCATTATTGAAGAAAAAAATAATATAGCTAGAATTAACATATTTAAATGTAGGGTCCTATTTTGATAGGAACTCGGACTTACATAGAAATTATATATAGAAGTATTTTTTATGTATAATCCTTATATTTTATATGCATAATAATCTTGCAAATATACATTTTTTTGTTATTCGGCATAAAATGTATAAAGATTATACAAAATGCAATCAGTATATTCAATTCAAATCATCCAATAAATAAATGAAGAGTGCATATTAATTATTAATTCTTATGCACAATACAAGTTCCTAAATGATCCATTTCTTTAAATGTATATTTAAATGAAATATAGCGTAGAGCTTGTTATTTCTAATTGATGTTCTACTCAGAGTGAATTTTTAAAATAATATTTTTAAAAAAAATCATTATATTACTCTAAGGAAAATAACTCCTAAAATACTATTCTAGTAAAAGTATTTCCTAATTTATTCTAACTGTATTTGGAACAAAAAAAATCTCAAATATTACTCTCCTAAAAGTATTTCTCAATCCCTCCTAATACATTGAACACCGAAATTGGCTCATCATATTACGATAGTATTAATTGCTAGATTTCTGTAAATTTTCTTGTTCAGTGTATTTGGAGGATTTCATAAATTCATTTCAAGGGGAGAAACAATAAACAGTATATGTGTATCTACCTCCCCTACGCACGCAACAAGTGAAAATACTTTTTTGAAGAAAAAGTTAAAAGATTGATAAGTGGCTCAGACATATTATGAGAGATATGTTCATTATTTACCCATCGAAGTCGGTATAAAACTTACAAGTTTATGTAAAATGGGTATATATTTTAAATCAAATTATATTAAATTATTGGCAAACTCGAAATCAAGAAAAGCAAAGGTTGGATAGTTTTAACATCGATTCATCCTTATCCACCAAAGTAAAGAAAATCTCATTACATTAAGCTGTATTATGCATTGTATGAATATATCCACCCTATATATTGAGGTCTTATCTCCACTTTATATGCATCAAGCATATGTCCATAAAATAATATAGTTTTATTTTTTGACATAATATTGAAGATGAAAATCTCAAGAAATGTATTTGAAGCCGCCATTTCCATTGTTTTAATGGCAATTATTTTGGTTAGCTATGCAGGTGCATAGGTTAAGGATCCGAAGGCCTGCTACAACGAGTGCATGGATGTTGATCTCGAGATTAAACGTTCAGGTGTAGAAGGGGGGTGAATACACCCGAAAATAATTTCTCAACTTAAAACGCGAACGATCCTTTTCGGGAGAATTCTGTACTGAACAAGTTCAGTAGACCAAATAAGTTGTTCTGAATCACGTGGCAGAGTGACTGACTTCACTGAGGCCTGCTAGCTGACTAAGGTCAGAAATTAGTACCGTTCAGCTGAAGTTCAATGTAGTGCGGAAATCTGTAGGCCCAAATTCTGTTGAGTTAGAAAACGTTTTTAAGAAAACAGTTTCAGTATATTAGTGCAATCTGTTAAGCTTTGCTGAAACTCAGTTAAATGATTTAGAAATATAGTTTCAGTATGAACAATAATCAATGCAACAGTAAAAACACAGAACACAAGCAATTTTAAAGTGGTTCGGATTCAACAATCCTACATCCACTGTCCCGAAAAGACCAGGAGGCTATTTTATTATACTAAGTTAGTCTCAGTCGGTTTGTGCACTGGACAAACACTGGTCTTGAGATTTATACTGAGCAAGTCTTAGTTTACAAGATATCAAACTAAAGTGTTTGACAAACTCTCCAACTATGAAGGAGTCCTTTACAATAAGGATCAGTTGAAAGATGAACTCCTTCGTTCTAAGCTATAGATATAGTCTGTTGAGCTTAGGTTAGAGGGAAGGGAACGAGAAAGTGGCTTTGAGAGCGACGAACGGTTAAGTATAGACTTCGGGTTCGTATTCAGTCGCTTGGATACTAGAGGCTTTATGATCTGATTTAGCTTGGTTCCCTATGAGTAAGTATGTCGCCTTTCGCTGGAGATTACTCTATGAAGTTCTTGCGGAAAGCTTAAGTTGTTTTTGAGTTGCTCGTGAATGCTCGTGTGTTCTTCGTTTTCTAGGTTTCGTTCGGTGAGCTTCAATTTGAAATCTTCCCTCTTTTTATAGCGCAGAGACATGGATAGATCCGTTGGAGACGACGATCCATGTGTCTCTCTCTTTTGGGTAGCTAACGGCTCTTTCAAAGTATAGTGGCACAGTCATTTCCCTCCATTTCTGGAAAGTTGTTGACTTGCAGTTTTAATCAGAAAGTAGACAGCTGGCCGCTCGTCATTGGTCGAGGCTGAAGAAAGTAGGTGAGACAAAAAAGACTTCAAGGTGGATCTGAAGCTCACTTCTCTATACCTCGTACGACTCTGCTGATTTGACTTATGAGATATCCTGACAGTCAGAAGACTGTCTAGCCATTGTTAAGTCTGATCTATGTTCAGTAGCATACTCCTGCTGAGTTCAGCTCTACTGAAGATCAACTCTAAGTTCAGTGAACTACTCCTGCTGAGTTCAGTTTCACTGACTCCTTTCAGTATACTGCTCCTACTGAGTCCAGTACTACTGATTCTTCTTCTTCTGGTACTGAGGCTGATAGTCTGCTGAAGAACCAGTGGACGGAACTAAGCGCCTGAACCATATGAAGAGTGTCTACTGAGTCTGAAACTCTCAGAGACAGAACAAACAATTACAACAGAATGGTTCATCAGTCAAAGTAGGGTTTTGGGATCTTCAAATCTACTAAGCACTAGGCTACTGAGTTATCTCCCAACAATTTGTGGAGCTACTGAATCATCTCCCAACAATGGATCTTTGCGTGGATCGTGAAATTGTGTTCATTTGTGATCGGGAATGTCATATCAAGTGCTGCCAAGACAACTCAACCGGCGCCACCACCACCAACGGTGGTTGTGAAGGTTGGCCCCCTCAAAATCTTGATATCCAAAATTGAAGACAATATATTGGGTTTAAAAACAAATAAAGATTGCTATGTCTACATTTTGCCGTTTTATAGTCTCGAATTCTTAATTAGAATGTGTTTTAATATTCTTGTTTTAGCATGTCGAAACACCCTTAAACATATAATGCATATATTAAGATAATAGCATAAATATTAAGATAAAATATGTTAAACCATACGGGAGGTCGAGCTATGTATTTTATCACGTTTGAGTGGACGGAGTGGATTTGCTCCTCTTTGCAAACTACAAGGGGGCTCCGTACACTCGCGTGAAATCACATAGGAGAATTTGCACCTTCATGAAACCACGAGGTAAATTGCACCTCGTTATAAACCATAAGGAGTCTCGGTGCACCTTTTGAAACTATAAAGGAACATTTGCAATTGTTTGAAACTACAATGAGACTAGTTGCAATTAACCCGTAGTTAAATCCTCAAAGTACTCAATTTTTAAGAAGTTGGAGAAATACCCCTTCGACCGGATTCCAGTGTACAATTACGTTTTAATAGTCCCATATATTTTTGAGCGAGTCGGACCCATATTCATGAGAAAGCACGTTGGGCAGTATTGGACCCGGTCCGAAGCTCTTGACCACTATTGAAGAAAAAAATAATATAGCTAGAATTAACATATTTAAATGTAGGGTCCTAATTTGATAGGAACTCGGACTTACATAGAAATTGTATATAGAAGTGTTTTTTATGTATAATCCTTATATTTTATATGCATAATGATCTTGCAAATATACATTTTTTTGTTATTCGGCATAAAATGTATAAAGATTATACAAAATGCAATCAGTACATTCAATTCAAATCATCCGATAAATAAACGAAGAGTGCATATTAATTATACAATTTCCTAAATGATCCATTTCTTTAAATGTATATTTAAATGAAATATAGCGTAGAGCTTGTTATTTCTAATTGATGTCCTACTCAGAGGGAATTTTTAAAATAATATTTTAAAAAAAATCAATATATTACTCTAAGGAAAATAACTCCTAAAATACTATTCTAGTAAAAGTATTTCCTGATTTATTCTAACTGTATTTGGAACAAAAAAAAATCTCAAATATTACTCTCCTAAAAGTATTTCTCAATCCCTCCTAATACATTGAACACCGAAATTGGCTCATCATATTACGATAGTATTAATTGCTAGATTTCTGGTAAATTTTCTTGTTCAGTGTATTTGGAGGATTTCTTAAATTCATTTCAAGGGGAGAAAAAATAAATAGTATATGTGTATCTACCTCCCCTACGCAAAAAAAAAGTTAAAAAAGTTAAATTCAAAAAATAACTTTTTTGAAGAAAAAGTTAAAAGATTGATAAGTGGCTCAGATATATTATGACTGATATGTTCATTATTTACCCATCGAAACCGGTATAAAACTTACAAGTTTATGCAAAATGGGTATATATTTTAAATCAAAATATATTAAATTATTGGCAAACTCGAAATCAAGAAAAGCAAAGGTTGGATAGTTTTAACATCGATTCATCCTTATCCACCAAAAGTAAAGAAAATCTCGTTACATTAACTGTATTATGCATTGTATGAATATATCCACCCTATATATTGAGGTCTTATCTCAACTATATATGCATCAAGCATATGTCCATAAAATAATATAGTTTTTTTGACATAATATGGAAGATGAAAATATCAAAAAATGTATTTGAAGCCGCCATTTCCATTGTTTTAATGGCAATTGTTTTGGTTAGCTATGCAGGTGCGCATGTAACAACCAAAAATTTTCAATATAAAATGCACTACATATCAATTCATGCATGTTATCAAGTGTTTTAATTTTATAAGTCGCGCTTTAGAAATTAAAATGAAATTTAAAGCATGATCAATTAATTTATTTTGTTGTGCATTATATAGATTGATTGCACATATATATACATATTAATTAATTAAGTATATATACATTGAATTATTTGATGGTGTTATATGTTAAAATTTACACAATACACGTGATTGGTCATGAGATACTAAGTGAATCTTTTTATGATTTGTGAGCTTATTAGGATTTATGATAGAAAAACTATATATATGAACTAGATAATTATTTGGTATGGAAGAATTTATGTAATCATCGAATAATAATAATAATAATAATAATAATAATAATAATAATAATAATAATAATAATAATAATAATAATAATAATAATAATAATAATAATGTTGGTCCCGAGTGTACGGTCAGGTGTAGAGGGGGGGGTGAATACACCTGATTCGATTTCTCAATTTCGAACTTGAACAGTCCTATTCAGGATGGTGTGCGTGCAAAGCAGTTCGGCGGACCGGCATAACCGTTACGAATCGAGTTAAAAGCTAAAAGAGTACTGACTCAGCTGAGATCTGCTAACTGACTAGGTCAGAATTCAGTATCGTTCAGTGAGAGTTCAGTGTGCGGAATTGTGTAGGCCCAAATCAATTTTTGTGAGAAAACGTTTTAAGTCTCAGTTCGGTAGATTTAAAAGTTCGGTATCTTTGAGACAGTTGATTGATTTAAATATGATGTTCGGTATGAATAGTAAAATCAATGCAACGGTTAAGAAAGCAAGAAGAGACACGGGATTTTTAAAGTGGTTCGGATATCGCTCAAATCCTACGTCCACTGTCCCGAATGATCGGGAGGCTATTTATTATCCCGAGTTAGTCTCGGTCGGCTTGCACACCTTGGGCAAAGCCGCGTCTTGGTTTTTATACTCGATCCAAGTCTCGGTTTACAACACTATCAAACTTAAAGTGTTTGACAAACTTCTCCAACGTGAAGGAGTCCTTATACAATAAGGATTGGGTTCAAATGTGAACTCCTTCGTCTAAGCTATGGATATAACAAGTGAGCTTAGGGTTAGAGGGATAAGGAACGAGAATGTAGCTATCTAGAGCGACGAACAGTGAGGGTTTAGCTATAGGTTCGTGTCGGTCGCTTGGATACTAGAAGCTTATGTCGGTTCGGCTTGGTTCCTTTTGAGGTTGGATGTAGTCTTTCGCGGGAGATAACTCGGTTGTTTCTTGCGGAAGACTTAGTCGTTAATATCGCTCGTTTGAATGCTCTCTCGTGTTCTAGGTGCGCGCATTCTCTTTCAAATCTTGAATGATCCCTCTATTTATAGAGCGAGAGATTGAAATAGATCCGTTGGAGACGATCTTCTTCTCTCTCTCTCTCTTTTTTGGTAGCAAACGGCTCTTTTGGTGTAGGTAACAGTGTACTTTCCCACCTTTTTAGGTAAAAGGTTGATTGCAGCTTTAGCGGTGAGAAGACACGTGTATGCTTGTCATTCGTTGAGGTGGATGAAGTGGTTGAGACGAGCACAAACTTCGAGACGGACCGAAGGCGACTTCTCTCTTCCTCGTATATGACAATGCTGATTGTCTTTCAAAAGATTCCGACAAATCCTGAAGACTATCTCGCCATTCTTGAGTCCGACCTTGTATTCGGTAGATAGGCTGCCGAGATAAGTCTACGAAGATCGGCTACGAGTTCGGTGAACTACTCTGCCGAGTTCGGTTCAACTAACTCTCTCGATATAATGCTCTGCTTGAGTCCAAGATATGCGAGTCTTCTACACCGGTGCTGAGGCCGATGAGCTGCCGAGCGCCTTGACCCGGAGCGAGTGTCTACCGAGTCCGAAACCTCAGAGACAAATACGAATACAAAGGAATGGTTCACCAATCAGATAGGGTTTTGGGATCTTCAAATCTTCTCAACAGTTCAGAGCACGAGGCTACTGAGCATGATTCAGTATAGAAGATAAGAGTCATTTCCCACAAGTATGATCATGCTGAGGATTGAATCATCACCCAACAAATAATAATAATAATAATATTAATAATAATAATAATATTATTATTATTATTATTATTATTATTATTATTATTATTATTAATATATGGGAATCTTTAATAATTTTAATTTATTTATCGCATGTTTGGTGTTAGATAAGCTCGATTGACTTCTTTATTTATTATATAATTATTCTATTATTATATCACAATATTATATCTCGATAATTATCATCTCAATAAATAAATCTATTAAGTGAAATCTATTAGGATAAAGATTTTATAAAGAGTGTGAAATATCTATTAGGACCATTCCCTATTATATTTACTTCTACTTGTGTTTATTTCGTGAGGAAACAAATTAATCTTTCCGCTTGCTTGAGCTTTCAAACTTTTGTTGCTCTTCTCGTTTGGTCTTGCTCCAAAAATATTTACATTGTTTGAGAATTTTCAAGGTAATCGTATGCCCTATTATGAATTGTGATGTTAATCATGTTCTTTAATTCATGACTAGGTAGTATTTCCTAATTGATCATTCTGCTTTCGCCTAATTGGTTGTTAAAAATGTTTAAGTTTCATGAGAACATAAATTTGTCCTGCCATTTACCTTTTCTTCCGAGAGTTCCAAGGCCAAATACACGATCTTATGTTACATGAACAATTCCAGAAAAATTATAGAGACAAACTTTAGCATGTCTTTAAGAAATCTGTAAATTTTGGAAATTTTTAAACAAGTTCTTATATTTTTAATATATTTTCACTTTTATACTGCCGAAAAACCATGCATCCGGGATAGGGCTTAGAAAAATGTTTATATCTCACTCCACAAAAATATTTTTGACTTGATTCTTTTTCCTAAATACTCTGCACACTGAGGTATTTGTAAAAATATTTATTTCGTATTTTTAACTTATGTGTATGAAAGCAGTTTAATACAAATGTCCGAGTAGTCAGTCGGAGCATGCATTTTCGTATTCGGATTTTGGTGGAAACTTTTCTGTATTTTATGAAGTCGTTACTTATCTATAGAGATTTAAATTTTGATATGATATTTCCACGTATGTCCCCTAGATGTTTGTTAAATTTTAGAATTTTTAAAGTATGTTTAGTTCCTGAAGCTTATAGTTAAAGGTCAATAGGTCAGAAACCGCTTTTGTTGATGTAGTAGGTACTGTTTTGGTTATAACTCTTAGAGGACTTATTATTTTGATATGAAACCAAATCCAGTATGATTTAGACTCATTAAGGAATCTATATGTAGAAAATTAAAATTTATGGAATGAATTCATGTTCTGTGGAATTTTTTTAAAATAGGTATTCTGCACAAGTTAATATAGAACATTGAAACCTAATTACACTAATGAGTATATATATATATATATATATATATATATATATATATATATATATGATATTGTTTGTAACTTAATGACTATGAGGTATTGTTGTATATGTCACGTTATACGCTTAATACTATAATAAGTTAAATTCTTTGAAATTAGGACCATGTTATATGATTTTTGTAGGAATTAATTAATATGAATGTCATTAGCATAATTTATTTATTTGTTAATATGATCATGCCTGCCGAGAGGAAATAAAGAATAGAAATGGCAAATATTGTGACGAGGGTTTTAATTAACTATTTTTATTGTTTTAAATAATTTGTTAAGTGATTACGTGGAACGAAGTAATTTGTTTGAAATTGCAAATAGGTTGAGAGTTCTATCTATGATGTGGAGGGTTTAATTAATATTATAATTTTTATTTGGGAATTATAAGATAACTTTTTGTTTTACGTTTCACCGGCATGCTATATAATTAGAAATTTATGAAATATTTGTATATTTAAAATACATACACGACTTTCATGAATCAATAAGAATTCTCAATTTTCATGTTAGGACGGGCGTACATGATTTAAAAACTTGATATCCATTTCATTCAAGTCAAGGTTAAGGTGGGGAATGTTACGTTTATATTTATTATATATTATATTCGATCAATGGCGGAACTAGAGGGGGGTCGGGAGGGTCGACCGAGCCCCCGGCCAACGGAACTTCGACTAAATAGTGCATAGGATTCGTATTGCTTATAGATAAATTTAGTGAAAAATATAATTAACTATTAGCTTGTAGTGCAGTTGGTTAATGACTTTAGCTCTTTTAAGAGATGTCTCATGTTCGAAACCCAATGCACTCATTCTATTTCTATTTTTAGACTTTTAAATTATTTCTTTTCTAGTTTTCTTTAGTTTTATTACAAGTATAATTAATTCAATATACATGCATAACTCTCTCACATGTTATAAAAATTTCTCTCTCTTTTTTCTACTAGTTATATAAGTATATTTCTCATAAAAAATACAAGAAATAATATATATATATTATATCTTTCATATCGTATTTGTGTTCGAACCATTTAAAACTATATTTAGCAACTCTCAATTTTTTCTCTGCCTTCGGCCACCGTTGTTCCTCTATTTCGACCCTCCAACTTCATAGCTCTAGTTCCGCCACTGTATTCGATATTTCATGTTTTGAGGACAGGCATGTAAGAAAGTGGTCTAATGGCCAATTCAAGTACATGTGGCTCGTGTGGCCAATACAAGTTCATGTGGTCACATGTGGCCAATACATGTACATGTGGTCTGTGTGGCCAATACACAAGTTCATGTGGTCTGTGTGGCCAAATTACAAGTTCATGTTACATGATCTAGTTACTTATGTTCATGTTTGATATAATCTATAGTTTGGATAAATGTGTTTCCCACTGAGTAGTCGTACTCACCCCTCTATGTTTTCACATTTTCGGATCATGGTCCAAGCGATGCTTGAGGTGGCGATGGTGATGGTCACACATGAAAGAATTATGAGACTTTTTACTTTATAAATTTAGTTTTATCATGAACTAAGCACTTTAGTTCCATCGCATTTTTTTTAAAACTAGTAGCCGCGTGTGCTTTTATATTTAAGACTTCCGCTTTTATGAAATGCACTAAAGCCTTATTTTTTTTATAAAACTATTTTTCTTAAAATTAAATTGAGAAGATTAAAATTTATGCATGAAGTGACGTCCCTTAAAAGTTATGAAAATTGGGGCGTTTCAGAGTGGTATCAGAGCAGGTCTACTTTCCTGTAGACTTGCTTCATGCTATGCAGGAAATTGACCATCATCACTGCCACAGCATCGTGCCGGCGAGGTAAGAAAAAATTTCTAAGTTAATTTTGAAGCACAATATTGAAAGTATATTTTTTCTAGCATGACATGAGCATGATTATTATACAAGTAAATTATGTAAGACATTTAAAGTCCTCGAAGATGTTGTCTTAAGAATGAGAACTTAGATGTCTTACATAGTTGAATTTTATATGAACAATAGGAAGATGCCTCCGAGAAGACTTCCTGGTAACAATGGTAATGTAGAGACAGGAAATTACCCTCCAGATAACCTTAGCAATGCACAGCTGCTGGAGGCTATGAGGGAAATGTTCCCGCAACGCCAAGGGGGAGATCCAATTGTGAACGATTTTAGGACAATGTCACCCCCTACTCTTAAAGGGAACGAAGGACCCACTTTTGTGGAGGAGTGGATTGGCGATCTGGAGCGGATCTTCGAACACCTAGGATGTACTGATGCTCAAAAAGTTACATGCCCGAAGTATCAGCTGGCTCAAGACGCGTGACAATGGTGGAATTCTCGGCTTAGGACTATGGCGCCAGAGCGACGCGAGAACATCACTTGGGACTTTTTCAAGATACAAATCTTGAATAAGTTTTTCCCGAAATCTGTCCGACGGGAAAAGAAAGTGGAGTTGATGACTATAAAACAAGGGAACAAATCATTTGTGGATTACGAGCGCCATTTCACTCATCTCTACCAATTTGCACCTGACTTAGTGGATACTGAACAGAAGTAGATGGAGATTTTCGAGAGTGGGTTGCATGACGAAATAGGTGGTATATTGGTTGGTCATGAGAATACAACATTTGATATGTTGGTGCGAAAAGCCCAAGCTATCGCCAAACGTAAGAAGCTTGATGGGCCCTCATCCAGTGACCACTCTTGGGAAGAGACGTTGGGAGGATTTTCAAAATGAAAACCAAAGCTTTGGAAAAAGGCTTAAGGCGATTAGAAAAGCCGAAATGCCCTAAATGCCAAAAATATCATTTTGGACAATGTTTGCAAGGACAAGGTAGATGTTACAACTGCCACAAGGAAGGGCATATGATACGGGAATGCCCTGAGAGAAGAATTCAAAGCAACAATGATAATAGGAAGAGGAATTTCATTTGTTATCGATGTCGCCAAGAGGGACATACTGCAATGAACTGTCCACAAAACAACAACGCGGCAAACAACAGTGGAAGACGAGGAAATGCACGAGTTTTCTCATTAGTGTCAGAGGAGAAAGATGATGAAAAGGAAACACTAAACACGTGAGGTAACAAACCATATTCAATAAGTTTAACTTAGCTTTATAATTTGACTTAACTAGGATATTTTGGGATAAGCATTTATGTGAATAAGAGAAAAGGAAACCTCAGGGTAAGCAGCAAATTGGTTTCGGCTGAGGAAGTTGGAGATCCTAGTAGTTGCTTTGATATAGGAGATTCTTATCTTTACGAGTAAGGAAACATCACATAAGAAATTTTGCATGGAAAAAAAAAATCAAGTAGGGTTTTAAGGAGGACTTAGAAGCAACAACCTTGTTTAATGACAAAGATAAATTAATTTTCCTTTAAGTGGGGTAGATTGTAACGACCCAAAATTTTCAATATAAAATGCACTACATATCAATTCATGCATGTTATCAAGTGTTATAGTTCTATAAGTCGCGCTTTAGAAATTAAAATGAAATTTAAAGCATGATCATTTAATTTATTTTGTTATGCATTATATAGATTAATTGCACATATATATACATATTAATTAATTAATTATATATATACATTGAATTATTTGATGGTGTTATACGTTAAAATTTACAAAATACAAGTGATTGGTCATGAGATATTAAGTGAATCTTTTTATGATTTGTGAGCTTATTAGGATTTATGATAGAAAAACTTTATATATGAACTAGATAATTATTTGGTATGGAAGAATTCATGTAATCATCGAATAATAATAATAATAATAATAATAATAATAATAATAATAATAATAATAATAATAATAATAATAATAATAATAATAATAATAATAATAATAATAATAATAATAATAATAATATATGGGAATCTTTAGTAATTTTAATTTGCATGTTTGGTGTTAGATAAGCTCGATTGACTTTTTATTTATTATATAATTATTCTATTATTATATCTCAATATTATATCTCGATAATTAACATCTCAATAAATAAATCTATTAAGTGAAATCTATTAGGATAAAGATTTTATAAAGATTGTCAAATATCTATTAGGACCATTCCCTATTATATTTACTTCTACTTGTGTTTATTTCGTGAGGAAACAAATTAATCTTTCCGCTTGCTTGAGCTTTCAAACTTTTGTTGCTCTTCTCGTTTGGTCTTGCTCCAAAAATATTTACATTGTTTGAGAATTTTCAAGGTAATCGTATGCCCTATTATGAATTGTGATGTTAATCATGTTCTTTAGTTCATGACTAGGTAGTATTTGCTAATTGATCATTCTGCTTTCGCCTAATTGGTTGTTAAAAATGTTTAAGTTTCATGAGAACATAAATCTGTCCTGCCATATACCTTTTATCGCCGAGAGTTCCAAGGCCAAATACACGATCTTATGTTACTTGAAAAATTCCATACAAATTATAGAGACAAACTTTAGGATGTCTTTAAGATTTCTGTAAATTTTGGAAAATTTTAAACAAGTCCTCATATTTTTAATGAATTCACTTTTATACTGTCGAAAAATCATGCATCCGAGATAGGGCTTAGAAAAATATTTATATCTCACTTCACAAAAATATTTTTGACTTTATTCTTTTTCCTAAATACTCTACACACGTAGGTATTTGTAAAAATATTTATTTCGTATTTTTAAGTTATGTGTATGAAAGCAGTTTAATACAAATGTCCGGGTAGTCAGTCGGAGCATGCATTGTCGTATTCGGATTTTGGTGGAAACTATTCTGTATTTTATGAAGTCGTTACTTATCTATAGAAATTGAAATTTTGATATGATATTTCTACGTATGTCCCCCAGATGTGTGTTAAATCTTAGAATTTTTAAAGTATGTTTAGTTCCTGAAGCTTATAGTTAAAGGTCAGTAGGTCAGAAACCGCTTTTGTTGATGTAGTAGGTACTGTTTTGGTTATAACTCTTAGAGTAAGTGATTACGTGGAACGAAGTAATTTGTTTGAAACTTCAAATAGGTTCAGAGTTCTATCTATGATGTGGAGGGTTTAATTAATATTATAATTTTTATTTGGGAATTATAAGATAACTATTTGTTTTACGTTTCACCGGCATGCTATATAATTAGAAATTTATGAAATATTTGTATATGTAAAATACATACACGACTTTCATGAATCATTAAGAATTCTCAATTTTCATGGTAGGACGGGCGCACAGGATTTAAGAACTTGATATCCATTTCATTCAAGTCAAGGTTAAGGTGGGGAATGTTACGTTCATCTTTATTATATATTATATTCGATATTTCATGTTTTGACGACAGGCATGTAAAAAGTGGTCTGATGGTCAATACATGTACATGTGGTCTGTGTGGCCAATACACAAGTTCATGTGGTCTGTGTGGCCAAATTACAAGTTCATGTTACATGATCTAGTTACTCATGTTCATGTTTGATATAATCTATAGTTTGGATAAATGTGTTTCCCATTGAGTAGTCGTACTCACCCCTCTATGTTTTCATATTTTCAGATCATGGTCCAGCAGATGCTTGAGGTGGCTGATGGTGATGGTCACACGGGAAAGAAATATGAGACTTTTTACTTTATAAATTTAGTTTTATCATGAACTAAGCACTTTCGTTCCATTGCATTTTTTTTAAACTAGTAGCCGCGTGTGTTTTTATATTTAAGACTTCCGTTGTTATGAAATGCACTAAAGCCTTATTTTTTTTATAAAACTATTTTTCTTAAAATGAAAATGAGAAGATTAAAATTTATGCATGAAGTGACGTCCCGTAAAACTTATGAAAATTGGGGCGTTACAGCGCAGGTTAAGGATCCAGAGGCCTGCTACAACGAGTGCATGGATCTTTGCGTGGGTCGTGAAATTGTGTTCATTTGTGATCGGGAATGTCATATCAAGTGCTGCTAAGACAACTCCACCGGCGCCGCCACCACCAACGGTGGTTGTAAAGGCTGGCCCCCTCAAAATCTTGATATCAAAAATTGAAGACTATATATTGGGTTTAAAAACAAATAAAGATTGCTATGTCTATATTTTGTTGTTTTATAGTCTTGAATTCTTAATTAGTATGTGTTTTAATATTCTTGTTTTAGCATGTCGAAACACCCTTAAACATATAATGCATATATTAAGATCATAGCATAAATATTAAGATAAAATATATTAAACCATACGGGAGGTCGAGCTATGTATTTTATCACGTTTGAGTGGACGGAGTGGATTTGCTCCTCTTTGCAAACTACAAGGGGGCTCAGTACACCTGCGTGAAATCACATGGGAGAATTGGCACCTTCATGAAACCACGAGGTAAATTGGACCTTGTTATAAACCATAAGGAGTCTCAATGCACCTTTTGAAACCATAAAGGGACATTTGTAATTGTTTGAAACTACAATGAGACTAGTTGCTATTAACCCATATTAAATCCTCAAAGTACTCAATTTTTAAGAAGTTCGAGAAATTCCTCTTCGACCGGATTCCAGTGTACAATTACGTTTTAAAAGTCCCATATATTTTTGAGCGAGTCCGACCCATATTCATGAGAAAGCCCGTTGGGCAGTATTGGACCCGGTCCGAAGCTCTTGACCACTATTGAAGAAAAAAAATAATATAGCTAGAATTAACATATTTAAATGTAGGGTCCTAATTTGATAGGAACTCGGACTTACATAGAAATTATATATAGAAGTATTTTTTATGTATAATCCTTATATTTTATATGCATAATGATCTTGCAAACATACATTTTTTTGTTATTCGGCATAAAATGTATAAAGATTATACAAAATGCAATCAGTATATTCAATTCAAATCATCCAATAAATAAATGAAGAGTACATATTAGTTATTAATTCTTATGCACAATACAAGTTCCTAAATGATCCATTTCTTTAAATGTATATTTAAATGTAATATAGCGTAGAGCTTGTTATTTTTAATTGATGTCCTACTCAGAGTGAATTTTTAAAATAATATTTTTAAAAAAAATCATTATATTACAGGAAAATAACTCCTAAAATACTATTCTAGTAAAAGTATTTCCTGATTTATTCTACCTGTACTTGAAACAAAAAAAAATCTCAAATATTACTCTCCTAAGAGTATTTCTCAATCCCTACTAATACATTGAACACCGAAATTGGCTCATCATATTACGATAGTATTAATTGCTAGATTTCTGGTTACTTGTTCAGTGTATTTGGAGGATTTCATAAATTCATTTCAAGGGAAGAAAAAATTAATAGTATATGTGTATCTACCTCCCCTACGCACGTAACAAGTGAAAATACTTTTTTGAAGAAAAAGTTAAAAGATTGATAAGTGGCTCAGACATATTATGAGAGATATGTTCATTATTTACCCATCGAAGCCGGTATAAAACTTACAAGTTTATGGAAAATGGGTATATATTTTAAATCAAATTATATTAAATTATTGGCAAACTCGAAATCAAGAAAAGCAAAGGTTGGATAGTTTTAACATCGATTCATCCTTATCCACCAAAGTAAAGAAAATCTCATTACATTAACTGTATTATGCATTGTATGAATATATCCACCCTATATATTGAGCTGTTACCTCCACTATATATGCATCAAGCATATGTCCATAAAATAATATAGTTTTTTTTTACATAATATTGAAGATGAAAATCTCAAGAAATGTATTTGAAGCCGCCATTTCCATTGTTTTAATGGCAATTGTTTTGGTTAGCTATGCAGGTGCGCAGGTTAAGGATCCGGAGGCCTGCTACAACGAGTGCATGGATCTTTGTGTGGGTCGTGAAATTGTGTTCATTTGTGATCGGGAATGTCATATCAAGTGCTGCCAAGACAACTCCACCGGCGCCACCACCACCAACGGTGGTTGTAAAGGCTGGCCCCCTCAAAATCTTGATATCAAAAATTGAAGACTATATATTGGATTTATAAACAAATAAAGATTGCTATGTCTATATTTTGTTGTTTTATAATCTTGAATTCTTAATTAGTATGTATTTTAATATTCTTGGTTAAGATAATAGAATAAATATTAAGATCAAATATATTAAACCATGCGGGAGGTTGAGCTATGTATTTTATCAAATTTTGCTCCTCTTTGCAAACTACAAGGGGGCTCGGTACACCTGAGTGAAATCACATGGGAGAATTTGCACCTTCATGAAACCACGAGGTAAATTGCACCTCGTTATAAACCATAAGGAGTCTCGGTGCACCTTTTGAAAACATAAAGGGACATTTGCAATTGTTTGAAACTACAATGAGACTAGTTGCTATTAACCCGAATTAAATCCTCAAAGTACTCAATTTTTAAGTTGGAGATATACCCCTTCGACAGGATTCCAGTGTACAATTACGTTTTAATAGTCCCATATATTTTTGAGCGAGTCCGACCCATATTCATGAGAAAGCCCGTTGGACAGTATTGGACCCGGTCCGAAGCTCTTGACCACTATTGAAGAAAAAAATAATATAGCTAGAATTAACATATTTAAATATAGGGTCCTAATTTGACAGGAACTCGGACTTACATAGAAATTATATATAGAAGTATTTTTTATGTATAATCCTTATATTTTATATGCATAATGATCTTGCAAATATACGATTTTTTGTTATTCGGCATAAAATGTAGAAAGATTATACATAATGCAATCAGTATATTCAATTCAAATCATCCAATAAATAAATGATGAGTGCATATTAATTATTAATTCTTATGCACAATACAAGTTCCTAAATGATCCATTTCTTTAAATGTATATTTAAATGTAATATAGCATAGAGCTTGTTATTTTTAATTGATGTCCTACTCAGAGTGAATTTTTAAAATAATATTTTTTTTAAAAATCATTATACTACTCTAAGGAAAATAACTCCTAAAATACTATTCTAGTAAAAGTATTTCCTGATTTATTCTAACTGTATTTGGTACAAAAAAAAATCTCAAATATTACTCTCCTAAAAGTATTTCTCAATCCCTCCTAATACATTGAACACCGAAATTGGCTCATCATATTACGATAGTATTAATTGCTAGATTTCTGGTAAATTTTCTTGTTCAGTGTATTTGGAGGATTTCATAAATTCATTTCAAGGGGAGAAAAAATAAATAGTATATGTGTATCTACCTCCCCTACGCACGTAACAAGTGAAAATACTTTTTTGAAGAAAAAGTTAAAAGATTGATAATTGGCTCAGACATATTATGAGAGATATGTTCATTATTTACCCATCGAAGCCGGTATAAAACTTACAAGTTTATGCAAAATGGGAATATATTTTAAATCAAATTATATTAAATTATTGGCAAACTCGAAATCAAGAAAAGCAAAGGTTGGATAATTTTAACATCGATTCATCCTTATCCACCAAAGTAAAGAAAATCTCATTACATTAACTTTATTATGCATTATATGAATATATCCACCCTATATATTGAGCTCTTATCTCCACTATATATGCATCAAGCATATGTCCATAAAATAATATAGTTTTTTTTTACATAATATTGAAGATGAAAATCTCAAGAAATGTATTTGAAGCCGCTATTTCCATTGTTTTAATGGCAATTGTTTTGGTTAGCTATGCAGGTGCGCATGTTAAGGATCCGGAGGCCTGCTACAACGAGTGCATGGATCTTTGCGTGGGTCGTGAAATTGTGTTCATTTGTGATCGGGAATGTCATATCAAGTGCTGCCAAGACAACTCCACCGGCGCCGCCACCACCAACGGTGGTTGTAAAGGCTGGCCCCCTCAAAATCTTGATATCAAAAATTGAAGACTATGTATTGGATTTATAAACAAATAAAGATTGCTATGTCTATATTTTGCTGTTTTATAGTCTTGAATTCTTAATTAATACTTCCTCTGTCCCGAATATATATGCCTATTCGACTTTTCACACATATTAAAAAAAATTACTGATATGAAAGTTAGATAAATATTGGTATTGGAATATGGGTAAATTAAAGTAAATTATTGAAAAGTTAATGACATAATTATATTTGCGATTATAAAAGTTGGATAAAATAGTCTTTTTCTAAATTATCATATTAATTAGACCTATGAAAGTTAGTGCAATATTTGGTTAGATACAAAAAATTGTTAATAGGCATATAAATTTGGGACAGACGAAAAAGAAAATGAGGCATATATATTTGAGACGGATGGAGTATGTGTTTTAATATTCTTGTTTTAGCATGTCGATACAAATTTTATGTTTGTAAGTGGCAAATGTCGGGAGCATTTTCGACTTATGCGTGTCATGATCACAATTTAAAATAACTCCCATAATTTCTATCACACCCAAAATGAATCAGATCAAAACGCTTCCCAAATGCATATACATTACTGAATTTTGTGTTTGCTTTTGAGCACATGAAGTACAAGAATAGGATCTATATAGATTGTTTTACATTCTCTAACACTACCACTAGATCATTCCCGAAATCAGAAGTGAGCAACTTCTCAAAGGTCTTACAAAAGTGTCTGTAACTTAACCATCCACCGGAGTCTTCCTCTTCCGGTCTGGCGTCGAGAAGTTCTGTGTGTGGGTCTGGCCAAACACTGATCTGTACCATCAAAACAAATAAGATTAAGATGTGTCGTAGAGGACACTTGGCACGTGAAAAAGATTGATGCAGGAAGTAGGAAAGTATTGCATGATTTTGGTTGAAAACCAGACTAATGCCGTAGAAGAAGATTAGTAGCTATATATAGAATTTTGGAGTTTACAAATGAAAAAGATGTAACTCACCCACAGGTAGAGCAACTCTTCTGATTCTCGCAGAAAATAGATAAACAAACCGAACATATGTAGCCCATATCGATTGTGTTTTTGTGGCAAAAGCACCTGCACATTAATAGAGTAGTATGTCATATCTGAGGTCAAATTAGAATTAGTTGAGAAAAGGTTCAGTTCTGCACGAGTAGTCCCTCCAGTAAACGAACAACCCTTTCAGAAACTAGTCCGTCTTCAAATCACTAGAAGTGAGTCAATCAAGCATACAAATGTATTGTGTGAAACCAGTATAAATACAAGCGTACAAGGGCTAAAGGACAGAACACTATAGTTGGATAAAATTTGTGAAGGATGATAGACATGAATAAATCAAAATGCGTAAATATACATACTTCATCTTTAACAAAATCCAGTAAGCATATGGAAACCAGGAAAGAATGAGAGTGATAACATCTCTAGAGATCTAAGGAAAATTCAAAACTATGGGGGAAATTGAAAATAGATGTGCTTTGGAATTCGCAAAGTTAACTTACGAGGCACGAAAGTCCACTCCTGTAGGCTTAGGTAGTTGTAAAAAGCAACGAGAATGCAAATCAGTAGCGAACACTGTCTGCATGTGAGAACAGTCTTACATTAGTACCAGACAGGTGAAGTAAGGTAGCTAAACATCTGCAGCCTGCAATATTGAGATTGTTACTCCTAATGAACAGAAGATGCAACTACAAACGAGAAATGGGATGTAAAGATACTGTGATGTAATCCTGATACAAAAAAGATGACTGATAAACATGTTCATATAAGCCAGAGCCTCGTCAATCTACTTGCATCGAGTGGAAAACATATTTTTGGATCCAACAAACCTTTGATTTCCTTTAATTTTCTTTTTCAGACTATGAGAAGTAAAACTGTCCAAGGCCAACAAATTGGATTTAAAAAATGGCAAGTGAGGGTCCAACGTGCTCTGCTAGATATTTGTTAGTTTGGCCTTAAGAAAGAACCAAGATGCTTTAAATTGGATAAATTTTGGATTAAATGCCAATAATCCTTATTCTCATTATAGATCGTCTACAGGATGCAGCAAAAGGTAAGCAAACCAAGAAAGTGTTCTTGCTCCCCCTCATCAACAACAGCAATTATAGAAAGTCACTACTGTTTGAGATTATACATTATAGAGTTTGTTCGTGTAAATCCCATCTACAAATACTTTTTGTAATTCTATATTTAAATGCCAAGAAGTTCTTTTATTTACAAATATCAGCAAAAATAATACTTGACAGTGCAGTATCTATTGAATTTAACAAAAAAATTAATTAGATTCTAAAAATCTAAGCAGTAAAAGTCAGCCAGCGTACCAATCGCAGCAGAAACTTGCTAACAGCAGGTTTTTTTGGAAAACTACTGAGTTAGATTTTTTTTTTTTTTTTTTGCACTTTATAACTAAGAACCAATACGTTTTTCTGTTTTATTTATTTAGCTTAATACAATCGTATTTCTATGAAAAGAATACTAAAGTTATTTTGCAATATGAAAAAGTCCTTACCGAAAGATATTGAAACAGTCCATCCAATATCTGAGGCTTCAGATATACACCGCGAGTTATATAAGAAGCCTGCAGCAAATTATGCTCATCAACACCAAAAGACCAATGAAAAGTTCAGCATTACAATATCAGAGATTAGCAAACACATTGTTAACATCTTATATGTGTGATACCTGCTGCAAGAAAGCAGAGTGTTGAGCTCCAATCACACATGAATCTATAGGAACCTGAAAGAGGAAAAAAGGAAGAGAAAATCGGCAAATGTTAAAATAGCTACTCCAAGTGTTGACCTCCAATAAAGCATGATTATGGCATGGAAATCAAGGCTAATTCCAATTGATGTTTCCAGCAATAGCAAATTTATAGGGGACTCTTAAATCTTCTACTTAGGGGCTAACCACTCAGATACTTGATTTTTAATATATTCCAACATGTACTTAAGGTTACAGGCCCGTACTTTTATGACATAAGGTTTAGGAGAAAAAAGAGCACAAGAAGAAGCCATTTTTGTTCTTATTCAGATGTTTGGATAGCTTCTACTTCCGTTACGTAAAAGAATACAATAAGCTAATAGATTATGCTGTACCATAAATTTAAAAGATTAAATTTCTCTCATATCAATGGCATCCATCTTATCAAGGGGTTGTTGAAGCTCTAATATCAAGACTATGCTCATATGATGCTAATGTAAGGTACTGAAGTGACTGGTACTTTGATGCAATTGGTATAGGTGGATCAATCATAGTAATTACTAATTAGATATTGCTCCTTATGGCCAAGAATATGAAATGTGATACTGGTTGGGTTAACAAATATTACATTCTCATAAAAGAATTGAGACAGATGGACACAAATGACCCACAAATAAGACCATGAAAGATGACGACAGCCGAAATACAATTCTGCTCTTCAAACAACAAGCATAAAAAGTTTTCTAATTACCAATGACCGTTGAGCTGAGAAAATAGAATTCATGATTGCTACATATCTGCAGGGAAGAAAGAGTTAGCATTCAAAACAACATAGACTAAAGAAATAACATAGACTGAGAAATTTGAAAATTCTTTAAGAAAAAACAAGTACTTACTGTCCAGGTCCATCTGGAGATCCATGTAAGCACAATATCTGCAATGGTAGCATTACTCCACCGTGATAATTTATTAGAACATGCATAGTATTTGATGAAAGTGAGAACTGAGTGCAAGATATAAGTTGGGAAAAAGGATATGTGCAAACGCAAATCATTCAAAGAACTGACTACATGTATCATTATCATTCCATGAAGATGACAAAATTGAGAAAATTCCATATTAATTACAAGAATATTCCACAAAGTAATTATGTGTACATCTCATGAAAGTAATATGTCTGTGATTGATCAGGTTGAGGAAGGATAGTGCACGCAAGAAATGGAATAGGCAGAGTTAATGCAAAGTGAAGTGTGACTCTGGTAGTTGGCATTCACGGTATACCTTATGTATAGTCCAAGTAGAGGTTGATAGTGCCAGTTAATATCAATTTATTTACTTTTATTTATTTCATGAATAAAACTTTCAGGAAAGGAAAACAGAGCTTAAAAGGAACACTAGTTTTCATCCCAATCACTAATACAACAATTCCACTAATGTAATAACTAATGATACAACTGATTATAGACTCACCCGAGGCTGGGGATGAAGCGGCCCTGAACGAAAGACCCTCTGAATATCTATTTGGTCATCGAGAGTAATACAAAACAAAATTCTGGATATTGAAATAGAAATACACTATGAAAAACATTAGCACGACTGAATTGAACATTACATGTATCTCAAAGCAATAAAAAAGAAGGATACAGCAAAGGGCCATTGAGAGGGAGCCAGAGAGAAGTGAGGACCCAGGGCCATCCACGGAATCTTCACGGCATTGTTCCTGATCATTCTCCACAAATTCCTCCAGTTTATGCAGCAAATACTCTGCCCTTTGGTTTTGGCTCTGTGAATCTGAAGAGTCAAATATATAGCTAGAAGAACTATAACCAGAAGCTATCACAACCACTTGGTTCAGTTGATTCAGCAGGAGTATAGAATTCAAAAATCCAAGCACCTGCAAAGAATAATCCCATTATTCACATAGCCAGCTTTACAAATCAAATTTGCAAGTTGCAACAAAGCGCCAAAACTTAGAAATTTTATAGTGAAAGTGGATTAGACTACAAAAGATAATGGCAGTTACATGGGTCAAGAACTTGGAGAACGGAAGCGCAGATTGAACCGAATTCCAAAAGAACGGATTCGTGTCAATGATTACCATCAACAGACTCGCATCATCTGCAAAATCCAAATTGTTCAATTGACTGAGAAGAAGTATCTCAGAATATGCATAGTAATGTAAGCATACTTGAACAACAATGCCACTTCAAAACGCACACATACACAAGAAAAAGAGGACCTGCATAAAGCTTAGATGAGGCAGGAGTCATCCCCCTTCAGTTATCTCAAACTAAATGAAGGAAAACGAAAATGCTGAGGCCTTCTAGGTCAGTGTCAAGCGGCGCGTTCAATGCGTGAATTTCGGTGAAGGACCGACCGCAGCCGACGAGAAGGTCATCGGAATCGCGAAGAAGAAGGATTTTCACAAATTGAAATTCGAGGGATTTTCAGATGGGAGAAGTAAAGGGATAGGTGGAGTAGCTTCGTCGATCAACAGCGTGTTGAGGATCGTTGGCGAATGGCGGTAATGGTTGTCGGAGACGAAGAAGAAGGAATCCTGATATGGGATTTTTTCTGGACTTTGGGGTTGAAGATGGTTTATAGAATTCGAAACTTGGCCCAGAAAAATTCGAAATTTGGCCCAGATGGTTTATTAGATTATTCACGCAATTTGGCCCGGGACTTTATGAAAAACTAGGGTAGCACCTGTGCGCACGGGTAAGTAAAAAATAATTTCATGGTATAATAATATTTTTCGTAATTAAAAATAGGAATATAGTTAACATACATATTAGAATTCAAACCAATAAGTCTTATACGTAATCATTTGATTTTATGAATAATTTCGAGATTTAAAGTCATGTTTCCAAGACTGTAGTTTTGATTTAGCAAGCTTAAGTTTCACTATCTTGATGGATGCACTCTCTATGATGGTGTAATAAGATCAAATAGAACACTTAGACAATATATTTTTTTCAACAACGCATTAGTAAAATTCACAACTACATTCATATACTTGAAAATATTAAGTGTGAGCTAACACCATCGGTATAATTTGGATTCTCAACTTGATGAACAACTGTAACATCATAGAGATCGGCATTTGCATTGTCATGTCTCAAAAGCTCAATAGTAAGTGACATGTTGCTAGAATTAGCATTAGTTGATCGATGTCTTTTCGAATATTTTTTTTGTAGTATTTCTTTGTATTATCTTCATGAAATTTAGAATTTGTAAAATAACAACACCAATAATAATAAAATGTTTTATCAAAAAAAAAATTATGAAATTAAAAGTTTCTAAATAGTATTCTGATTTGTTGCTAAAAGAATTATATTGTCACTGCTTTGATGTTTGCTGAAATAATAATTGTGTCTAAGTGTGTGTCCTCAATCTCTATTTAGTAATTGTGATTAATATCCTTAAACGTATAATTATAAGAAAGCTTAAAAAACTTCAACCTTCTACGTCCATATATTCTGACCAATAAAATGAGCTCGTGTTATATTTATGAGCAATTTTAGATAATTAGCTTTTGCAATGTTGGCGGTAGTTGTAGATGATGTTGTTAATGTATATGCAATAAAATGATTTTTGCTATATTAATCTCAGCAGAAAGTCGCAACAGTAATGAGTCTCAACCTATAGAATGTCTTTTAAAAATATCAACTTGCATTTATCATGTGCATAAAAATAAACATCATTGTGACATTCAACAAAAGAGTAAAATCATATTTTCTGGTGTACTTCATCACATAAATATCCCAATTCTCAGCATCTGAAAATTAGAAGAGAATAAGATATCAACATCATATTTCTAAAGCAATCGAAGGTATATCAATCAAAAGACACATTGTTAGGTGATGATTCAGTCCCCAGCAACAGCACTAAATCGTGGGAAATGATTCAGTCTTCTCAGTTGACATTAACTCAGTAGTCTTGTGCTCTGAAAACTTACTGAAGATTTGAAGATCTCAAAACCCTATCTTGATTGGTGAACCATTCCTTTGTAATATGTTTTTGTCTCTGAGGTTTCAGACTCAGCAGACACTCTGCTCTGGTTCAGGCACTCAGTAGATTATCTGCCTCGGCACCAGAAGTAGAAGACTCAGTGATACTGGAGTCAACAGGAGCAAGATATCGAAAGGAGTCGGTGGACCGGCCGAACTCGGCAGGAGTAGTTCATCGAACTCGAGCCGATCCTCAGTAGAGCCGACTCAGCAGGAGCGTGCAACTGAATCAGAGATCAGACTCAGCAACGGCCAGACAGTCTTCTGACTGTCAGGATCTCTAAAGTCAAATCAGCAGAGTCAATACGAGGAAGAGAGAAGTCAGCTTCAGATCTCCTTGAAGTCTGTTCTGTCTCAACCACTTTCTGAACCTCGACCAATGACAAGCAGCTACCTGTCCTATATCTGTTAAAGCTGCAAGTCAACAACTTTCCAGAAATGGAGGGAAAGGACACTGCTACCATACTTCGAAAGAGTCGTTAGCTACCCAAAAGAGAGAGACAAAGGATCGTCGTCTCCAACGGATCTATCCTAATCTCTTCTCTATAAATAGAGGGATAAATCAAATTGAAGCTCACCTAGAACTCACGAGAAAAACAAGAACTCGAGAGAACACACAGAGCATTCAATGAGCAAATCATAATCGCTTAAGTCTTCCGCAAGAAGTTCGAAGAATCAATCTCCGGCGAAAGACTACACTTCTGCTCATAGGGAACCAAGCTGAATTAGAATCATACAGCCTCTAGTATCCAAACGACGTTACACGAACCCAAAGCTTATACTCAGTTGTTCGTCGTTCTAGAAGCCACTTCCTTGTTCCCTATCCCTCTAACCTAAGCTCAACCGTTTAAATCCATAGCTTAGACGAAGGAGTCCACTTCTGAACTGATCCTTATTGTAAAGGACTCCTTCACTGTTGGAGAGTTTTTCAAACACTTAGTTTGATAACCTTATAAACTGAAACTTGCTTAGTATAAATCTCAACACCTGTAACGCCCCAAAATTTTCAATATAAAATGCATTTCATATTTATTCATGCATGTTATCAAGTGTTTTAGTTCTGTAAGTCGCGCCTTAGAATTTAAATGAAAATTAAAGCATATATCTTATTTGTCATTAAATTATTTTTATTATATAAATTTATTTTGAACTTTGAATATGTTTATTTGTATCATATTATGATTATATTGTTTATTTATTTATTTAGAAATCATGTTAGAATTATTAGGCAAGAATAATAATTATGTATTTTGGATTTCCTAAACCTACTAGGATTCATAAAAGGATATAATATTTATTATTATATTAAATTATTAGGAGATAATTTTATATTATGATTTATGATTAAAATAGATAATTTATGTGTGATATAAATATTTTAGGATAAAATCTAGTTGTGGTTATCCATATCCTAATTTATCTAGGATTGAATCTCTTATATGGTATGTGATAGAATAAATTCTATATAAAATAGATATGGACGAAAATAAATATGGATAAAATATATTTGATACCTTATAGGATTAGGAATCTTTAGATAATGATTTCTAGGCCTATAAATACCCCTTAGTCGCTCATAATAAAGCATCCCATAAATTTTCGAAAATCCTGTCAGCATCCATGCGAACTATTTAAAGAATTATTTACACATCGTCCCGTTGTCCTATCATCGTGAAAATTTAGGGTCGTCTTCCTAGGTATGTCTTGTATACTCAGTTATTTTTGTATAATTTTTCAAGCATGATAAATATTTGTTTAAAATTGTTCTTCGTAACCTGCCAGTTTCTGACAGCATGTTCATGATCTTGAAAGGAAAATTGTTTTTCATGTCTTCTTTACAATGTTTTCGACCAGGTTTAATTTTAATAGGATATACTACATGTTAGGTCATTCATGTTAAAAATATAGAATTTTTATGATACGTTTACTATTTATTTGTTAATTTGTTTCTTGATGTGCCATATTATTTGCCAACATGCATGTAGATTGAAAAATAAAAACTTAAAGTTACTATTAAATGAATGCATGATTATGGTACGTTTTCAAACTGAGACAAATCTCCGGGCCCCACACTCTTATCCGCACAACGTCTCCGACTGAGTTTCAAGCACTGACAAAAGTCAGTAGGAGAGCTCAGTAGTTAGCACACTTCTGACCCGCGATCGAAGGTTAGTATTTGGCACTGTTCATCAGTTGCAACCTATAGCTCAGCTGTCCTTCGCGTTCTGAGAAAAAGAAACTATGATCATGTGTATTCACCCCCCCCTCTACACCTGACTATCGTCTCCGGACCAACAATTGGTATCAGAGCAACGGTGTTCTTCTGATCATCGGTTCTGTAACTACTGGTCTTCTCGAACAGATCCTGAAAATGTTTTTCACTGCACAAGCATCTCTTCATACATCCTTATACTCTTACCCATAATGTCTGATATGTCAGGTATTCGGATGGTACCGATGTTCTCAATAGAGAACTACACGGTATGGCGTGTGAGAATGGAGGCACACCTCACATCGCTGCATGACAGCATGACGGACGTCCTTGAGATAGGACCCATCATTCCCATGATCGACAGTGTACAATTTGCCGTTGTGGGAGGTGTAGGAGCGCAGACTGCCGCTAAGGTCGCTAAAGAAAAATCAGCCTTCTCACCAGAAGAGAAAAAGCTGCACAACCTCGACCGAGTTGCGCGTAATGCAATCCTGACTACGCTCAGTGATTCTCACCTCGGTAGGGTGCAAGACTGCAAGACGGCGAAAGAACTTTGGGATGCCCTGGCTGTACTGAGCCAAGGAACCCCGCAGATCAAAGAGAACAAGCTCGAATTAGAGCTACAAAAGTTCGATGCGTTTGCCATGGAGCCCAGTGAGACCATTGACGAGCTAAGCGTCAGATTCACAAACCAAGTCAATGTGATCAACGGGCTGGGAAGGATGTTCACCAACAAAGAGATGAACACCAAGATCTTAAGAGCGCTACCTCGACAGAAGTGGCTTCCATTTGCTACTTATTTACGTCGCTCTGATCTAAATGCTCTAACTCCTGATGTTATCTTTTCAGAATTAAAAACAGAGGAATTTAAGCACAGCCTACCCAACGATGTTCTAGTGCTCCAGCTGACACTCAGATTGACCATGCTTTCAAAACAACAGTTAGCAAAACTGGAATCAAACCCATTTCTTCCAGCAAGGCAGTAGCTGCAGGACAAACTAAGTCCTCTGAGATATCTGCTACTGACCCACTTGCGCTTATGGCTCTCAAATATCAAAGAGAAAAGGAGAGAGTCAGAAAGCTGAAGAAATACAACAGAGATTCTCCCTCAGGTAAGAAAGATTTTCTAAAAAGGGAAGAATCTAAACCTTCTACTGACTGCAGGAACACAGAACCTTCTGCGAGTCCATCCAAAGACTCAGCTGGAAAAAGCAGCAGATCATCTGTCTGTTACAACTGCAAGAAGGAGGGACACTATCAGTACGAATGTCCCGAACTCTCAGCTGCTCAAAGAGCAGAATGGCAGGCCAGACGCGAGAAATTTGCTCGTATGAGGCAGGCCTACATAGCCGGAGAGATATCTGATGACTCAATCGAGGAAGATACATTCATGTATTCTTCTGAAGACGAAGCTGCATTTGTTGCCGTTGAGATCGGAGAAACAGATCCTAAAGAAAATGCAGAATATTGTCTGATGGCCGGAGAAGAGGCTGAGGTAAATTCTAAACTTAATTTAACCTCTTCTTCTCACAGCACACACGACACGTGCTCGGACACAGATGAGCCTCTAGATGTGGTACAAGCCTACGATGATCTACTAGAGGAGAAGATTCAACAGAGCAGAGAGTTCAGCAGAACCATTCAGGAACTAGAACAAGTAAAGGCTGAGAATCAGAGACTTTCTTCTGATTGTCAGGTTTCTACTAAGTCTAAGAATCTTGTTGTGAGACTCAAGGAAGAGATTAAATCTCTTATGACTAAGTCTCAGCTTCAAGAAACTCAGATATCAGTTCTGACCAAGGACAATTCTGAGAAAGATACTGAGATAGCCCGACTCAGTCAGAAGCTCGCAGAAGTTGAAAAGGATTATGAGTCACTTCGAAGAAGTGATGAAGTTTGGCGAGAACCGATGACCGAACAGATTACTAGGAGCTAAGGAGAAGTTGGAAAGTATGCTTAGAGCGCAAAGGCCGACGGTCATGAAAGAAGGACTTGGCTATACTCATGAAGCTTCCACTTCAAAGAGCTCGAAGGCTGGTGCGATAGGTTCGTCAGAGGTAAAGTTCAGACTACTGACTCAACACCTCAGACGAAGAATAAACAGAAGATAGTTGCACCTCAGCCGAGCAACAAGAAACAACTGACCAAAGGTTACAGCCCCAGGACACCACGATCAAACTCAGGGGGAACCAAGAAGGTCAAGTGGGCGGAACAGTACAAGGAACCACTGTATGAGCATCCGGCTCAGTATGGTTCGTACTACTATGAGCCCAGGGTCAGGAGGAGCGCAAAGCCTCAGAAGAAGAAAGCTCCTGAACCCAAAATCATCAGAAAGTCAGTATCTCCGAGTCCTATGGAGAAGAAAGCTGACAAGGTTCAGAAGAAGAAGTCTCAGACTTCTAAGATCCCTAGGCAGATCTGGGTTCCGAAATCACCCACTAACATGTAAGGACCCAACTGAACCAAAGGGTACCTAAAAATGTTTCTGTTTTGCAGGTGCATAAGGACCCTTGGATAGTGGACAGCGGCTGCTCGAGACACATGACTTATCAAAGAGCTCCGCCGACCAACTACATACGGGAAGATGGTCCCGAACTGAGTTTGGTGACAACTCTAAAGGCTATACAAGGGGATACGGAACACCGAATATTGGGACCGCCTCGGCCCAAGAGTAACATATGTTGAAAGACTTCAACATAATCTTCTTTTCGTCGCCAATTCCGTGACAATCGAATAGAGTTATCTTTGACGCTGGTTTCTGTGATATTGTTGATAAATCTATAGGGAAAACAGTGTTATCAGGTTCGCGGAGGAAGAATATATACGTTGCAAACTGGAAAACCGCAGAACCTGAGGCTTGCTTACTCGCACAGACTAAATCTAGTGACAAGGCAGGATGGCTGTGGCACAAGAGATTCAGCCACCTGAACTTCAAGACTATGAACAAGCTAGCTAAGAACTCTAAAGTCAGAGGACTGCCCAACGAATCGTTTATCAAAGACAAGAATTGTGAAGCATGTTTGAAGGGAAAGCAGACAAAGAGTAGCAATCCACCTATTCCGTCACCTTCCACTGATGGAATCCTTCAACTGCTACACATGGACTTATTCGGGCTAGTTTCTCCAGTGACTATAAGAGGCAAGAAGTATGCCCTCGTCGTTATTGACAACTACTCGAGATATACATGGGTCATCTTCATAGCCAACAAATCTGATTCCAGACTGAGCTGCCCAAACTGCTGAAAAAGCTCAGTGTGGAAAAGGACATCAAGATATAGAGAATTCGCTCAGATAGAGGAACAGAATTTCTCAACTCAGTAGTTAAAGAGTACTGAATAAAGGAGGGAATTAAGCACGAGACATCAGCAGCTCGCACCCTTCAGCAGAACGGACTTGCTGAACGCAAAAACAGAACACTTAAAGAAGCAGCAAGAACGCTCCTAGCAGACTCTGGACTACCCTCAAAGTTTTGGGCAGATGCTACTGACACAGCCTGCTACACTCAGAATCGCTCACTGGTTACACAGCAACACATGAAGACACCATACGAATTATGGAAAGGGAGAATTCCTTCTATTTCTCATTTTCATATTTTTGTCTGTCCGTGCTTTATTCACAATAATGGGAAAGATAAGTTGAAGGTCTTTGATAACAAATCTGATAAAGGAGTATTCTTAGGATACTCTCGGGTCAGTAAAGCCTTCAGAGTCTTTAACTATCGGACCCTTTGCGTGGAGGAAAGCCCTCATGTTGTTTTTGATGAGTTTGTTACTGAGAACAGGAAAACTACAAAGACAAATACTGAAGATGTCAGCAGCAAGCTATAGGATCTCGCACTAAACGACAAAGCTGAAAAGATCCAGCATTGTTGGGATGATGAGTCAGACGATGAAGAAATTCAAACTCAGCCAACAAGCGATGTAGCTGACCTGGTTGATTCTACTGAACAAAATCAACAACAGGTAACAACGGTCGATGAGGAAGCCCTGGTGGTAACCGAGACCTCTACCGAGAATATAAACTCGGGGGAACAAATACTATTCCCGAGCTAAATGCCCCCGAACCCCGGAAACTCGAGTAGATCCTAACCTTCTTACTTAACTAATGCAATCACGAGACAAGCACAACCGATACACCTACCGACCGTGCGTAAGTAGTATCGAAGAAGAAGCCGGACTCGGGACGTTCACGGCTTGACGCTCATTCTTCGATCTTATTATAGGAGATCCGTCGGCAACTATGAGGACAAGATCTAGACTAAGTCAAGGAGAAAGCTCACTATATTCTTGTTTCTTGTCCACGTAAGAACCTCGTCCAATAGAGGACGCACTTAATGATGCCGACCGGATCATCGCCATGCAAGAAGAGGCCGAACCGGTTCGTTAGAAACGAAGTTTGGGAGCTTGTTGACAGACCTAGACATCAGCATGTGATTGGTACTAAGTAGGTCTTAAAAAACAAGCGTGATGAAAACAACGTCATTCTCAGAAACAAAGCTAGACTAGTTGCCAAAGGATATTGTCAAGCAGAGGGAATCGACTTTGATGAAACATTCGCTCCAGTCGCCAGATTGGAAGCCATTCGTCTATTCCTAGCTTACGCAACGCGTCCAGGATTCAAAGTATATCAAATGGATGTAAAGTCAGCTTTTCTGAACGGCATGCTGAAGGATGAAGTCTACGTGGAACAACCGCCCGGCTTTCAGCAGGGACATCAGGTGTACAGACTTCGGAAAGCTCTGTATGGGTTAAAACAAGCACCCAGGGCTTTGTACGATACCCTATCAGACTTTCTACTTCATAAAGGTTTTCAGAAGGGGACAGCAGATCGCACCCTGTTCAACATAAAGTCAAGAGATGACATCCTACTGGTGCAAATCTACATGGATGACATCATTTTCGGTTGCAGAAACGTGACTATATGTCAACAATTCGAGAAAATGATGAAGGAGAAATTCGAGATGTCCATGATAGGAGAAATGAATTATTTCCTTGGATTCCAAGTCAAGCAATCACCTGAAGGAATTTTCATCAATCAAGCCAAGTACACTCGAGATCTCCTGAAAAGATTTGGCTGCGACTCGAGCAAGCCAGTCAAAATCCCCATGAATACGAATTTCAAAATCGATCTAGATAAAGAGAGAGCTTCTGTTAACTCTACTGATTATAGAGCTATTATTGGTTCTTTATTATACTTAACAGCTAGCCGACCTGATATAACTTATGTTGTAGGTGTATGTGCAAGATTTTAAGCGGATCCCAAGCGAAGTCATCTAGACTCAGTAAAGAAGATTCTGCGATATCTAAAAGGAACACCTGACGCAGGGTCATGGTATCCTGCTGATGATAATCTAATACTGACAGGTTATTCTGATGCTGATTATGCAGGATGCAGGATAGATCGAAAGTCAACTTCTGGAACGTGTCAGTTCCTAGGCAGCAAGCTAATATCTTGGTTTTCAAAGAAACAGCATTCAGTGGCAACGTCCACTACTGAAGCTGAGTACATGGCTGCTGGAAGTTGCTGTGCCCAGATCCTTTGGCTTCGACAACAACTGAGAGACTATGGTATAATTCAG
Organism: Lavandula angustifolia; assembly: GCA_028984105.1. Lineage (NCBI taxonomy): Eukaryota > Viridiplantae > Streptophyta > Magnoliopsida > Lamiales > Lamiaceae > Lavandula > Lavandula angustifolia. Next base: position 17,117,445 of record CM054816.1, on the reverse strand, counting down.
GATGAAGTGCCCATCTACTGTGACTCCACCAGTGCTATTGCTATAAATCAGAATCCAGTTCTCCATACGAGATGCAAGCACGTGGATATTCGACACCACTTCATCAGAGACCATGTCGAGAAGAAGGATATCAGAATGGAGAAAATCCATACTGACAAGCAAAGGGCAGATATACTGACCAAACCACTAGCTGAGAACAGATTCAGAGAATTATCAGTTGAGCTAGGTCTACTGGAACCTACTAAGTAGAGGCAGTAGAAGAAATCAGTATGACAGGTCAAGGACTCAGTACAATGATTCAGTCGGGAGAATCAAATTGTACACAGTAAGGGGGAACGTGGTCATCAGCACATCAATTGTCCTCCTGAGTCTAAACGGTAACCAGCTGATCGTAAAATCAGCTGAAGAGGTTTGCGTAGTCTTAATATACTTAATTTTATCAGAATCATTCTAGCATTTATTATCTCAGTCGCTTGCACTCAGTAGTTAATGAGCATTTATTTCCCGCCATTAATTCTTAAGGATAAGTCAGTAGGAAACCGTTCTCATTTAAAATGACTTAGTCTTTAATACTGCCTGCAGTGCATTTAATGCATGTCTTTTCACTTACCTTAACTGTGCATAATCCTACGTGGGTCTATGCTAGAGGCGGTGTGTGTAATCATTCTATTTATAACATCAAATCACAACCGTCATTAAAAATTTTAGATTGAACCCCAACCGTCCGATCTAAACTGTTTGGTATGCACGATCATATAAAATCCTTCATCAATCTACCTCAAATCCACTTTCACAATTTTATCGCCATTAGAGCTTAAGAAATTTCAGCATTTTCGATTCAACTTCTCTTCTAAATCTGAACTTTCTTTTCAACCAAGCTCTACATTTGTGGTAAACATCATCTACATTATCGCGAATACATTGTGTTTTGACTTCTATTATTTCAGTCTCTAACAGAAAATTTGCAGATAATATGGCTGTCAAAACACCCACCAACATCAATGAAATCATCAAGTCCCGAATCCTCGTTCGAACCAACGATGGCGCTACACCAAGCCGATCTTCCATATCTTGAGCCCGTCTTCACGGCTCTCGAGACTTCCGGACTGGAGCTTCTCATCTCAAAGCAACCCAGAGCATACTTGCCCAGACAAGTTGCAGAAGTCTACTACAACTGGAGAACCCTAGATACAGGCGTGGAGGAATCCAGGTTCTCATACATGAAGGAGGTTGTCCCTCAATCTTGGGATGCCGAGTGAACACATCATCAATATCCGATCCACCGTGGAGCCGACCTTTGATCTCCCGGCGCGCGAGTCTCACCCATTGGATACAAGGAGAAAGAGATCAACTCCTATGTTCGAAATTCTGCGGCGTAAACGACGTAGTCTTCAAGATAGCTCGCCGAAGAATCTGCTTGCTACCGCAGTACCGAGGGCTCGCGTACATTATTTCACATATTCTTACGAGCTCGACTGGTTCGTATGATCAGCTATCCAAGCCTCGCATTCAGCTGATGATGATAATAGATGATGGAGTCAGAGTCAATAGGACTGACTACTATGTAGCCGAGCTTAAAACTCAGGCTCAGAAGTTCGCAGCCACACCCACAGGAGAGAGGAGTCTTATAAGTGTGGGAAAGCCTGGCATGCGGGACAAAGATGTCCGTAATTATCGAAGAGTCAGTATCAGATCGCTCAGCCTTTGCTGATGCGAAATATTTCGACCGCAAGCTCATAAAGTTCAAGACAAGAGCCGCTGCTGAGAAATCCATCGGGTGAGGGCCACCTGAGCAGAAAAGAGTCACTTCCGACTTGCCCCCTCGCGCCGACCCGTCTAAGAGGAAGAGGCTCGCAAGCTCCGGACCTTCTGAGGTTCCAGCAAAAATTGCCTCTCCTCCACCCACTCAGGAGGATCCACCACTTGACGCGGACACATGCATAGAAGGTGCCACGCTGAAAGATAAAGTCCAGCGGATTAGTTCCTCAGAGACTCAGTCGGACACTGGAGTACCGACTGAGGAAACCTCCTCAGAGTAGACGAACATGCACTCCACCCGTCTCCGAGCCACTGGAGAGGTCAGTGCTCAGATCCCCGAAATAGCTGAACATCGGGATCCCGTCGATATTGCCATAAGGGCCGTGGACACAAATCTTGCCTGAGATTCCTTAGCCGGGATATTCTTGAAGAACTTATCGGGACTCGGTCGGCCTTGTCCCTACCGACGTAAGAGCGAGCTTGCAATCGGCTATAGGGTTTGGGGAACCAACGATCTAGCTTCCTTCGAGGATCTTCACGCCGCTATGCTCTATCTGATAAGCTTAAGATCCTCAGCTCCAGTCAACAGCCCTTCGCCTCCATCTCATCATGGTGATGACAATGACGATGACAATAATGATGATGACATGGATCAGGCGCCACCCAAGGATGCAGATTTGGGAGGATCTGCGTTGAGGGTAACACTCCTCGCGAACAGGCCGATCACCACCACCCTCCACATCGGGTGATGCCCCGGTTGCCTCGAGCCGAGTCGAGCACAACGGATCGCGACATCTCGAGCATAGGCTCGGAACCGGCCAGCTTATCGCATCAAACCTATAGGTTCCGTGACCTCTAAGTCGGTCAACAAAGCCATTAGGCGACAGGGAGATAAGAATCGACTCCTTGCAAAAGACGTTCATCTCAAATGGGCTCAGTACACCAAAGCCCAAACTGAGAGCGTCGACCGACTGGTAGCAGGGGTTGAGAAGGTCTTCGAAACTCCTACTTCTTCAGTCAATATTCAGGAGATTGTCGAGGTCGCCCTTACAGCTCAGAAGGCGGACTTAGCCGCTCAAAGTCAGCAGCCTCCTTATCTTTCAAGATAAGTCATTCTCTCGAGCAATGACTCTGGGCCTCATGCGGTCCAAGCCACTATGGATGAAAGAAATAGAGTGGCCTCCTCGAGCCTTCAGAAAGCCATTCAACAACAGGCGGAGGCACTCAAAGAAATTCAGAAGGAGATGACAGAATCTCATGATCAGTCTTTGCTGAAACTCAGACAGGAGTCCGCAGCCCAACTCAAACAATTTAGAGCTGATCAGGAGAAGGAATGGGAGCAATATGCGATGCGATCAAAGACTTCGAATCCACGACCACCTTCATCAAGAATCTTTGCTTTAATTTGGATAAGGAGGTGACAGCCATCCGCACTTGCCTCTCCCCCGGGCGATGATGCCAAAAAGGGGGAAGAAGCCATGATAGATGAACAGTCGAGCGGTAACAGCCGAGGTGGAGAAGAGCCCGAAGTCCAAGCTATTAGTAAGGGGCAAGGAAATCGGGGAAAGGAAATCGGGGGAAGGTTCAGCTATACAGTCGGGAACCGGTTCAAAGTATCCCTTCCTCGAAATGTCCAAGTCCCAAAAGTCCAACCAGCAGTGGATCGAGCCAAAGAAATGTTTCAACTGCTCAAAGACATTGAAGATATTGCTCGATTTCTCGATGAGTCATTGCCACCGCAAAGGCCGGGGAAGGAGATCACAACCGAAGTTACTCCTCCATCTTCCTCGACGCCTAAATTTAAATCCAAAGTGGAGCAGGAGGCATTTGATAAAGAAGTTGCTCGAAAGGCTGCAAGATCACCGGATCATGAACAAGCCAGATTGAAGAAGCTAAGAAGGCTAAGAAGCCTAGAAAAATAATTGGCAAGATTGCCAAAGAAAAGGCTAAAATGGTCTTTGTTGAACAGAAGAAGAAAGCTCAAGAGGAGCTAGCCAAAGCATCTTCTATAGAAGTCCTACCCTTAGCTCAGAGTTCTTATACTCCTACTCTTACACCTGAGCAAGAGGTCGAGGACAGAGCAACCTGGGAGGCCACGCTGAAGGGATTAAATCTCCGAAGAGGAGATGCTAGATCAGCGAGTCTCAGAGAGAAGAAAAGATTGGCTGACCTGGCTAAGATCATTCAACTGACAGATAAGATAGCCAGCGAGCCAGTAGTAGATTGGAGAAGGCAGATCCCAAGGTCTTATAAGAGAGGAGCACCCAGAGCACCTTACATCAAGAAAGCTCATATTCCTCATATAGACAGATGGGTGCCAGCAGAACTGAACGAGAAGTGGGAGGAACTCAAAGAAGAATTTATCAATGGATGCTATGTATGGGGCTTCTATCCATCTGGGATACCAGCTGATCAACTCTTTGAAGAATTTATTCATTAATACAATGCCCAGCTCAGAGATCAGCTCCTACAGATTATGGAAAGAGAGAAGATACCCCTCAGAGCTCCATCATTCAGACGCATCCCTCCTCCTAGGACTACTCGTGGCGTGCTTTGCACGAAGGAGATAGAAGATGAGATCGAAGCAGCAACTTATCATCATGATCTAAGTTCTGATATTCCTGCTGATCTCGAGGAAATTCAGACGTTGCGTGCAAGGATTTACAAATATTATGGCCTGGATCCTCCTGCTGACAGGTCTGAAGACTTCAAGAAGAAGACCCAGAGATTCAGACGTTAGCAATAGTCTTCTCATCCCCTGTATAGAAGAATATGAACATTGTAACCTTCTTCATATATATCAGTTCCTTTTCTTCTGGCCAGACAATTACTCATTGTCTTAAGGCTTTTAGTTGTGTTATGCTTATCACAACTGATCACTGAAGTGATCTGACACACACTCACACATAACCGTTTCTCTGATTTTGCCTATCTCTCAACTGCTGAACTCTTAAGGCTAACTGATTCAGTTTACTGAAGTATATCTATGTCAGTAGTTTAGTATTCTTTCTTTATATTTTATAAAGGTTTTGGCATCATCAATTAGGGTGAAATTGTTGGGTTATGAGTCAGTAGATGGTATTCAGCTGTTAGTGGTTAAAATAATATTGGGGGAAATCATAGTAGTACTATGGAATTGAAGATCCCAAAACCCAGCTGATATCAGTAGTGTAGTGTCTTGATAGGACTAGATGATGTATAGGCTAGACTGTTTTTATTATTTATCTTTTTGTCTAAGTCCTGTACGGGGTAAATTGTTGGATTGATCTTCTGACGAAGTTACTTTCCAGAACCCCACGTCATCAGTGTAATTGCTTGCCTTCTTCTGTCATCACCGAACCTCACTTTCGCAGAAGACACCTCATTAGCCGACGTACATCGCGTAAGGACTCTATGCAAGCTCAGTATCTTCGCAGTCATCAGCTGACCTTAATCAAGAGAATATCTCTTGTCAGCCGACTCAAACGAAGAAGATAGAGACTGCTTAAACTCTACTGTATCCGACAGAAAACGACTCAGCCGCTAAAGTCATTTCGAAAGCCAGCAGAAGACATACGAGAATTAGAGAGAGTCAACTCCGATGTCTGACACAATCTCACCTACCACAAACCTCGACCAATGAGAAGCCGACAACGTTTTATCTGCTCTGACCAACTAAAGCTGCTCTCATGTACAGTGTCCAACAACTCTGCTGCAACAATTCGAATTTATGGCCGTTTTCTTTGGAAGCTTGTGACATGTGGCATCGTCTTCTCCAACGGAAATATGCATGCTCACAACTATAAATAGAGAAGAAATCCGAGCTTCACGCACGGGATATCAAGGGAAAAATGCTCAAGCTTTCGAACAACTCTAGCGCATTCAAGATCAATCCAGCGAAGAACTTGCCCAATAGAATATTATTAGTTCTTCTCTCTAGAGTTCTTTAAATCCCTCTTCTCTAGCTAAGCTCATTGCCAAATTTATAGCTTAGAAATTCGAAGGAGTTCACTTTTAGTGATTGTTCTTACTGTAAGAACTCCTTCCTAGTTGGAGATTATCCCCTCCCTTTCAAACCTCGGTTTGATTTGTAAAGTCGCTAAGGACTATAACTTAGAAGGGTATGTCCAGTGCACAGATTCCTTGCTGAGACTTGCTCAGATAAATCAACAAGAACTCCTGTTCGGCAGGACCGTGGACGTAGGATCTTGCGTATCCGAACCACGTTAAAAATTGCTTGTGTTATTTACTGTTTTATTGCATTGCATACAAACTGATTAAAAATCATATCTTTGCATAAAACGTATTCTCAAAGCGCACCAGCCAAAAATTAATTGATTTGTGAAAATCACGTTTTCAAACTGAGACGAATCTCCGGGCCCCACACTCTTATCCGCACAACGTCTCCGACTGAGTTTCAAGTACTAACAAAAGTCAGTAGGAGAGCTCAGTAGTTGGCACACTTCTGACCCGCGGTCGAAGGTTACTATTTAGCAATGTTCATCAGTTGCAACCTACAGCTCAACTGTCCTTCACGTTCTGAGAAAAAGAAACTCGTGATCGTGTGTATTCACCCCCCTCTACAACTGACTATCATCTCCGGACCAACAAAGTGGTAAAAAGTACTTCATTACATTTATAGACGATTGCACACGTTATTGTTGTCTTTATCTTCTAAGAAGTAAAGATGAGACAATTGAAGCTTTTAAAAGTTTCAAAGCAAAAGCCGAAAATCAACTAGATTGTCGAATTAAAAATGTTCGAAGTGATAGACGGGGAGAATATGTAGCCCCATTTGAAGAGTTGTGTAAATCAAGTGGTATTATTCATCAAACCACTGCCCCCTATTCGCCGCGATCTAACGACATTTCTGAAAGGAAAAATCGAACACTTAAGGAGATGATGAATACCTTGTTAATTAGTTCGGGGTTACCCCAGAACATGTGGGGGAAAGCTGTTTTAACGGCTAACTACTTACTAAACACAATTCTTTTTAAAATATCCGTTAAAACAGCTTCCCCCCACATGTTATGAGAATAACTTTAATCCGCATGGTTCTTCGATACCTATTCGCTTGTCATGAGAATAACTTCAATCTGTGTGCTTCTTGCGATTGCAGATTTGCACAATCTTGAAATTCACCAAATAGATGTGAAGACTGCATTTCTAAATGGAGATTTAGAAGAAGAAATTTATATGGAACAACCTGAAGGTTTTGTGGTACTTGGTCAAGAAAGAAAGGTATGCAAATTGGTTAAGTCCTTATATGGATTAAAACAAGCCCCTTTATAATGGCATTTGGAGTTTGACGAAGTTAATATGTCAGACGAATTCAAGATAAATGAGTGTCACAAATGTGTTTACATAAAGAATACGAATAACGATTTTGTTATTGTATGTCTTTATGTTGATGATATGTTAATTATGGGACATAACAGTCAAGTGATTAATGAAACCAAAGCGCATGTTGAAAATAAATTTTGACATGAAGGACATAGGAGTGGCTGATGTTATTCTTGGATTGAAAATCCAAAGAACTCCCAAGGAAATTGTTCTATTACAATCTCATTATATAGAGAAAGTGCTTAAGAAGTTCAATACGTATGATGGTCTGCCGGCCAAGACTCCTTTAGAACTTAATGTTCACTTGAGCAATAATAGAGGCGATCCTGTTGCTTAAGAGGATCATGCTAGGATTATAGGTTGTTTAATGTACATCACAAACTGTACAAGGCCTGATCTAGCTTGTCCTGTAAATAAGTTGAGTCGTTATACGAACAATCCAAGTAGGGAGTATTTGAGAGCTCTGATTAGGGTTTTGAGGTATTTGAAGTACACTATGAACTTTAGGCTACACTACTCTAGATACCCCCCGGTACTTGAAGGGTACTGTGATGCAAATTGTATATCATACACATAGGACTCGTTGTCAATGAGTGGCTATGTGTTTACTATAGGGGGTGGAGCTGTGTCGTAGAGGTCCACAAAACAGACGTGTATAGCCTGATCCACCATGGAATCAGAATTTATCGCCTTAGATAAGGCCGGTGAGGAAGCCGAGTGGCTCCGTAATTTTTTGGAAGATATTCCATGTTGGAACAAACCCATACCGCCGATAATGATTCCCTGCTATAGCCAAGCTGCTATTAGAAGAGCGAAAAGTGGGTTGTACAATGGTAAGTCTAAACACATACGTCGACGACATAATACTGTAAGACACTTGATCACGAGTGGGGTTATTTCTATTGACTATGTTAGGTCAGCAGATAACCTAGCTGATCTGCTTACCAAGAGTTTGCCTCGAGATCAAATGTATAAACTGCTAGAGGGAATGGGAGTAAAATCCACAACTTAAGACAATTATAGTGGTAACCCAACCTTGTAGAGTGGAGATCCCATGAACTTGGTTCAATGGGAAAACTAAGCTATGAGAGTCTGTTTGTGTAACAACACTCGGAAAAAAAAAATTATTCCCTTAGAAGAGCAGTGGAGTGTTGCTGACCTGTTATGTGGTGAGGTTAAGTCATAGATTTTTAATGATTCTTGGAAACCTCGAGGAGGTAGAGTATGACAGGATACTCGTGTAAGAATCACCTATGTAAGTGAGAAGTGAGGGCCACTTCTATTCAATACTTATGAATCCAAAGAGGTTGTCCATGGCCAGAAACGGACACAAACGTGAGAACAGACGAGGTTGAGACTTTATAGTGTTAGTGTTGTTGTCTCGATATATACGATGGAGGAATAATTCAAAATCTTGTGTTCACTAATCCGCCGGTATACTCGATAGTACTAACTAAGGATGGTTCAAGGTCACAAGCCATCTACCCTGATGTTTTATTGTCTCTTGAGGACTGAACTTAGTGTCTGCATGCATGCATTTAGGCTATTTTCACTCATGTGAGGGATTGTTGGAAAATATGCATTTAAATGCAGTATAGATTAGTTTCTCAATTTTGATTTCCGGTGAGTGAGAAATAGCTTTTCGAAGTTTGGTGTGCAAAGTGGTAATAAATTGAAGTGGAGATGGTCCGTGGGCCTATCGATTGAGCTTGCTTGGTGGGCTTCAGAGCTAAATTTGATGCTTTATTTTTTTGCCCAAGTGTTCACAACAATTTGAATTTTGATTCAAATCTTGATTCAATTTGTAACTCTTCACTCACTCTTGAAACCACCGACTTTATGGCCACCTCCCGTAACCGTCGCTTGTGTGATGATGGTGGTCATCATGACCATTGATTCCCACATGAGGAGAAAGCCTATAAATAGGTCTAAGGTGCAAGCATTATATACACACTCAAGCATTCTCATTTCATCTTCTTCACAAGTTAAGATCAAGAGCTCTTGTCATCACCATTCGTCCTAGTTCGCCAGAGTTTGTTGCATTACGGTGCTGCGTATAACAAGATGAAAGCCGTTTCATCTTTGGGGAGACCATGCCGAGAGCACTACCGGGGAGTTTGTCTCTTGTAGATGGAGAGATTTTCTCGACTCGGCTATGCATTTGGTTATATTTTTGTTTATTGTTCAAGTTGTGATTTTTATTTCTATTTCACGAGTTTTTGTGTTCGGCAAATTACGAATATAATTTTGTAACAACAGATTGGATGAATGGATAAACATGAGCAGAATTAGGACTTTCAACTCCTACTAAAGTAAAACTCTAACGGCCGAGCCAACCGCTCCGCAGGTGGTTCGATCTATGGACTGTCCCATCTTGTACCATTGAGTTTACCCAGACTACGGTCTAATATGTGTAGTTAAACAACATGCCAATCGTCCGATATGTTCTCAAGAATGTTCAATTATGAGTAAGTTCTCATGCTACATGGACTATTATCACCAACATAATTTCTTTTAATATTTTCAATTATCGACCTAAATGACATAGATCGAATTTAAAATTATAAAATCTTAATTATATAATGTCACATCCGATAAATAAAATATAAAATAATTGGATACCGACAATAAAATCCAAAACTAATTTTGTTTCCCTTTGCCGTCTTTGGAAGGTAAGTTATGTGATGCATCATTGTCTAGACAGTGTATTCTGACACTACCTTTTTAAAATCTTTAATGGCATCACTTTATTATTCAATTATACTTTTGGATAACACAATTATAATTGCATTCCAAATTAGTACACGCTAAGGTACAAATTTAATAAATTCTAACCCCAAAAATAATCATGTCATAATTATTTCAACCTTTTTTACATGTTCAAAATATAATGACTACTTAATATGCATAAGATATGCAATTCAAAATAGATAAGTAGTTGTGGGCTATTTATTAATTTGTTAAGAGTATTTAAAAAAAACAACTCATTTCGTTGTAAATAGAATTTCGAATATCCACAAACCTTATTCGACAAGATGTTATCAACTAAGACTTCTCAAGCCATGGAAATAGATAAGATGATAACTTTAATTTCCTTTTGTAGGAAATATCAATGAATACATATTAGGATAAAATAAGTGATTATGAAAGTTCTAAAACAACCATATGATACAAATAAATATTTTAGTCAAAGGGGCCCTCATAAAGAGGAGTAATATTTCACTTTTAGTATTGTAAACACTATTTAATAGTATAATAAGAATTATTGAATCATAAGATTAATCATAATATATAGTGAAAGTCCAATTATGATATATGGTATAGTCCTTGATAATATTTTTGAACTTGTATAAGTTATAAAGTAATAAATGTGATCATTCTTCGCTACCAACTTGAAATTAATTTTCTATCTCTCATTTATGTATAGATAACCGAAAGATTTCAATTATCTTCTAACAAATTATAGACCTAATATATCTAATGCGATTTGTTGATAATAAGGAAATGACTTGAATTAATTGCAATCAACAGTCGGATCTAAGATATTGAGGGAAGTAGGATAAAATTTCAAAATTCAATAGAGAATGAATAAAGTGTAGAATTCCGATGACAAAATACAAAAATCCCAAAAATTATACGTAAAAATCGGATTTCGACATGAGTTCGCAGTGCCACACACCTTTGGATCCACTGAATCAACCTACGAAACAAAAGTCTACAAGGGCCCAATCCCATGAAATGTAGAATGTCATACATGACTAGCTTTAGATGATTAATTATACACCTCGAATAACAATTATGATTTTTCATCATCACATAAAAACAAAGCTGCAAGGATGGTGTTATTGTAGCTATAAATTACTCGGAAGGTGATTCCGTAGTAGAATGAATTATCTTGTAATTTGTAACTAAAAGTTACATATAGAATAAATTATATTGTGACAAAAATTAATGTTGCATCTACAAGCTAATAGCCTAATATTATGAAATTAGGAGTGGATTTAATAGAGGGAAGGGTATATCTAGGGGTGTTCGGTACGGTATACCGTATTATTTTTCTCATACCGTATACTGTACCGATAAGGGTCGGTATGAAAAAAACATACCGTTACTGTACCGATCATTTCGATATACTGTAGTTCGGTATACCGAAAGTTCGGTATAATAAAAATTCATACCGTTGTCATACCGCTCTTTCGGTATACCGTACCGTACTTCTGTATACCGAAAAATCAAGGTCTTCCGAATATTTAACGGTATAACGTAAATTTAATCTATGTTTTTGTTGGGTTATGAGTCAGTAGATGGTATTCAGCTGATTAGTGGTTAAAATAATATTGGGGGAAATCATAGTAGTACTATGGAATTGAAGATCTCAAAACCCAATCGATATCGTAGTGCAGGTGTCGATAGGATTAGCCGATGTATAGGCTAGACTTTTCGTAGTTGTTTATCTTTTGTCTAAGTCCCGTACGGGGTAAACCGTTGGACCGATCTTCCGATGAAGTTACTTTCCGTAACCCCACGTCATCGCTGCAATCGCTTGCATTCTTCCCGACTTCACCGTATTTGACCTCGGAGGAGATACCCCATCACCGATAGTTATCGGGAGAAGAACATAATGCAAAGCTCAAGCACCTTCGCAGCCATCACCGACCCACCAAAGTCTTATCACTCGTCGACGACTCAACCGAAGAAGACAGAGATTGTCTTGAGTCTACTGTATCCGACAGAAAATGACCCAGTCGTATAACTCATTTCGAAGTTCAGCAAAAGATCATACGAGGATGTGGACTAGTCAACTCTAATCTCTGACACATTCTCACCTACCACAAACCTCGACCAATGAGAAGCAGACAACGATTTACCTGCTCTGACCAACTAAAGTTGCTCTCATGTACAGTGTCAACTGCCCTGCTGCAACAATTCGAACATTATGGCCGTTTTCTTTGGAAGCTTGTAACACGTGGCATCGTCTTCTCCAACGGACATATACCTGCTCACAACTATAAATAGAGAAGAAATCCGAGCTCCACGCACGGGATTCACAAGGGAAAACGCTCAAGCTCACAAACACTCTAGCAAATTAAAGATCATCCAGCGAAGAACTTGCCTTCATAGAAAATCATTAGTTCTTCTCTCTAGAGTTATCCTTAGATCCCTTTCTTCTCTAGCTAAGCTCATTGCCATATCTATAGCTTAGAAATTCGAAGGAGTTCACTTTTTGTGAATTGTTCTTATTGTAAGAACTCCTTCTTCGTTGGAGATTATCCCCCCCTTTCGAACTTAGGTTAGAATTGTAAAGTCGCTAAGGACTATAACTTAGAAGGGTTTGTCCAGTGTACAGAATCCTTGCTGAGGCTTGCTCGTAATAATCAACAAGTTCTCCTGCCTTGTCAGGACCGTGGACGTAGGATCTTGCGTATCCGAACCACGTTAAATTGCTAGTGTTATTTACTGTTTTATTGCATTGCATACAAACTGGTTTAAAATCATATCTTTGCATAAAACGTATTTATAAAAGCGCACTAGCCAAAATACTTTAACTTGCGAGAACACGTTTTCAAACTGAGACGAATCTCCGGGCCCTACACTTATCCGCACAACATCTCCGACTGAGTTTCAACAACTGACTTAAGTCGCAGAAGAGCTCGAAGAGCCGACACACTCGACCCGTGGCACCGTTTCATCGGGCCGCAACCTACAGACCTTAGCCGTCCTTCACGTTCGAGAAAAAGAAACCGTGATCGTGTATTCACCCCCCCCCCCTCTACACCCGACTATCGTCTCCGGACCAATAATTGGTATCAGAGCCTCTGTTCTTCCGATCGCTCGGCTCTCACTACTGGTCTTCTCGAACAGATCCTAAAAACATTTTCTCTGCACAAGCATCTCTTCATTCATTCTTATACTCGTTCACATAATGTCTGACATGTCAGGTATTCGGATGGTACCGATGTTCTCGATAGAGAACTTTACGGTATGGCGCATGAGAATGGAGGCACACCTCACGTCGCTGCACGATAGCATGACGGACGTCCTTGAGTCTGGACCCATCATTCCCATGATCGACAGCATAGAATTTGCCGCTGTGAGAGGTGTAGGAGCACGGATCGGGTGCTAAGATCCCTAAAGAAAAATCAGCCTTCACGCCGTAAGAGAAAAAGCCGCACAACCTCGACCAAGTTGCTCGAAACGCACATCGACAACGCTCGGTGACTCTCATCTCGGGAGGGTGCAAGACTGCAAGACGGCAAAAGAACTTTGGGATGCCCGGGTCATACCGAGCCAAGGAACCCCGCAGATCAAAGAGAACAAGCTCGAGTTAGAGCTTCGAAGTTCGATGCCTTTACAATGGAGCCCAAGTGAGACCATTGATGAGCTCGGCCGATTCACATAATCAAGTCAATGTTATCAACGGGCCGGGGAGGTCGTTCACCAATAAGGAGATGAACACCAAGATCTTGAGAGCGCTACCTCGACGTAAGTGGCTTCCTTCTTGCTACTTATTTACGTCGCTCCGATCTTAATGCTCTAACTCCCGATGTTATATTTTCGTAACCGAAAACGGAGGAATTTGAGCATAGCCTACCCCAACGATATTCCAAGGCTCCAACTGACACTCGATTGACCATGCCTTCAAAGCAACAATCAAGAAAACTAGAGCCAAACCTCGTTTCCTCAAGCAAGGCAAGGGCCACAACAAAGAGCAAAGTCCTCCGAGATGTCGTGCCCCGACCGGCCTAGCACTAATGGCTCTCAAATATCGGAGAGAAAAGGAGAGAGTCGAAAGCCGAGGAAATACAACGGTGATTCTCCCTCGTAAGAAAGATTATCGAAAAGGGAAGAATCTAAACCTTCTACTCGAATGCGGGAACACGAGCTCCGCCGCTAGTCCATCCAAAGACTCACTGGAAAAAGTAGCAGAACATCTACCTGCTACAACTGCAAGAAGGAGGGACATTATCAGTACGACTGTCCCGAACTCTCAGCTGCTCAACGAGCAGAACGGCAGGCCAGACGAGATAAATTTGCCAAAAGAAGGCATGCCTACATAGCCGGAGAGATATCCGACAACTCAATCGAGGAGGATACATTCATGTATTCCTCTCGAGGACGAAGCCGCATTTGTCGCAGCTTGAGATCGGAGAGACGGTTCCCGAAGATACGGCCGAATATCGTCTCGATGGCCGGAGAAGAGGCTAAGGTAAACTCCAAACTTAATATAACCTCTTCTTCACACAAAGACACACGACACGTGCTCGGTCATAGATGATCCTCTAGATGTGGTGCAAGCCTATGACGATCTACTAGAGGAACAGTATTCACCGAGCAGAGTTCAGCAGAATGATTCAGAACTGGAACAGTAAAGGCTAGAATCGGAGACTTTCTTCCGATTGTCGTCTCTACCGAGTCGAGAATCCGGTAGCGAGACTCAAGGAAGAGACCGAATCTCTTATGACTAAGTCTCGCCTTCAAGAGACTCGAGATCTCGCCCGACTAAGGACAATTTCGAGAAAGAGACCGAAATAGCCCAACTCGCCGAAGCTCACCGACGTGCAAAATGATTATGACTCACTCGGGAGGAGTGACGAGGTCCGGCGAGGGCCGATGACCGAACAATACCTAGGAGCTAAGGAGAAGCCGGAAAGTATGCTCGGAGCGCAACGTGCCCAACCGTCCCGAAAGAAGGTCTTGACTATACTCACAAAGCTACCACTTCGAAAAGCTCAGATATGCTAGCTGACAGGTTCGTCAGAGGAAAGGTGTAAGCTACTGACACCACACCTCAGGCGAAGAATAAACAAAAATTAGTTGCACCTCGCCGAGCAACAAGAAGCAGTCGACCAATGGTTCCAGGCCCAGGACACCACGATCAAACTCGTGGGGAACCAAGAAGGTGAGGTGGGCGGAACAAGATAATGAACCACTATATGAGCACCCGGCTCGAGACGGTTCGTACTACTATGAGCCCAGTGGTCGGGAGAAGCGCAAAGACTCGAAGAAGAAAGCTCCCCGAACCTAGAATCATCGGAAAGTCGGTATCTCCGTGTCCTATGGAGAAGAAAACCGACAAGGTTCGGAAGAAGTCTCGACTTCTAAGGTTCCTAGACGGATATGGGTTCTGAAATCACCCACTAACATGTAAGGACCCAACTGAACCAAAGGGTACCTAAAAATGCTTCTGTTTTATAGGTGCATAAGGACCCTTGGATAGTGGACAGCGGCTGCTCGAGACACACGACATACCGTAAAAGCCCGCCGACCAACTACGTATAAGAAGATGGTCCCGCACTGAGTTTGGTGACAACTCAAAAGGCTACACAAGGGGATATGGAACGTTGAACATTGGGACTGCTTCAGTTCCAAAAGTAACATATGTTGAAGGACTTCAACATTATCTCCTTTCTGTCACTCAATTCTGTGATAATCTTAACAGAGTAATCTTTGACGCTGGTTTCTATGATATTTTTGATAAATCTACAGGGAAAAACAGTGTTATCGTGTTTGCGGAAAAAGAATATATATGTTGCTAACCGTAATACCGTTGTAACCCGAGGCTTGCTTGCTTGCACGTATAAAATCTAGTGACAAGTCGGGATGGCTATGGCACAAGAGACTCAGCCACCTGAACTTCAAGACTATGAACAAGCTCGCCAAGAACTCTAAAGTCAGAGGACTGCCCAACGAATCGTTCATCAAGGACGAAATTGTGAAGCATGCTTGAAGGGAAAGCGCATAAAGAGTAGTAATCCGCCTATTCCTTCACCTTCCACCGATGGAATCCTTCACCGCCGCACATGGATTTATTCGGGCGCTCTCCAATGGACTATAAGAGGCAAGAAGTATGCCCTCGTCGTTATTGACGACTACTCGAGATATACTTGGGTCATCTTCATCGCCAACAAATCGATGTCCAAACCGAGCCGCCCAATCTGGAAGAAACTCGGTGTGGAAAATGACATCAAGATTCAAAGAATTCGCTCGATAGAGGAACGGAATTTCTCAACTCGGTAGTTAAGGAGTACTGCGATAAAGAGGGAATTCAAGACGAGACATCGCAGCTCGCACCCCCCGGCAGAACGGACTTGATGAACGAAAGAACAGAACACTCAAAGAAGCAGCAAGAACGCTCCTAGCAGACTCTGGACTACCCTCAAAGTTTTGGGCTGATGCTACTGACACCGCCTGCTATACTCAGAATAGCTCTTTACTTACACAGCAACACATGAAGACACCCTACGAATTATGGAAAGGGAGAATTCCTTCTATCTCTCATTTTCATATTTTTGGTTGTCCTTGCTTTATCCATAATAATGGGAAAGATCAGTTGAAGGTCTTTGATAGCAAATCTGATCAAGGAGTATTCTTAGGATACTCTCGGGTCAGTAAAGCCTTCAGAGTCTTTAACTATCGGACCCTTTGTGTGGAGGAAAGCCCTCGTGTTGTTTTTGATGAGTTTGTTACTGAGAACAGGAAAACTACAGAGACAAATATTGAAGATGTCAGCAGCAAGCTACAGGATCTCGCACTAACTGACAAAGCTGAAAAGATCCAGTATTGTTGGGATGATGAGTTAGACAATGAAGAGATTCAGACTCAGCCAACAAGCAATGTAGCTGACCTGGTTGATTCTACTAAACAGAATCAACAATAGGTAACAACGGTCGATGAGGAAGCCCCCGTGGTAACTGAGACCTCTACTGAGAATATAAACTCAGGGGGAACGATTAATGTTCCTGAGCTAAGTGCCCCTGAACCTGGAAACTCAGTATATCCTAACCTTCTTATTGAATCGCTACGGTCCACAAAACAAGACTTATCGAAATGCCTAATACACCTAATGACCGTGCGTAAGTAGTATCGAAGAAGAAGCCGACTCGACGTTCATGGCTTGACGCTCATACTTCAGATCTCATCATTGGAGATCCATCAGCAACTATAAGGACAAGATCTAAATTAAGTCAAGGAGAAAGCTCACTCTATTCTTGTTTCTTGTCTACAGAAGAACCTCAGTCAATAGAGGACGCACTCAATGATGCTAAATGGATCATTGCTATGCAAGAAGAGTCGAACCAGCTTCGTCGAAACGAAGTTTGGGGAGCTTGTTGACGGACCTGGACATCGCACGTGATTGGCACTAAGTGGGTCTTCAAAAACAAGCGTGATGAAAACAACGTCATCGTCATAAAAAAAGCTCGACTAGTTGCCAAGGGTTATTGTCAAGCAGAGGGAATCGACTTTGATGAAACATTCGCTCCAGTCGCAAGATTGGAAGCCATTCGTCTTTTCCTAGCTTACGCAACGCATCAAGGATTCAAAGTATATCAGATGGATGTAAAGTCAGCTTTTCTGAACGGCGTACTGAAGGAGAAGTCTACGTGGAACAACCGCCCGGCTTTCAACAGGGACATCAGGTGTACAGACTTAGGAAAGTTGTGTATGGGTTAAAACAAGCACCCAGGGCTTGGTACGATACCCTATCAGACTTTCTACTTCATAAAGGTTTTCGAAGGGGACGGTAGATCTCACCTTCTTCAACATAAAGTCGGTGATGACATCCTACCGGTGCAAATCTACGTGGACGACATCATTTTCGGCCGTAAACGTGTCTATATGTCGAGCAATTCGAGAACATGATGAAAGAGAAATTCGAGATGTCCATGATGGGAGAGATGAATTGTTTCCTTGGATTTCAAGTAAAACAATCACCTGAAGGAATTTTCATAAATCAAGCCAAATACACTCGAGATCTTCTCAAGAGATTCGGCTGCGACTCTAGCAAGCCAGTCAAGATCCCCATGAATACAAATTTCAAAATCGATCTAGACAAAGAGGGAGCTTCTGTTAACTCTACTGATTATAGAGCTATTATTGGTTCTTTATTATACTTAACAGCTAGCCGACCTGATATAACTTATGCTGTAGGTGTATGTGCAAGATTTCAAGCAGATCCTAAGCGAAGTCATCTAGACTCAGCAAAGAAGATTCTGCGATATCTAAGAGGAACACCTGACGCTGGGTTATGGTATCCTGCTGATGATAATCTTATACTGATAGGTTATTCTGATGCTGATTATGCAGGATGCAGGATAGATCGAAAGTCAACTTCTGGAACGTGTCAGTTCCTAGGCAGCAAACTGATATCTTGGTTTTCAAAGAAACAGCACTCAGTAGCAACGTCCACTACTGAAGCTGAGTACATGGCTGCTGGAAGTTGCTATGCCCAGATCCTTTGGCTTTGACAACAACTGAGAGACTATGGTATAGTTCAGGATGAAGTGCCCATCTACTGTGACTCCACAAGTGCTATTGCAATCACTCAGAATCCAGTTCTCCATACGAGATGCAAGCACGTAGATATTGGACACCACTTCATCGGAGACCATGTCGAGAAGAAGGATATCAGAATGGAGAAAATCCATACTGACAAGCAAAGGGCAGATGTACTGACCAAACCACTAGCTGAGAACAGATTCAGAGAATTATCAGTTGAGCTAGGTCTACTAGATCCTACTGAATCACATCAGTAGAAGACAACTACTGATAACAACAATTGGCAACAATTGGTATCAAATGAAAGGAACCAGTATGGCAGGTCAGAAAACTCAGTACATTGATTCAGTCGGGAGAATCAAACTGTACACAGTAAGGGGGAACGTGGTCATCAACACGTCAACCATCCTCCTTAGTCTTAACGGTAACCAGCTAATCGTAAAAGTTCAGTTGAAGAGGTTTGCGTAGTATTACATACTTAAACTTTTTCAGAAGCATGCTCGCATTTATTATATCAGTCGATTGCACTCAGTAGTTAATGAGCATTTATTTCCCGCCATTAATTTTTTTTAAGGATAGGTCAGTAGGAAACCGTTCTTATTTAAAATGACCTAGTCTTTAATGCTGCCGCGCAGCATTTAATGCATGTCTTTTCACTTATTTTAACCGCGCATTATCCTTCGTGGGTCTAGATTATAGGCGGCTTAGGTAATCATTCCTTTTATATCATTAAATCTGAGTTGTCTATTAGATTATAAGATTAAATCCTAGCCGTTCGATCTAAACGGTTTATTTTGCATGATCTTATAAAATCTTTCGTCTTCCGTCTTCGTCTCACTTCTCGCCATTTCCGAAATATTAGAGCTTTTTCCACCGCAATTCCGCTTTTCTTCCAAATCTTAAGACCGCTTCCGCATTTTAGTATCTTCAAGCTCTAAATCACTCGGTAATGTATTTAATATTGCTTAAAACTCATACTAACTTACTCTATTTTCAAGTGCTAACGAAGTTTCTCTGCATTCTAATGGCGACAATGATGACACCCACCAATATCGATGAAATCATCATCTCTTGTATCCAGTTTGAACCGACCATGGCGCTTCGCCAAGTTGATCTTCCTTATCTGGCACCCGTATTCACTGCTATTAAGAGTTCCGGACTAGAACCGCTCGTCTCCAAGCAACCCGGAGCATTTTTGCCCGCACAAGTGGCGGAAGTGTACTACAACCGGAGAACCCTAGATTCGGGGTTGAGGAATCTTCATTTGCCTTCATGAAGGAAGTAGTACCCAACTCGTGGGAGGCTAGTGAGCACGTCATCATCATCGGGGATGCTCTGGAACTAGTCTTTGATCTTCCAATGATCGGAATCTCTCCTCTAGGCTATAAGGAGAAGGAGATGAACTCATATGTTCGAAGTTCGTGGAAGGAAGGATATAACCTTCAAGACAAGTCTTTACGAAAGAACCTTCCCGTACTGCAATAGCAGAGGGCTTGCATATATCGTATCTCATATCCTCACGAGCTCAGCGGGTTCCTACGATCAGCTGTCTAAGCCGCGTATCCAGCTAATGATGGCCATTGATGATGGAGTCCAAGTTAATTGGACGGACTATTATGTAGCCGAGCTGAAGGCTCAAGCTCAAAAGTTCACAGCCTCGCCCACTGGACAGAGAAGCCTAATCAGTGTTGGGAAGCTGCTGTATGGGATGAAGATGTCCATACTTATCGAGCAATCAGTCTCGAGGAGCTCAGCTTTTGCTGACTCCAGATACTTTGACAGCAAGCTCAATAAATTC
Source organism: Lavandula angustifolia (assembly GCA_028984105.1). Classification (NCBI taxonomy): domain Eukaryota; kingdom Viridiplantae; phylum Streptophyta; class Magnoliopsida; order Lamiales; family Lamiaceae; genus Lavandula; species Lavandula angustifolia. The sequence continues at coordinate 17,097,290 of CM054816.1, read as the reverse complement.
AAGACGAGAGCCGCTGCTGAGAAGTCTATCGGGCGAGGGCCGCCTGAACCGAAGAGAGTAGTCTCTGATTTGCCCCCTCGCGCCGCCCACCTAAGAAGAAGAGGCTTACTAAAACTGGACCGTCTGAGGTCCCAGCAGTACAAGCTCAACAAGCCTCTCTTCCACCCACTCAAGAAGAACAGCTCCTAGATTCTGACACCGGCATTGAGGGTGCCATGATAAAGGACAAAGTTCAGTGCATTAGTTCTGAGGAGACTCAGTCGGACATCAGGGTACCGACTGAGGAGACTTCCTCTGAGTGGACAGCCTTACACTCCACTCGTCTCCGAGCTACAAGAGAAGTACATGCTCCGATCCCTGAGATCTCTGAGCATCCTGACTTAGTGGATATAGCCATAAGGCCTAGGACACAAATGCTGCTGAGGTTCCTCAGCTGGGACATTCTCGAGGATATTATCAGGACTCAGTCAGTTTTGTCTTTGCTTACCGAGGAGCAGGAATTGCAGTCAGCCATCGGGTTCGGGGAACCGGCTGACCTTGCTTCCTTTGAAGACTTGAGGGCAGCGATGCTTTATCTACTGGGCATGCGCTCCTCAGTTCCCGGTGACAGCCCTTCGCCTCCATCACATCATGGCGATGATAAAGATGACAAGGATGATGAAGAGATGGAACATGCACCACCCAAGAATGCAGAATTGAGAGGTTCTGCTGAGGGTTCCACTCCCCGCAAAAAGGGCCAATCACCACCACCCTCCACATCAGGTGAAGCTCAAGTTGCCTCGAAGCCAAGTCGAGCGCAACAACTCGCGATGTGTGAGCAGAGGCTCAGAACCAGCTCTTACTAGATAAAACCAATAGGTTCCGTGACCTCCAAGTCGGTCAATAAAGCTATCAGGTGCCAAGGAGACAAGAATCGTCTCCTCGCTAAAGACGTGCATCTCAAATGGGCTCAATACACTAAGGCCCAGACTGAGAGCGTCGACCGACTGACCGAAGGGGTTAAGAAGGCCTCAGAAGCTCCTACTCCTCAACTTAATATTCAGGAGATCGTTGAGGCGACCCTTTCACTCGGAAGGCGGACTTAGCCGCTCAGAGTCAGCAGCTCTTATTAGCTCAGCAGAAATCTTTTTCTAAGCAGCTGACTCAGACTTTCGCGACAGTCCAGGCCACCATGGAAGAGAGAAACAAATTGGCTACCTCTAACCTTCAATCAGCCATTACGCAACAGGCTGAGGCACTGAAAGCCATTCAGAAAGAAATGACAGAGTCTCACGATCAGTCTCTGCTGAAACTCCGTCAGGAGTCAGCTGCTCAACTGAAGACATTCAGAGCTGATAAGGAGAAAGACTGGGAGCAGTATTGCGACTTGGTCAAGGATTTTGAGGCAACTGCTACCCAAATCAAAGACTCTGTATATAACTTGGAAAAAGACGTGAAAGCCATCCGCACTCACCTCTCCCAGGCCGATGATGCCAAAAAGGGGGAAGAAGATGTAAAAGAAGAAACTGAGGCGGAACCGGTTGTAGTAGAGATCATTGAGGGAGATAATAAGGGGGAAGGAAACAGCTCTGCACCTCAAGGAGAAGGTTCAGCCGCTCAGGCGGAAACCAGTTCAGCTGTACTCCTCCTGGAGTATACCCCTCTCCAACCGACTGTGACTGAGACAGTTCCTATCTCATCTGCTAAGCACATCGAGGACATAGCTCGCTTCCTCGATCAGGAGGATGAAGAAGAGCCTCAGCAACTACCACCACAAAGGCCCGGGAAGGAGACTACAACTAAAACCACTCCTCCATCCTCCCCGACGTCCAAATTCAAAACTAAAGCGGATCAGGAAGCTTATGATGCCAGAATTGCTCAACAGCTGCAAGACCAGCTGGATCAGGAGCATCAGCTGGAAGAAGCTAAGAAAGCCAAAGAGCCTAAGAAAGTAACCGCCAAATCTGCAAAAAGGCAAGGCTAAGAAAATTTTGGACAAACGAAGGAGAAAGCTCGAAAGAAGCTAGCTACCGTAGTCCGGTCTTCGGCTCGAGTGCTTATTTTTCCACTCTTACTCCTGAGCAAGAGGCTGAAGACAGAGCTACACGGGAGGCAACGCCGAAAGGACTTAGTCTCCGGAGTGGAGATACTAGATCGCGGCCCTCGGAGAGAAGAAAAGGTTAGGCGACCCGGCTAAAATGATTAGCTTATTCGAGAAGCCGCACTGACTTGAGAAAGCAAGTACCCGTGAGCTTCAAAGTACTACGGAGAGTGCCCAGAGCACCTCATGTTAAGAAAGCGCCTACTCCTCACATAGATAAATGGGTACCAATGGAGCTAAACGAGCTATGGGAGGAACCGAAAGAATCTTTTATCAAGGGATACTACGTATGGGGCTTCTATCCGTCGGGGATACATGCCGATCAACTTTTTGAAGAATATCTTCATCATAACTTTCCCCGGTGGCGGATCGCCTTGTGCCAATTATGGAGAGAGAGAAGATTCCCATCCGAGCTCCGAGCGATTCGAAGAATCCCTCCACCCATGACAGCTCGCGGCGTGCTTCGTACTAAAGAGATAGAAGATGAGATCGAGGCCGCTGCTTATCATCATAATCTCGGTTCGATCGCCCGATGATCTCGAGGAAATCCGAACTGCGGAAGAGAATATACAAGTTTTATTGTCCGGATCCTCCAGCCTAACAGTCTGCTGACTTCAAGAGCGTAACGCGAAATTCGAAGTCGACTTGACCTTCTTATCTCATTTGCTGTAATAGTGATAGAAACCTTGTAATTCTCTGATCATATATATCAGTTTCTATTGCTTGCCAGACAATTACTCATTGTCTCACGACATTTGTTTGTGTTTTTCCTTCACGACTGATCACTGAAGTGATCTGACACACACTCACACATAACCGTTTCTCGGATTTTGCCTACCTCTCTACTGAACTTATTGAAGTCAACTAATCACTTCATCTTAACTGAATCCTCAGATCAATTAGGGGGAAATTATAGTCAGTAGTCTAGTATTCCTGTTTATTATTTTATAGTGGTTTTGGCATCATCAATTAGGGAAAATTGTTGGGTTATGAGTCAGTAGATGGTATTCAGCTGATTAGTGGTTAAAATAATATTGGGGGAAATCATAGTAGTAGTATGGAATTGAAGATCCCAAATCCCAGCTGATATCAGTAGTGTAGTGTCGATAGGATTAGGCCGATGTATAAAGCTAGACTTTTCGTAGTTGTTTATCTTTTGTCTAAGTCCCGTACGGGGTAAATGCCGTTGGGTCGATCTTCCGACAAAGTTACTTTCCGTAACCCCACGTCATCGGTCTGATCGCTTGCATTCTTCCGACTTCATGTATCTCGACCTCGGAGGAGATACCCCATCAGCTGATAGTTATCAGCAGAAGAACATAATGAAATGCTCAGTACCTTCGCAGTCATCAGCTGACCCACCAAAGTTTTATCAGCTCGTCAGACGACTCAGCCGAAGAAGACAGAGACTGTCTTGAGTCTACAGTATCCGACAGAAAATGACCCAGTCGTATAAGTCATTTCGAAGTTCAGTAGAAGATCATACGAGGATGTGGACTAGTCAACTCTAATCTCTGACACATTCTCACCTACCACAAACCTCGACCAATGAGAAGCGCACAACGCTTTACCCGCTTCCGACCAACTAAAGTTGCTCTCATGTACGAGTGTCAATCGCCTCGTTGAAACAATTCAAACATTATGGCCGTTTTCTTTGGAAGCTTGTGACACGTGGCATCGTCTTCTCCAACGGACATATGTCTGCTCACAACTATAAATAGAGAAGAAATCCGAGCTCCACGCACGGGATTCACAAGGGAAAACGCTCAAGCTCACAAACACTCTAGCAAATTAAAGATCATCCAAATAAGAACTTGCCTTCATAGAAAATCATTAGTTCTTCTCTCAGAGTTATCTTTAGATCCCTTTCTTCTCTAGCTAAGTTCATTGCCATATCTATAGCTTAGAAATTCGAAGGAGTTCATTTTTTGTGAATTGTTCTTATTGTAAGAACTCCTTCTTAGTTGGAGATTATCCCCCCCTTTCGAACTTAGGTTTGAATTGTAAAGTCGTTAAGGACTATAACTTAGAAGGTGCTGGTCCAGGCGTACGTAATCCTTGTTGAGGCTTGCTCGGAATAATCAACAAGTTCTCCCGCTTTGTCGGGGCCGTGGACGTAGGATCTTGCGTATCCGAACCACGTTAAATTGCTTGTGTTATTTACTGTTTTATTGCATTGCATACAAACTGGTTTAAAATCATATCTTTACATAAAACGTATTTATAAAAGCGCACTAGCCAAAATACTTTAACTTGCGAAAACACGTTTTCAAACTGAGACGAATCTCCGGGCCCTACACTTATCCGCACAACGTCTCCGATCGAGTTTCAACAACCGACTTAAGTCGGTAGAAGAGCTCGATGGCCGACACACTCTGACCCGTGATCGAAGGTTAATATCTGGCACTGTTCATCAGTCGCAACCTACAGCTCAGTTGTCCTTCACGTTCTGAGAAAAAGAAACTGTGATCAGGTGTATTCACCCCCCCCCCTCCCTCTACACCTGACTATCGTCTCCGGACCAACAGGTATGATACCGTACCGAAACTTACGATATATCGAAAACTCGGTGTCTTTGGTATTTTTTTGGTACGGTATGTGCGGTATACCGATTTTTCGGTATACCATAACACCCCTAGGTATATCAGTAAAAATTTCACCCACTAACCAGAGGACGCCATGTGTCAAGTCTTTTGTAGGCAAGACATTAAGTGGGTGTTTGCAAACACTTAAATTATTCAACTTTTAGCTTAATTTAAGGAAAAACTGTTTTTGAGTGTTTTCAATAGCTTAAATTCGTAAAAATTCTCTACATTTAAGTCAAATAAGTTGAAGTTGGTTAAGTTGGTTTTTACCAACTTCTCCAACTTAATGGTATATTTGTAATTTCGAATAAGTTATGATTTGACATTTTACTTATTAATTATAAAATAAGCTACTACAGTATAAATTTTGTAAACACTATTTTTTCAATTTTTTTTTAAACAGTTTTTGCAAACACATCACAAATTCTCTAATAAACCATTTTTACCAACTTCTCGTTAATTTAATCACTTAAAAATTTAAGTTATTGCAAACACCCTAAGAACAGCAAAGCGGCAGTTGCAGAGCCTATTAGTTGGGGAGAAGTCGCCTTCCGCTTTCGTCTGACATTCCACCTCTGCCGCTTTCTCACATCCAGTTCCCCATTCTGCCCCTCACTCCTTACCTAATCACCCCAATAATCTTATATACAAACAGCGGAGCCAGTCTTGAAAAACCCACCGAAAAGACGAGATTTTTTTCCACTTCCTTCATCTTCCTCTCTCTCTCTCTAATTTTCTCTTTCTTCTTCTCTCACATGGGTTTTTGATAAAGGTATGACCTTTATCGTTTTTATGTGCTTTGGATGCAACATTTTTCTCTGTTTGTTGTTTTTTTGTTTTGGTTTTTGGCATATGTTTTTTTAGTTAATCCGTTATGATATTTGCTGTGGGGATTAAATTAGTACATGTGTATGTTGCTACATCTTTTTATCGTTAGTGGGTTTCTTTTCTTGCTTTGTTTTGATTCTGGAGGTGGGGTTGATCGGTTAAGATCTGCTGAATTGTATAGATGTTTGCTTCTCCAATTCTTGAAGAATTTAATTCATATGTGTTTGTGTTGAAAATTCATGTTTTAGAATTAAGATCTATTTGTTTCTTTCAGTTTGATAAAGGGTATGCGTTACTCTGAATTAATTTCTCGGGACTGTTTAAATTTTGTAGGAGGTGACTGATTGTATTTCAAGAAATTCAATTTCTTTTGTTCATAGTATGCCTGGGATTGTGATGGATGGAATTCATGAAGATGAGATAGTGAATGAGGATGGAAATAAAGAGAACTCTTCCACCGCCACCCAAACACCACAAGCTCCGCCGAGTGGGGCTCCCGGAGGTAATGTTGAAGTGGCGGAGGAAGCCTCCATTGACCAGCTCTATGAGAATGTGTGTGAGATGCAGAGCTCTGACCAATCACCATCAAGGCAGAGCTTTGGATCTGATGGTGATGAGTCAAGGATTGACTCAGAGCTGAGGCATCTTGTGCGAGGAGAGATGAGGGAGGTGGAGATAATTGAGGAGGATGAGGAGGTGCAGAAGCCGGAGAGTGGTGGCTCCGACGAAGACTCCGTTTCAAAGAATGATACTTTGATAGAAAAGGTGGAGAATGAAAATTCTCAATCTCTTGATGCAAGTTCAAACAAACCGTCTCATTTACAGCTGGAGTCTGAAGTCTCAGCCAAATCAAGTCCAAAGAGCAAAAGCCCTCCTAAACCATTTGTTAAACGGAGTGAAAAAACGCCTAAAAAAGGTGGTTTGTTGAAGCAACACAGGAAGCTGCAGAATGGAGCTGAGGATGTATCCGGTAATCCGGATCTTGGGCCGTTCCTTCTGAAGCAAGCTAGGGATTTGATGTCGAGTGGGGATAACGCTAAGAGGGCTCTTGATTTAGCTCAACGAGCAGCTAAGTCGTTTGAGAAGTGTTGTAATGGGAAGCCGAGTTTGGATGTTGTGATGTGTTTGCATGTCACTGCAGCTATCCACTGCAGCTTAGGCCAGTATGAAGAAGCTATTCCGGTTCTAGAACATTCCATTTCCATCCCTAAAGTTGAAGAAGGTCAAGATCATGCTCTTGCTAAATTCGCCGGTTATATGCAGTTGGGAGACACATATGCCATGTTAGGCCAGCTTGAGAATTCAATCTCATCCTACACTACTGGCTTGGGAGTTCAAAAGGAAGTACTTGGAGAGACCGATCCTCGAGTTGGTGAGACTTGTAGATATTTAGCAGAAGCTCATGTACAAGCGATGCAATTCGACGAAGCTCAAAAGCTTTGTCAAATGGCTCTTGATATACATAGAGAGAACGGATCACCCGCTTCTCTTGAAGAGGCAGCCGATAGGAGACTCATGGGGATGATATGTGAATCGAAAGGAGATCATGAAGCTGCTCTCGAGCATCTTGTTTTAGCAAGCATGGCAATGGTGGCAAATGGGCAGGAAGCGGAAGTTGCTACCGTGGACTGCAGCATAGGGGATACTTATCTCTCCTTAAACAGATATGATGAAGCCATCTTTGCTTATCAGAAAGCACTTACATCTCTCAAGAATTCCAAAGGCGAAAACCATCCTGCTGTTGCTTCTGTTTTTGTCCGTCTAGCTGACTTATACAACAAGACAGGAAAATTCAGAGACTCGAGATCCTATTGTGAAAACGCCCTAAGGATTTACGAAAAGCCCATCCCCGGGATTGCTCCCGAAGAAATTGCTAGTGGCTTAACTGATATCTCTGCTATTTATGAGTCGATGGAGGAGCTCGATCAAGCTTTGAAGCTTCTACAAAAGGCGTTGAAGATATATAATGATGCTCCGGGCCAGCAGAACACAATTGCTGGGATTGAAGCTCAGATGGGAGTTTTGTATTACATGCTGGGAAACTATTCTGAGTCTTACTCATCCTTTAGAAGTGCAACGACTAAGCTTCGTGCTAGTGGTGAGAAGAAGTCAGCTTTCTTTGGGATCGCATTGAACCAGATGGGCTTAGCTTGCGTGCAGCGCTATGCTATAAACGAGGCTGTTCAGTTGTTTGAAGAAGCAAGGAGTATTCTTGAGCAAGAATATGGACCATACCATCCTGATACCCTTGGAGTTTACAGTAACCTTGCTGGAACATATGATGCTGTTGGAAGGTAATATTCTCTACTTTGAATTTGGAATTAATCATATATTTCAAGAATCCCATTTTCTCAAAAAAAAAAAAAAATACATATATATATATATTTATATATGTATATATAGTTTTGGTAATAAATATACTCTTACACTTAGGACTATCATATACTTTCAAGAATCCCATTTTGTCTGAAAAATGACTCTTCTTGATGATATAAACCATATTTACATTAGATTGGCTACCACATAATCTTGTTTTTATACTGCTTATCGTCAAATGGGATCAAGATATGTTAACATTAAACATAAATGGTTGCAAAAGTTAGGTGGTTTGATCAGAAAGAAACTTTATGATACAACAAGCTATGTTTGGTATGAATATGTTTAAAAAACTTGTTGCTTTCACACAGGCTGGATGATGCAATAGAGATTCTTGAATTTATTGTTGGGATGAGAGAGGAGAAGCTTGGGACAGCAAATCCAGATGTGGAGGATGAGAAGAAGAGGCTGGCTGAGCTGCTAAAGGAAGCGGGAAGGGTTCGGAACAGGAAAAACCGATCACTCGAAACGCTTCTTGATTCGAACCAGAACATGAATAAAGATGGTGGGAGAACGGCGTGAGAAAGATAGCTGTACAGAGAGACCTTTACACAGTTTTTTTTTTTCCAATATTACTAAAAAAGAAAAAGAAAAGGTATACTTGATTGAGCCTGGTGGCATATAGATTCTTATTCTGCTGTTTGAATGGCATTTTACAGGTTGGGGTTATGATTATTGTATTGGATCATGGTGTAGTAGTTGTATGAGAAGTGGTTGTCATGTACTTATTTATTTATCATGTTTATTGGTGTACAATTTTATGCATATTTGTTGATATATTGGATTTGATAATATTTTGTATTATTTCACTACCTAACAATAATGTTAAAGATTTGTGAATCAATAATGTGTATTTGGAGAGGAGGAGCCCACACTAATAATTCAATCATTAAGTCATGATCAAGTGGTTGGTACAATACAACTGCATCTGGTTGTTAGCTCCATTTTGTCATGTATATGAATTGTTAGTATTTGGAATTTACTTGTTTTTATTTTTCCAAAGATGTGACTGAAAAAAAAGGAAAAAGAAACACTGAGCCTTCTAATTAAATATTCCTTCGTAAATTGAAAAAGAAAATTAGCCAAAACAGACTTTTTTGTATGAAATAACTGTAAAATAGGAAAAATAATTTTTAAACTACTTTTTTCAGTCCACACCAATTCCAGCTAAAATCTAGCATGCCCTTTTCTCTTTAGATCTGTTTATGGTCCCCCCATATTTGTGTCTTCTTGTTTTTTATATAATACCCTCGAATAAAATAAAATGAAATATTATTTGGTTTTTAGAAAATACTCGTTCTTTAGAAATGAAAACCAGCATGTTGTGTGATTTTTCACTTGTCAAATTGATTTTATTTTTTTTTTAAAAAAAGATGTTTTATAATTAGCAGTGGCCAGAAACAAATGTTATAAACTTATATAACTAATAATAAAATGATTTGGAATGAGGAGGGTGAGAAATCAAATCTACAATTTTGAGGATGGGTGGGAGGAATGGAAGGGTGAATGAGATATCGACAAATTATGTAAAGAGAAACGAGTGTATATTTTACTATTTGGGAAGCGGGTGGCTCAAAAGCCAACATTTCATTGGATCTGCATCTCGTTCTAATTATAACCGTGATGAAATATTAACACAATAAAAAAAATATACTCCCTTCGTCCCATTGATCTTATCTTTTTTCTTTTCGGCACGGTTATTAAGCAGAGTTAAAAATTGTGTGAGTAGTTGTGCGTAAATAAAATTGCTATTTTTGAAAAATGACAAGATGGACGAGACAATCCGAAAAAGAAAGTAAAAAAAGATGAATGGGACATGCTTGTCAAAATAATGCACCGAGTATACGAAATAGTATAATAAACATTAATAGTTAGTCAAATAATGTAATAATATATTGGTAATTAATAGAGACAATAATAATATATTGGTAATTAATAGAGACAATCCAATACGGTTGATGACACAGGGTCCTTATTTAGCAACAATTTTTCAAATGAGGAAATGAAATTCCTATTACTATTATTATTATTATTATTATTATTATTATTATTATTATTATTATTATTATTATTATGATGATGATGATGATGATGATGATGATGATGATGACGATGATTATGATTATTATCATCTCTAAGATGAACTTTTGTTTTACTTTTACACAAGCTTATTAAGGTTGCATTGCAACTAAAATGGAGGCCCATACTTGTTGAAAGTTTTATTCAGCAAATATATGAAGCCTATAATGCCTCGCATGGGCTTCTAGTTCTCTATCTAAGCGTACCGTCAAATATTTGCTTTTTTAGGAATAAATCATTTTTAAGGTTTTTGAATTGAATACTCAATTTAGTTATTTATAAATGTTTAATCTCTTTATACTTTGATTTGTTTTGAGGTCCCTTATAATAATAAAATGTTATCAATAAGGATATTGCTCAAAATATACTACCCAGAAAACGGGAGCCGATTATATATCTATATTTTTCTTATCCAGATTAATAATAAAATAATAACATACGTTCTTATTTAATAAAATATACCTTAATATAGATTTAGAGATTGAATTATTTTAAGTAATTTAAAATAAAATTAGACATGTGTTGTCACCTACATTAAAAAAATGTAACATTTATCTTATCTACCGAAAATAAAGACCACGACTAGTAGTGAATGTGCGAGGAATTTTCTTAGGGGTTTAATTTTTATTCGCCCTCCAAAAAAAAAAAATTTAGCACATTTTTCTACTGAAATCTAATTATACTTATGTTTTATGACTTATTTAAGGATTAAATTCTTCTTTCATGAATAACTCATATATTTTTTATATTTATTCGAAAAATATAGTACACAATCCTATTTTGACATCACTCTAAATTTAGTTAGAGGAAATTATGAAGAATAACAATATCTAACTCAGGAATTAATAAGTATTTAAATGATAGTTTATTTATACTTCAAATGTTCTTAATTTTATATCAATAAGTACATGAAAAAAGAAAACACAAATATAGTATATTAATTGCATCAAACAAAAAACATAATTACATCAAGTTATATAAGTTGACTCTACCAAGCTAGGTATCCAAAACTCAAAATCTACACCTCCACTAAAATATGTGACACTTAATATATGTTTTTTAAAAATTTTCAAAGTTAGGATAATAAATTTAAAAATTTCGGGGGGGCGAATTCGAAAATTTAATTGGAACAAATATAAAAATTACTAGAAATAAAAGATAACTCGTAGTATTGCACAAAAATTCGGGGGGCGGTCGCACCCACCCGCCCCCCTTGGATCCGCCCATGAAAATTCCCCTTGCTGTATCGACTAAAAACACTAGCAATAATGAAGATAAAATTTAAAATACCCCTCATGAATCTAGAGGTGGCCGCTTCTGGTTTCAGAATATGTAGAATCGGAATCGATCCAGAACCTCTAAGCCGCTGGATTTTAAAATTGTAATATTTTGAACCCCCGGTTCCAGTTATTTTGGCCAGCACGACACGAAACCATAGTTAAAAATTAAAAAACGCCGTCTGTGGGAATCGAACCCACGACCACGTGGTTAAAAGCCACGCGCTCTACCAGCTGAGCTAAGAAGGCTGGACGTAATAGATATAGATCTGTAATATAACTAATCAATTCTACAGATCAAATTCTATAAGACTATTTCATTATTAGTAAAGTTGCAATTACTCTATTGGTAGTAAGTACTCTTTATAAATGTCGGTTAGTATGGTTCACTCTCTCCTCCAACCAACTCAGAAGTCAAAAAAAGGAAGAAAATATTGGATCGTTTCGGCCAGAAAGTCCCAAGTGATTTTGTTACATTTAAAATGCTTGTATAAATACCCTCACATATAAAGTATACGTTAATGGAAAAAATCACTGCTTTCTAAGTATATAACATCAATTACACCTCAAATATTATAATATAATATTTTTACCTCTACAAGGAAGGTTTCGATCTCACTTCATTATCTCCAATTAAAAATAAAACAAGATAATCAAAGTATCCCCTAAAAAGAAAAACAATCAACGAAGATCGACTATCTTTAAGCGGGAAATGAAAATAACCCTTTGATCATGTTAATGTTTGAAAGAATTCAAGCATATGGACGTATAAAGTAAAAGGAAAAAAAATGTGTTCTTTTACTTTCCCATTTTCCAAGTTGTATGTGAAAAGGAATTATTATCCAAAATATTTTTTTATGATGAAGGAGATTTATAAGCGATATTCGACGGACTAAATGGATAAATAATAGATAAGTTAGATTTATATTTACATAAGAATCATGCAAATAGATGTAAATACTAAACTCATATGAGAGAAATTCAACATAAAAATATTGATAAGATTTAAATCAGTAACTTTTGAACAAAAACGACTTGTAGCGCCAACTTACTCTAATAAATTTTCACATTTTACAAATATAGCACATCTTTTCATTCTATAGTACAACTCAACATAAATAATCTTCTTCCAATTTAATTAACAGCCTATTCACAAACCACATAGTCAACACCATCTATACAATTTTAATGTTGTAAAATTATACATCTTGTTGTGCTAATTAAAAGTGGTATAGTCTAAAAACTAATTACTTGTACAATCACTTTTAGTTGAAATCGCCACGACTCTTGAAGAACAATAAAGAGAATCTAAAATTTCCGATTTAAGGAGTTTTTCAATCTTTTCTTTCTTCTTTTTTTCCCTTATCAAGTGACATGTTTTTGTACTTTTTTAACATTCAAAATTTGAAATTCTAAATTAGAGGGATATGAAAAATATAAGCTTTTTGATTTTGTTATTCCGGGATAATGTCAATTAAAACATGTTCATTTAAATATTGACGGTGCCAATTTAGGGGTAAAATGAGCTTCTTCTTTTTATACAATAAGTCGTTTTCTCATCAAAGATGTCAAATTGAAAACATTTTTATGTCGAATTTATTGCAAATAATTATAACTCTTTTATATAAGTGACATATTCCCCTTATTGTAAAAACGCATTTGTCTCTGTCCTTTAAATTTCATGATGAGGATGTGTTAATTCTGGAAGGTATTGATGCTAAATTATGATTTTGCTAGAAAATAGCTTTATAAAGTTGAAGCTTCAAACAGAATACAAGAAACCCAATCATAACATATTCCAAAAAGAAAAAAATCCTCAATTATTACAAAGTATACTAATAAAATTGAATAATTTATCATTTCTTCTACTATATAGTTGCATTATTTATCATTTCTTCTACTATATAGTTGCATCCCTATTTAAAATGTTACAATAATACGATAAACAGAAGCACAAAATTAATAGGCAGAAGCTAAGTATCTTTTGGTTTCATTTCCACATATTTCGTTTACTTTGAGAGAAGAGTAATTAAAAGTAAAATTGTTCTTGTTTATGTTCAACCGCTAGATCATTGTCCTATACATATTCGAATGAATACCATAGGAAAACAATATTTCCACATCATATAATTAGCTTAAAAAAAATAAAAAGCAAACATAAAAAAGAAAAGAAAGCTAGTTACAATTCTAAGCAGTAAAAAAAAAATCCAAGTTCAGAAATAAATAAATAACGAAAACAGAATTTCTCTAATTAAAAAATAAAATAAAATGCCAACTTATCAAAAGGATTCCAGTTTCTTTCTCAACGCATTTACATCACCAAAAAGCTCCGCCAAATCATATCCGTACCGCAGGTACGATATCTGCATATCGCCGCCGTTGAAGATACACGGCGTAGCCGATTTGATTTTCCCGCCGGCCGCCGGAGTTCCCGAGATTTTGTTCTCGTTTTCCTTCGAATCGACGAGATTTTTCTCACTTCCATCGCTGTTGCTCCGGTGCAAAAAATCTCTCAACTTCCATCTCTTCAAATTGTGGCCGGCGGAGCTGCTCTTCCTGCACCGTCCTTTTTCCTCCGCCGCCGGAGCCGCCTTTGGCGGCCATGCGCAATACTTTACCGGCGCTACGCCGTCGATTTCATCTCCTTCCGACGACGAGCTAGACGACCTCGTAATCCTCGTTTCCCTTTCCTCTAGAAACAGCTTCCTCAACGGAAGCCGAATCTTCGGAGAAATCGAATCGCGGAATTTATCCTCCTTTTCATTTCCGTTCTGAGATTTCACGCGCCCGAGTGAAAAATCTCTATTGAATGCAGAGTAAACCGGTCGGATCTTACCGTTTTGGAAGATCTCGTCGGCGGAAGTCTGCGACAGCGATTCAAAAGCCGTAGCATCGACCGCGAATTCGAATTCATTATCTCCATCTCGTTGCGCTGCTGGATCCTCTCTCGCATCTAAACAAATATCATCGGAATCGAATTCCGCGACCGTTCGAGCTGCGATCTCGGCGATCTCGCCGTTGGAATAGCTGCTGAAGCTGAGTGAGAGCGGTAGCACTTCAGTCTCCTGCATTTTTCACAGTTCAGAGGAAAAATGGTGGAAAAACGTTTAGTTTTGTGTGTTTTTTTTTTTGGTTTGGAAGAGAGGGAAGGGAGGGAGAATTTATAGTGCGAGAAAGTTCCAAACTGGCCAATAGATTTCATCGCTGTTCGGAAAATGAGACAAAATTAAAAATAGGAAGGTTACAAGGGTATGTTTCAGTGCGGTTAAGTGTAGACACGGATTCGGAGGTGTTACACGTGGCTGATGATTATGGACTCTGCAGCAAAATCGGTGGTTCTCGGCAACAAAAAATCAATAATGTTGACTGTTGACTTTAATTTCGTTTCAATTTTCAAAGGGGTTGGGAAGACTACGTTTATTAATACTATTTGTAGTTATTTGGGATAGGAAAAGTAGAATAATAATCATTCTTGTTAAACATTTACGTAGTTAAATTGGGTGAACAAAAATTTCTCTTAAGAATTGATATATATTAATATCTGAACTTTTTAATAATAGGACTTGTTGGGTTATGAGTCAGTATTTGATTAGATAATCACTTAGAGGATAATCAGTAATTCATGCATTATTGCTTATTTCGGTAATGGGGGAAATCATAGTGATTTATTGCTATGGAATTGAAGATCTCAAAACCTGTCTTGTACCCTTAGTGTGTTGTCTCTCGGACTAGATGATGTAATAGGCTAGACTGTTCTTATTTTCGTTATTTGTTTTTGTCTAAGTCCTGTACGGGGTATTTGTTGGTCTGAACTTCAGTAGAAAGTTAAATTCCAAAACCCCACGTCATCAGTCTGTAAGAGCTCGTGTTCTCAGCTGACCCTTATCAGTAGAAGATGTCTCGTCAGCTGATCTCTAGTGAAGAAACACAGTATAGAGCTCAGTACCTTCAGAGTCACCAGCTGACTGCTCTCGGTAGAAGACCTTTTATCAGCCGACTCAGATGAAGAAGACAATATGATCGTGCCAGATCTACTGTATCCGACAGGAAACAACGACCCGACTTTTATTGTCATTCGAAAGTCAGCAGATGTTCATACGAGGATGAGTGAGAGTCAACTCAGATGAAAACTAATATCTGACAAGTCTCACCTACCGCAAACCTCGACCAATGAGAAGCATCCAAAGCCTTACCTGCTCTGCAACTAAAGTTGCTCTCATGTACAGTGACCAACCACTCTGCGACACTATTTCGAAACTTATGTCCGTTCTCCTTGGACGTTTGTGACACGTGGCATCGTCTTCTCCAACGGACAAATTTCTGGGTCACGACTATAAATAGAGAAGCCTTTTCGAGCTCAACGCACGGGATAACAAAGTGATTACACGCTCAAGCATTCAAACTCTCTAGAGCATTCAAGAAGATCCAGCGAAGAACTTGCCTAGTTGAAAATCTTTAGTTCTTCTCTCTAGAGTTTTTAGATCTCTCTTCTCTATCTAAGCTCCACTGTTACATCTATAGCTTAGAACCTTTGAAGGAGTTCACTTTTTGTGACTGTTCTTATTGTAAGAACTCCTTCATAGTTGGAGAAAATCCTACCCTTCAAACTTCGGTTTGATTTGTAAAGTCGCTAAGGACTATAACTTAGAAGGGTCTGTCCAACGTACAAATACCTTGTTGAGGCTTGCTCAAATTAATCAACAAGACCTCATGTTCAGCAGGACCGTAGACGTAGGATCTTGCGTATCTGAACCACGTTAAAAATTGCTTGTGTCATTTACTGTTTTATTGCTTCGCTCTCAAACCGTTTTACAAACTCATACTTTGCATAAAACGTGTTTAAAAGTGCACCAGCCAAAACTGATTTTGTTTGCGAAAACACGTTTTCAAATCGAGACGAAGTCTATCGGACCCTACACTTATCCGCACGAACTCTCCGCCTGAGGTTTTAATACTGACAAAAGTCAGTAGGACAAACTCAGTAGTTGAGTCACTCTGACCCGCGATCAGAAGGTTACTATTTGGATTGTTCATCAGTTGCAACAGACAGCTCAACTGTCCTTCGCGTTTGAGAAAGAAACTTGTACTCAGGTGTATTCACCCCCCCCTTCCCCCCCCCTCCACACTTGGCACTCGTCTCCGGACCAACAAGACTTGATTTGTGATCGATATTAAGGGACATTTTTGTGACGAACTTTTAAACTATGATCGTGATTTCGTAATAATTTGTAACATGTTTGTTCAATAATTATTTCTTGGACATGCCTAGAACAGTAAAAATGGAAACATAAGGATATACTTTTTTTTTCTCCCCGATACTTGGGTGTGTTTTTTTACTTTTTTTTTGTAAAGATATTTTATTGTATAGTGAATTTTGTTATTGTTAGTAGTTTTTTTTTGTGTTTTTCGTATTATCCAAGTGATTGTTAAAGAAATACACCCTTTGTTATTTTATTGAAATTATAATTTAAGATAGTATTATTGTTATAAAAAAAATTAGGTGTGTAGAAATGTAGCGACAATAAAACCAAATGTTAGTATAAATACTATAACAACATAACAAACAACATATGAAAAATTGAATAGCGAAAATAACGAAATGCAAACCGAGGCAAGAGTTAGACTCTTTCTCCGGCAGACGATAATGCTCCGCTACTCGGTGCAAGCGGTCTATAGCACTCGTCTCCAAGATACAACGATTTCTCAATTACGAGTAGTTGCACTACTTCTTGTAATTTCGACGAACTACTTGATATCTCGGGACTAAGGAAATACTAATTAATTTATATGTATGGAGTAAAACAATAGGGATAAAGGAAAGAAGGAGGAATCATGTTTTTTCGGATTGTCTTTCCTTTACTACAAATCGTCCTATTTATAGATTTGAAGCACTCATTCATAAAAGACACAACTCTTCACAAACACATATGAAGCAAAAAAACACAACCATTCATCAATTTATTTCAAATTTTCATTTTATGAATTAATGCCAACCGATGCATCTTTTTATTTCAATTACTTACCATTTTAATAATCTAATTAAATTCTAACAATCTCCCACATTAGATTATTAAATGCAAATGCAAAATGTTATGCAAACCAAAGTCCCAATGATCTATTATTGCATCAGGATAGGTAGTTTTTAGCTTTGAATCTTCCTTAGTATAATGTTATCGGATTTACTCGCTGCTCGGTGAACGCGATGTCTTGAACCGGTCAGCTTTTGTGTAAACCAAGACAATAACATATACACAATAATAGATACAATATCTTTCGTTCTCATGTTGTGTCCATTTTGGCATTGGACCATATCTTGGATTCATAAGTGTTTTTCTATTTGAAGCGGCCACACTTCTCACTTATATAGGTGATCTCCTATAAAGAGTATCATGTCATACTCCACCATAAGGCTATAGGAATCATTAAAAGCTTATACGCTTACCCTTTACCACAAGCTACAGGTTTGCACTTGGGGCAGCTTCGAGAATGGATTTTTAGTTGTGTTTCCAAGTGTACAACTTGAACATTCTTAACTTAGTTGTCTCTTTGAACCATGTTCATGGGATCTCCAATCATCATGGTAGAGTTACCATTAACAGCGTTCTTTTAGTGTGGATTTTAATCCTATTCCCCTTACTGCATTGTACAATTGATCACGATTAATACTTTTAGTAGACGGATCCGCAATATTGTCTTTTGACTTCACATAGTCAACACATATTATTCCACTAGTGATCAATTGTCTAACGGTATTGTATCTTCGACGAATATGTCGAGACTTACCATTATACATACTACTTTCTGCTCTCCCTATTGCAAACATACTATCACAATGTATCAAGACGGGAGACAAGAGTTTTTCCCAACAAGGAATATCCTTTAAGAAGTTTTGTAGCCATTCGGCTTCTTCTTTTCATAAAACTTGCGTTTCTTTGGGTTAGTGCTAGTGCTGCACTCGGCTAGATTAGCCCTTGCCTCCATAGATGGCTTGTTAGTCTTTCGATCAGCCTTGCGGTTGTCCTCTTCAATTCTGAGACAGACTATTTGATCTTCGAGACTCATCTCTTTGCGTTTGTGCTTTAGATAGTTCTTGAAATCTTTCCACATTGGCGGTAAATTCTCGATCACATTTGCAACTTGAAAAGATTCAAAAATGACCATACCCTCTTCGAGGATATCGTGTATGATCAATTGAATCTCTTGCACTTGTTCGACGACGGTTTTGGTATCCACCATCTTGTAGTCTAAGAATTGTCCAACAACGAACTTCTTTAGACCGGCATCTTCGGTCTTGTACTTGAACTCCAAAGAATCCCACAATTATTTTGACGTATTTGCAGTCGAGTAGACACTATAGAGAGTGTTGTCAAGTCCATTTAGGATATAGTTCCGACATATGTAGTCGCTATGATGCCATGCATCAGACGCTTTGCATTTTTGCTCATCGGTTTCATTCCCCCCCCACAATTGGAGGTGTCTCTTTCAAGAATCGAGGCAAATTCAAAGTAGTTAAATAAAACAACCTTTTAGATTGCCAACGCTTAAATTCAAAACTTGAGAAAACTTTGCCGGCTTTTCTGCATAAACATGGGGGCTTGGAATTTGGTTGTTTGTTGCCGTTGTAAAGTTTGGCGGCATGTTGCTACTGCTTGTCATCACTTGGACATGGGGATCGGGTACATCACTGCTACTAGTCGTCATTTCTTCAACACATTTATCGTCTTGCGATTGTTATTAAAAAATTAGGTGTGTAGAAATGTAGCGACAATAAAACCAAATGTTAGTATAAATACTATAACAACATAACAAACAACATATGAAAAATTGAATAGCGAAAATAACGAAATGCAAATCGAGGCAAGAGTTAGACTCTTTCTCCGAAAGACGATAATGATCCGCTACTCGGTGCAAGCAGTCTATAAAACTCGTCTCCAAGATACAACAGTTTCTCAATTACGAGTAGTTGCACTACTTCTCGTAATTCCGACGAACTACTTGATATTTCGGGACTAAGGAGATACTAATTAATTTATATGCATGGAGTAAAACAATAGGGATAAAGGAAACAAAGAGGAATCATGTTTTTTGGGATTGTCTTTCCTTTACTAGAAATCGTCCTATTTATAGATTTGAAGCACCCATTCATAAAAGACACAACTCTTCACAAACACATATGAAGCAAAAAGACAACCATTCATCAATTTATTTCAAATTTTCATTTTATGAATTAATGCCAACCGATGCATCTTTTCATTTCAATTACTTACTATTTTAATAATCTAATTAAATTCTAACAATTCTACTCTTAGTTTAGTGTACATTCCATAAATATGATATCGTACATGAGGAACATAAGTAATATAATTCGTATTTATCTAGATAATTTAACTCGTATTACATGTGAGTGTAAAGATTTTAAATACGTAATTTTAAATGAGTGAAGTTAAAAAATTAAGATTCTATATTTCTAATTGATATATTACTTACTCTGATTTTTTAATAATTTTAGAGAATTTGATTTTTTTTGCTTGGTTTATACGTAACGCGTGCTTTGTTTATACACGAAAAGAAATATTAATGTCACTTTCTACTTATAACATTACATTAATTACAGGCCGGGATGGTAGTGTTTCTCATTAATTATACTTATGTAACTAATTGTTTAATTTTCATGGTATTTAAGTTGGCAGGTCCGTTTAAGTTGGTTGGCCTATTTTATTGGAAGTCTAACGGCGATTAAATTACGTATAGAGACAATTTCACTTCCATATATTGTTATATGACTTCACAATTAAGAATCAGAACTAAATATTATTAGAGGGTTAATATAAGTGAAAACTTGAAATTTGAATGTGATATAATATCGTTTGTAATCTCTATTATTATTTTTTTATTACATTTCATATTTATATCGAAACCTTAAATCCGCCTTAAAACTGAAAAAATAATTCATTATGTTACACGATACTTAATTAGTTGGTACGCCACCTAAAATCATGCAAAAATATAATCATGCTAAACTCGTGGTGGTTATTCTTGATCTTGATGGCCATATAATTGAAAAATTATATGTGTTTAATTTCTTATTGTGTCGTGATCAACCAATCAAGTTATCTTGCATAGAAAGTAAAGTAACTATCAATGGGGTTTTGAGTATTGGACGAAGGTTTTGTCTGTTGGTTTCGATCAATTTAATGATTGCCGAATTATGTTCCGCCTCCAAAATGCATGATAACACAAATTCAGGAATTAAATTAAGACACCTCATCATTTCTCAAGTTTAAAATCAATTCATTCAAATGTATTCGAAATATTGTTGTTGGATTGTGAAGCCTAAGTAATTTTAAATTAAAATTAATGTATTCCGAAATATTGTTGGAATGCTCAATTTTTCTGTTATTTTCTTTTTTAACTTAATATCAATATTATTAGATCGTGGACATCTATGTATATTATATATAATTAGAGTTCATTTCAAAGATTGGATCTGAATGAAAATTTTTGGACTTATATAAATGTGAAGACCGACAAGAAAAAACTTAGACAATCGAAATCCTCTATCTCAAATTTATGTTGTGCAATATGTATATACCCCCACAACACAACAAATCTTGATGTTCCTAATGTTACACTACAAATCCAAATTCAAACTAACTACTCCGCAGTAAACCTCTTCCTGTTCATTTCTTGTCAGCTCTAGAAACATTTCTCATCTGCACAATTTAAAACATCATAAGTTAGTGATAAACTCCATACAACTTCTACAAATACTAAACCAATAACTCCCCGTTTTAAGACGAAACTAAAACAATATCAAGGCACACACCTTGCCTCCATAAGATTTTATGATCGCCATCAGCAAATTATCTCCAGCTATATTCCTCACTCTCCGAATCATTTCCAGCCGTGTTAGCTTCTGCTTCTGCACATCAAACATCGATCCAAGTCAAAACCAAGCCTCATCAATTGCAGAAATCAAGAAATATGTAACTAAAGATACTTACTCTATAATCACTATGATGCTTGGAGATCAACTCAATAGCATCAGAAGGCAAGAACTTGGACAATGCTGCGATGAGAGTTGGGAACGGCATCCAAGCCGAAATCGGAACTCTCTTACTCTGTTGCAAATTGATTGAATTCCTCTGTTCCTCTGCAAATTAGCAAGGGGATGGAAATTAGCATACAATCAAGAAACTCAAGCTTAGTGCTAAAAAACCAAGTAAACTAATACTCACCTATTTGATACGAGGTTGCTTGGAAACTGACCACATATTCGGGTAAGATATGAGTGTTCATCCGCGAACTCCAAACAATGTATTTTCGAGGAGAAGCTAAATCATCTACGCCCGAATCAAATTCTTCACAACTCGGAATATATTGCTCGGAAGAAGGAAGAATAGTCTCCATTTTGCCCATGATTACTCGGCAAAGTAGCATGTGCATTAGGCCATCCTCATCAGCAGCAGCCAACGGCAAACTGAAGAAATTAAAAAACGGTTAATTAGTTAATACCGAAGCGGAAGCAATTACAATGAACCTTATTAAAACAAGGATCAGTTGGAAATCACGAGGAAATCTAACATATCTTCACAATTCAAATTCTTTTTTCGCCTACTAAGTTACGGATATTGTCCTCCTTTACTCTAGAAATTGCAAATTCGCACCCTAAATCTTCTTTGTGAGAGTAGAGAGAAAATGATATATTAATTCTAGCAAAAGAATTCTGCATTTATGTAAGAAAGAAGGCATATAACTAACTCATATTTCACTTAGACCCCTAAACTTCATTATATCTCTATGCAACGAATTCAAGAAAAGCAGATTTTCATCCTCATTTAGCCAAAAACAAATTCATAGCCAGCAACAATATAACATTCATATTTATTCAAGAAGTATAATGTTACCTTTCAACTGGATGTTCATTCAACAGGAGAGAGATAGACTCCATTCCCATAACTCCCATTGCTGGTAGGAAGGTAGAAACCATGAGAGAGAATCGAATGAATCTCTCTCCTCGAACCTCCAAACCAAGCATACTTCACGTTAGCATCGCCATTACACTTCATCTTAACCGCCTTCGTATATACACGAAAACACTCAAGCTTTGCTCTACTCATCAATCCATTAAAGTCGACACGATTAATCCCCTCGATTTTCGCTGCAAATCCTCTCGAACCGAAGCTAGAAACCAACTTTTGCTCGATTATCCCATGAATCAATTCTCCGCCGCCAATTCCGACCAAGCCGTTGTCGGAAACTCGTTTCCGCTGCTCGCTTTCTCCGCCGGAAACGCCGCTCTCGCAATCGAAAGGGCAATAATCGCCATCACATTGATCATCAATGACGTCAGCACCATGATTGGAAGTTTCTAGAAGATCTTCGAATAGTGTTAACTTTTTTGTCTTCTTTTCAGCTGAAGGCTTCGGTTGTTCGGAAGCGCAGGCATGATTTGATCCCGACTTGCAAGAAAACAATTTCTCGTAGTATTTTTCGCTGCACATCTTTCCGGATTCCTTGTGCAGAAAGTTAACTTGATCCGCACTCAAACTCGATGAAGGAAGGAAACGAGGTTGTCCTAATAGATTTGAATAGGTCTAATTTTCAATTTTAAAAAATAAGTCAGCAAAGTATTAAATTTTGCAATTAGGCCCACAGCTATAGATTTTGAAAACGATACACTAAAAATATCTATCTGCAAAGAATGAAGCAATTTCTGATCAAGAGAAAAAGAAAAGAATGGATTCCCACTAACCACTAAAAGCAAAACTATATCTAATTAGAATCAAATACCTATCAGGAGAGAGAATTCAAGAACTGAAGAACCAAGAATGAATAACTCTTTGCATGACTAAAACAGAGCAATAAAGGTCGAAAGTCAGAAGCCCATTTCGCAAGAACCAAACTTTATCACAAATCAACTCACAATTGACCAACCCAGCTTGGAAAAACTGAGAAAACTAAGCCTATATATATAAAAAGAAAGAAACTCGGTGAAAGTTTTCTTGGAGAAGAGGAATAGATTTCAGCGGAACTGCTTTTAGAGAGAGATGAAGTGGGAAAAGACTATGAAAAACGAAAAACACCGCCTATGGTTTAGTTTAGTGGGATAAATTATTGTATTTGGGCAGTCAGTTTTGATGAGCCAGTGGTTTTTATAGTTGGTCGGTCTGGGTTATCTTAAGGGGTTGGGTTTTTTCAAAGGAAGAGAGAGGCTCGTGGTTGGCGCTAGTGGCGGTTGACGAAATGGCGGTTTTGCCCTTTGACATATTCTATTGGTATTGGGTTAGTAAGTAGTGGGCAATCCGACCACGCACGTGGAATCTCGAAAGTCGGTTTGGAAGGGATGAGTTCGGTTAACGTACGTATAGTCACGCACTTTGTATTTCAGGTGCAATTACGTCATTTGCAAGTAATGCCATTGGGTATGTGGCTTAGGATCCAAGTATTTGATCAAATTTTGTAACTTATTCAAGTGAATTTCATGGATTTGAATATGATTTTATAATCGTATTTTATTAGCTTCGCCTTGTTCCTATGGTTTTAAAACGTTTGAAATTTCGAATTCTCTTATAGTTATGTTAGCTATAAGTAGTGTAGATTCAGAACTTTGAATGCCGGCAATTTCGGAAAAGGAAGAAATGCACAATTTCATAGGAGGGTGAATAAAAATAATAATTAAAATATGTATATATAGACTCGGTGTTCTGACACGATTTTGAAAGGATGCACCCCACTCGAAATGCATCTGATACTTGGCTATAAGTATCATAATGTTTGATCTCAGAGTCGGATCTATGATTTTGATGAACGCGCAAATATTTAAATTTTGAGGTGCAAATTTGAAATATATGTAGAATAATAAATTTTAAATAATAGAAAGAAAATGCATAATTAAGCACACAAATTT
The DNA here is from genome assembly GCA_028984105.1 of Lavandula angustifolia. Taxonomy (NCBI): domain Eukaryota; kingdom Viridiplantae; phylum Streptophyta; class Magnoliopsida; order Lamiales; family Lamiaceae; genus Lavandula; species Lavandula angustifolia. The sequence goes on along the minus strand of CM054816.1, from coordinate 17,073,155 downwards.
CTATTGAAATTGAGAAAATAAAAAAGTATATAAGACATATTTTATTTCAAATTCACTTTTATGTAAATGAGATAAATGTTCGATAGCATGCAGTTAGTGGCTAGAAGTTACATTTTCGAATTTTAGTAAGATCGTTAATTATGAATCCATATATGATTAATCGCGTACTCCATATATTAAATATGTAGATTATTACAAAAGAATGGAGTTCACCACACCGATTACCCTTCTCCATAGTCACAAAGAAAATATATAGTAGAATTATTACTTATTAGTACTAATTTTGGATCGCAATGGATGAAATTGGATGTCAACTCTTCGATTTTAAAATATTCAAAAGCAGCAAAACATGCAAAATGTGAGATTACCAATTAAAGAAAGAGTATGGTGTGAAAATTGCGCGTCTGGATATGTACGTATAAAGGTGTTCAGATTTTCTACAACTCTCCAATTAATTAAATATGCTAATAAAAGGCTACGCCTTGCACGATTGCCAAACTTTGGGCCAAACAAAAGAATAATAGGAAAATAATAATAAATTAGGAAGATACTGAAACACTATAGGCAACTACGTATTTAAATATAGTCTAATTTAGAAAACAATAATAATGAATTGAATTTATTTAGGCATGTTTAATTACTTCTGTGTAATACCATATCGTGTAAATTTTGTATTTATACTACCATTGGTTATTATTATTTAGAAAAAACTAGGACAAATTATATTTTTATGAGATCATATTACTTTTATATGATTACACATGTAAATAGTTCTAGATACGACAATTCATTTACAAAATCATTATCTTAATGGGCCTGGAGTATATTAAAGGGAGATTTGCATATATATTATTACCCTTATATATAAGGGGATATATGGTTACTGTTACCGCAAACAGTAAATGCTATTGTTCCTGGTAACAGTATCTTCAAATATTCTAGCCTATTCCACTCATGCCTCAATTCTTCCAAATGAACAGCAATAGTGGCTTTTATCTTCTGGATCATAATAATCCCAATCTAAACGCTCCACTGTCACATTTCTCTCTTTCTCTCTCTACCTTCCATCCTCTGCAATTGCGGTAGGGGACCACTCTCTCTCCACTCCCTTCCTTTCTGCCGAACAACAGCCACACGTCATCGTCACTGTCCGCGATGAATCCGATCAGCCGCATTCCGAATCTCTACCCGAAAGGTAATTTACGGTTTCTTGCAGGCTGTAATCAGTATGAAAACTACAAGATAAATTTGGTATTTCTTGCACCATTAGAATTGTGTAGCTGCCATACTATCCATCTTCCATCGCAATCTTAAAATCCTCGGTCGATCTCGCATGATTCCGTTTATAAAAAGTTGTCGAATCCGCTGGGCAATTGCTACAAGAGCCGTTGCTTGCAACCAAAGCAATCCAGCGATCAAGTTCCCGGCCCACAAATCACTATCGCCCTACCTCCAATCGGAATGGAGGCCGATCCTCTCTGGCTGGTTATGCAGTGCAGTTTCGGTTTATTCGCTTTCCAAACTCGTTCCTCTGTTAGCTACACATAATTGATTTAGGGTTCTCACATTCGTCCTGCCTGTCTGAGTTTTCGCATAACAGTTGGGGTTTTTATCCGCTATTGATTGAGGGGAAAGAGGTTACCCAAACAAGGAATTCAAAATGAGGCCAATTTTGATGAAGGGCCACTGACGTTTCTCAAGTACAATCGGGACGGAGATCTGCTCTTCTCCTGCGCTAAGGACCACAACCCCACTGTCTGGTTCGCTAACAATGGAGAACGCCTCGGAACTTACCATGGACACAACGGCGCCGTTTGGACATGCGATATCTCACGTATTCCCTTTTTTCTATTCCCTTCCCTCTTTTCTGGAGTTTGAGATGCATAGCCTTTATAATTCTAGGATTTAGGATGCTAAATTATGAATACATAACTTAGTTGATTTGAGTTTCTTACTATCCGTGAGAATGATGTGACTGAATTCTGTTTTGCTGGTTTTTGGTTTTAATGGTGAACTTATTTCGGGTTTGTTTTAGCTGTAAGTTTGTAGTCTTGATAGCAAATTAAGGCTTTTCAGTGATTTGGATTGGAAAAGAAGTAATTTTATGGTCAGTGCTGCCTTTTATCCTTGCCAAGTTAGTTACTTGTCTGTACGATAATCTTGGTGGAACGTTTATTAACTTAACGAAGGATGCTTCAAAAAAAATAATGCTTCTTCAACATCATATTGTTCTATGGCTTGAGTTGATGGATGGGTGAATTTGTTTCAGTGTTCAACTGACAATAGTACCAAGCTCTTTACAGTTATCAGTTATGGCATCACAGATGTTGATCATAAGTCCTCAACTCTCACTAATCGCTGCCTTGGCAAGTAATTGGTTTTTTACGTATTCAATTCATATAACTGAACTCCATTTGTTTATCAATTGTTCCAGTAAAATTGACGAACCAAAATTTTATGGCATCTTCTTTTAAGGTAATTCCAGCAATGGCTCTAGCTGTTGGATGCCTTGGGGAAAAGCTTCGTGCAATATCCAATGATGCAAATCTTAGTGCAGCATCTCTAGCAGCCTACTTAAATGAGGTATAGTAGATTTTCTCTTTCAGAGCATTTTTACTGTTGTTTCCTTGTTATTCTTATCCACATACATATCATATCCATTCATGTCTTGTACTTCACAAAATTTAAAGGAACTGTACTCTATTTTTTATATAGGGGTTCCATGTTTCTTTGGGTATGATGTTAGATTTACCCCGGATGACCGACGGATTTACAGTTTACACGTATGCGTTTTGTAGTTTGGAAGAAGATAATTGTACTTCTTTTGTAAGTGTCTGATTTGTTCTTGAACTTTTTTGATGCAGACATGACATGCTTTCGTTCCTCATAGGATTTATAACACCTAGATTCGTTTGAATTTTTTTAGTTGTTCTTAACAGTTAAGTCGTATGCTTAGGTATAAGTTTAAATTTCTTACTGGGGAAGCATGACATCTAAATGAAGCCAGTGATTTTTAGGGTTGCTGCTGAGCAACCTGTAGAATCCCCGCTACGTCGATCTCGAATTAGATTGAAACTGTACACGCGTGCTTTCAAAAAAGTCGTAGACCGCGTCGCCGCTGCCGGTACTCCACCAAGCGAAGCTTAGTTGCTACTGACAAGGTAATTCCAGTCACGTTAACTGAACAACGCTTCACGTCCACCTCTCATGAGTACGTCCTGTTCCTCTGCCACCTCAACTCCATCATAAGACCCACCCATGTTGCCGGATGTCGCGACGAATCCCACAAACATAAGGTATTTTTAGGGGTGGAAGGATGGGGCTTGTATATAAGGTATTTAACATCTCATTGAGTTTGATCCCCTGTGTAAAGAATTCTGTATCTCGTTTTGGATCTGTTGTCTGAAACTCGTACAGCTAAATATCTTATATACTAACAATTTCTTATTTTCAAATAGAATATGACTTGCAGGGCCGCTGCCTCCAAGAAAGCAATATTCCGAGCATGAAAGTTTTTGTTACTAGGGATTTTTCTTCAAGGTGTTTGTCTTTTATCCATTTTTACATCTGGGATAGAATCTCTTGGAGGATTTATCTTGGTTGTGGAAGAACCGCTTTAGGTTCAGCTTTTACATGATTATCATTATTCATTGCTACTCTTTAATTTTTCATTTATTAGATGGCTATTTTCATGGCCTTAATAATCTTACATATGGAGTGGACTTGGAACAGATCAGATTGATGGGCATACTGCAGACCAAGATATATTGTTAAAATTGTGTATAACTTATTTGGGCTGCATACAGGTCAAGTATTGTGCTCTTGAGGTTATATATCAGTGAACTTTTCTGATTTCCTTTTTGGTCTTTCCTAGAGAATTGCAGTAGCATATTGGGTTGCAGCAATGTTCGAGATTTGGCTTAGAAATGAGGAGAAAGTTGCTTCCAGATTATCTTTGCTTAAGAAATATAAATGGCAATGGTAAGTTCTTGTTTTGCTTCCTTCCAGCTTGTCTGTTATTATAGTACAATCTAGAACTGGAAATTAGATGAGCCCTATTCTTGTAAGAGGGGAAACAATATTTCTTGGTCTTTAGAACACAATGTTCTAAAAAGTACTCATAAGTTGATTTTCTTATGAATTTAGGGCAGTGGCATTCATGCTTACTACAGTGTATCTTCTGATGTTATATGGTTTGCAACTTCCTGATTGGGAATACCATATTCCCATCGGAGCATCTTCCGGATCTGAGGTACTCAAGGTAGGTTGCTAATTTTCACGAACTCGGAAAATCTAATGAATTGAATGCCTAGATTTTGTGGTATTTGACAGTTTTATTGGCTTTGAAGGTGAAATGTGGTGTGCGAGGTGACACGGGACCTGGCAAAATGAGCCCGGCCTGATGGGCCGGCCCAGGGTACCCGGGCCCGGGGTTGGGTTGGGCTTCGAAAATAGAAGCCCGAAATGAACCGGGCCTAAAAAAGCCCACCCGATGAAAAGCCTGGGCTTACCGGGCTCGGGCCTAAAAAAGCCCGGGGTTTCGGGCCTAAAAAAGCTCACCCGAAATTAATTGTTAATTATATTTTTTTTATTTGTTTTGTTTGTTTTTATTTGTTTTGATTTTTGAATGATTAATTTCTACCCAACTTATTTATTCTATCTTGTTGTAGGTCAAAAATCAAGACTAAAAAGAAAGAATTTTGGTAGAAAAAGAGGAATTCGAACGTCTCAAGTCTTTCATAGTTTGAGCTTTCGATCATAGACCAATCTATTAACTTGTTTTGTTAATTGTTATCAAATATCAACTCATCAAAAGACTCATATTTTGCACTTAAAGTTGTTTTTAATTTATTTTTGTTGGTTTTAACTTTCAACTTTCGAATTTCGATTATATTTAAAAAAAAAACTCGGGTGAAGCTCGCCCGCCCGCCCGAAAGCCCGGGGCTGGGTTGGGCTTAAGATTTCTGGGCCCAACTGATTTTCGGGCGGGCCTAGCCTGACCCGGTAAATAGCTAAAAGCTCGGTGGGCGGGCTTGGGCCGGCCCGGCCCGCTACTTTGCCACCCCTACCTGCATGTAATGCTGTTGGAATGATTGATCCTACAGTTTTGGGTATTCAACGCATGTACCGAAAGCCAATATATGCTCGAACAAAAGTAATTTCTATAGCTCAGAAACTTAAGAACTCACATTCTCTTGCCATGTACATTTAGACTCAATATGTTACTTCTCTTTGGCAGCAATGCAGTATCAATTCACCAGATTACGGTCCACTTCCTTCTGATGCTCCTTCATGGTGTCTAGCCCCCTTTGATCCAGAAGGAATTTTAAGGTTTCTTTGCCTCTTTGTTCATTATAGTTTTAGCTAATGATAAGGATAGTATATACAATCCTTTCATAGGCAGCAAGATCTAACTTCTTTAGACCATTTTCCTTGCTTTTAGTTTATTCCACTAATCATATTCTGTATCATTTTGTAGCACAGTAATGGCAATCGTTACATGCTTACTAGGTTTGCCGTTTGGGCATGTAATCGTCCACTTCAAGGTAGATTTGTTATTTGGCATGATTTTTGTCCTCATATTTGAGTCCTTGAATGTTTTCATCTGTCTTGATCTTACCCAGAATCACAACAGTAGACTTTCTCTGTGGTCGTACGCATCAATGGGTCTGACACTAGTGGGACTTCTCTGTCATATCTTAGGTATGATTCTTCGCATCATTGCTATCATATAAAGGCATATCAGATAAACAAGGTAGACAACTATGTTTTAGTTTACACTATTGATCATATTTTTTATGAATTAAGCTTATACTATTTATATAATTATTTATTATTAAAATAAACATATAATTGTTAACATAAACATATAATGAACTATATATATAATTATCTATCATTTAATAATTATAAACATATAATGAACTATTTATATAATTATTTATTATTTATTTTCATTTAATAGTGCGCTCCCTCATACTATATTTAAATAATTATAAAAATTATATTTGGAAGAAGTGTCCTCTATTTGTAATGAAAATGTAGTACAATTATTATGTTAAATATTTCTATTTGTTTCAATTGATCTATTGATTCATTATCCGATGTCATTAATTTGTTTTGTTATTCTTCTATTTTGCTTATGCGAGCATTGTCCTCTATTAATGTTTATAATTTTTTTTGTGCTAATTTATCCGATCTCTCTTATTTGTGGGGCTCGTATAGAGAAGAGGTCTAATAGTAGTTTATTTGTTCGTTCTAAGTTCTGTGAAATAAAAAGGGAAAAACGAATCTACTCTTTTCCAAATAGTTTGTGAATTGTTGCTTCTGAGAGATTCTTTTTTTTTTTCCATTTAGCAGTATCTATTATTTTAAGAAAGAAACTTGTCTTCTAAAATTATAGAATTGGAGCAAATATATTGTTTCTCAATTTTATCTTCCACATCGTTGTTTATATTATTCTTCGCAAAATATATATATATACCCTAGAAAAGGTATATTATTGTTCATACGAAACATTACTAAGGAAGCAAAATGGTGATTTTTAAATCAAAATTTGTCAATAATATTTTTAGATTAAAAATTTGAAATTTGTTATTTAATTAATGTTTATTTGGTCGGGCGGTAAGAAATTTCTAGTATATATATATATATATATATATATATAGTCTACTTATATAGTCAAAGTAGACTATAGCACCCCATAGTTAATATAGATTTCTACCCCCTATTTTTGTTTCTTTTTTTATTTTTTATTTTCTGACCATTTAAAAATTATTTTATAGATTTTTTTAAATAATTTTAATTAAAATACATCATGTTCAATGATTAAAATTTTAGTGTTGATATTAAGTATTTGATTCACTATTTCAGCTAAAACTGTTAATAATATTTTTACTTTAATTATTATTATTATTACGATTATAATAAATATTTTATTAATAAAAAATATTAAAATTATAATGCTAATTACGATTAATATGTCAAATTTTAATTTAGAAGAAAATAATAACTTTAATAATAGTGTGGTAGCAATTCTATTAATACTAAATTGTTCATAATTATCAGAGAAAAAAAGGAAACTAAGGGTTTGTAAATAAGTTCGTGTGATTTCTATATCACGAAAGTAGGTATAGCATTTATACGAACACGTCTTATTCAAATTGAGATATTGTTTGGAGTGCATGTCGTAGGACAGTTGAAGAACATAATCAATAGGTTAATTGAATTTCTAGCCCAACATCCCTAGTTCATTCTCATTCGCATTTATCTCATTTCAGTTCCAGTTTGGTTTTACTTGATATGCTATTGGAATAGTTTTAAGTAGAAAACTCATAGTTTTAAGTAGAAAACTCATTGTTACTTGATATACTATTGGTTAATTGAATACGGCCTTGGTTTTCCATGATTTATTACTACAATAGACTACTTCGTACACTTGCTAATAAATTCGTATCAGCCAGCCAATCGGATGGCGTCAAGTGGTGCCCTCTCATTGGTTAGCTATATTTCTTTTCCCAATGGATAAAATAAGGTATATATTTTACATACTTTGATATTAAAAAAAATTAAAAAATACACCAAAATTCGAGTTTTTTTTTCTATATAAATAGAGACCAATTTTGTCATAGTTTTTTGCACACTTAAATCATACCATTTTCTCTCTTTTCGTTCTCATTCTAGAGATTTTCTTCTCTTCTACCATATAATTCCCAAAACTTCCCTTACTCCCAATGCTATTGAAGAATTTCCGAACTCCTCAAAATTAACACAATATTTTGGTATGAATTCTCAGCTTCCATCTAATTTTATCCAATCTCACTATCACCAAACCTCTAATAACACTCCTCCTAGCTCCTTTGAAAATATCCAAAATCTTGCAACAATCCACAGAGTTGGAATGTGCAAGAAGATATTACACTAATTAATGTATGATTGGCATTGTATTAGCAAAGATCCAATAGTTGACACCAACCAAAATGCTAATACATTTTGGGAAAAAAATTCAAAAATATTATGAACAAGCTTGAGTTGAAAACCAAATAGGCGAGGTCAGTCGAGTCACTTAGACAACATTATAAACGCTTAAATACAAATATTATGAATTGGATTGTAAGCGTACAAGCGTAGAAGAAGCGGAATGTTCCCATATGATATTTAAAAAGAAGCTGGAATTATCTACTGTAAAGCCAAGTTTACTCACCATGAGGTCTTCTGTTCAGAAATGCACTACATCCATGCGGGTATTGGCGTACGACACAACAACCGACTTGCATGACGAATACTTACGAATGAGCGGCCAACTCATAAGGAAATGCTCATCAAATGGTCGGGCACCTAAGGCCAGTTATGTTGTAAATGGTCATGTGAACAATATGGGATATTATCTTACAAATCATATATATTCTGAACAGACAACATTTATCAAATCTTTTAGAGCTCTTCTCATTTGTAAGGAAAAATTGTTTGCTCTACATTAAGAGGCTGATCGCAAAGACGTTGAACAAACATTTGGCGTTTTACAAGTTTGTTTTGCTTTTATCAAACATCCGTATCTTATTTGGGATCGTGATCTTATGGGAAAAAACACTGAGAGCATGCATCATTATACACATATGATAGTGGAAGATGAAAGAAGCTCCTACCTAAATTATCAAGATCCCAATGAATTTATGCAAGATAGTGGTAGTTAAAGTAATCGACAAAGTGGAGTTGGAGAAGCAAAGTAATTTCTACATAGAGGATTGCAAGCATAAATAATTATATGAGAAATAAGGCACAAGTTCGGAATAGAGAAGAGCACAAGGCTCTTCAAGACGACTTGATCGAGCAGATATGACAAAAATTCAGCAATGATAACTGAATTTTTTCTATTTCGACATTTGTAATTTAAGTTCTTTGTTGATTTAATTTCGCATTCAATTGTTGTTGTGTGTTTCATTAATATTAATTTGTACTATGATTTTTATATTTTTTTCTATACTCTTTGTTATTTTAATTATTATTATTATTAAAAATAATAATATAAAATAATTAAAATATTGTTGTAAATATATTTTATATATACTTACTATATATTGTGATGACCATATAAACACTAAAAGCCCATGAACCCATCTTGTACTCTATAAATAGAGGTTTCCACCCTCATAATAATACACATCTATTTCTCATTCTCTCTATTATTCTCTTGTTCTATTTAGTTTATAACACATTATCAGCACGAAAAATCTCTCCTCACAAAAGGATTCCGTCGAGTTGCTACCGATGCCTCCATGTGACTATTAGATCTAAATCTAAAACAAAGGTATCGTACCCTTTCCCAATTTTTTTAAATTAGATACTCAATATCAAAACTTATTTGCAATCATTATGATTTTTTTTTTATTAAAAAAAGTAAGTAGTGGCATGATGAAGTTATTTTTTGTGAGTGCGACAACATAAGCACTTCGATCCGGATACGACAAGATATCTATTATGGTCCGTTTTTATTAAGTGATTTATTCGATCTTATAATTGTAATAGTTGTTGCCCCAGAAGTGACACAATACATGAATATTCTAGAAGAATATCACATGTCCTTGAAGAACATGTCTAATGACTTGATTTCTTTTGAAGAAATGATATGAGATCCCGTAGATCTCATAATCTATAAAAGAAAGTATGTTATATTTATATTATTGAAGAATATTATATGCTCTTGAAGAGCAATTCCGAAAAATATTTTCAACTTGATTTATTGCTCCAGAAGTAGCACAAATAATATTCCTGAAGAATATTACATGCTCTTGAAGAGCTTTTACTTTATGTTTTTATTTATTTATTTATTTGTTTGTTTGTTTGTTTGTTTATCTAATGTTAAATAACAATTGTTGCTCCTGAAGTAGCACAATTCATATTCATGAAGAAGATTAATGCTCTTGAAGAGCAATTCAAAACCACATTTTTAACTTAAATTGTTGCAAGTAGCACAATCAATGTTGAAATAAATTACATGATCTTGAAGAGCATTTACAATCAATATTTCTATGTACGTTGTTATTTATTTGTTTGTTTATTTAATGCTTTAATCCAAATTGTTCTTTCGTAAGAAGACAATTCATATTCCTCAGAGAATCACATGCTCTTAACGAGCAATTTGTTGAAATAATTTAATTGTTGCTCCAGAAGTAGCACAATTTAATATTCTTGAAGAATATTTCACACTCTTGAAGAGTTATTAATATTATCTATGTATTTATTATATACCTCATTTTTTTTCTCCTGCATACTGTATAATATTTATATCTACGTATACATACAATCTTAATTTGGTGCTCCTGAAGCAGCACACAATTATATTCCTTGAGATTATTATGTACTTTTGATAAACAATTCAGATAATATGTCTTATTGTTGGGCGAATCTTGGTTCTTGAATTGTTATTTTTGTTGCTCCCGAAGTAGCACAATTGATATCTCAGAGAGCACTATATGTTCCTACAGAGTCATTGGGTTTCTAAAAAATATTAGCCTTTTGCCTGAAGTAGTTTAATATATACTAAAATTGTTGCTCCTGAAGTAACACAATTTGTAGTCCTGAAGAATACTAGATGTTATTGAAGAAATTCAAGCTCTTGATTTTGGCAAATGCTATATGTTCATAATTCTAATTGTTGCTCTTGAAGTAGCACAATTAACTCTACATGTTTTTGAAGAACAATTCAATTTATCATTTTGGAATCATGTAACACAAGGTTGTACTCAAATTTGTTGCTCCTAAAGTAGCATAATTAATTGAAGAATATTACATGTTCCTGAAGAACAATCATACTTTATGGGGTATTCCAATTTAATTCATGCCCTAATATATAATTGGTAGCAGAGTTCCTATATGGTTGATAAATAGATTCATAATATTCCATTACGGTTTAATATATTTTCAAGTAATTATGTGTGATCTAGAAGATCTCACAATCACATTTTACTGATTTTATATTTCTTGAATAACATTAAATTGTTGTTCTGAAAGTAGCACAATTAAATTCCTGAAGAATGGTTATATTGTGATAGTAACATTACTAACACATATTTGTGATAGGGAGGACAATCAATTATATCTTTAAGCAATCCTACTGGGATGCTTCATTTCTATTGTCTCTCTCATGCCCTCTTATTGACAGATGAACATCGATATCTAGAGTGCATCAATGTCAACAAGACATAAATAATGTTTTTCATTCGGGAATAACATATATCACACAAAATACGAGTTGCTCTATAAGAACATTTAATATTCTTCTAGAATATAAATGATGCTACTTCAGGAGCAAAAGTTTAATAGTATATAAATGTATTGCGAGATTTTCAAATCCAGTGCATAGAAATGATTAACAGCTCCAGAAGAGCATGTGTCATTCTATCTAACGATACGAAATCAACTATTGAGTTTGCCCTTTTCTCTAGTAAGTCTAGAAGGAACTTACTAAGTTTTAAGGATATCCGCAGCAATGGATATCATACTGAAATAATATGCAAATGTAGTGATTCTTTTGTATTTACCCATAAGCTAACAAAAGAAAAGTTATCACACTAGCACCTTGAATGTATTACAGATTCATAAAAACAAGTGAGACAAAACATGTTATGAACCGGAAGTTCAAAAGAGCTTTATGCTTTGACATGATAAGTTTGGACATCTGCAAGCAACTATGATGCGCAATATAATTGAAATTTATATGGGCGTTGCAGAGAGATCTTGAAGAATCTCTTAATTTCCATGAATGCTCGATTTCTATAAGAAATGTAGCACTTGGTAAAACTACAATTTCAAAAATAAAGAGCTTAATTCCATCAAGAAAATTTACCTTGATAAAGCGAGTAAGTTTATGAAACTCCAAGTTCCTCATGAAGAGGATTTAATATTATTTGACTTTGGGATTGAGATTAAAAAATTAGTTGCTCATGGCCATACTCAAAATGGTTTTTGTTCGTACAAATACGAGTCTCACAAGAAGATTGTTATTATGATGAAATAATGTTCCCAACATTAGGAGGAACATATGTCACATTTGGATTTCTGAAGTAATAAATGTGAAACTACATCCAACAAAAAGCACAAGAACAAACTAGTCATATTTGGATTCCAAAAGTAACCAATGTGAACAAGAAGTCGAAAGATTCATTTGCAAAATATTGTGAATCAACTTCTTGATGTTTTAGTATGTATATAGAAGAAGTGATATGTTGGGTGATGATTCAATCCTCATCATGACCATACTTGTGGGAAATGACTCTTATCTTCCATACTAAATCATGCTCAGTAGCCTCGTGCTCTGAACTGTTGAGAAGATTTGAAGATCCCAAAACCCTATCTGATTGGTGAACTATTCCTTTGTATTTGTCTCTGAGGTTTCAGACTCAGTAGACACTCTGCTCTGGTCAAGGCGCTCAGTAGCTTATTTGCCTCAAAGCACCAGATGTAAGACTCGGTGATCTTGGACTCGGCAGGAGCAAGATATCCGAAAGACTCGGTGATATTGGACTCAGCGGGAGCGGTATATACCGAAAGACTCGGTGATATTGGACTCGGCGGGAGCAAGATATCGAGAGAGTCGATTGACGAACTCGAACTCGCAGGAGTAGTTCATCGAACTCGTGAGCTGATCCTCGGTAGATTTATCTCGGCGATCTATCTATCGAATACAAGGTCGACTCAGCAACGGCGGATAGTCTTCGGGGCTCGCGAATCTTTTGAAAGAGAATCGGCATTGTCATGTACGAGGAAGAGAGAAGTCGGCTTCGATGCGTCTCGAAGTTTGTCTTTGTCTCAACCACTTCATTCACCTCAACGAATGACAAACATACACGTGTCTTCTCACTGCTAAAGCTGCAGTCAACCTTTTACCTAAAAAGGTGGGAAAGTACACTCGTTACCTACACCAAAAGAGCCGTTTGCTACCAAAAAGAGAGAGAGAGAAGAAGATCGTCTCCAACGGATCTATTTCAATCTCTCGCTCTATAAATAGAGGGATCATTCAAGATTTAGAAGAGAATGCGCGCCTAGAACACGAGAAAGCATTCAAACGAGCGAAATTAACGACTAAGTCCTCCGCAAGAAACAACCGAGTTATCTCCGGCGAAAGACTACATCCAATTCAAAAGGAACCAAGTCGAACCGACATAAGCTTCTAGCATCCAAGCGATTGACACGAACCTATAGCTAAATCCTCACCGTTCGTCGCTCTAGATAGCTACATTCTCGTTCCTTATCCCTCTAACCCTAAGCTCACTTGTTATATCCATAGCTTAGACGAAGGAGTTCACATTTGAACCCAATCCTTATTGTATAAGGACTCCTTCACTGTTGGAGAAGTTTGTCAAACACTTTAAGTTTGATAGTGTTGTAACCGAGACTTGGATCGCATAAAAACCAAGACGCGGCTTTGCCAATGTGCAAGCCGACCGAGACTAACTCGGGATAATAAATAGCCTCCCGATCATTCGGGACAGGTGGACGTAGGATTTGAGCGATATCCGAACCACTTTAAAAATCCTGTGTCTCTTCTTGCTTTCTTAACGTTGCATTGATTTTACTATTCATACTTGAACATCATATTTAAATCAATCAACTGTCTCAAAGATATCGAACTTTTAAATCTACTGAACTGAGACTTAAAACGTTTTCTCACAAAAATTGATTTGGGCCTACACAATTCCGCACACTGAACTCTCACTGAACGATGCTGAATTCTGACCTAGTCAGTTAGCGAGATCTCGGCCGAGTCGCACTCTTTTAGCCTTTTACTCGATTCGTAACAGTTGTGCAGTCTGCCGAACTGCTTTCGCATGCACACCATCCTGAATAGGACTGTTCAAGTTCGAAATTGAGAAATCGAATCAGGTGTATTCACCCCCCTCTACACCTGACCGTACACTCGGGACCAACAATTGGTATCAGAGCAGGAGTTCTTTGACTCTTGTTATCTTTGAGACTGGTCTATTCGAACGGATCCGAGGGAAAACATTTTCACTGCATATCACTCTACATTCATATCTATATTCTTCATGGCTGATATGTCAGGTATAAGGATGGTACCCATGTTCTCGGTGGAGAATTATGGAGTATGGCGAGTCAGAATGGAAGCACATCTGACATCCCTCCATGACAGTATGACTGAAGTGCTTGAAGATGGACCTATCGTTCCTATGATTGATAGTGTCGTGACTCAGGACCAAGCTCAAGGAGGAGGAATGGTGATCGGGAAGAAGATTCCCAAAGACAGAAGTCTCTTCACTCCTGAGGAGAAGAAGCTTCACAACTTAGACCGTGTTGCCAGAAACGCCATACTGACCACTCTTAGTGATTCTTATCTTGGCAGGGTTCAGGAATGCAAGATTGCTAAAGAACTCTGGGATGCTCTTGCGCTACTGAGTCGAGGGACTCAGAAGATTAAAGCCAACAAATTAGCACTGGAACTCCAAAAGCTGGAAAGCTTGTCTCTCATGCCTGGTGACAAAATCGAAGATCTGAACGTCAGATTTACCAATCTAATGAACTCTATCAATGGGTCGGGAAAGACATTCGAAGAACCGAGAGATGAATCAAGATTACGAGGGCACCGCTGGACGGACACCTGGACACCTTTTGCCACTCTATTGCGACATTCCGACTTAGATGTTGTGTCTCCCGACCATATCTTTTCGTAATTACAGGCAGGAGTTTGAGTTCGACGGACCTCAAAGAAAGCAGAGTCGAAGCCGACACAAAAATCGACCATGCTTTCAAAGCATCGGTCAAGACAAAGATCTCCAAAGAACGAGCAAAACGACGAGTAAGACTGAACCTTCACTCAATGATCTACAAGAAGGAAGTCTCGCTCAGAAGTATGCGCTGCTCGCTGTAAAGTATCAGAAGGAGAAGGAGCGACGCAGAAAAGTGACTAAAGCCTACCGGGAAACGAAAGGTAAGTCAAATTATATGTCGAAACACACTCCTGACTTACAATCTTCTGAATGCAGAAAGAAAGATGACTCAGAACCATCAAAGAATAGCGAAAGCAAAGAAGAAAGAGTCATCGCTTGTTACAACTGCAAGAAGCCGGGACATTATCAGTATGATTGTCCTGAGCTCAGTAGTGCTGAACGCGCAGCAACGCAAAGCAAGGAGAGAGAAATTCGCCCGAAGAGACAATCCTACATAGCTGGCGAAATCTCAGACGACTCAGAAGAGATCTACTCCTTTATGGATTCATCTGACGATGAAGCGACTTTCATGGCCTTAGAGCATGAAGCGGATGAATCAGTGAAAAGTGCATGATGGCAAAGCGAAGAGGATGAGGTAAATTCTCATGAACCACTTAACTTCTCTTCACACCGCACACACGACACTATTTCATGTGCGAGATGAGAATTTGGACGTCGCAACCGCATACGAAGAACTCGCTCGACGAACAAATTCGGATGAGTCTACGGCTCAAGAAGACTCTTCGGGGAGTTGGATACCCCGAAAGTAGAAAATCGAGACTTTCTCGGGAGAGTCGGTACTCGAGGCCGAAGGACTTGTGTTGAGACTCGTGGGAGGAAATAAACTCTCCGATGGCCAAGTCTCGGCATCAAGAAGATCGGATTTCGGTTTTGACCAATGACTTGACTCGAAAGATATCGAACTAAGTCTCGTCGAAGCAAGAAATGTCGGGACTTCGAACCGAGCACGACACACTCGAAGAAGAGTGATGATGTCCGGAGGAGCTTGATGACCGAGAGGTGCATGGGTGCTTGAAAAGAAATTAGAGGCTATGCTAGCATGCAATAAGTCAAAACACCGCAAGGAAGGACTTGGATTCAGCCGGGGAGCTTCCACATCCGCCCCAAGACACTCGAAGTACGGCTTGCGATAGATTTGTTCGAGGGGAGACTATGAACGCAAATATACTGAACCCCCTAGCAAAGAACAAACGAGAAGATGAAAGCACCTCATCCCACACGTCGGCATTCCGACAAGAAGATCGGTGCCAAGAAACCCCAAAGACAGTCAAGGGGGAACCAAAGAAATTAAAATTGGCGGATCAAGTATGGACCTCCAAAGCCGACACATCCAAATCGGTATGGGTCATACTATTATGAACCTATAGTCGAAGAGGCTCCAAATGTCGAAGAAAAGGAAAGCCACACGAGAAGGCTAAGGTCGGCAATCCACCAACTCGGAAGATCGGGACTCCCGAAGCTCGAAGCCTCGAAGTCACCTTTGACCATCCGGTGGGTCGAATATGTTGACTCTAGTGGAAAGAAAATATCCGAAACCACCGGGGTTGTTAGACAGATTTGGGTTATGAAAACTAACATCTAAGGACCCAAAATCAAAAATAAAGGGTACTCGAATATTATTTTGTTTTGCGGGTGCGTAAAGACCCATGGTATGTGGACGGCGGATGCTCAAGACACATGACATACCAAAGGAGTCTGGCGAAGAATTATATCACCGAAGAAGGACCCCGGAGTGAGTTTGGAGATAATGCCAAAGGCTACACGAGAGGATATGGGACACTCGGTATAGGAACCGCCAAAGTTCCAAGAGTATCATATGTTGAAGGACTTCAAGCATAATCTTCTCTCTCGTTAGTCAATTTTGTGATAACTCAAATAGAGTGATTTTTGACGCCGGTTTTACGTGATGTTATTGATAAATCCACGGGGAAAACAGTGTTATCGTGTTCGCGCGAAAGAACATATATGTGGTGGATCGGAACTCATCTGAACTCGAAGCTTGCTTATTGGCGAAGAATGACAACCGCACGGGGTGGCTATGGCACGTAAGACTCAGCCATCTCAACTTTAAGACGCTCAACAAGCTTGCAAGAAACACTCTAGCAAGGGGACCGCCGAATGAAGTATTCAAGCAAAGACACTCGGTGTGAAGCATGTCTCGAAGGGAAAGCAAACAAGGAATCAAAATCCTCCAGTTCCATCGCCTTCCACGGATGGAATCCTTCAGCTGCTACATATGGATTTGTTCGGTCCAGTCTCCCCAATGACGATCAGAGGCAGAAAATATGCATTAGTGGTCATAGATGACTACTCGCGCTACACATGGGTCATATTCATTGCCAACAAGTCCGACGTCAAACAGAGTTACCAACGCTTCGAAAAAGCTCGGTGTCGAAAAGAACACCAAGATCGAAAAAATACGTTCGAACGGAGGAACCGAGTTCCTTAATTCCATGGTAAAGGAGTTTTGCAAAGCGAAGGAATAGAGCATGAGACTTCAGCGCACGTACACCTCGGCGGAATGGAGTTGCTTTGAACGAAAGAACGTAACTCTAAAAGAGGCGGCTAGGACTCTACTCGCAGACTCGGGACTCCCAACCAAATTCAGGCGAAGCTACCGATGCGCATGTTATACTCGAATAGATCTCTACCGACAAAGCAAGATAAGAGAACACCATATGAACTATGGAACGACAGGAAGCCTTCTCTATCTTATTTCCATATTTTTGGTTTTTCATGCTTTATCCACAATAATGGGAAAGATCAGCGAAGACTTTTGATAGCAAGTCGATCGGGGAGTATTCTTAGGATATTCTCGGGTCGAGCAAAGCTTTCGAGTATTCAACTATCGGACTCTTTGCGTAGAGGAAAGCCCCTCATGTTGTCTTTAACGAGTTTGCTATCGAAGACAGGAGCAATAACTCAAATTCTCGAATCGAGGACATCGAAGCGACTACGGGATCTAAGCTTAAAAGACAAATCGAAAAGATCTAGCTATGTTGGGATGATGATTCGACGAAGAAACCGAAGACAAATCTCTCGAATCTCAACCAGGAGCAAGTAGGCGAGCGGATTGATTCTCCCGAATAGAATCAATCCCCGGGTAACTCAGGTCGATGAGGAAACCGTAGAGGTAACTGAGACCAACACTACTGAGAATAACAACTCAGGGGGAACGTCTAATAATATTCCTGAGCTGAATGCCCCTGAACCTGGTGACTCAGTAGATCATACTCTTGTTACTGAATTATTTCAATCTCAGAATAGTACAACTGAAATGCCTAACTCACCTACTATCTGTGTTGAACAAATTTCAGATGAAGAGTTAAAATATCGTAGATCGTGGCTAGATGCTCACACTGCTGATCTTATAATTGGAGATCCTTCAAGACATGTCAAGACAAGATCCAGTTACATCAAGGAGAAAGCGCATTATTTTCCTGCTTCTTGTCTACTGAAGAGCCTCAGAATATTGAGGATGCACTTAAAGATGCTGACTGGATCATTGCTATGCAGGAAGAGCTAAATCAATTCACAAGAAACGAAGTATGGGAGCTTGTAGACAGACCCCAGCATCAACATGTCATAGGAACCAAATGGGTCTTCAAAAACAAGCGAGATGAAAACAACGTTATAGTAAGGAACAAAGCAAGACTCGTGGCTAAAGGCTACTGTCAAGCCGAAGGGATAGATTTCGATGAGACATTCGCTCCAGTTGCAAGATTGGAGGCAATTAGACTATTCCTAGCCTACGCAACACATCAAAGATTCAGAGTTTATCAAATGGATGTGAAGTCTGCGTTCCTGAATGGCGTGCTTTGAAAGAAGAAGTCTATGTGGAACAACCGCCCGGCTTTCAGCGGGGACATCAAGTATATGGACTCGTAAAGGCTCAGTACGGGTTAAAACAAGCACCCGGGGCTTGGTACGATACCCTGTCCGAGTTTCTTCTTCGTAAAGGTTTTTAGAAAGGCACAGAGGACCGCACTCTATTCAAAGATTCGACCGGAAGAAGACTTATTACTTGTGCAGATCTACGTGGATGACATTATCTTCGGTTCGAAGAATGTCATCATGTGTCGGCAATTTGAAAAGATGATGAAGGATAAGTTCGAGATGTCAATGATGGGTGAAATGAACTACTTCCTTGGTTTTCAAGTCAAGCAATCTGAGAAGGGAACATTCATCAATCAAGGCAAATACACTCGAGACCTCATCAAAAGATTCGGCCGCACATCCTAAGCAAACCTATCAAGATCCCGATGAACATGAATATGAAGATAGATCTTGATAAAGAGGGAGTATCGAGAGACCAAACCGAATACCGTGCTATAATTGGTTCTTTATTATATCTAACGACTACTCGTCCCGACATAACTTATGCTTGTAGGTGTGCGTGCTCCGATTTCGGGCGAATCCCAAGCGAGTCATATGGACTCAAAGAAAGAAGATTCTCCGCTATCTACGAGGAACACCCGACATGGGTTTATGGTATCCAACTGATGATAATATTGAACTAACTGGTTATTCCGATGCCGACTATGCAGGATGTAGAATCGACCGAAAATCAACTTCGGGAACATGTCGGTTCCTTGGCGAAGCAAGCGATCTCATGGTTTTCAAAGAAACAGCACTCGGTGGCCACGTCGACTACGAAGCCGAATACATGGCTGCTTTGGAAGTTGTTGCGCCTGCATCCTTTGGCTGAGACAGCAGTTGAGAGACTATGACGTCATTCAGAATGAAGTGCAGATTTTCTGCGACAGTACCAGTGCTATTGCAATCACTCAGAATCCTGTTCTTCACACAAGATGCAAGTACGTGGACATCAGACATCACTTCATTCGTGACCATGTCGAAAAGAAGGATATCAGAATGGAAAAGATCCATACTGACAAGCAACGGGCTGATATACCGACCAAGCCTCTAGCTGAATCCAGATTCAGAGAACTTTCAGTAGAGCTAGGTCTGCTGGACCCTACTGACCCCAGTCAGTAAGAGGTTTCAGGAGAGGAACATTCCAGTGAGGGGGAATGATCACTCTCAGTACTGAGTACAATGGCGGAAACCAATATCTCTATGATATCTCCAGCAGATATGCAGAACATTTTGGAGAAGGATCGCGTGTGGTTTGAACCCACCATGGATTTCTATTCATGCGATCTGGAGTATATGGACGATGTATTCTCAGCTCTGCGCGAGTCAGGGCTGGAGAAATTTCTGTCTAGGAGGCCTTCGTTCTTCCTCCCGAGACAGGTTGCAGAGATGTACTTGAATTCAGACGCAGTGTCTGGAGACATAATGGCGAGATTCGTTGCATATTCTATCCAACACGCCACTACGGAGCTGAAGCAGATGTCCATCAAGGATGCCTTGAAGCGGAGTTTTGATCTACCCTCCGAAGGGATAAGTTCAGTCGGGTACAGAGACGACCAAGTTGATGAATACCTTACCGTCTTCTGTGGAAAGCCCACTACATTCAGAGCTGCCTTTCCGAAGAACAGCATGTTGCCTCAGTTCAGGGCACTTGCCTATATAGTGACGCAGCTACTGACAAGCCAAGCAGGGTCGTTTGACTAGGTGTCGAGGCCTAAGATTCAGATAATGATGGCCATATACGACCGAGCCCAGATAAATTGGACGGAGTTCTTTCTCCGAGAATTCATGGCTCAGGCTACTAAGTTCGACAAAGCATCAAACACGCTGAGCGCAAAGGGCAAATTGCTGTATGGACTCAAACCGTCCATCATGATCGAAGATTTATGTGGATTCGAGCCTATCACCTACAAGTGACAAGGAGTACTTCAATGTGAAGAAGGTCGAGATTTCACAACAAGACAAGGAAGCTTCGGCCAGATAGAGGTCGGGACCCTCGGCGGTCTCTCCAAAATCAAAGTCTCGGCGGAGCTACGCCTACAAAGAAAAGAACTCCTCCCGCTAAAACTCCTAAGGCACCGGCAAAGAAACCGAAGAAAGCCGTTGAGGTGCCGGCCTGCGAGGAGGTTCCACAAGTGCCTGCCGAACAGGCTCCCGAGAAGACTACTCGGCCCATGCAGTGGTTGATGAGTCCGAGTCTTCCGAGAAGACTCGCCGGTGGAAAAGATTGTTTCCACCGAAAGGGACCAAGGGGATGCTTCCGCGAGCTCGGAGCGCAGATATTCGGCCGCCTAGACAGCCCCCCTTCTGTCCCTCCACTCGGCTCGGTCCCTCCAACCGAAGAGCGAGACTTCACACATAGACTTGGAGTCCGAGACCGCATCCGAAGGTGAATCAATCGGGATGGAAGCTTCAGGTGATTATATCCAGAGCATCCCGAGAAATTCTACAACTAGTTCCTGAGCTTGCTGACTACTCGGACTTGTTGCTCATCGCCAAAACGAAGAAGGCTCCACATGTTGCTGCGACATCGGGAGTGGCCTCGTCTACGGCGCCTTGTCCCGCACTACTCCCGTCGCCAGCCGCATGAAGAGGAATTGAGACTAAGAGAGGAGATAGGCTATTCGAGCCCGAAGACCTCGGCTCAATGGACAATCCGAGGGCTGCAATGCCGGCCATGATTCATGATCGGCAAGCACGCCTCCGGCCCAAGCACCCTCGAGATGGGTCGACCACGACGACCCACCCGGTGATTCGAGCCCCCGGAAAGCCCGACAAGGATACCCATATCTGAAACCGCCCCACCTCTCGGTATCCTTGGTCCCGAGAAGTCCAAGGCTAGTGCTTCGTCCCTCGCCAGCCCGCTCGGCTCTTGCTGCAGCCGACTTTCGAAGCGGCGCCCAGCCCGGACCGCAAAGCGATCTCGATCGATGGCCAAAGCCTTAACGCCCAAGGGATCAAAAATCAAGATCTTGCGAAGGCTATCCATAGGACATGGAAGCAGCATCGCTCAAGCCACGACTAAAGAAATTCGGGGCCGAAGTCCTCTGTCTCTTCATCGCCCGCCCTCGATGTTTCCACGCTTATTTCAGAAGCGTTGGCTCAGCAGCAAGTCAAATTCGAAGCTCAACTCAAGATCTTTCAGGAGAGCCAAGCCAAGCTACTGGATGAATTTTTGGCCTCTAAACTGGCTCATACCGACGCTATCACCGAACAATCCGAGGCCACCGAACAAAGACTCGAGAATATCCAACCGGCCTTGGAAGACAAGATCACCGAGAAGGCGAAAGACTTCAAGGAAGCAGCTGACCTCTCTCACAAGCAGTACAAGGAACACCTTACCATGGAGAGGAACGAGTTGCATGAGGCTCTGACTAAGCTCCACGATCGTCTCGATGAGCTGTCAACCTCCTACAAAAATCGAAGAAGTCGGTCCTAGTCCCTACCCCGGTGCTCATTGATGATGCCAAAAAGGGGGAAAGTGAAGGAAAAAGGGAAGGAAAGAAGAGTACCGAGAAGCTCGCCTCAAACTCGGTCTCGAAAGGGTGAGGCCCGTGGTGTTTCGGTGCTGAGCACGGCCTAAAACCGGCCCAAGTGGCTCAGGACCCCAGCAGACTACTCGAGCAACCCAAACTCCCAAAGATATCATTAAGGAGGTTGCTTGAGTACGCCGAACAAAGCGGTGGAGGACTCGAAGAAGAAGAAGCTCCCATTCCACCACCGGTTCAAGAAGGTAAGGGCAAACAAAAGCTTAAAATTCCAACCCCTCCAAAGAAAGAGATTAAGATACATATCTGCCGAGGAGGAAGCCCAAATAGGCTGCGGATGAGAAGGCGGCCGGAGAAATTGCGAGGCCGAGCGGCCTAACAAGCCAAAGTCTAAGCCTCGCCAAAGGAAAGACTAAAGCTCCATCCGAGAGGAGGAAAGAGAAGCGCTAGGATCGCTTCTCAGAGAAAGCTCATCATAACGGATGAAGAGGACAGAGAAAAAGAAAAGGAGCAACGAGCGAGAAGAATACCGAAAGGCGGGGTACATCCAAATCTAGATCTAGTACCCCGCTTGAATCGAACAAGCTCCTCGTAAGCCTCAAGAGCAAGATGCGAAATTGAAGAAATATTTGCTCGAGATGGATAGATATCTCTACGAGAGGAGAGGAAGCTAGACGAGATAGAGGCAGCCGAGCGAGGATACATTTGGCGGACCTTGAGGCACTCGAGAAACGTCTTGAACAAGAGGCCAGCGAGAATTCCTTCGAAAGCCGACATTCCTTATCGATACGTAAGGTTCAAGAAGCCAAACGATCCGAAACACACATAGATGGCCAAGATCGAGATGAATGGATGCCTATTCGGTTCAATCGGAGATGGGAATCGGCCAAGATAAAGTTTATCAAGAGAAATTATTTCCCGGCGATTCGGCTCCGAAATGCCTAAGGCCGATGCCTATGTCGAGTGGATGACCATTACCGAACCCGATCTTTACCCATATATGCACGAGCAAGAATCGAAGGGGTAGTAGTCGAGTTCTCGAAGCAAGGATCATTCCTCCACCCGGAAGACAAGACGACTCAAGTACATCTCGGAATGATTGAACAAGAAGTGAAGAATGCTTTGCGTTGAACGGAGGACTAGAACAAGATGATCCAGGCAGACTTCGCCGAATATCGGGGCCGAGGAAGAACACGTTCGTGAATGTATGGAGTTCCACTGCCCGAAGATAAATCCCAAGGTTTCATGAATAGGATTCAGCGGTTTAAGGGTTCTCCCTCTTAGTTCTTCTTTTAGCTTAGCAAGATTTGTAATGTCTTGAACCGTGTATTATATATATACAAATCTTCTTTTGGCTCTGACAACTACTTGTTGTCTAAATAGCCGTGTTTGCTTTATGCTTTAACACTCGAATCACCGAAGTGATTACCGACACACACGTTGATTATTTACTTGTCAGTTTTTGCTCGGTTAGATCTCTGATAGACTAGACTTTCGGAGAGTTATTATTTCTCTTAAGGGAAATCGTTGCATGGGGGAATTATTGTAAAAGGGAAAATTGTTCTGCCCTGTCTCCCTCAGTAGTCTAGCACTTACCAGACAACTCCACTGATTCTACTTGTAATATTTGTAAGGAGCTCTGTTCCTGAGTAAGTTAGTGTTTAAGCATAGTTGATAGGACATAGATGATAGGTTTTGGCATCATCAAATAGGGGGAAATTGTTGGGTGATGATTCAATCCTCAGCATGACCATACTTGTGGGAAATGACTCTTATCTTCCATACTAAATCATGCTCAGTAGCCTCGTGCTCTGAACTGTTGAGAAGATTTGAAGATCCCAAAACCCTATCTGATTGGTGAACCATTCCTTTGTATTTGTCTCACGAGGTTTCGGACTCGGTAGACACTCTGCTCCGGTCAAGGCGCTCGGAGCTTATTTGCCTCGGCACCGGTCATGTAAGACTCTGGTGATCTTGGACTCAGCAGGAGCAAGATATCTTGAAAGACTTCAGTGATATTGGACTCGGCGGGAGCAAGATACTTGAAAGACTCGGTGATATTGGACTCGCGGAAGAGCAAGATATCGAGAGAGTCGGTTGAACTCGAACTCAGCAGAGTAGTTCATCGAACTCGGAGCCGATCCTCGGTAGATTTATCTCGAGCGCTCTATCTACCGAATACAAGGTCGACTCAAGGCAACGGCGAGATAGTCTTCGGGGCTCGTCGAGAATCTTTTGAAAGAGAATCGGCATTGTCATGTACGAGGAAGAGAGAAGTCGGCTTATGGTCGTCTCGAAGTTTGTCTTGTCTCAACCACTTCATTCACCTCAACGAATGACAAACATACACGTGTCTTCTCACCGCTAAAGCTGCGCAATCAACCTTTTACCTAAAAAGGTGGGAAAGTACAATCGTTACCTACACCAAAAGAGCCGTTTGCTACCAAAAAGAGAGAGAGAGAAGAAGATCGTCTCCAACGGATCTATTTCAATCTCTGCTCTATAAATAGAGGGATCATTCAAGATTTAGAAGAGAATGCGCACCTAGAATACGAGAAAGCATTCAAACAAGCGAAATTAACGACTAAGTCCTCCGCAAGAAACAACCGAGTTATCTCCGTGAAAGACTACATCCAAATTCAAAAGGAACCAAGGCGAACCGACATAAGCTTCTAGCATCCAAGCGATTGACACGAACCTATAGCTAAATCCTCAGCTGTTCGTCGCTCTAGATAGATACATTCTCGTTCCTTATCCCTCTAACCCTAAGCTCACTTGTTATATCCATAGCTTAGACGAAGGAGTTCACATTTGAACCCAATCCTTATTGTATAAGGACTCCTTCACTGTTGGAGAAGTTTGTCAAACACTTTAAGTTTGATAGTGTTGTAAACTGAGACTTGGATCAGTATAAAAACCAAGACGCGGCTTTGCTCAGTGTGCAAGCTGACTGAGACTAACTCAGGATAATAAATAGCCTCCTGATCATTCGGGACAGTGGACGTAGGATTTGAGCGATATCCGAACCACTTTAAAAATCCTGTGTCTCTTACTGCTTTCTTAACTGTTGCATTGATTTTACTATTCATACTGAACATCATATTTAAATCAATCAACTCGTCTCGAAGCTATCGAACTTTTAAATCTACTTGAACCGAGACTTAAAACGTTTTCTCACAAAAATTGATTTGGGCCTACACAATTCCGCACACTGAACTCTCACTGAACGATACTGAATTCTGACCTAGTCAGTTAGCAGATCTCAGCTGAGTCAGTACTCTTTTAGCCTTTTACTCGATTCGAAACGGTTATGCAGTCCGTCCGAACTATTTCTGCATGCACACCATCCTCGAATAGGACTGTTCAAGTTCGAAATTGAGAAATCGAATCAGGTGTATTCACCCCCCCTCTACACCTGACCGTACACTCGGGACCAACAATTGGTATCAGAGCAGGAGTTCTTTGACTCTTGTTATCTTTGAGACTGGTCTATTCGAACGGATCCGAGGGAAAACGTTTTCACTGCATATCACTCTACATTCATATCTATATTCTTCATGGCTGATATGTCAGGTATAAGGATGGTACCCATGTTCTCGGTGGAGAATTATGGAGTATGGCGAGTCAGAATGGAAGCACATCTGACATCCCTCCATGACAGATATGGCCCGAAGTGCTTGAAGATGGACCTATCGTTCCTATGATTGATAGTGTCGTGACTCGGACCAAGCTCAAGGAGGAGGAATGGTGATCGGGAAGAAGATTCCCAAAGACAGAAGTCTCTTCACTCCTGAGGAGAAGAAGCTTCACAACTTAGACCGTGTTGCCAGAAACGCCATACTGACCACTCTTAGTGATTCTTATCTTGGCAGGGTTCAGGAATGCAAGATTGCTAAAGAACTCTGGGATGCTCTTGCGCTACTGAGTCGAGGGACTCAGAAGATTAAAGCCAACAAATTAGCACTGGAACTCCAAAAGCTGGAAAGCTTGTCTCTCATGCCTGGTGACAAAATCGAAGATCTGAACGTCAGATTTACCAATCTAATGAACTCTATCAATGGGCTGGGAAAGACATTCAGCAACCGAGAGATGAATCTGAAGATTCTGAGGGCACTGCCGGACGGACACTGGACACCTTTTGCCACTCTATTGCGACATTCTGACTTAGATGTTGTTTCTCCCGACCATATCTTTTCGAATTACAGTGCAGAGGAGTTTGAGTTCGACGGACCTCAAAGAAAGCAGAGTCGAAGCCGACACAAAAATCGACCATGCTTTCAAAGCATCGGTCGACAAAGATCTCCAAGAACGAGCAAAACGACGAGTAAGACTGAACCTTCACTCAATGATCTACAAGAAGGAAGTCTCGCTCGAAGTATGCGCCGCTCCATTGTAAAGTATCGGAAGGAGAAGGAGCGACGCGAAAAGTGACTAAAGCCTACCGGAAACGAAAGGTAAGTCAAATTATATGTCGAAACACACTCCCGACTTACAATCTTCCGAATGCGTAAAGAAAGATGACTCGAACCATCAAAGAATAGCGAAAGCAAAGAAGAAAGAGTCATCGCTTGTTACAACCGCAAGAAGCCGGGACATTATCGGTATGATTGTCCCGAGCTCGAGTAGTGTCGAACGCGCAAAGCACGCAAAGCAAGGAGAGAGAAATTCGCCCCGAAGAGACAATCCTACATAGGCGGCGAAATCTCGAGACGACTCGAAGAGATCTACTCCTTTATGGATTCATCTCGACGATGAAGCGACTTTCATGGCCTTAGAGCATGAAGCGGATGAATCAGTGAAAAGTGCATGATGGCGGCGAAGAGGATGAGGTAAATTCTCATGAACCACTTAACTTCTCTTCACACTTTGCACACACGACACTATTTCATGTGCGAGATGAGAATTTGGACGTCGCAACCGCATACGAAGAACTCGCTCGACGAACAAATTCGGATGAGTCTGCAGCTCAAAGAAGACTCTTCGGGAGTTGGATACCCCGAAAGTAGAAAATCAGAGACTTTCTCAGGAGAGTCAGGCTGCTACTGAGGCCGAAGGACTTGTGTTGAGACTCAGGGAGGAAATAAACTCTCTGATGGCCAAGTCTCAGCATCAAGAAGATCGGATTTCGGTTTTGACCAATGACTTGACTCGAAAGATATCGAACTAAGTCTCTGTGAAGCAAGAAATGTCGGGACTTCGGACCGAGCACGACACATCGAAGAAGAGTGATGATGTCCGGAGGAGCTTGATGACCGAGAGGTGCATGGGTGCTGAAAAGAAATTAGAGGCTATGCTAGCATGCAATAAGTCAAAACACTGCAAGGAAGGACTTGGATTCGGCCAGGGGAGCTTCCACATCCGCCCAGTACACTCGGAAGTACGGCTTGCTGATAGATTTGTTCGAGGGGAGACTATGAACGCAAATATACCGAACCCCCTAGCAAAGAACAAACGAAGATGAAAGCACCTCATCCCACACGTCGAGCATTCGACAAGAAGATCGGTGCCAAGAAACCCCCAAAGATCAAAGGGGGAACCGGCAAGAAATTAAAATTGGCGGATCGGTATGGACCTCCAAAGGCGACACATCCAACTCGGTATGGGTCATACTATTATGAACCTATAGTCGAAGAGGCTCCAAATGTCGAAGAAAAGGAAAGCCACACGTAAGGCTAAGGTCGGCGGTCCACCAACTCGAGAAGATCGGGACTCCACGAAGCTCGAAGCCTCGAAGTCACCTTTTGACCGATCCGAGTGGTCGGATATGTTGACTTCTAGTGGAAAGAAAATATCCGAAACCACCGGGGTTGTTAGGCAGTATTTGGGTTATGAAAACTAACATCTAAGGACCCAAAATCAAAAATAAAGGGTACTCGAATATTATTTTGTTTTTGCGGGTGCGTAAAGACCCATGGTATGTGGACAGCGGATGCTCAAGACACATGACATACCAAAGGAGTCTGGCCAAGAATTATATCATCGAAGAAGGACCCGGAATGAGTTTGGAGATAATGCCAAAGGCTACACGAGAGGATATGGGACACTCGGTATAGGAACCGCCAAAGTTCCAAGAGTATCATATGTTGAAGGACTTCAAGATAATCTTCTCTCTGTTAGTCAATTTTGTGATAACTCAAATAGAGTGATTTTTGACGCCGGTTTCGTGATGTTATTGATAAATCCACAGGGAAAACAGTGTTATCGAGGTTCGCGGAAAGAACATATATGTGGCCGATCGGAACTCACCGAACCTCGAAGCTTGCTTATTGGCGAAGAATGACAACCGCACGGGGTGGCTATGGCACGAAGACTCGGCCATCTCAACTTTAAGACGCTCAACAAGCTTGCAAGAAACACTCTCAGCAAGGGGACCGCCGAATGAAGTATTCAAAGCAAAGACACTCGGTGTGAAGCATGTCGAAGGGAAAGCAAACAAGGAATCAAAATCCTCCGGTTCCCATCGCCTTCCACGGATGGAATCCTTCAGCTGCTACATATGGATTTGTTCGGTCCAGTCTCCCCAGTGACGATCAGAGGCAGAAAATATGCATTAGTGGTCATAGATGACTACTCGCGCTACACATGGGTCATATTCATTGCCAACAAGTCTGACGTCAAAACAGAGTTACCAACGCTTCTGAAAAGCCCCGTGTCGAAAAGAACACCAAGATCCAGAAAAATACGTTCAGACAGAGGAACTGAGTTCCTTAATTCCATGGTAAAGGAGTTTTGCAAAGCGAAGGAATAGAGCATGAGACTTCACTGCACGCACACCTCAGCGAGAATGGAGTTGCTGAACGAAAGAACAGAACTCTAAAAAGAGGCAGCTAGGACTCTACTCGCAGACTCAGGACTCCCAACCAAATTCTGGGCAGAAGCTACTGATACTGCATGTTATACTCAGAATAGATCTCTACTGACAAAGCAGCATAAGAGAACACCATATGAACTATGGAACGACAGGAAGCCTTCTCTATCTTATTTCCATATTTTTGGTTGTTCATGCTTTATCCACAATAATGGGAAAGATCAGCTGAAGACTTTTGATAGCAAGTCAGATCAGGGAGTATTCTTAGGATATTCTCGGGTCAGCAAAGCTTTCAGAGTATTCAACTATCGGACTCTTTGCGTAGAGGAAAGCCCTCATGTTGTCTTTAACGAGTTTGCTACTGAAGACAGGAGCAATAACTCAAATTCTGAATCTGAGGACATCAGTAAGCAGCTACAAGATCTAAGCTTAAAAGACAAATCGAAAAGATCCGGCTATGTTGGGATGATGATTCGAGACGAAGAAACGAAGACAAATCTCTCGAATCTCAACCAGTGAAGCAAGTAGGCGAGCAGATTGATTCTCCCGAGCGTAATCAATCCCGGGTAACTCAGTCGATGAGGAAACCGTAGAGTTAATCGAGACCAACACTACCGAGAATAACAACTCGGGGGGAACGTCTAGTAATATTCCCGAGCCGAATGCCCCGAACCTCGGTGACTCGGTAGATCATACTCTTGTTCTTGAATTATTTCAATCTCGAGAATAGTACAACCGAAATGCCTAACTCACCTACTATCTCGTGTTGAACAAATTTCGGATGAAGAGTTAAAATATCGTAGATCGTGGCTAGATGCTCACACTGCTCGATCTTATAATTGGAGATCCTTCAAGACATGTCAAGACAAGATCCACTTCTCGTCAAGGAGAAAGCGCATTATTTTCCCCGCTTCTTGTCTATCGAAGAGCCTCGAATATTGAGGATGCACTTAAAGATGCTTGACCGGATCATTGCTATGCGGGAAGAGCTAAATCAATTCACAAGAAACGAAGTATGGGAGCTTGTAGACGGACCCCAAAGATCAACATGTCATAGGAACCAAATGGGTCTTCAAAAACAAGCGAGATGAAAACAACGTTATAGTAAGGAACAAAGCAAGACTCGTGGCTAAAAGGCTACTTCTGTCGGCCGAAGGGATAGATTTCGATGAGACATTCGCTCCGGTTGCAAGATTGGAGGCAATTAGACTATTCCTAGCCTACGCAACACATCAAAGATTCGAGTTTATCAAATGGATGTGAAGTCTGCGTTCTCGAATGGCGTCTTGAAAGAAGAAGTCTATGTGGAACAACCGCCCGCTTTCGGCGGGGACATCAAGTATATAGACTCGAAAAGGCTCAGACGGGTTAAAACAAGCACCCGGGGCTTGGTACGATACCCGTCCGAGTTTCTTCTTCGAAAGGTTTTTAGAAAGGCACGATAGAGACCGCACTCTATTCAAGATTCGACCGGAAGAAGACTTATTACTTGTGCAGATCTACGTGGATGACATTATCTTCGGTTCAAGAATGTCATCATGTGTCGACAATTTGAAAAGATGATGAAGGATAAGTTCGAGATGTCAATGATGGGTGAAATGAACTACTTCCTTGGTTTTCAAGTCAAGCAATCCGAGAAGGGAACATTCATCAATCAAGGCAAATACACTCGAGACCTCATCAAAAGATTCGTACCGCACATCCGAGCAAACCTATCAAGATCCCGATGAACATGAATATGAAGATAGATCTTGATAAAGAGGGGAGTATCGATAGACCAAACCGAATACCGTGCTATAATTGGTTCTTTATTATATCTAACAGCTACTCGTCCCGACATAACTTATCTTTGTAGGTGTGCATGCTCGATTTCGGGCGAATCCCAAGCGAGTCATATGGACTCAAGCAAAGAAGATTCTCCGCTATCTACGAGGAACACCGACATGGGTTTATGGTATCCAGTGATGATAATATTGAACTAACTGGTTATTCTCGTGCGACTATGCAGGGATGTAGAATCGACCGAAAATCAACTTCGGGGAACATGTCAGGTTCCTTGGCGGCAAGGTCGATCTCATGGTTTTCAAAGAAACAGCACTCGGTGGCCACGTCGACTGCCGAAGCCGAATACATGGCCGCCGGAAGTTGTTGCGCCCGAATCCTTTGGGCCGAGACAAGCGTTGAGAGACTATGACGTCATTCGGAATGAAGTGCCGATTTTTACGCGGCGATACAAGTGCTATTGCAATCACTCGTAACCCTGTTCTTCACACAAGATGCAAGCACGTGGACATCGGGCATCACTTCATTCGTGACCATGTCGAAAAGAAGGATATCGAAATGGAAAAGATCCATGCCGACAAGCAACGGCCGATATACTGACCAAGCCTCTAGCCGAATCCAGATTCGGAGAACTTTCGGTAGAGCTAGGTCTGGCTGGACCCTGCCGACCCCGGGTCGGTAAGAGGTTTCGAGGAGAGGAACATTCCGGTGAGGGGGAATGATCACTCTCGATGCGAGTACAATGGCGGAAACCAATATCTCTATGATATCTCCAGCGAGATATGCGAGAACATTTTGGAGAAGGATCGCGTGTGGTTTGAACCCACCCATGGATTTCTTTTCATGCGATCCGGAGTATATGGACGATGTATTCTCGGCTCTGCGCGAGTCGTGGTCCGGAGAAATTTCTGCTAGGGAGGCCTTCGTTCTTCCTCCCGAGACAAAGGTTGCGAGAGATGTACTTGAATTCGGACGCAGGTTGTGCGGAGACATAATGGCGAGATTCGTTGCATATTCTATCCAACACGCCACTACGGAGTGAAGCGGATGTCCATCAAGGATGCCTTGAAGCGGAGTTTTGATCTACCCTCCGAAGGGATAAGTTCGGTCGGGTACGAGAGCGACCAAGTTGATGAATACCTTACAGTCTTCCGTGGAAAGCCCACTACATTCGTAGCCGCCTTTCCAGAAGAACGACATGTTGCCTCGGTTCGGGGCACTTTGCCTATATAGTGACGCAGCCTACGACAAGCCAAGCGTGGTCGTTTGACTAGGTGTCGAGGCCTAAGATTCGGATAATGATGGCCATATACGGCCAGAGCCCGGATAAATTGGACAGAGTTCTTTCTCCGAGAATTCATGGCTCGAGCTACTAAGTTCGACAAAGCATCAAACACGCCGAGCGCAAAGGGCAAATTGCTGTAT
Organism: Lavandula angustifolia; assembly: GCA_028984105.1. NCBI lineage: Eukaryota > Viridiplantae > Streptophyta > Magnoliopsida > Lamiales > Lamiaceae > Lavandula > Lavandula angustifolia. The sequence goes on along the minus strand of CM054816.1, from coordinate 17,041,032 downwards.
GGACTCAAACTGTCCATCATGATCGAAGATTTATGTGGATCTGAGCCTATCACCTACAGTGACAAGGAGTACTTCAATGTGAAGAAGGTCGAGATTTCACAACAAGACAAGAAGCCGCTTCACAGATAGGGTCGGGACCCTCGCAGCGGTCTCTCCAAAATCAAAGTCTCGGCGAGCTACGCCTACAAAGAAAAGAACTCCTCCCGCTAAAACTCCTAAGGCACCGGCAAAGAAACCGAAGAAAGCCGTTGAGGTGCCGGCCATCGGAGGAGGTTCCACAAGTGCCTGCTGAACAGGCTCCTGAGAAGACTACTCAGCCCATGCAGCTGGTTGATGAGTCCGAGTCTTCTGAGAAGACTCAGTCAGTGGAAAAGATTGTTTCCACTGAAAGGGACCAAGGGGATGCTTCCGCGACTCGGAGCGCAGATATTCGGCGCCTGACGACCCCGCTACGTCCCTCCACTCGGCTTAGTCCCTCCAACCGAAGAGCAGACTTCACACATGTAGACTTGGGAGTCCGAGGCGCATCGAAGGTGAATCAATCGGGATGGAAGCTTCGGTGATTATATCCAGAGCATCCCGAGAAATTCTACAACTAGTTCCGGAGCTTGATGACTACTCGAGACTTGTTGCTCATCGCCAAAACAGACAAGGCTCCACATGTTCTTTGCCGACATCGGGAGTGGCCTCGTCTACGGCGCCTTGTCTCGCACTACTCCTGTCGCCAAGTGCATGAAGAGGAATTGAGACTAAGAGAGGAGATAGGCTATTCGAGCCCGAAGACCTCGGCTCAATGGACAATCGAGGGCGCAATGCGCCGTGATTCATGATCGACAAGCACGCCTCCGGCCCAAAGACCCCTCGGAATGGGTCGAGACCATGACGACCCACCCATGATTCGAGAGCCCGGAAAGCCCGACAAGGATACCCATACTTGAAACCGCCCCACCTCTCGCATCCTTGGTCCCGAGAAGTCCAAGGCTAGTGCTTCGTCCTCGAGCCCGCTCGGCTCTTCTTTGCCGATCGACTTTCAAGGCGGCCAGCCCGGTTACCAGCGATCTCGATCGGTGGCCAAAGCCTTAACGCCCAAGGGATCAAAAATCGAGATCTTGCGAAGGCTATCCATAGGACATGGAAGCGGATCGCTCAAGCCACGACTAAAGAAATTCGAGGGTTGAAGTCCTCCTGTCTCTTCATCGGCCGCCCACGATGTTTCCACGCTTATTTCGAAGCGTTGGCTCGTGAGCAAGTCAAATTCGAAGCTCAACTCAAGATCTTTCGGAGAGCCAAGCCAAGCTCTTTGGATGAATTTTTGGCCTCTAAACTGGCTCATACCGACGCTATCATTGAACAATCCGAGGCCACCGAACAAAGACTCGAGAATATCCAACTCGGCCTTGGAAGACAAGATCACCGAGAAGCCGAAAGACTTCAAGGAAGCAAATGACCTCTCTCTACAAGCGGTACAAGGAACACCTTACCATGGAGAGGAACGAGTTGCATGAGGCTCGACTAAGCTCCACGATCGTCTCGATGAGCCGTCAACCTCCTACAAAAATCGAAGAAGTCAGTCCTAGTCCCTACCCCGGTGCTCATTGATGATGCCAAAAGGGGGAAAGTGAAGGAAAAAGGGAAGGAAAGAAGAGTGCCGAGAAGCTGCCTCAAACTCGGTCTCGAAGGGTGAGGCCCGGGGTGTTTCGGTATGCGAGCACGCCTAAAACCGGCCCAAGTGGCTCGGGACCCCAGCCAGACTACTCGGGCAACCCAAACTCCCAAAGATATCATTAAGGAGGTTGTTGAGTACGCCGAACAGCGGTGGAGGACTCGAGAGAAGAAGAAGCTCCCATTCCACCACCGGTTCAAGAAGGTAAGGGCAAACAAAAGCTTAAAATTCCAACCCCTCCAAAGCAAAGAGATTAAGATACATACTCTGGCGAGGAGGAAGCCCAAATAGGCTGCGGATGAGAAGGCGGCCGGAGAAATTGCGGGCCGAAGCGACCTAACAAGCCAAAGTCTAAGCCTCGCCAAAGGAAAGACTAAAGCTCCATCCAGAGGAGGAAAGAGAAGCGCTAGATCGCCTCCGAGAAAGCTCATCATAACGGATGAAGAGGACAGAGAAAAAGAAAAGGAGCAAAGCAGAAGAATAATGCGAAAGGCGGGTACATCCAAATCTAGATCTAGTACCCTGCTTGAATCGTAACAAGCTCCTCGAAGCCTCAAGAGCAAGATGCGAAATTGAAGAAATATTTGCTCGAGATGGATAGATATCTCTACGAGAGGAGAGGAAGCTAGACAGATAGAGGCCGCCGAGCAGAGGATACATTTGGCGACCTTGAGGCACTCGGGAAACGTGCCGAACAAGAGGCCGGGCGAGAATTCCTTCGAAAGCCGACATTCCTTATCGATACGTAAGGTTCAAGAAGCCAAACGATCAGAAACACACATAGATGGCCAAGATCGAGATGAATGGATGCCTATTCAGTTCAATCGAGAGATGGGAATCGGCCAAGATAAAGTTTATCAAGAGAAATTATTTACGGCGATTCGGCTCGAAATGCCTAAGGGCTGATGCCTATGTCGAGTGGATGACCATTCGAACCCGATCTTTACCCATATATGCACAGACGATGGCGAAGGGGTAGTAGTCGAGTTCACGAGCAAGGATCATTCCTCCACCCGGAAGACAAGACGACTCAATACATCTCGGAATGATTGAACAAGAAGTGAAGAATCTTTGCGTTGAACAGAGGACTAGAACAAGATGATCCAGCCAGACTTCGCCGAATATCCGGCGAGGAAGAACACGTTCGAGAATGTATGGAGTTCCACTTTGCCCGAAGATAAATCCCAAGGTTTCATGAATAGGATTCGAAGCGGTTTAAGGGTTCTCCCTCTTAGTTCTTCTTTTAGCTTAGCAAGATTTGTAATGTCTTGAACCGTGTATTATATATATACAAATCTTCTTTTTGGCTCGACAACTACTTGTTGTCTAAATAGCCGTGTTTGCTTTATGCTTTAACACTCGGAATCATCGAAGTGATTACCGACACACACGTTGATTATTTACTTGTCGGTTTTTGCTCGGTTAGATCTCCGATAGACTAGACTTTCGGAGAGTTATTATTTCTCTTAAGGGAAATCGTTGCATGGGGAATTATTGTAAAAGGGGAAAATTGTTACCCTGTCTCCCTCGGTAGTCTAGCACTTACCGCACAACTCCACCGATTCTACTTGTAATATTTGTAAGGAGCTCTGCTTTCGAGTAAGTTAGTGTTTAGCATAGTTGATAGGACATAGATGATAGGTTTTGGCATCATCAAATAGGGGGAAATTGTTGGGTGATGATTCAATCCTCAAGCATGACCATACTTGTGGGAAATGACTCTTATCTTCCATACTAA